>JAVLUX010000033.1:19250000-20450000 GCA_032164185.1 Moxostoma hubbsi
AACAAAAACTCTAACTTGACATGACGTCTCTGTCCAGTGTGACTATGAAGGATACAACAGCAGGATAAGGCGCTGTAAGCCTCAAACAGTTGAGTGGCGATGTCAATTCTCTTACTCTCCACTGTCTGCTGGTTGTTGCAAAGAGCCAGTTTGTGCAAATGAGGAAGAACAACTGTGGGGGAAAAAAACAGACGGAGGATTGAGTGTGAAAAAAATAACAGAGTAACTAATTTGTGTGCCCTCAAGGACAAACACAGTCACAGAATCATGACAGTACTTCTATCATGGCATTACAACAGACTGTTGTGTGTTTTGCTGAAAATGTATGACTATTGGATTTCAAATCACTGGCCCTAGGCAATGTTCCTGTTATTATTCGTATGTCTCTATAAAAATAAAATATTAAAATATTTTAACACGTACACACACATATATATATATACACACATACACACACACACACATATACACACACACACACACACATACATACATATATATATATATGACACGCCAAATATGTCACATATGATAGATATATATATATATATATATATATATATATATACATATATATATATATATATATATATATATATATATATATATATATATATATATATATACATATATATATATATATATATATATATATATATATATATATATACATACATATATATACATACATATATATATACATACATATATATATACATACATATATATATACATACATATATATATATACACATTATATATATATATATATATATATAAAAAAAAAAGCATCTACAGGCCATTGCTTTTTGCTCCGTCTAGATGTTTTGAATGCAAGAATGAGTCCTGTGTAAATGGCTCCTAAAACATAATTCAACATTTGAAAAGGCATCTTGAGAAGTCTACATTCTGTTCCATTCCATCAAGCAGTTTTTGAACACAAAAATGCATCATATGTGAACGCCTCATAAGAAACGTTTTGGATCTTTGGGATGGATATAACCATAAATCATCCGAATTATAATTAAAGGAATATTTAGGGTGGAAATTCTCTGATCATTTACTCACCCTCATGTAAATCGCAGATGAGTATGACTTTCCTTCTGCTGAATGCAATAAAAGATTTTTAGGAGAATATTTCAGCTCTGTTTGTACATACAATGCAAGTGAATGGTGGCCAGAACTCTGAAGGTCCAAAAAACACAAAGGCATCATAAAAGTCATCCATACGACTCCAGTGGTTAAATCAATCTCTTCAGAAGTGATATGACAGAAACAGTGTGGGTGAGAAGTCAGAAGTTTACAAACATCTTATCCAAATACATTTAAACTCAGTTTTTCACAATTCCTGACATTTAATTGTAGAAAAAACATTCCCCGTCTTAGGTCAGTTAGGATCACCACTTTATTTTAAGAATGTGAAATGTCTAAAATGTGAAAATTATTTATTACAGCTTTTATTTCTTTCATCACATTCCCAGTGGGACAGAATTTTACATACAGTTTGTTAGTATTGTTTAACTTGGGTCAAACGTTTTGGTTAGCCTTCCACAAGCTTCTCACAATAAGTTTGAATTTGGGCCCATTCCTCCAGACAGAACTGCTGTAACTGAGTCAAGGTTTGTAGGCCTCCTTGCCCACACAGGCCTTTTCGGTTCTGCCCACAAATTTTCTATGAGATTGAGGTCAGGACTTTGTGATGTCCACTCTAATATCTTGACTTTGTTTCCTTAAGCCATTTTGCCACAACTTTGGTGGTATACTTGGGGTCATTGTCCATTTGGAAGTCCCATTTGCGATGAGCTTTAACTTGCTGGCTGATGTCTTGAGATGTTGCTTCAATATATCCACATCATTTTCCTTCCTCATGATGCCATGTTTTGTGAAGTGCACCAGTCCCTCCTGCAGCTAAGCACCCCAACAACATGATGCTGCCACCCCCATGCTTCATGTTTGGGATGATGTTCTTCGGCTTGCAAGCCTCACCCTATTTTTTTTTTACTCCACTTTCAGATTTATACATTTATTTCAGATTTAGACATTTATAATTAAAAAGGACTTAAATATTGATCCGTTTCTCACACACACTTATATGGTTTCTGAAGGTATGGATTTAACCATTAGAGACTTTTATGCCGCTTTATGACCTTAAAATTTCAAGCCACCATTCACTTGCATTGAAAGATATTCTTCTAAAAATCTTAATTTGTGTTCTGCAGAAGTTAGTTATATACAGGGCCGGATTAACGATGACGCTCTTCCGGCCTCCTCCTTCATGTGACACGTGACCTTACCAATGAGCTTATGTCAAACCTCTCATGAGCGTGCATCACAGAGATGTACGGAAGCGAACATTTGTAGTTAAAAAGTATATAAGTATTGTTTTGTTTCTGAAAATAATCAATCATTTGGGTTCAGAAGAACTTTATTTGTTGACTCATGGATTATTTTGATGCACCCTAAATATTAATTTTGGGCCGTCAAAAAAATGTACATTCACTTTATGAAAGGAGGAGGCCTGAAATGAAATCCTAAAAATTTTAAATTCTGTTTTGATGAAGAAAGAAACTCAGATACATTTTGGATGGCCTGAGGGTGAGTAAATTATCAGCAAATGTTCATTTTTGGGTGAACTATTGCTTCTTTTTTTTTTGCATATCTCTAGTAAACAAGGTTTCTTTAAAAGGAATGTGAAGTACTAAAAGACACTCACATTCATCTCTGAAGCGGGGCTCAGCATTGGGTCCTACCCTTCCAAACGTTTTGATAATTTCCATATGCAAAGAATGCTGGTCCTGATACTGAGGGTCTTCCAGAAAAGAGGCCAGCTGCATTTTCACTCTTTCCAGCAGCTAAAACATTTACACACACAAACAACCAATAAGAACTTCTCGTTTCAGTTTGTAAGCCATGGTGCCAATGTATAGAGACCATATGTGAGGAGTGTCTGAGGAAGCACGTTAAATACTTGTACCTCTTTTTGTGTTACGGTTTCCATAATTGTTCCAAATGCAGGTATTGTGGATATCCTCACTGAACTAAAAACAGAAAAACAGTCACTGAACATCCAAAAGAAACCATTCTTTTCCCCAATAAAATGACAAAAATGCATGAATGGAACAGAACTATGAAATACCAATAATTTGATGGAATATGTGGCAAGCAAGATGATTAATGTCACAAGATCATTCCCATGTCAGTATGATAACCAAAACAGAACCAAATAACCCCCCAGAGAAAAAAAAAAAAAAAACCAACCAGTCAGGATATTCGTTTTTTAAAATGTCTCATAGCTGCGGTTAACTCACTATTCAGGACCACTGCACAAGGTAATAAGAGCCGGAGCTACTCGCTTGTCAATTAAGGCTTCGCTCATGCCTCGAAGAACCAGCTGCAAACCAGTCAGATGCAAAAGAGAGACGGGGTGGGTGGGGGGGGGGGGGGGGGGGGGGGTGTTGTGCTAGGGGGTCTTGGGAGAGAGTGACTGGCAGCCACACATGCCACATGTATGTGTGTATGGATGGACTGATTGATGGATGAATGGTTAGTGAAAGCACAGCTTATCCAAGCGTGTAGTGGTTAGTATAGCCTGCAGGAAGGATGTTAGTACATCGAGCATGTTAGACATAACCAAAATAAGCACAGTCACTCAGGCCTTAGTTTCATCAGGAGAGCCAAAAGTACATTTTTAGACTGAGATGCCATCAGTATTAGTTCAAAATTATTCACATATAAAGATTACATGTGATTATTATATAATTGTATATCAATTATCAAATTGTATTAAGTTGTGAGGTGGGGGGACAAAAATTGTCAAGAAATGTCTGGGTCATATTTCACCCCCAAAATCAAAAGTAAAAATAAATGTATTCATTTATTAGATGAAAATGATAAATTATTAAACAGTCTAAAATTATATATATATAAAAATAAATATCATCATGGTAGTATTGAATTTCATTTATGATGATTTTAAAAATGTGTGTGTGTGTGTGTGGTAATGAATATAACATCAAAATGCAAAAATCTTGTTCTGAAAAAAGGCTTTTTTTCTTTCTTTCATTCTTTTTTTTATTTTATTTACTTTTGATTTTGGGGTGAAATATGACCACGATGTGAGATTCACCTATAAAACACTTTTTTTTTTTTTAGCTGATTTAAAAAAAAAGAGACATAAAAAAATAAAATAAAATCCAAGCAACAACTTTGGACAACATCATTCAATAATTCCAAAACATTATTTTGGTTAGTTTTGGCCAGTACTCACTTGGGGTGGAGCTAATAAAGGTGTGGCCCTCTGAGAGAACCAAGGCAAAGTGAGGTGCACGGATGAAGGAGGCAGGAGGAGACTTACATTTCAGGATCACTGGAGAGAGTGATAAGTGCTGGAACAACTCTCTGAGCTACTAGCGTTTCATTCACCCCCTTCACCAACAGCTGATTGGTCAGAGCAGGGGTGATGTCACACAGGATGCATGGAAAGAGCAAGCACAGTGTCATGGAACACCGCAGAGAGAAAGAGAGAGAAACAAAGAAAAAAAAATGGTAACAAACTACAAACAGCGCAGACAGACGGAGGAAAAAAAAAAAAAAAACAACAACAAAAAAAAAAAAAAAAAAAAAAAAACACACACACGGCAGAGGCCGGGGGAGGCGCTACACATAAAACTTAAATTAAAGACTAAAGAGGCCAGGCAAATTGAACTACAGCTACAACCACAAATGAGAAGAGGGTTTAACAGGTAAAAAGTCTATTCCCTCTCCTCGAATCATTACACTGACTTACAAAGAGGGGAGGAGAGGAGGTAATGAAATGTGGGGGTTCGTTACATCATTTCTGAATAACAATAGCAAGCGTGCTGTGGTGTAAAGGCATACAGATGCCTTATAGATGCAACAACTTCAAATACAGGTAAACATTCTGTGGAGTGACAGGTAACAGGCATGACAAGGCACAGGGGGCCCTAAAGAGAGTGTGGAGAGGAACTAAGAGGCTCACATCAACAATTCAAATAAAACATATTATAGTAATTCAGCTCATTTACATTAAAACTAAGCATTAAAGACCCCATGAAAATCTAAATTGGAGTTTTGTGGTTTTAGTTCATGTCTTTTCACTTTGAAGTTATCTATATGATATCGCATTCTTAAAAGTGGACAAAAACAGACCAAATACATTGATGGCTCATGTTGCACCACAAGGAATTTGTTCAATCAAATGTTCTCTAGAATGAGAATGCTCCTCCCCCTAATACCACCTACAACCAACTAGAAAGAAGCAAATCATGGTTCATGGCTGAGATGTAACCCAAGTCTATAGGCTATTTAAAAAAATATATATTTTCTGTTCCAATTGGAAATACATCATGAAAACTTCCCTCATCAAGCAGTTTCAAGGGGTCTTTAGTAATAATATAAACATTTGTCTGGCCAACATGAAGTTTAAAACTAAACTGTCAGAATAAGGGCATTGGGAGAACAGTTTTATTAACCGTATAGCTAAACAAACATCATTACCAAGCATTTCTTTGGTTGAAGCTTGGACTGGAAGGAGGACTTACCTCGAACATGCGCGCAGCAGTGCAGCGTACTAGTGCAGATGTATGGACAACTCCATACCAAAGCACGGTCAGCAGCAGCTCATGATATACTGGGTTTGCTCTGGAGACAGTAAGTAATAGCTTCAGCAGTTAAGAAGAAATGACTGTTGTTCTTACAAAACCTAATCTTCAAGTCAGTTAGATTGTCATTAGTATGAAACATCTGGTACATTACATCGTTAGGCAACAGTGGGCAGGATAGGGGTTTGTAATCATGACCCATTATTTTTCTAAATTACTTAAAATTCTAAAAAGTTCATTGGATCAATTGGTTTTGCTTCAGAAAAGATTTTACGGTCCTAAAATGGCGACCAAGCACAGAATTAACATGGTTCATTGTACAAAATTAAACATAAATACCATTATAAAACAATAATAATAAACAGCTATAGGTGAAACAATGGAGTGGTGGTGGCGTAGTGGGCTAAAGCAATGAACTGGTAAGCAGAAGGTTGTCGGTTCGATCCCCACAGCCACCACCATTGTGTCCTTGAGCAAATATAGAAAATAAGATAAAAGCGTTGCATAAATGTAAATGAAACAAACAAAAATAACGAACAGCTACCGTATAGGTGAAACATCAACAAAAATAACTTACAGCTTTAGGTTAAACATCAACAAAAATGAACAGCTTTTGGTGAAACAGACAAAAATAACAAAAAGCTATGAAATGAAACATCTGTGATATGGTAAACACATGTTTCACATCATAGCTGTTACTATATTGTGGTCAGAACACTGTATTGACCTATCAGCATCCAAGATTAACCAGAATTATACATTTTTTATTGCTGATTTTCCAATGGTGTGATCATGAATCTTGTGAATCATTTTGCATTGGTTTTCCAGAATTCTAGATTGATATGAGCTCATGGAGAAAGGCATCCTGGCTGTGGATTGTGTGATTTAATAGTGTTGAGAGACACTCACCCCAACTCAACAAATGAAGCCTTCAGACTGTCTAGAGGAGCATGGGAGAGAGATAATGTGGTCATAACATCCTCTAGAAAGCCCACCAAGAGTTTACGATCCTCCTCCTGGGGAAAAAAAAAAAGAAAGTATGACTTGATTTGCGAGGGACAATTCTTTATTATGACACCACGCACAAGGTGTATGGTGACAATCTACCTGATTGTAACATGTCAGGACTCCAGTAGCATAGATTGGGACTGTAGCCTTGGTGAGGATGCCGTTTCCTGCTGTGGCATCTGCAGGACACAAAGGTGGTTACGATCTCTATAGTTACATAGCTTAACATTCTTACCTAACTTACATAGATACATGCATCATAAAATGGCTTCAAAAGATTTAACTAAAAAATGTTTTTATAGTTAAACCGAGTAAACTGAATTCATCTGGTAATAATTTAGCTATACTCAAAGCACTAAAATGATACAATATGCCCAGTTTTGTTGGCAGATGCTTTAACCAGAGACTTTAACTCAACAAACATTCAAAGAATGAAAGACAATGCTCCATTTCCAAAAGTTCCCATGAAAGTAGAAACATATTTGACACACACAGTCCCGTGCTTGGGAAAGAGAGACATAGAGTGTGTGTGTGTTCTTGTCCTTGCCCCTCCTCTGAAAGTGGGGGTGTTTTTCTTGGTTAACTGAACAGTCACTTACCCACATTCTCCTCAGATAGCCGCAGGATTTCTTGGAATTGAGGTTTTACCTTCAAAAATGAAAGAAAAACAACACCTAAACTGAAACTGCTGAACTCTAACTAAGCTGGACTACATGCAGCACAAGCTCTATTTAGTTACTTGACTTCATCCAAACAAAAAGGGAAAAAAATAATAATAAAAGATACACCTTTTGATGTGCTACAGACTGACTATGGAAAATGTCTTTGATGTGTCCTACCTTGGTGTTGGTAAAGATTTTCCCAAATGTCCGACAAAATCTCCAGAAGAATCTGGAGAATTCGTGCACACAGGTGGATGAGGTGACGTTGATGCGTCCTACAATCTCTATTAGCTGCGGTAAACTGTGGAGAGAAGAGCAAATTATGCACAAAGTGTACATTAAAGTGAGAGTGCCATTTATAAGCATATGAAGTGTTTGTACTACAACATCTGTATTTCAAAAAATATGGGTTTAAAGGACATGAAGGTAAATATGGATGAACTATTCCTTTCATTTAAATAGGGCATATTCTGCACTTTTGTTTTGTAAATTACTGAAGTTCTACTTTTCCCATCTCCGAGTTCACTGTCTCTGTCAAGAAAAATGGTAAAAAGGCCAAAAACCAAAGGCCAAAATGGTTAAGAGTGTGTGTGTGACATCCACTCACAATTGGTTGACCACCCAGAGCAAACTGTCCCATCCTGTAGTTCCTTCATGCTGGATCTGATGATCATATAACTGCAACAGAATTGCCAACTGCTCTCGGCTGCCCACGATGGTGGCAACATCCTGCAATGGAGAGGCTGGTCGCGGGAACCGGGTCACTGAGAGTTCACATGCATGCGCGCACACACACACACACACATACATACACAGGAGCAGTCTTTATAGCCAGGAATACACAAAAAAAAAACACACAACTTCACAAATAATCTGCAGCAACCACAGCATGTAAATGAAAGAAAGAGCACCAGAGAGCACCCTCAACGTGGCAGGAACCATACAGCTATACTGAGTCGGGCGCCAGGTCTGCGTCGCTAAACGTGGCCTGACTGATTATGTTAGCAAAAATGCTTGTGTTCATGTGCATGTTGCCGTTGGCTGCCCCTCACCCTCAATAGGAGGTATGTCACACTGTAGTTTGGCCCGGCTGGTGAAGGGAGCATTTTGAAGCAGCACCGCAAACAGAGACGGGATGAGAGACTGAAGCGCTGACAGATACATATGCAGCTTGTGTTCATCTAGACCATATTCACCCTGCTGGAGAGGGAGAGGGAGAGAGAGAGAGAGAGAGAGAAAAGAAAGATGTTTTTAGCAATTAAATAACTGAAGGGTGTTAAGTCTGTTGCTGTATATGCTTTGCTAAACCAGCTCTAAAAATCACCAGACGAACAGAAAACCCGCCAAACCCTTGATAAATGGTTCATAAATTTGATTAAAATATTTGAAGATTAAATGCTAAGAACTGAAATTTAGACACTTATGAATCTAAAAAAGATTAAACGATTCCATTAAAAAGATAAAAATCTAAAAGGTTTTTATTCAAAATATCTTCAAGATTTAAGTCTAAAAAGATCAAAAAAAATATTCAACTCTAAAAAGAATCAAACATTAAATTCTAAAAGTATTTAAATATGCCATTATCAAGATTACAATCTAAAAAACTTTATTCTAAAAATATTCAAAGATTCAATTGTAAACAATCCAAACATTATTCCAAAAAAAGAACTGAAGTTTACATTTGTAAGATTCTATAATTGATTCAGATTTCATTAAATTAAAATCTTAAAAGATTCAAAAATCCATTTCTCATTATTAAATTCTAAAAAAAGACTCAAAAGATTCCATTCTAACAATTTGAATCTAATATGACCAAATATGAATTCAAATGCTAAAAAGGAGTATATTGGGTTTAATAATTATAATTAGTTATATTAAGAACAATGTATGCGAATACATTGTTGGTTACATGAGTTGGTTTTCACCTTAAGTAATTTTTCAATGCGTGTGAGGAGGGAGGGAATGAGTTGGGACTGTAGGTTGCCCAGTTCTGTGCACCAGGCAGCGAAGGCAGGAATGAACACCTGGTGGGTGGCACTGACCACCCTCTCCGATGGGTCGCCCAGAGACAACAGCATCAGCTCAAAGCCCTGATGCACATCCAAAAGCAAGCACACATATTTAAGACAACACTGATTAAATCTGAAATCACTGTCCAAATAGTGGTTAAAATATCCATCTGCACATGCTATAATTGTGTCTAAATGCATATATACACACCTGGGAGTACTTGTCTGGGTCATCTATGTAGCCCATGATAATGCCTAAACTTTTCACCACAGCTTCTCGAACCATGTCGGCTTTATCATCTGCCAACATCTGCTGGAGCATGGACAGAACCAGGGAGCTTCGGATCTCCTTCTTTGGAAAAACACACATTAACATTTGTTTTTATATCATGCTTGGAAATTTTAATTGACCTCTATTGTTTTTATAAACAAAGCCAATGATATTTTCCACCAACTTCACCTATCCCGAAAGAAACCTTTTTACATTTTTAGAAAACATTTATTATGTTAATTAAGCTGTTTTCCTCTTACGGACAGATGGCTGATCCCCACAATGTAGATAATATCAGGTTGTACTCTCCTTATGCGGACATTTGGTCCCCACAATGTATGTAAAATCTGACCCACACAAAAACATGTTAACCTACCAACTATCTAAATGAAGGCATGCCATAGACTTATATCAAGCTAATTATAATTACAATATTAGAAGCACATGTATCATGCATGTCATGCCAGTTCTCGACTCTGAGCGTGATCTTTTTTCGTGCAAAGCTGTGCTTGGTTAAATGATCAAGTATTCATACTCATGAGGAAGTGAGTAAACATCAGACACTCCGTTACATACAGCAGCATATAAAAAAGACAAAAAGCCAACACGCCACGACGACTCAAACAATCAGAGTGCTGAATGAGCCAAATCGGTCCAGATGTACATGCCAGAGTTTCACAGAACTGAATGAATGAGCCGCTGAGTGATCAAACTGTAATGCTAAGATCTACAGCCACTGTAAACAAAAAAGCATTCCTCCATAGCAACTCAAATACGAACCAACTCTGTGCTGTGCTGATATTCAGAGGTTTGATTATTTCATAATTATTATTTGATTATTTCAACATGCTCTTTGCTTGACTAACACTCACCACAGTTTGGCTAGTGAAATCTTGGATGTCTAGAGTTTTGTGATCACTAACTGTGATATTGTTGAAAGGTAGACATGATTAATGTGGCCCAGTTTGACTACATTTTTATTTAAAGGAACAGGAAGCTCTTACGGGTAAATAAGGGGCCAGGGCTCCACATGCCTCTGCCACCAGAAGTCTTCTCTCTGGATACTTGTGGTTAATCTGAGCGAGAGAAACACACATGCAACACAGACGTACACAGAGAGAGCAAGACACAAAACGACAACGTCAATTCCAGCACTTACCACAGGACTGCATACCTATCACGATTACCAGTATCCTCTATATTTGTTTAAAATGGTTTATGTTAGTGTTCTTTTTTCAGGGTTAGAGGAGAAGAGTAGTACATGTATTTTTGAACAAGTTTACTTAAAGCTAACAGTAAATATGGGTTGTGTGTTGAGTATGATATATAGGTAGTTGACCAATAACATGGACTTTTCCCAAAATACTCCTGTTGTGCAACCAATTATTTTTGTGCAATAAGTACAAATATTCTATGTAATATCTTAATTACTCGGGTCATAAAAACTGAAAAAAAAATTAGAAAAATGTTGTTTAAAATAGTTTTAGATGAAAAATTAAAACAATTGTGTTGCTTCTCAACAAAGTCACTGCAAAAAAAAAAAAAAAAAAAAAAAAAGTTCTTTAGTATTGGTCTTGTTTTCCAGGATAAATATACAAAAAAAAATCTTAAAATGAGATATATTTGTTTTGACAAGCAGAATAAGTTTATTTTGCTTGTCAAAACCCCATTGGCAAATAGTTTTTTCTTGTTTTTTAGCATAAACCCCTCAAAATTTAATTCAATTTCTTTGTAAACAAGACAAAATATTGAATGCCACTTTTGCTTGTTTTTAATTTTTTTTTTTGCAGTGTATGCCTTCAGAGAACTTGGACTATGAAGCATTCGTCACATGGATTACTTTTATGATACGTTTGGGTCATTTTTAGGCTAGTTTTATCAACGGACTGAGATATTCATTAAAACATCTCCTTTTCGGTTCCCCATAAGAAAAAAAAAAAAAAAAAGTCTGTCGGTTTGGACCGACATGAGGGTGAGAATACAATGTAAGAAAATACATTTTTGGGTGAACTACCCCTGTAAATGTAAAAGTGAGCAGTTCTATCTTGTATGTGGGGCGAGTGTATAGGAGTCCAGAACTAACCTGTTCCCAGCACTGCGGTAGGAGTTCGGCTTCAACCCGAGTGGGACCGACATGGCGAGCGAAAGCCACACACCCGGTCAGAATCATCTGCCTGAGAGGAACATTACAGGAATGTTATCAAAGCGGAGGAAAAAAAGAAACTAGCAGCCAATAGAAAGGGGCACTTGCGCAGATGCCCAAACATACACAAACACACACACACCTCTGCTCATCATCAGGTCTCTTGATAAGATTAAAGAGGATGTGCAAAAGCTGGTCTCTTTCTTTGGGTTCAGGATGCAGGCAGGCAGTACACAGGATGAGAGGTATCAGCTCCTGTGGACACATACATGAAGACATGTCAAATATGCACACCGGACACATGAGCTGAGAAACTGTGTCTTCAAGGGCTCAGACAGGGAACTTCGTCAAGCAGGTATTTAAGGATACAGGGAGACTACGCTACTCAAGAAACACCTCCGACAACAAAGGAGAGAGTCCACAAGCCACTAAATAACAGCACTATACAGGGATGGGCGATAATCATGAAACATTGTGTATATCTTAATGATTTTGATGTGCTTTTTATTTTGGCATTACATTTGCTAAAAGCGGTGTCCTTAGATTAGTTACGCGATCCTTCCTTGTCTTGCGATCCTTGAATATGAGAGCGTTCAGCATTTTATGTAGGGCTGGGTATTGATACCAATTTCCTGATTCGATTAGATTTACAAGCTCTCGATGAGATTCTGATTTCGTTTTGATTCGATATCGATTCATACGTGTATATTTCAGTTTGAATGTCCTTTTTGCTTACAAATGAAAGAAATTCTCTCCAAGCTAATGCTGTCAATTATACAGGGGACCTTCAAACTAGGTACATTATGACATTTTTTTTTAGTTTTTCATAATTTGTCACATTTTGTAAAAAAAAAAAAAAAAAAAAAAAAAAAAAAAAAGAATCCATGTATTCAATAATTAATAAGATATTCTATTTCATATATTATATTTTGTTTCATGTTTACGGTTTAATTGCATAATTTGTACTATTTACAGGTATTACTTGGATTTATTTAGGTGCAAACCAGTTTGGAAAATATGTCTTCATTATATTATTATTAATATTTTTGATAATTAATTTGGACATTTTATTATTTATTAACTGGATTTTTAGTTTTTATTGTATATTGCTTTTTTGCATAAAACATTTGTAATCTTCATGGATACAATGGGTTATTTGTCTTATTAAAAGAAAAACACTTTTAAACCATTTCAGACCAAATACATAATCATTGAGATACAGTATTTTGTATATTTAATATCATAAAAAAGCTGAAAAAATTATATTTTAACCATATCACAAATTCCTAACACCAACTTTGTATATGTAAACATACGACTGTTTTGTTTGTATATGAAGATTTGTGTGTAAACGCATCCAATTCTCTGTGAGTTTAACCACATTTAATCCAGCAATTTAATTCTCCGTGGCTGTTTACTGTAACAGCTAAATTAAACCTCACCAGAACAATGAATCTCATGTTACGGAACAGGCAGTCTAACCTTGGAACACGTCTCATGGCCAAACAGTGGTTACTAGTCCTGTTTTCCGCGGCGATCCAAAATAGCAACGGAGCAGAATTCACATGACGATTTATCAAAGGGCACAGAAATGTTTATTTTGCCTAGGTTTATCTCATCTTAAGACATGACTGCGGGTAGAACTTGGCCTCAGACTCACACTTTAAACTGAAAGATAGTCAAGCAAACTGCAGGCAGATTGACGCCGTGCTTGTTTGTTTGGATGGCACTTTCAATACACCTGCTTCTGGAGGGGGGGAAAAAAATAAAAAAATCACCTGCCAAATTTTAAACAATAATTTAATAGGATGTCAAAGATCTTATGAAACTAGAGGCACTTTCATCCATAGTGTCGGTGTGTGTGAGTGTGACTTTATAAGTGAGCTGTAAGCAGGTAGAGGTGACAGTGTCTTTTGCACCTGGAAAGACGCTTTAAACAGAGGGGCATTTATTATTATGTACAGTATTTGGCTCTAGACCAAAGTGAGAGTGTGTAAATATGTGAGTGAAACTTCTGTGTGGAGATTCTGGAAAAGATCAACAGTTATAGGAAGCACTGTATGAAGCAGGAATAGGAAGTGCTTTGCTACTTTGATCAAGGAATGCATGTGAGTGAGATTTTACTTATTTTACATCTTAAACAGGGGCATACAATAGATTTCTATCGTTTTATAAAAAAATATTTTAACCACTATAAGACTAACCCTAAAAAAAAAAAAAACAGCATTTTCAGAAATAAAACCAAACAAAAAAAAATGGATTTGCTCTTATTTATGGATCGATTTATCAATTGAGAACAACCCTAAATGTCCCAAAATGAAAGTCTGTGGAAATGTTTCCCTAACCCATAGTATGTAAAAACACTTGGACATCGATAACAGTGCATCTGCTCTGAACTTTCTGCACAACAAATAGAAAAAAAACAAAAAGCACAAAAAGTTTTCAACTCTGCTCTGACATACAGTAAAAGCATTGGCTCAACCAATGGCGTGTGCATAAGCCGGGACAATTGGTTGTTTGTCCGAAACATTTTAGAGCTCCTTGGTCCAAACAATGGAGGACAGAGGAGTGTTTGGGATCCAGAAAACAGTGCAGAAAAACACTGCAGCTTTAACAAGAAATTCCAGGTTTGGATTCCTGGAAACTCAAGTGTTTACAATAAAAACATGAATTTGCATGCAAATATACATCTTTATCATCACCCTGCATTGCCTCATTTCCCAAATACAAAATAAATCAACTATTAAACAATCAAGATAATTATCGTCAGAAAGCCTAGAGGCCCAATTAAACAAACATAAGAAATGGTTATGGAAGAATATAGGGAGTTTTGGACGGTTGCAAACACACAATGTAATAGCTGCTCTACTTGACGTCTTATCTATTTCTTTGTAGAACATGGCAAATCAATAACCTGAACTGCCTTTCATTCTGACAGACTTTATCTTTACAATAAAGCTCTTGTAGGTGCACATATGACCGAAATTATATTGCAAGACAGGTGTTCCAACAGCCCTTGATTACTACAGTGCACCAGATGCAACATTTGAGGTGCAAAACTGAGGGTGTGGCTGAGTGTGTTAATGCAAACTATTGTGAAGATAATAAAAAGAGCAGTGAAAACATTTTTGTTAACTAAAAGAAAAATGGGAGTTGGCCAAAGTATAAAACTATAAATGTGCAGTAAAATTTAAATGTAAACTCAATAACAGCATAGAAAATAACTTAAGTTGGTAACACTATTTTAGTGTCCTTGTTACCCATATTACATTAGTTATATTACTATAATAATTACAGTCAATTATGCATAAATAAAAGCAACTAACCCTAAACCAAACACTTACCCTAACATTAAACGTATAGTAAGTACATGTTGTTAATTAGTAATAATTTGTGTAATTACACTATAACAAGGACACTGTTAAACAGAGCAAAATAATATATTCTGTAAATAAAGCATAAACCAATCAGACAAGAACTAATGGGGCGTGAAAAAGGTGAAAGTCTAGCAGGTGTTCCAGATGTATACTATCAGTTGATTTTTGTTGTTGTATGCAAAGCTTTTTGTTGCATTTAAAATAATAATTAATAAGGAAAATGTTTGGGCAAATTAGCTTTAGAAAAGGTGACTTTAGCTGAAAGTAGAGCAGTTTGCAGCTCTGAAATTAACCTATCACCATTTCCATGAAACTTAAAACTACGACTGAAACAAAATAAAGTAATTTTCCAAAGATAAATTAAAAATAAATGAATACATAAATAAAAATAAAACTATTTATGAACAATTCAAACTAGCTAAAACTAAATGGATAATACACAGAAAAATAAAAACAGTGAAAAAATTGAAAAAACCTGGTGTGTGTGTGTGTGTGTGTGTGTGTGTGTGTGTGTGTGTGTGTGTGTGTGTGTGTAGGCTTGGACAGGTAAGCCAATAGTCAGAATTAACAGGCAAAGGTTAAAGTCCAGTGAGCTGCTCCTCTGTTTGGGCGAGTGTGAGGAGCCTTCCGTTCCTCGGGTGGTGTTCGTTTTCAATTAGTTTCAGACTGGAACACATCCAATCCATCTTAAACAGTCACCTGGCCCTGTAAAACAGAACTGCCCTATGCAAATTATAGGGGCCCGAAGGGGGAAACGTGTGGGAATTGCTTGGAACAGTGCACACCTTTGGCTTCATGCTCAACAGATGTAAAATATGTGTTTGTGTGTGTACCTCAAGAGCTTTTTTGAAACGTCATTTAAACTTAATCGGCCCTTTAAAGTGGAGGCAAAGAAAACTATTTAAATTCAGACAAGGTTTCACCAGCAGTTGAAAAGCAGGCAATACTACTCCATGTCCTAACAAGTTTCTTGTGACAAGCAATTTGTCTCTCCACTCTGAACGCAGAACTGCTGTGCAACATGACCCAATCACAGCCAATCTAATACACTGTTATATGGAACAGTATTTTAGACCAATTAGATTTCACTGTGGAAATTAGATTTAGGCCTACCCAGCATGACACAGCAGAAATATAAACCAAGTTTCTATAAGTAATAAATTGTCCTGTCGCTTGATTCAGATTTACATTGAAGAGATAGCTTTTAGCACTTGTTGCTTGCTTTGCATTATGCCTCATTAGGACATAAAAAACAACAACAAAAAAACATTAATGTTGGCTGAGAGTAATTCTTTACCAAGTAGGCTACTTGTCGTTTTCGTTAATAGATTTAGCTATTCCCCATTAACAAAGCAGATAGTTCCAACTCTAAATACAGATTAGATTAGTTATGTTTACTGTAATAACATATACATAAACATGTGGCCATCACTGAATAAACAGCCATAACCTACACTACGGCTAATTAACTAATCACTTGTCATAAGAACTGTTTATTATTTTTGTTATCAAATGTAATTATTTATAAGGTTTTTCGATTTAACATGTTAATTTTGTGCGATTCATTATATGAAAAAGAACTCGTAAAAAAATTTGCACAATTATTTATGTCCCCGAACTGTACGGAAATTCCGTAATAAGGAATGTTCAAGATTGATGTACCGCCTTGATGCAGTAGGGGGCACTTAGCGGACGTCTTGTCAAACCGAAGAGCAAGCAGCTCATCCTGCCACAGATAACATGCTCTTGCACTCAATGACAGCGAGTACAACCGAATTCAGGGATCGAGTTTTTCAAGCTTTCAAACTACTTTTAACTTAACACAATGTCCTAAGAACTTAGGCTTATGCTTATGACTAGAGGCGCTGAAAACTATTGAGACGCAACGTAGGCTAATAATAGGGTTGTGATCAATGATACGGTAATTCAACTAACAATATTTTCACTTTTGAAGACACTTTTTATATTCCCTAAATGCTTTACTTGTCTGTTGCCACAATATGATGTAATGTATATGAAATATTTGAATCATAATATTTAACAGTCCTATATCCACTCACGGAGCACTTTATTAGGTACAGCTGTACACCAACTTATTCATGCGATTATCTAATCAGCCAATAATGTGGGAGCAGTGCAATGCACAAAATCATGCTTCAGTTAATGTTCACATCAACCATCATAATGGGGAAAAATGTAATGTCTGTTATTTTGAACGTGGCATGAGTGTTGGTGCCAGATGGGCTGGTTTGAGCATTTTTATAACAGCAGGCACATGCGCCAACGATGCACACAGACAAGGAACGTCCGCACATCAAAAAAATCTGGGCCACAGCGCACGGACTGGGCCGATGACGAAATCTGCATCACGCATACTGTGCACGGAG
Organism: Moxostoma hubbsi; assembly: GCA_032164185.1. Classification (NCBI taxonomy): domain Eukaryota; kingdom Metazoa; phylum Chordata; class Actinopteri; order Cypriniformes; family Catostomidae; genus Moxostoma; species Moxostoma hubbsi. The sequence goes on from JAVLUX010000033.1 coordinate 19,267,479, forward strand.
CAACAACTTAAGTATACTCGGGCCTTAAGTTTGCCCCTTACCCGTGGTAAAATCACTGTAACCAAAGCCTCTCTTGGTTTATTGCTTTACTAAACTACACTATTACATCACATTTATTTTAACAGAAATTAGACTTCATAATACAGATTATTGCTGTGAATTGGTGCCTAAATTTTTTTAACTGAATTTCAAAAATGTAAAACAATTCCAAAGCGTGTCATCATTGAAAATAGAATTTTGAAGATGTATGCATTTGGAAGTCACTGATAGCATAAAAAGCTGATGAGAAGCCAAGCCAACAAAAATGTCAGAGGTCACGTGAATGATGAGGGAAGGAGGGCTGACGTGAGAGTGTGACGATGTGTTTTACTCACCTGACAGAGGTGCACAACCATTCTCTATTGGAGCAGTGCGATGCATGCACAAAAGCAAGAGAAGAAATGAGTGAACAAAACACAAGAGAAAGAGGTGGATGGGGTGGGGGGTGGGGGGGGGGGGTGAAAGAGAGACAACTGCAGTGGAAAACACAAGTTGATTTGAGAACATAGAATGAGAGCGAGACACATGAAAGCCATAGTGGCTGATGGGAAATTGGGTGAGTGTAGGGTCAAAGGGTCATTGGTTACCTCTCGTTTAGCTAGTAGGACATTGGGTACGATGTGCGGCAGGCAGCGACCCAGCATGAGCATAAGGCTCTGCTCACTGTCAGCGATTCGAGACACCTGAGAAACAAGGACACGGCACATTTAAAGACTAGCAGAGGTAGTGAATGTGTCAAGCATTTCAACAGTTTTATAAGACACAATATGAGAAGTTAAGTTTTGTAATTTTGCTCTTTTAATGAAATTAGTTCCAAACAAAGCCAAAGAGAGAGAAATGAGGAGAGATGTACAAGATATTCAGCACAACAGCACTCATGCTCATGTGAAATTGTTTAAATATTAATTGAGACTATGTGAAAAATCTGTACTTGTATCTGTCAAATTGCAGTGCCATTTATAGTGAAATAGTGAAGGCAAAAGGTGACTAAATAATGAAAAAACAGTTTATGGAAATGTTATCCATCAACTACCCATTAGTGCCAGGACTTTTAAAGCGTATTGAGGCTTTAACAGAGACATGCCACACAATTACTGCATAGCTGCAACCAGAGGACCTTTTCTGTATTTTGCATTATGAATACAGATGAAAACATGAACTTCTTGACCTCTATTATGTGCTTATTAATGCATTCCTGCAGATTCTGAAAGCAGACATGACTGCAAGCTCATTACACTCCATTGCATTTTTTGTTGGCTTATACCTGGGCTGATAACTATTTCACAACAGTTTAAGTGGCGTTACAGGTGGATTCACTTTGTGTGCTTGTGTGTATGTAACCCGATCACACTCACCTCTGAGCCCAGTCTACTGTCAGCAGACATTCGACAGAAGGACAAAAGTGCTTGGTGGAAGCCCGAAGACAGAGTTCTGCACAAGCAAACAAAACATGATTTAACAAGCCACCTCCAACTTCTTTTCCCAATAATAACACATATTAGCTGGGCTTTCCACACTACAGAGCAAAACGCTGATATAGGAACAGTCAAAACAAGGAAAGGGTCATTTGTCTGAATCAGCCTCACAGGGTAAAAGTCCATCCAGAGCAGATGTGCAAAATGATGATGAGTGGAATATGTGGTGCCAGTCAGCACTGCAGTGAGATTTCAGTGAGGAGTGCCATGGTGCTCAAAGCAGTGATGCCACCTAGTGGCGACAGCAGGATTGTTCCAAATCTGAATGAGCTGCATCACCGTCTACTCTCTACATTAACAGCTAAAGTGCCACCAAATGCCCTGATTTGTGCAGCTGCAGTGGTCATGTGCCCCAAAGCTTATATCTTATCAGTTCCATCATGCTACGAGAAAAAAATATTCATCATTCTCAAAGACAAAACTTTGCTTTTGTCCTTGGTGTGAATAGCTGCAAAGGCATGCATTGTTTCTATTCAATATATTTATTTGCACCAAATATCAAAGACAAATATTCATGTTTAGACAAAATAGGCATCAAGGCAGGATACAAATACAACTGGAGCCTCATAAGTAACTGATTTTAAATATATTTCATGACAAACAACTTGGTATCCCAAGAGTGGCACACAAGTAGCACTTTTATGTGAAGACAAATGCTTACATTTGATGCTAATAGAGTATGATATTAGCATGCTGCTAAGCTAAAAGCTCAATATGCCCATATACACAAAAACACTGCAGCGCGCACACAAAGCTGTCCACTGTTTTGGATGACTATTTTCACAGAATTTGTAGCAAAGCTTTCTGAGAAAACAAGGTATCTTCAGGCAATATTTTGCTGCATACAGTTTGGAACAGCGGTCACGTCAGCGGACGCTGAAAAATATTGCATTGATAAACAACTCACAAATTTTTTGAACAGAGCTCATGTATTATGGTATAATAATAATAAAGGTGTTGCTTGAATACTTTCTTTAGTTAACCCTTGTGAATCTTATCAATCCCTGTCTGACAATCATAAGTGGGTCCACTAGATTAAGAAAACAAGTCTCACCTGTTGGGCTGGTCAAACTCCACAGAGGTTTTACTCTGCTGACTCAGAGACTTTCCTCTGCTGTGAGGTTGTTTTGCGGTAGTTGTGCTTTCAGTGCAGTCAGTAGTAGTTATAGTGGCTGAGGTCTTTGTAGTGTCTGGAGTGCAGTCGGTCTCTGTGACCCCCCGAATGTCCAAATACTGTCCATTGTCTTGAGTAGTCTTATCACATGGAGGGTATTCTTTAGACTGAGCGGACTTCTCTATGGTTGTGGGTGAGGAGACATTCCTTTGAAGAGCCTGGATTTCACTGCACATACACACAAATAAAAATGAGGTGTACAGAATTGGGATGTGCAAAACTACATTTTCAAAATCGACTAGTCATACGTTGCCTGAACACGTAGTCGACTTATGTTTCTCAGGAAAATCCTGAATAATTACGCTGGTTTCAGGTTTTCATGTTTTTTACACAAGATGTGTTCATCCATTCAAAACAGCTAGACAGAGCCCAACTGAATGGAACAGAATGCAGGGATGTTGGACCATTTTTAACACAATGCTCATGGCAGTAAACTAAAAAAAACAGCACCAGACATATTGTAATGACCAGATATATATATCTGGATGTGTATGGCTGCAGCGGTGGAGCTCTAAATATATATATATATATATATATATATATATATATATATATATATATATATATATATATATATTTATTTATTTATTTATTTATTTATCTTTTTATCTTCCATTTATCTTTTTTGTAGCTCTCTTTAAAATTTTGGCCTCATGTGTTCAACAAATCTATGTTCAATGGAAGTTGTTTATTTTTAGAACAATAAAAAGCTTTTGTACCTCTTCGTACATTTTTAAAACATACTTTCTGAGCAAAACAGTGATCTGATGACAAAATAAGATAAGTAGCAAAATATCAAGTTTTTTAATTAAAATCGGTATCTGACAAAATTTTCATTTCGGTTCATCTCTAGAGAGGGTTTTACTATACAAGCTGTCTAACAGCACTAATTATTGCACTGATGCTAAAACAAATCTAAAATGAAAAAATATACACAAAAGAATTAAATATAATTATAAACAAGATATATTCATCAACTTCATCAACTAGTGGAATGCTGTTTGACCATCTCTAGAACAGAAATGCTCACTTTCAAGGGTGGCCGTGAATACAGTGTTCCGATAAAATGACAGGTGGTGAAAGAAGAGACGGAGGACAGAGATCTACATAGCTTGTGTAGCAGCAATGTAGAGCTCATCTCTTGCTAGGTAGCATAAATGCCATGCTGAAAATGTCAGAGCAGAAGGTCATAATGATGAGAGTTCAATGAAGAGGGAGTAGATGCTTCTTTCTAAAGCTCTCTACAGCAGAGCATGTGAATACTGCAGGGCCTCATTATCATACAGCCTCAAACCACCAAACTCCAGAGACTCGAAATTCACTTCAGTGTATAACTAAAATTAAATTAGGATACTGCCACAATCACATCTTAATATATTTTCAGAAAGAAATATGCCTTATATAAACATCAGCTGACCAATGCAGGCTCTGGCACTGCCAGCAGTTAATAATTCTGACAGTAATCATAGGTTGCAGCTGAGCTCTGATTACGAAGGCTCATGTGGATTTTCTGATTGGACTCGGCCCTCAGGCAGTGATTCTTACCTCTGGAGCTTCTTTATCTGTTCAGCCAGACTTTGTTTTTCACTATTCAGCAGACTGATCTGATACTCCAACTCCTGAACCACTTCCTGTTGCTGCTGCTTCTGCGGACAACACCAAAACAACTCAAAATTATGCTTATTTCAATCCGGAGTAACCCAGAACCACTTGAGGTCTCAGATTATGCAAGAATATCAGGCTTCCCACACTTATTCAGAGATAATTTTGCAGGACATTTTCAATAACAGTGGCAATCAGTGGCCTGGTTAGCTCAGCTAGTAAAGACGCTATCACCCCTGGAGTCGCGAGTTCCAATCCAGGGTGCTGAGAGAGGGTTTTTCTAATGTTTAAATAAAATATTCAGTGTTTTTGGTATTGCTTTATAAAGTAGATCATTCTAATACAACCATTATAATATATGTTAATGAAAGCGTTTATTTATCATTTTTAATAGTATACATGTTTTAGGAGATTTACACCACCAATCTACAGGATTTTTAATACGAAAATATGCACCGAAACCTGACTAAGTAGTGCACCACTTACTGTCTAGTGGGGTCCTGGGGCATGCTTCCCCATGAGAAATGTTTTACTAAAAACACCACCAAAACTTTCAATTCTGGTGACTTTGAGAGAAGCATTTTTTAATTTTCTTTAATTTCCAAATATATTCTCCAGATATTCCAGATTTAAAAAATAATGTATCATAATCTGAGAAAAAGCAACAACAATTAACTTACTTTGCTCAAATGGATGCACAAAGTTGTGAATTACACAGAAAGCCTGAAAAATGCACTTTTACCCCTCAATCTCGCGTGCTCCGCACCTGTTGCGAGAGCACTCGTTTAATCTAAGATATAAATACTAACGTATTAAAGCAGGAATAATTGTTATTTTTGTATTTTGTAATTGTAATTAATAATGCATCAATTTTATTGTCAGATCGACATAATGCATTTTACACCCCTAACAAAAAAGTTTCACTATAATTAGAAACTGATCCAAAAAAAATAGGCTTATACATAAAAAAAAGAGTAACCAAATTAATTACAATTTAACAAGGCTAACTCACTGCTTACCAGTTAACATTCGCTGCAAACATTTGACCTTAAAATTATCTAGAGTAGCTGCTGCATGCACCACGAAGAAACATTACCTGAGGTGCGTTCAATTTGATTTTCACACACAGTCTAGAATTTACTCCGAATCGTGGCAACACAAAAAACATCCAGTGAGCACGTAAGTACAGATATATATATATATATATATATATATATATATATATATATATATATATATATATATATATATATATATATACATATATATATATATAGTCAGATGATAAATGCTTTTCATTCCTGTGGCAGAAGAGTTAATCATTAATAAGACAATGTATTGTTTACTACCATATTGAGTCAATCATTGGCATACAGTTCACAGCAATCCATTTCACAAGTGAATTTGTCAATCAGTTGGAGATTTATGAGGGCTTGTTTAAGGACCCTTAAAGGTACACCTGAGTCAGGCAGATGCTTGTGCAGCATCTCGGGTGCGTTGCAACAAACATATCATTTTTAGGTCACTGTGTCAAGTTAAATAAAGTTTCATACTTGGAGCACGTGTCGGGAACCTATGACTCACAAGCCAAAAGTGGCCCTTTGTTAAAAATCAAGTGGCTTGCTGGGTGCCTCACCATTCACCAACACATGCTCGTTTTAAACTTTCTAGAGATAATTAGACAAAAGAAAGTGTGGGTGCGATTGCAAAGCTTGAAGTCAAAAACAAGTTTTGATTTCCTTCCTAATTTGTCATACACCCTACTCCTCGTGAACAAGGTTTGAAATGAACACCCATCAAATACAGATATTTCATACAGAGTATTTTGCTGATGTACCAGCCACCTGTAAGACTTCTCAGAGTGAAATTGCAAGAAATTAGATACAAAGACGCGAAAGGGGAGGTGGTTAAGATATAAGGTATAAAAAATTTAAACATTCATTATTCATTTTTTTTTCTTCATTTCATTTAAAGTGTCATTTGAATTTAGAAATGTCTTTTCGAGTTTGTGTTTCAATTAATTAATTATATTTTTAAAGAAAAATCAATAAAGCAAAAATATTCACTGACCTTGGGGGATGACCAAATCGGATATCGCGATATTTCAAACGCAATTATCATTAAAACACTTTTAACATATTGCACAGGGGCAAAAGGGAAGTTAAATTTTTCATGAACAATTATAAAATTAAGAAATTTGATGGAGACCCGCACAAACGAGTGAACTCAATTCCATATTGCACCCTGTTACCCATTAAGTTTTGCATATTTGTTTGTATTTGAGTAGTCTATGGGCAATATAAACGTTATATTTTTTTTTTAAAACATTGTTTTTGAAAATAGTAAATGAAAATTTCATTACTTTTTGAAAATGTACAGTAATTTCTAAACACAGCATTTATCATACTGTCCCAACTTTTTTGGAATTGGTGGTTGTTTGTGTGTGTGTGTGTGTGTGTGTGTGTGTGTGTGTGTGTGTGTGTGTGTGTGTGTGTATATATATATATATATATATATATATATATATATATATATATATATATATATATATATATATATATATATATATATATACACACTACCGTTCAAAAGTTTGGGGTCACCCAAACAATTTTGTGTTTTCCTGAAAAGTCACACTTATTCACCACCATACGTTGTGAAATGAATAGAAAATAGAGTCAAGACATTGACAAGGTTAGAAATAATGATTTGTATTTGAAATAAGATTTTTTTTACATCAAACTTTGCTTTCGTCAAAGAATCCTCCATTTGCAGCAATTACAGCATTGCAGACCTTTGGCATTCTAGCTGTTAATTTGTTGAGGTAATCTGGAGAAATTGCACCCCACGCTTCCAGAAGCAGCTCCCACAAGTTGGATTGGTTGGATGGGCACTTCTTGCGTACCATACGGTCAAGCTGCTCCCACAACAGCTCAATGGGGTTCAGATCTGGTGACTGCGCTGGCCACTCCATTACCGATAGAATACCAGCTGCCTGCTTCTGCTCTAAATAGTTCTTGCACAATTTGGAGGTGTGTTTAGGGTCATTGTCCTGTTGTAGGATGAAATTGGCTCCAATCAAGCGCTGTCCACTGGGTATGGCATGGCGTTGCAAAATGGAGTGATAGCCTTCCTTATTCAGAATCCCTTTTACCCTGTACAAATCTCCCACCTTACCAGCACCAAAGCAACCCCAGACCATTATATTACCTCCACCATGCTTAACAGATGGCGTCAGGCATTCTTCCAGCATCTTTTCATTTGTTCTGCGTCTCACAAACGTTCTTCTTTGTGATCCAAACACCTCAAACTTGGATTCATCTGTCCACAACACTTTTTTCCAGTCTTCCTCTGTCCAATGTCTGTGTTCTTTTGCCCATCTTAATCTTTTTCTTTTATTGGCCAGTCTCAGATATGGCTTTTTCTTTGCCACTCTGCCCTGAAGCCCAGAATCCCGCAGCCGCCTCTTCACTGTACATGTTGACACTGGTGTTTTGCGGGTACTATTTAATGAAGATGCCAGTTGGGGACCTGTGAGGCGTCTGTTTCTCAAACTAGAGACTCTAATGTACTTATCTTCTTGCTCAGTTGTGCAACGCGGCCTCCCACTTCTTTTTCTACTCTGGTTAGAGCCTGTTTGTGCTGTCCTCTGAAGGGAGTAGTACACACCGTTGTAGGAAATCTTCAATTTCTTAGCAATGTCTCGCATGGAATAGCCTTCATTTCTAAGGACAAGAATAGACTGTCGAGTTTCAGATGAAAGTTCTCTTTTTCTGGCCATTTTGAGCGTTTAATTGACCCCACAAATGTGATGCTCCAGAAACTCAATCTGCTCAAAGGAAGGTCAGTTTTGTAGCTTCTGTAACGACCTAAACTGTTTTCAGATGTGTGAACATGATTGCACAAGGGTTTTCTAATCATCAATTAGCCTTCTGAGCCAATGAGCAAACACATTGTACCATTAGAACACTGGAGTGATAGTTGCTGGAAATGGGCCTCTATACACCTATGTACATATTGCACCAAAAACCAGACATTTGCAGCTAGAATAGTCATTTACCACATTAGCAATGTATAGAGTGTATTTCTTCAAAGTTAAGACTAGTTTAAAGTTGTCTTCATTGAAATGTACAGTGCTTTTCCTTCAAAAATAAGGACATTTCAATGTGACCCCAAACTTTTGAACGGTAGTGTATATATATATATATATGGGCGTGGCCTGTAGCGAAGGGCTAAGGGCAAATGTGGGCAATTCTTTGCACAGTACTTCAAAGGGATGTTATCTTGAAGAATGTTAGGTTTGAAAAACCCTCAGTCAAAATTACATTTGATATATTGACATATATATTGATTAAATGTGGACACACACACACATATATATATATATATATATACATATATATATATACATATATATATATATATATATATACATATATATATATACATATATATATATACATATATATATATACATATATATATATATATATATACATATATATATATATACATATATACATATATATATATATATATATACATATATATACATATATATACATATATATATATATATATATATATATATATATATATATATATATATATATATATATATATATATATATATATATATATATATATATATATATATATATATATTTTCTTTCCCTTTTTTTTTTTAGATCCAACATGACAAATATATATACATATACTGTTGACCCGACTTCGGATAAGCGGTTGAAGATGGATGGATATACAGTTGAAGTCAGAAGTTTATATACACTTAGTTTGAAGTCATTAAACTTTAACCACTCCACAGATTTAATATTAGCAAACTATAGTTTTGGCAAGTCGTTTAGGATATCTACTTTGTGCATGACACGAGTAATGTTTCCAACAATTGTTTATAGACAGATCGTTTCCATTTTAATTAACTATATCACAATTCCAGTGGGTCAGAAGTTTACATACAAATTTATGCTGTACCCTTAAGGTGCGTGGAAAATTCAAGAAAATGATGTCAAGCCTTTAGGCAATTAGCTTCTGATAAGAGGTGTACTGAATTGAAGGTGTACCTGTGGATGTACAGTACTGTGCAAAGGTTTTATGCACTTGGGCAATGTTGCATAGTGAGGATTACAAAAATTAATATTAATCAATTAATATCATACAAAGTCCAGTAAACATAAAAAGCTAAAATCGATATTTGGTGTGACCACCTTTGCATCTAAAACAGCCCCAATTCTCCTTGGTATATCTGGACAACGTTTTTCTTGATTGTTGGTAGACAGGATGTTCTAAGTTTCTTGGAGAATTCAGCACAGTTCTTCTATTTATTTAGGCTGTCTCAATTGCTTCTGTCTCTTCATGCAATCCCAGACTGACTCGATGTTCAGTGGGGGGCTTTGTGGGGGCAATGCAATCTCTTGCAGAGCGCCCTGTTCTTCTATTCTAATATTTTCTATTTGCGAAAGTAATGGTTTGGAGTCTAAAATGTATTTTTCTATTGACACACTAAAGCTGAAGTTATAAAAAAACATCTTAAGAAAAATTATAATTATCTTAATTAAAAATTAAGTGCCAAAAATGTTTGCACAGTACTGTATGTTAAGGCCTACCTTCCAACTCAGTGCCTCTTTGCTTGACATAATGGGAAAATTAAAATAAATCAGCAAAGCATTTGTGGACCTTCACAAGTCTGGTTCATCCTTGGGGGCAATTCCAAATGCCTGAAGGTACCAAGTTCATCTGTACAAACAATAGTACAAAAGTACAGTATAAAAACCACAGTACCAAGCAGCCATCATACCGCTCAGGAAGGAGGCACATTCTGTCTCCTAGTGAAGAACGTAGTTTGGTGCGAAAAGTGCAAATCAATCCTTGAGCAACAGCAAAGGACCTTGTGAAGATGCTGGAGGAAACAAGTAGTCAAGTATCTATAGCCACAGTAAAACAAGTCCTATATTGACATAACCTGAAAGGCTGCTCAGTCAGGAAGAAGCCACTGAGCCAAAACCACCATTAAAAAAAAAAAAAAAAAAAAAAAAAAGACTATAGTTTGCAAGTGCACATGGAGACAAAGATCTTACTTTTTGGAGAAATGTCCTCTGGTCTCTTGTTCTAATGAAACAAACATTTAACTGTTTGGCCATAATGACCATTGTTATGTTTTGAGGAAAAAGGGTGATGCTTGCGAGCCGAAGAACACCATCTCAACCATGAAGCATGGGTTGGCAGCATCATGTTGTTGGGTGCTTTTTTTTACAAGAGGGGCTGGTGCACTTCACAAAATAAATGGCATCATGTGGAAGGAAAATTATGTGGATATATTGAAGCAACATCTCAAGACATCAGCCAGGAAGTTAAAGCTTAGTCTCAAATGGGTCTTCCAAATGGACAATGACCGCAAGCATATCTCCAAAGTTGTGGCAAAAAGTCAAGGTATTGGAGTGGCCATCACAAAGCCCTGACCTCAATCCAATAGAACATTTGTGGGCAGAAGTGAAAAAGCATGTGCAAGCAAGGAGGCCTACAAACCGGACTCAGTTACACCAGTTCTGTCTGAAGAAATGGGCCAAAATTCCAGCAACTTATTGTAAGCAGTATGTGGTTGGCTACCCAAAACATTTGAACCACATTTAACAATTTAAAGGCAATGCTACCAAATACTAACAAAGTGTTTGTCAACTTCTGATCCACTGGGTATGTGATGAAAGAAATAAAAGCTGAAATAAATCATTATCCCTACAATTATTCTGACATTTCACATTCTTAAATGTTTCAAACATTCAGGAAATTTTTTCTATAAGTAAATGTCAGGAATTGAGAGTTGAAATGTAGTTGGCTAAGGTGTATTTAAACTTCTAAAACTAAACTTCTGACTAACTGTACACACACACACACACACACACACACACATACACACATTTTTGTATGTACTTTTTTCCCAGGACAACACAAGATTTTCCAGGACTTATTCCATGTTTTCCAGGATGGAGGGAACCCTAATATTATTAATTGAATAAACCTTAAAGTGAATATGAAATTAGCTCTATTGAGCTCAATACACATTTCTGGTGTTATTCTAAAGTAAAATAAAGTTAATTCAATAAATCCCTATTGGATAAAATCAATCTCAACCCATTTTTTTTCCTCGACATGAATATCCCATTTCACTTGGAAATACATGACATCACAGAAATAAAATAGGTTACAAATGTCTTTTCATACTTTTAGAATTTATATTTTTAACATGTAATTTGACATAATCTAAAACACTAAGGTTATCTGTAAAAACTAAATAGAATTAAGCTATTCAATAATTACATACAACAACTCTCTTCCTGAGTGTCAATACCTGTAGGATCTCAGTTTGCTGCAATGGTTCCTGGATAAAGTACTCTCCTTGAAAGTCATTTGGATCCACACCAACTGCCACGTCCACTGTATCCCGGTGCAAAGGCATGCTGCTTCCACAGTTCCTGTAGAGTTGCAGCAGGTCTGGAGGTTTGGGAATGTTTAGACCCACATCATCCCATAACTCAAAATCCTGCAGAGAGAGAGCCTTGAACAACATGATCAAAAGCTTATATGAACAGAGGCCCAAAAAATATTTGGATACTTAAGGCACACTTTCAACTGTATGTCATTAAATTTCATTGGATCTTTTTTCAATAAAATAAAAGTGAATGGTGACTAAGGCTAACATTCTGACTAACATCTTTTGAGTTCCATGGAAGAAAGTCATACAGGTTTAAAACAACATGAGGGAGAATAAATGATGATGATTTTTGGGTGAATAATGGTGTGTAAACTACCATTTTATGTGTCCAAATAATTTTGGGGCCACTGTGTGTATACTGTATATACTGTACAACCACACACACACAGTATGCATGTGTATGTATGTGTATATTATTATGGAAATGGAAAGCATAAGAAAGGATTACCTGATCATCATTTTCATCTGAGAATGTGATGGACGTTAATTTGTATTCATTTTTCAACAAATATTCATTTACTAAAAAATTTAAGGCTCTCTTTTCTAGAGGGCGGATAGGTTCCTGAAAACAAATGGGAAAAATAGAAGTTGATCCAGTGTGATTTAAACAATTTTGTGTGTTCAGCAAGCCATTTCAGAAATCTATTATGTTTAGGCTTGAAATAAATGAAGGTAACCTGAATTTCAGGACTGGATTTGTAGTTTTTTCTCTCTTGAGAGGGAATCTCACATTCTAGAGTGGAAAAAGGGAGAGAGAGAGAGAGAGAGAGAGAGAGAGAGAGAGAGAGAGAGAGAGAGAGAGAGAGAGAGAGAGAGAGAGAGAGGAAAGAAAAAGAGAGGGAGAGAGAGTAAGAGAAAAATTGCTTTGCTCCAGATATTACAAACTGCCTAAATAAGTGAGTTACTCCAGTGGCAAGAAGGACTGTGTAAAAGTATAAAGTACGCCACCTGCAGCCTGTGTCAAGTTGGCACGAAGAGCCTGAATAGTCTCCTTGGCTTTCCGTAGTTCAAACTCCAGAACTGGACCAGAGGGAAGTGGGTCACACACAAACAGGCATCCAACCAAGAGAAGGGAACAAAGAAACAAAACAAAGTGGAAAAAGAACAAAGGATGGCCATGAAAAAACTAAATAAAAACTACAACTTTTGTAAGAAGCTGAGGCAGAACCAAAACAGGGACATGCACACTATGGATCTAATGAACACATGCAGCAGAGGTTGCTAGAGAAGCTGACCGATTACACAAAAATCTACGCTTTGTTTTTTCGTACGAATTTACTAGCTGCTGTCTGACCAGGGTTATAGAGCAAAACAAAGTCTGTTTATTTTGAACACTGGATGAAAAGTAAAACAAAAATAAAAATTACGTTTTATTTGTATTATCCTTCGCAAAATATAAATAAAAAGCTTTACGATATTTTATCTTGTTTTCTCTTTATTGACATTGACTCAAATAGAAATAGCGTACTGGTGTGCATGTAAAAACTCACAATGTTGGGGTCAGGGGCTTATACACTGTACTTAACCTATAATTTCTCTCTGATTTAAGGGTAGGTTATGGCTGGGGTTAGGGGTAGTATGGCTAAACTCTTATTTAGCACTTTATTTTCTCAATTTCACACAAGACTTACAATAATATAAAATATAAAAATATAAAATAATATTTTATTTAAAATGGTAGATAGCAGTTTCTTTTGAATTCTGTTTGGGCATAAAATTTAGTAATTTATTTGCACATAGAAAGTTAATATAATATATAATAAGGAAATAACAGTACACACAGTAGTCCAGCAACCATGGATGGCATGTGCGCATTAACAAATCGCATTTTCTCACAAAATACTGAATCAAACCAATTTTACATACAGTGCATAGTGAATAAGACCACACGTGAAGTGCTTTTACTTTGAAGTTGAACTCACGCGCTTATGCGGATCCAGCGCAAGAAGCAATCTCCTGACGGTTTAAACTGCCTGGATCGCTTGCTTGGATTGTCATGGAGTGACCGTCATAACACGGAGACGGATATAAAAGACAGCTGTAATGTTCCCATAACACACTGTCATTGTAGCTCACCTTCGCCCATCATGCAGCTGTACGCCGCTATATATGGGAGAATGAAACATCCACCTTTTGGCATGATGATTCAGATAAATCGCTAATTATTGCTTTGTTCTCTGATGTGTTTCAAGTGTACTGCATCTATAGCCAACATTTGGCAAGTGATCATTTTGAAAAACTTTGCTAGTTCAATTGTAATGATACATTAATTCATATTGCTGTGCTGCTAGAGTGCAGGTCTCTTTCTGCAGGGGTTACATGAATATATATACACAAATTGTTATAATTGATATACAATGAGTACTTTCTTGATAAACTTGATAATTTATAGATTTTGATTTCTAGATAACTTTCTAGAAAGACTTGGACCTACACTGGCTAAGAATTATTTTTAAGTTTTCTTTTTCTATTATTTCTGAACATCTGGGTTTATTAGATTTTAATTTATTTTACATTTACACTCTGTTGGCAACTTCCCCCTGTGGTGCATTTGTACATTTTTCTTGCACACCTTTGTTACCTATAATGAAAACCAGGGTTCTTGCATTCCAATAAAGCACATACAATCTGAATAATGCTGGAGTACATTTAAAAGTTGGAAAAAAAAATCGAATCGTGAATCATCCATAAGTTTGATAAAAATCAAGATTGTTTTTTTTTTTGCCATATCCCCAGCCCTAAGTTAGTTACCTTTCTTTTGAAAGAAATGTTGTTCCAGGACCAAGAAGTCATTAATGCAGGAAAATGTCATACATGGCCAAATCACATTGATAACCTGTTAACCTTAAGATGTAAATCTTCATCTGCGATTTTTATTTTATCTTTGTTTTAATAGGAATAGGATTTGCTAGTATATGCTACATCCTACAGCAATCCTGCAACTGTGGATGTGCTGGTAGATTTCAAACAAGAGACACTGGAAAACAGAAGCATGGAGAGCACACAACACTTTGCATTACGGTGTGCTGATGATCTGCAAATGGGACTCCCACAAGCTCTGCTTTCTAATACGTTTTCTGGAACACTACAAAAAATGTTCTAATGCTTTTGCATTATCTCACCATTGAGATGCATTATCAGTATCTCACATTATGAGTGAGGAAGTTTAACTTTTAAAAATGAGTCTTGAGACCCCTGCGTTCCATTTTAAATGCAAGGACTTTGTGAACTTTGTAAGAGCTAGTTATACCTGCACAGGGTCAAAGAAAGAAAGAGCGAGAAATCAAAATGATGAAGTAGACTAGGGCTGAAATGATTAAATCGACAACGGCAACAACATCAAATTGTAGACAAAAATTGTCATTGTTGAATAGTTGTTTTATGTAATTTAACATAACACGAGATCATAAGAAACAAATGATAATGCGCGAGAGCAGAACTGCAGCTTGCACCTGACTGAGGATAAGAAAGCTCACAGTCCAGATGAACTCTAAACTTTCCAAATAGCGTCAGGTGATGTAGAGTGCAAAGTATGAGGGAATTATACAAAAATACAAAATAAGTAAATACAGAAGCACTCTCATTGTGGAATAAGCAGAGCCGAAGCTGCTGCTCCACTTAAGCAAAACCTGCGAGTCGATAGTCTTTAAAAGGGAACACCTCGGAGTTACATCTTTAATGGTTATATTTAATGCGTTATAGCTTTATTACAGTTCAAATAATAAGGAAGCAGGTCATGTAAATAAATACAAACTCCGAAACTGCCATTTCTCTGTTCAGTCAGCGCCTCTTCTATGAGTTATGTAATGTGTCCCGATCTAAGGGGGAGAGATTGAAAATGCACCCGACCGATACACACTCTGTCATGGGGACACACACTTGCTGCAGCTAGATTATAACGTGATGGCTCGTGATTTATTGAATCATAATATACAGTATGTGTCACTGCACATTTATTACTGTGAAAGCTTTATTAATTAAATTATATATATATATATATATTTTTAATATGGATTTTTTCGATGGAATGGTTTTCGATTTGTTTTGGCTTGTTTTCCACTATAAATATCTAAATTTCCTTTAAAACAAATGTACATTTAATTTAGCAGCTATACTGCAGAAGTAACATGTTTGAATATTAAAAATACAAATGCATATATATATATAAAAAAAATCCTTTATATAAAAAAAAATGAATTCACCTGAGAAGCAGCATATATTGATATTTAGAGTTGCCTATAAAGAATAGATCTGATAAGTATATTTTGTCTTCACTGCTCTGGCAGAAGTATAACCAATTGAAAAACTACTTGTATACAAAATACACTTATATTTAAGATGCATTCTCGTAAAGCAAGGCTAAATATCTTATATGTTGCTTCTCAAGTAAATGTACAATGTTTTAAGGATTTTTAGACAACTTTAAATGGAAAACAGTCAAAAAATCAGTTTAATTAATCGATGCAATAGTCGCCTGAATGGTCAAATAATTGTTCTAATAATAGTTACATTACTCGATTATAAAAAAATCGTTAGTTGCAGCCGCAAAGTAGACAAAGAATTGGGGATGCTAAGAGAAAGCAGAGCTCTAATGGGACAAACACGCTTTATGCTGATCAACAGAGCGTAGGATGCAAGTTTAACAAATGGAAAAATGTAAGAACAAGCAAAAAAAAAAAAAATAAATAAAGTGGCAGAGGTGTGCTGGCATGGATGGTTTGTGGTCCAATATTGGAAAGAGAAATACTGGCATAGAGACCCATTATACAGTCAGAACCCCAGGTCAGACAGCCAGGGCTGTGCTCATCGCTGAAGGAGTCAAGATTTGGGAAGAGATGCCCAATTTGGGGGTATAAAAATTACATTATGAGCCCATGTACAAACAAGCAAACTTATTCTGCTGCATGGTTCCTTAGGCCTTCTACTTACCCACAGCTGTCAATAAACTCAAAACACTTCATACTTTTTTTTTTTAATTTTTCTCTTTTAAAAGTATTTGCTATACTGCCTCACTTCTAAAATCAATTGGTGCTCAAATAACTATACACAATGTTTATACAAATAACATTCCCAAACATTTTTTGCAACAAAACTTCTACATGAGATAGATGCCAAATTTTCGCAATTTAAATTCTTAAACGATTGTAAAAAATAAAAATAGCTTTCAAATATTTAAATCTCAGTCAGCCGCTTTCAAATGTTCATGTACTCTGAAATCAACCCCATTCGTACCAACCCCATCTCCCCAATTACTCCAACCTTACCTCCAACGTTAGCATTTCTGCATCAATTCTAATGTGTTCACCTATTCCCAAGACACTGGTTCTGGCCTTATGGAAACCATGTTTACTTAAAATGGTGAGCGTGATTTAGAGATTGCATTTTCGCTCCAAAATTACATTTTTACTCTACTTACGATTAGGTTTAGAGTTTGGGTTAGGATAGTTATGAGTTAATAAAACATGAATTCCCACTGAGAGTCAAGCCAAAATTATACTTCAGTTTTGACATGAACGCGTAGCTTCTGCGTAAAGTTGAACACGAGCCTGTCAAAGTATACTTCATAGGACGGTGCTGGCATACACATGCAGTTGCCGCATGAGCACTACTACTGCTATAAAACACCAGACTTTCTCTTCAGGAGTTCAGACCCATAAAGATATTTTTTATATTCCTTCAGACTCGAGTTATACAAATGCAGGTATCTGATGACCTCCTCACACACACGTTTTTGACGTGCATGTCAACTGTTGTTGTTCCCACCTTTGCTCCTTGTTGTTACAGATGATTACATCTTCTAGCGCTTCTTTGTGACAGCAAAAATCCACTAATTAGATCCACTAATTAGTGCAAATAATTCCAGGCGAATGCACATTCCACTTGTTTAAAAGACATGCGGTTAGGAAAAAATTTGAGCACTCTGCTGATGATGAAATTTGCATCACGCGCCCAGTGAGCGTCCATGTCCGACCGAAGTATAATTTAGGCTACATCATTTACAACTAAAAATACAACTCACAACAAGGCGGAATGCAACAAGTTTCCAGCAACAAGTTATTTATCTGTCCACAGTAACGTGCGAAATGCTGTGCAACATAAGACACTCACGGGCTATCAAAACAGCTTTGATCAAAAAAAAAACAAAAAAAAAAAACAACATGTAATGAGGAGCGGGATTTTGGACCAGCGCAAAAGCGTGTACATTTACTGTACATGAAAAATTATGACTTTCATTTTTTTCTTTTATTTTAGCATTTTTTGCATCACGCCTGCTTAGGACGTAATGTTAGGATAAAGTAGAGGGTGAGAATTTTCACAAGCATTAATAGTATCAAACATTTTGATCTGAAGAATCTTCCAGGCTAAACTGGAAGGCTAAAAGGAATGGTGGGGCAACCTAGTAAAGCATTTATCAAATAGGAAAATGACAAAAAAGGAAACTTGAGTGTCAAAAACCATTTAGCTTGAGAAAGACATGGGAAAGCAAGAATGTTATTGTCAGAACAGCCCAATTAGAAAGAAAAAGTGTGTTCAAAGCTCACAAATATTTGTTTATTCTCCTACTCTTCTGTAGAGACATAGCTCATCTATTTGACCGATGTTGAAAGCGGTCAGTGAACCATACATTTTGAGCTGTGCGAGTTCACATTAATCATGAATGCCAAGAATCTTGTGTCATATACGGTAACACTGACCGAATCATCACTCTAAAAGAAGTTTTTCACAAGCCACTGAACCACTAATCGTTCCCAGAAAAATGGCCAATAAAGCCAATTCCTTTTCATTTTGCCTAAAATATGTCCACATACTGTAACTGCTGAATCGTGTTCTTGGAAATTAGAGGCCTTGGCAACTAAAAGGTTTGGCTATGGTCAACTGTGGTCAAATTTGACAATCAGTGGATGCAAAATATTTCAAATGAAATGGAGTAAAGATTTAGTGTTGAAATGAATGAAAAACACTAAATTGCTTGTGTGTTCA
Source organism: Moxostoma hubbsi (assembly GCA_032164185.1). Taxonomy (NCBI): domain Eukaryota; kingdom Metazoa; phylum Chordata; class Actinopteri; order Cypriniformes; family Catostomidae; genus Moxostoma; species Moxostoma hubbsi. The sequence goes on from JAVLUX010000033.1 coordinate 19,286,257, forward strand.
AAAACAACCACATGACTAATTACTGTGGGAAACTGAAGACAATGCACTGCACTGCCCTGCCAATGGTCCAATCGTCAAATGTAACTTGCATCTTAAAAGGGACAGTTCCTCCCCAAAAAATAAGATTTTGTCATCATTTACAAACCTCCATGTTGTTCCATCCCAATTTTAGTTTGACAGAATGCTATCATATGCCATCAGAAGCCTTGGAATATAATGCATGAGTCATATGGACTATTTTTTATGATACTTTTTGTCCTTGGAGGTTGGGATTATAAATTACCTTTTCAATGTATGGAAAATAACTATTAAGCCTAACTTTTGTTTTTCATAAAAGAGAGAAAATAATATGGGGTTGGAATGGAACGAGAGGGTGTAAATAATGAAAAATGTTGAAATTTTGTGTAAACTATTTCTTTAATTGGCTACCTCAAGTCAGAATTAACTTGTTGCCTCATTACCGCCGACAGACGAACTCTCCTTACCTGCCACCCTTTCGTCCGACTCTCTGTTGCCATCATCTGAATACCGTGCAAAATCCAGGGAGTCCAAGGTACTGATGCTGCCAGCTCGATCTTAAAACAGAAACAAAATGGATGTTAAAATCAGTGGCTCCCACTCAACCAAATTGTTCTCAACTTCTACCCACAACAAAACATACCCTCGTTAGAGTAAAGCACTAAACTATAATTTATAGAAATTTGAGTAGGGACATTTAAATTTGTTTTGGCCATCTAAAGCAGTCAGCATTTCTACAGAATCTGTATGCAGGCCAAAACTTTCCAGACACACAAACCTCTTAGACTGTCTGCACTGCTGGAGGGAAGCTATATTAATATTGCCAACATCAAACCCCCATTTGGACTTCACAATTTGTGCATGCCAACAATTTTAGTGTGTTGTGTATACTGGCATGCTAACACACAATCCAACCTAAAAAAAAAGGGCAAGAATTCTCTCATTAGTGGCGCTTGACAAACATCACTATTACTGCTCATACTTAGGGTTATGGATTTGATTTTTAACCAAATGCCTAACCCTCAATGTCAAACTTTGCCACACCGTTGGCGCTACAGACATGAATGATGCATTAAATCATGTGACTTGTTAAGGAGAGGTCTGCTATTAGATACTTTTCTAAGTGTTCATATGATTCTCACCTGGTGGACAATAAAACAAGCAAAAAAAAAAAAGAATTTGCAATAAACTTTCATTGAAAGAAGGTCTTGAGACATATGTAGGGACTAGAATATCATAAACTCTTTTGGGCTCTTTTGACTTGGGTCAGTAAACATCTACGTAGCAACCACCCAGAACACCTTAAAACACCCTAGCATCATGGAGGTGACTTTTGCATGGACAAGGACTAGTCCAACATAATCTTTTTGCTTTTTTAGATGAATAAAACACAATAATGGTGCTCAGAAACCAGAAACAATTTGTAATACAGATTCCACACATCATTTTAAGTGATATTATTCACCAGTCACCAACATGGCTATGCTACTTTCTTTTCATACACAAGTTAAATATCACAGTGAACTGATAAATCACATGCTGGCAATAAAGATCACGCACTCAGTCATGTGAAGGAAAAGGTTTGTATGTAGAGCAGGGACAATGTCACAGATAGCAATGTAAATGAGAACTTTTGCCAGCCTTCAATCAGTCCCAGGTAGGAGCAGAAATTAAACAGGGCTGGAGGCAAAAATGCCACAGTAAGTGAAAAAAATGCTCAAATATTTAACGTCTAAAAGTTATCTTAAAATTGTGCTTGCGTTTGATGCTTTTCATGATATTCTATAATCAGTATAGAAGTATTTTTGAAGCACTATTTGCTTGTCAATCATTCTGCACATTCACAGGGCAGCCCATATATGTGCAAAAGAAAACCGAGAGCATAAGTTTGAGTTGTCCATTTATCACACAAGAACTCTATTTTGCATCCATTGATTTTAACAACTACTAGTACCTGTACAAGGTTGACATAACTGTCTGGTTTTGCTGGGTTTCTTACCTGTGAAATTAAGTTTCTCTCCAGCTCCATTTTCTGCAAGTAGACGGATCCTTACCTGACGGTAAATGGAAATCTGGCTCGTATAATACACGCACGCACTCCGGAAAGTATTCACGGCGCTTCACTTTTTTCCACATTTTGTTATGTTACAGCCTTATTCCAAAATGGATTAAATTAATTATTTTCCTCAAAATTCTTCATATAATACCCCATAATGACAATGTGAAAGAAGTTGGTTTGAAATCTTTGCAAATTTAATACAAATTAAAAAAAAACTCACATGTACATAATTATTCACAGCCTTTGCTCAATACTTTCTTGAAGCACCTTTGGCACCAATTACAGCCTCAAGTCTTTTTGTGTATGATGCTACAAGCTTGGCACACCTATTTTTGGTCAGTTTCTCCCATTCTTCTTTGCAGGACCTCACAAGCTCCATCAGGTTGGATGGGGAGCGTTGGTGCACAGCCATTTTCAGATCTCTCCAGAGATGTTCAATCGGGTTCAAGTCTGGGCTCTGTCTGGGCCACTTGAGGACATTCACAGAGTTGTCCCATTGCGTTTGCTGTGCACCTTGGCTGTGCACTTAAGGTTGTTGTCCTGTTGGAAGATGAACCTTCACCCCAGTGAAGGTCCAGAGCACTCGGGAGCAAGTTTTCATCAAGGATGTCTCTGTACATTGACATCCTTGATAGTCAATCCTGACTAGTCTCCCAGTTACTGCCACTGAAAAACATCCCAACACCATGCTTCACTGTAGGGATAGTATTTACATTTACATTTATGCATTTGGCAGACGCTTTTATCCAAAGTGACTTACAATGCACTAATTACAGGGACAATCCCCCCGGAGCAACCTGGAGTTAAGTGCCTTGCTCAAGGACACAATGGTGGTGGCTGTGGGGATCGAACCAGAGACCTTCTGATTAACAGTTATGTGCCTTAGACCACTACGCCACCACCACTCTATATGCCAGGTGATGAGCGGTGCCTGACATGACGCTTGCCATTGAGGCCAAAGGTTTCATCAGACCAGAGAATTTTGTTTCTCATGGTCTGAGAGTCCTTCAGGTGCCTTTTAGCAAACTCCAGGCAGGCTGTCATGTGCCTTTTACTGAGGAGTGGCTTCCGTCTGGCCACTCTACCATACAGGCCTGATACGTGGAGTGCTGCAGAGATGGTTGTTCTTCTGGAAGTTTCTCCTCTCTCCACAGAGAAACGCTGGAGCTCTGTCAGAGTGACCATTGGGTTCTTGGTCACCTCCCTGACTAAGGCCCTTCTCCCCCAATCACTCAGTTTGGCCAGGTGGCCAGCTCTAGTAAGATTCCTGGTGGTTCCAAACTTCTTCCATTTTCGGATGATGTAGGCCACTGTGCTCATTGGAACCTTCAATGCTGCAGAAAGTTTTCTGTACCCTTCCCTAGATCTGTGCCTCGATACAATCCTGTCTCGGAGGTCTACAGACAATTCCTTGGACTTCATGGCTTGGTTTGTGCTCTGACATGCACTGTTAACTGTAGGACCTTTTATAGACAGGTGTGTGCTTTTCCAAATCATGTCAAATCAACTGAATGTATTTTCCCAGACAACAAAGTACCTGACTGGTAGAGAATGCACGGATGAAGTTGGTTCTTTGCCAGACAGATTTTGACCTTCATAACTGTTGTAAAACCATCTTTCAAAAAGTTGAACAACACACATTTTAATTGCACTTAATTTTTTCCAGTTTCACTAGAATTTTTGTTAAAAAAAATTCAATCAAGGTGTCTAACCCTGCTTAACAAAAAATACTCCATTGTACCACCTAGCATCCAACCAGCAGTACTAATGGTGTTCGTTGGTTTGAATGTGAACACCACACGTCACCTTCTGGGATTTATCCTTTACTCTCTCTAAATGATCCCACAATTTGTATTTCCTGCCCGACATAATTACCGCATAGACCAGCTCTGTAAACGATCATGTCTGTCCGTCACTGATTGCATGACTTTGCCACATCCTGTGGAGTTTTTTTTTACTGAGACCAACCGACCAATCATACCTTGGTGAACAAGACTCTTCTCATCAACTAACGTTTGGTCGACTATTAGGAGGCAGCCCTATAAATTAGTGAATCTGCCAGTCACAGCCTTGGACAGAGAAGTATTGATGAGGGAAGCTGACGCGCCTCCTTAGTTTTGCAAATTTCTGGGTGTGACTTGAATGACAATGCCGATATCGGACTTGTGAAAGTGTCATAGAATTGTGCTGAATAAACATCTTGTCAAACTGGCTGACAGGGAGTTGAGGCAATATGTGAGCTTGACCAGTAATTCTATTTGTAACCCAAGTGGGAGGAATGCAAGGCATAATATGGAAGATGAGTTCTCATTTAACATGTCAAATGAGTCATGGAACGTGTGACTAGTGACTATTTAAGGTTATTAACCTTAAATAGAATCACTCATAATAATAACAACATCAACAGTCATCTTTTGTTCTTTGGTCACTTCTCTTTATTAGATGTTATTGGTAGTCATTGTGAAAAATAGACTGAATGTTTAAGAAGATTAATTCATTTATTTAATATGTGGTGGTTGCTAAGGCAAGTATAACTATTAGTATTGGTCATATTTAAAGCAATAATGATATGTATATACACTCACAGACCACTATTAGGTACACCTATACATCTACTTATTCATGCGATTATCTAATCAGCCAATCATGTGGCAGCAGTGGAATGTATAAAATCAAGCAGATATGGGTCAGGAGCTTCAGTTCATGTTCACATCAACCATCAGGATGGGAAAAAATTTGATCTCTGTGATTTTGACCATGGCATGATTGTTGGTGCCAGATGGGCCGGTTTGAGTATTTCTGTAACTACTGATCTCCTTGGATTTTCACGCACAACAGTCTCTAGAGTGTAAAGAAAATGGTGCGAAAAAACAAAACAAAAAAAATACACAGAAGCAGTTCTATGGATGAAAATGACTCTATAATGAACGGAGAATGGCCAGACTGATTCGAGCTGACAGAAAGGCTCAGATAATCACTCTGTACAATTGTATTGAGCAGAATAGCATCTCAGAATGCACAACATGTCGAACCTTGAAGCGGACAGTAATACCAGTAAGCTGACAATAGTGGTACCCGGAGTGGTCTTCTGTCAATTTTCGACGTGTTGTGTGTTCAGAAATGCTTTTCTGCATAGCACTGTTGTAACGCGTGTTTATTTGGGATACGGTCACCTTCTTGTTATGGCCATTTTGGCCATTCTCCCCTGACCTATTTCATTAACAAGCCGTTTTTGCCCACAAAACTAACTAACTGAAATACGCAATATAATATGTTGAGGAGAGGTATTCCATTTCTTTTTTGGAGATCGGAACATTTTTACCTCACAGATGATAAAACAGCCAAAAAATTCCATTGACTTATTTTGAGGGATCCCATCTAGGGGCCAGAATATCATTAGTAGTTGCCTCTTCTGACCAGAGCCAGTACGCAATCACCTAGCAACTAGAAGGCAACCGATAGTAGATTGACGATAACTAAGGTGGTGGAAAAGTGAATAACCGATTAACCGGCCGATAGTTTTTAAAATCGATTTATAGAATGATATTTATATTTCTTAGTCTTTCCTTACAATGACAGGCACATACGTTGAGGCAACATGAGTCCAAAATAAATACAATCCCAAAAGCAGTTTATTGTGCAACCAAAATTTAAATTATAACCAGAAAAATTACGATTTGGAAAATAACGTGGTACTTTAACCTATGAACAAGATGAAATACACTGTGGACTTTATGACAAGAGACTTGGATCGATCGATCTATCTATCTATCAATATATATATTCACCAGATGAAGAGTTGTATGTGTGTGTGTGTGTGTGTGTGTGTGTGTGTGTGTGTAATATATATATATATATATATATATTTTGTATGTACAGTATACATGTATATAATTTCACCAGATGAGGTTTACGGGGAATAAAAAATGAGAAATAAAAAAAAACTACAGTTTAGTATAGGAACCGATAGTTCCAAAAAACAGCACAGAATACTCAGTAAAACCGATATATCGGTCTACTTTCACTAGTAACCACCCAGAACAGCCTAGCAACCACAAGCAATGCCTTGGCAACCACCCAAAACACCTCACACATTTTCTTAGAAAATGTTAAAAAAAAAGAAAGTTTATTCATTCTACTTTTGGCAGCACAGACTGGATTTGAACATGCGACAGAATTTGGCTGCTGGGTGTTTTTCATTATTAATAACAGTTGTAGCCACTCTAGCAGCTCAGGAATCTGAGGGAGGTATAAACGTGCTAGGCTGGGATGAAGGTCAATAGAACAGGCACTTCAGTACTATGTCCAAATGATAATAATGTTTTTTTTTTTTTTAGCAATACCAGTCTTTAACAGCATCAGAATTACCATGTGCCAATTAAATTTGATACCTGTGCACTGCCTGATCAGGGCTACTTGTACATGCCTACAAAAGCTTTGCATTTTTTTCAAGCATTCAAATTCTGAATGCTTACAGCTGTTGTTACAGAATATACACAACAACAACAAATGTATTTTTTAAATATTATAATATTTATTTTGAATCTTTGCTATATTGCTTGTAATTTGCTGCCCGTTACTTCCCTTAAATTTTTTTTAAAAAGCGTTCTGGCAAACACTCATTTTCACATGCAGATGAGCTTTGTGGCAAACTCTTCATTGCTGCTACAGGTTTCTCATATACTGTTGTGTTTTCCAGTAGGGGCAAATTATCCATTGTTGTAAAAGGTTTGCTGCAGGTTCGCTACCAGTGAAGAGCTGCAAATTTCTGGCAATAATTTGCAGCAAATCGCAAACTCATTTGCATTTGAAAATAATGAGAGACCTATTTGGAACAAGTCAGAACTCTCAATTTTTTTAAGGGTTGAATACATTTTACTTGAGAAATATTTGAAGGTTACGTGCCATTATATACATATAATTGGTTAATATTAATGTTAATAATTAAGCATATTGTTCAAATATTGTTCATTTTTCCTGTGGAACAGAAAATGGCATTAGGAATTGCGAAATTTCAATTGTATAGATACCAACTACTTCAATTTAGTGACAACCCTAGCTGGAAAGATGTATTTTTTTTTTTCTACAAAATAATAGGTCATTTCCTCTTTGAAACAGGCTTCCAAAATCAATAAATTAAGCATCAACTAGAAAGCAAACTGCAATAATTAAATCAAAGCCACATGCTGTCACAAACAAAACCTCCCCCTTTTTCTCCCCAGTTAGAATTTTATGAAAAATCAGCATGACATATAATATACATTAATAAAGCTGCAAGAAGTCCATGCCTAATGGTGTATTCTGATCTGTTTTGAGTGTCTCATTCTTAGCTAAATGAATATGCTAGTGAAGAAGGGAGGGCACACTCAATTGTGTGGCGGAACCAGACTTTGATGACTTGCCGACAGCTGCTCCACAAAAACTGATCCAATTAAGTCCCACATCATACAGTTTACATTCATGCAGCAGAGCATCAAATCCGCTCCCACCTCAAATACACTGAAGCCTTTTCATCTCTCAAACACTCATTTTCTGTCTTCAAGTGGCTGTTGCGTATCGCTGGCGATGGGGAATATGAGCTAGGCTGTGTGAGGTGTTGAAAACATCTCTTCCTGCATCCTGTTAAAAAAGGTTGACATGACAGAAGTGCGTTTGAGAGCCATCTGCTCCATCTCTGCTGGTTGCCAGATCCTCCTTTGGGGAGGGGCTTATTTCAACAAAGCTAATAAAAAGCTGTGGTTCCTGAAAGTCCTGTGTTCTTAAGAGTCATATCAGTGCACAGCCATCAATGGCAATTAGGCATGTATTTATGGGCTAAGTGCACTAAGCTTACCTTCTGTAATGCAGACCAAGTAAGCCAGTTGAGAAAGCACAGTAAAAAAGGGGATTGGCTAATGATAAAAAGCAGCCAGCCCAGGTCTAGTCCTCTAATTTCCAAAGCATCCCCCTCTCCCTGGAGAACAATGTCTATTAAATATAAATTGAGCTGGGCTACTGCCCTGATGATGAGATCACATCCTGTCTTTATTCCTAGTGACAGTTACAAAGGTTTTGGATTCCTTTTTTTCCTGAGAGAATTCCACGATGCAAGTCAAACAGGTGAAAAACTTTCAAGCTATAGGACACAAGGCAGAATAAAGGTATTCCATATGTCTCGAGTAGGGCTGGGTATTGATACAGATTTCTCGATTCTGATTCACAAGCTCTCAATTCGATTTGATCCCATTTTAGATTGCATTTGATGTTGATTAATATGGCTATATTTCAGTTATAATGTCCCTTTTGCTTAAATATTAAGTAAATTGTCTTCCTATTAATTATACAGCAGACCTTCTAACATGGAACATTATAAAAATATACATTTTACCAATTATATTTCATCATTTTGGTTAGGGGTGGGTAAAAATATACATTTTCCGATGCATTAAATCCCAAGATCGACCTTTTACTGTATGCGCAACCCTCCAATATAATGAGAGGAAACATTTGCAACCAAATTCCACGCTATGTGACTAAAAACACACACACACACACACACACACACACACACACACACACACACACACACACACACACACACACACACACACACACACACACACACACACACACACACACACAGGAAAATGTTTAGATTTCACTGAAATGTGTGGCAGCGGGGGCATGGTCAAGCGTCCGTCCAGAGAGAGAGAGAGAAAGTGGTATGGGTGCCTACACCTGAGCTAAATTATGTCTAACACTTGTCTCTAATTCCAGTGAGCATGCGGAGAGCGCCATATAAACGGCCACGCCACCGCCAGAAAGAGAGAGAGAAAACGACAAGAGTGACCAGCTTATTAAATGTTTATTGTGAAGCTGAAGAGTTTATATTGAAGTTTATAGTACCGTGAAGCTGAAGTCTCAGAAGTTTATGTTGACAAAGTTTGTGACATTGATCTGATTGAACTGAGAAAAGCTCTGAGAAGAGTGCACGCAGTGTTGAAGGCAAAGAAATAAAAAGCCTTACTTGACTGCATCATTGCTCTCCATCTCCTCCCTTCCATCTCCGAACATTAAACAATTACTGGTGAGTGAAATCTAAACATTTACCATCAAGTTGGCATATATATATATATATATATATATATATATATATATATATATATATATATATATATATATATATATATATATATATATATATATATATTAGTCACATACTGTAGTGTGAATTTTTTTTGCAAATGCGAGTGATTTCCTCTCAGTGTAGTAGGATTGCGAGTAAAAGATTGATCTTGGGATTTAAGAATGATTATAAAGATTGTTCAAATGAAGGCCGCGATTAAAAAAAAAAAAAAGCAAAAATTAGTCCTTATGATCTAAAAAGCATCACATTCCCCCAGCTCTCCTATACACATTTATGAGTAAATGAATCCCTTATAAGGTTTTCATTTAGTGTGGACTGGTTGTTCAAATGCGGAACAGCTTTTCTTAACATTAGAATATCAGATCTTAACCCTTTTGATGTGCTAAAGGAAAGATGGTTGAAAAACAGGATACATGGCAAAATAAGAGCATCACAGAGAAAATGCTCTTTGCAACAGGAGGCTGATTAGATGGATTAATAATTATGCTTTGAATCGTGAATAAGCCTGCACAAAAGTATTTTTTAACATGCCCACCCACATGTTCAGTCAGCAGCAGGTTGAGGAACTGAATGTGCAGCTGACGTGAACTTATGCCCGCACATGGCAGCTGGCAGTCGCATAAAAAGTACCCACACAGAGCTATAATTGCAAAAGATCTGTTCAGGGCAGACCTGAAATAATTTGTAGTACTTGTAGCCATCCCAGCTTCAGCAACCACACAGAAATTTGCCAAAGAAAGCATTTTGGTATTATCATCTAGACACTTATAAAAACTGATCAAAATTATTGGCAACCAACAAATCAGTCAATTTGAATGCTTTGATCACTTGAGTAATATGAGTCAGACTCAGTATATAATGTACAGTTGAAGTCAGAAGTTTACATACACTTGGTTGAAGTCATTAAAACCCATTTTTTTTAACCACTCCACAGATTTCATATTAGCAAACTATAGTTTTGTGATATCTACTTTGTGCATGACACAAGTAATGTTTCCAACAATTGCTTACAGACTGATTGCTTCACTTTTAATTGACTATATCACAATTCCAGTGGGTCAGAAGTTTACAAGCATTAAGTTAACTGTGCCTTTTAAGGTGACCTTGTGAAGATGCTGGAGGAAACAGGTAGGCAAGAATCTATATCCACAGTAAAAAGAGTCCTATTTCGACATAACCTGAAAGGCTGTTAAGCAAGGAAGAAGCCAGAGCTCCAAAACCACCATAAAAAAGCCAGACTACAGTTTGTAGTGCAGAGGGGACAAAAATCTTACTTTTTGGAGAAATGTCCTCTGGTCTGATGAAACAAAAAAATAACTTTTTGGCTAAAATGTTCTTCTTTGTGTTTGGAGGAAAAAGGCTGAAGTTTGCAAGCCAAAGAACACCATCCCAACCATGAAGCACGGGGGTGGCAGAATCATGTTGCGGGGGTGCTTAGCTGCAGGAGGGACTGATGCACTTCACAAAATAGATGGCACCATTAGGGAGGAAAAGTATGTGGATATATTGATGCAATATCCCAAGACATCATCAGCCAGAAATTTTAAGTTTGGTCGCAAATGGGTCTTCCAAATGGACAATGATCCCAAGCTCCAAAGTTGTGGCAAAATGGCTTAAGGACAACAAAGTCAAGGTATTGGAGTGGCCATCACAAAGCCCTGACCTCAATCCAAAAATGTGTGGGCAGAACTGAAAAAACATGTGTGAGCAAGGAGGCCTACAAACCTGACTCAGTTACACCAGTTCTGTCTGAAGAAATGGGACAAAATTCCAGACACTTACTGTGAGAAACTTGTGGAAGGCTACCCAAAACGTTTGACGCAAGTTAAACAGTTTAAAGTCAATGCTACCAAACACTAACAAATTGTATGTTAACTTCTGACATACTAGGAATGTGATGAAATAAAATCTGTGAAAAATTGTGAAAAACGGAGTTTAAATATATTTGGCTAAGGTGTATGTAAACTTCTGACTTCAACTGTATAAAACAACTGATATTGTCAATTCACATTTCAATTACATGCACAAACTTAGACCACAACCTAATAGTAAAAAACAAAAAGCACAACCAACCTGCATGCTTTGAAAGGCAAATAGTAAAAAGCAGACAAAGGCACTCGTATAAGAATCCAATCACTGCATTTAGGAACAAATGTATAAGAAGGATAGACCATAAGAGAGAATTCCTGATTATGCCAAACAAAGTTAATCAATTGCATGTGTCACTACACACAGTCATGTTTTACATACCCCTCAAATGACCACCATCTTTTTTTCTCCTCTTTCTATCCTGCACCTGCACAGCTGGGATCAGGAGGAAAACTTCACAATGTTCATCACTTCACACAACAAAGATCAAATCCAGCCCTAAAATAAATCCCCACCCTTAAATAATGTGTGCCACACATCTTAAAATCTCATTACAGGTTGCATGGGACTGTAACACAATAAACTGCACACTGTAATTATCAGGTATCATTCGGAATATTAGTTTGCACAGCTGGTGTGTCCGTGTATTTTATTGGTGTATCAAAACCTAGTGAGCTTTGGCACAAAATGCCATACATGTAGATTAGTAGTTTTGAAGCACAGCCATTATCTCATATATGATGGATGGATCTTACTGGGTACATCTTACTAAACTTAATTGATTTATTAGGAGGTTTAATGATCATATTATCGAATCACTTACTAAGTGGACCTCCAGGACCGCCTTGCTCTTTACATGCGGGTGGAGTTCCGCTCTGCCTCTCGAAGTTGCCTGGATTGGAGAAGTAATCCCGCAGGCGAGGCAGCTCCCGTCCGGCTTCCAGGAGCTCGGTGTGCAGTTCCAGGGCCGTGAGGATGTACTGATCCCGAAGCAGCTGCGCGGCGATCGCATCCAACGACACCTTCGTCTCTGTGCCTCCGATACCGGCCACCGCAGCGGCCGATGCGGGAATACCATCCACACTCGGGCTTGTTCTGTTACTGGACAACAGAGTGGGAGGCTCGGAGTACGCTGGCGGGGAGAAGGGACCGAGACTGTGGCCTTGCGCTTCAATACTCGGGCTGCGATTAGTGTCAGCGCCATCCTGCCTCTGCTCCGCTTCCTCCTCCGAATCACTCACGTTAAACGGGTTGACGTTACCCGCCGCCATTTTCCCGCAAGGTGTTCAGACACCTATCTGGCAAATAAATGCTTCCGTCTTCCTGGACGGATGTCAAGAACGCTTTATTGCTCCTAATCAACGGGACTTCGGAAAATATGCTTTGGTTGGTAGGGGCCGAATGTCATTTCAGCACCCCGCCTTCCTGCCTGGAGCCGAGCGGAAATGACGTAATTCACTGAGCGTAGACACGATCCGCCAAACGGACGTGTAGCGATCACTGATCTGTATATATAGATCAGTGGTAACGATCACTGATCTGGTTTATTAATCGATTTCACAATAAGAGAGAATGCAGCCGTAATCGATGTCGAAAAGTTATTCCTGAAAAAAAAAAAAAAAAAAAATGTTTTTCCAAAATTAAGCTAAAATGTATACACATACAGTTTTTATTTATTTATTTGTCAAAAATGACTTCCATTTATTCATTTGGCAGACGCTTTTATCCAAAGCGAGTTACAAAAAAGAGAATTCGAAAAACATTTTCTTTAAAATGTATTTATTTTTTATTATTATTTATTTGTCAAAAAAATACTTACAAATGAGAATTTAAAAAAAAAAACTATAGAATTCTTTATTTATTTATCCAACATGAATTATAAATGAGACGTCTAAAAACAGTTTCTATTAATTTATTTACTAATTTATTGATATTTCCGCATGTTTTCGTTTTTCACTTCTAGCAGTTTTCTTTTCTTTGAATAGGGCAACAATAAAGGATTTTTGTTAAGAGGCATTATTTATACATCATTTAGCAGATGTTTTATCAAAAGTGACTTATAAATGAGAATTATAAAAACAGTTTCCATAAAATAATTCCTAGTAAGAGATTTTAAAAAATGCAAATATAAATAAATAAAATGTTAATTCTGTTTTATGCATTTCATAGGCCTAAAAATATTTGCTATAGGGCAACCGTTTTAAGGGTTTTTAGAGGAATTATATTAACATTTAATAATTTTGCAGATGCTTTCCTCCAAAGCAACATACAAATGAGAATTATAAAAACAGTTTCAGTAAAATAATTGTAATTGCTTCTTTAAAAGAAAGTGAGAACATTTTATTTACATAAAAAAAATAAGTTTGGTTCATAAATTATACATTTCATAATCCAAGATAAATATAAACAGGTACGCAAGATACAGATGGGATATTTCAGCTCATGGCCCATTTTACTAACTGACTGAAATAGTTTAAATCACTCTGTTTTGTTTGCATCAGATTGTGACATACTATACTTGCAATGATATCGTTTGTTTCACACCATCAGGCATGTGCTTTTTGTGCCATCTGATGGTTTTAATAAAGCATAACAGGTTTTCAGTTGCTTTCTTTCTGATTTTTTTTATTAAGTTAACACTATAGTTGCTATTTGGGAAAAATAAATGAGCTGTTCCCATGCATATTCATTCATTCATTCATTCATTCATTCATTCATTCATTCACTTGAAAGGTCAGTTGTGTTTTGGATGCACCAAAAATTACCATGGGCACACCTCTCTACAGACCTAGACTCTAGATAGGACGCTGCATTTGAGATGCTCTGACACCAGCACTTTTAAAAGATGTTGACATTCCTTGGTATCAAAGCCAGAACCCCCAACACACCTTGTGGCACAATCTAAAACTTCTGTTCTCCAGCCAAGTTCCAGCTCCTGGTGCAGAGCTCAGATCTTGGTGGAATCAAGTTCTAACACACATCTTCTTACACATATGCCTTCATGATGAATTTTGAATTATTTACTAATTATAGAGTATGCATGCTATATGCAAACACATTGTTATTTTTATTTCTAATTGGCCTTTCTTATTTTATGTTGGGAGTGTTGGATATTTTACTCAGTTTAAAGGAATATTTCGGGTTCAATACAAGTTAAGCTCATTTGACCGCATTTGTGGCATAATGCTGATTACCACAAAACATTATTTTGACTCATCCCTCCTTTTCTTTACAAAAAGCCAAAACTGAGCTTACAGTGAGACACATACAATGGAAGTGAATGGGGCCAATGTTTGGAGGGTTTAAATACAGAAATATGAAGCTTATTTCATAAAAGCACTTGCATTGATTCCTCTGTTGAAACTCATGTATTAGTAGAGCTGTAAAAGTTGTTAAATCTTCATTTTTATGGTCATGTAGGGTTTACAATGTTACGTTGTCATGACAACAAAGTTTTAAAATTGGATAAAACTTTATACAGAAAAGGTCAGTAAGTGATTTTATTACACTAAAATCATGTCAACACACATCGTTTACATCTTGTTGTGGCTATACTTTTAAAACAGTGAGTATTTTAACATTGCTGGATTGGGGTGCCTGGGTAGCTCAGCGAGTATTGATGCTGACTGCCACCCCTGGAGATGCGAGTTCAAATACAGGGTGTGTTGAATGATTCCAGCCAGGTCTCCTAAGCAACCAAATTGGCCTGGTTGCTAGGGAGGGTAGAGTCACATGGGGTAAACTCCTCCTGGTCAGTGTGGTTCATGCCCTCACTGGGGCACATGGTGAGTTGTGTGTGGATGCCACAGAGAATAGGGTGGGTCTCCACACGCACTACATCTCTGCGGTAATGCGCTCAACAAGCCATGTGATAAAATGCATGGATTGGCGGTCTCAGACACGGAGGCAACTGAGATTCATCCTCCGCCACCTGGATTGAGGCGAGTCACTATGCCACCACGAGGAATTAGAGAGCATAGGGCAGTCCAAATTGGGTAGAAAAAGAAAAGTTACAGGCACTTACAATGGAAGAAAATGGGGCCAATCCAATAATCTGTTTTTTTTTTTTTTTTACGAAAATGAGGGACGGATCAAAATAATTGTTTGTGGTAATCAACATTATACCACAAATGCTGTTGATTGAGCTTAACTTATATTGAACACGGAATTTGACTAAGAGTTGTATTTGTAATTGTTCACAAGCTACAAAACCGCTCAAGATAAACAAGTCACAACCTTACAAAAATGTACACTGAGAAAGAAATTAAACAATACAGAGAGAATTATTACAAAGATTAAAAAAAACACACACACAAAATGACAAACAGACCTATTTGAAAAAAAATGACTCAAAAACGAACTATGGTATTTAACGGAAATTATGATTTCCACCGTTATTTTTGTCTGGAATATCACCCTTTAAGTGAAAGTGGACTTTTATTTTGAAAACATATGATAATCAGCTGTGAGAACAACTTTGAATGGAAAAATGTGCGAAGGATCAGCAGATTCAACTTAATAAAAAATCTTCCTCACATAATTAACACTTGGCTCATTTTCAAATGATTCATTGTCTGAAACTATTCACGTGATAGTTTCAGACAAACGACCGGCATCAAACCCCGGACAAGCAAGACTTTTAAAAAGCAACGGTATAGTAAATGGTTGTTTAGTCCCCTCCCAATCGTATCGGTTTACTTTGTTTCCCTGACTCAATATCAGCTGACTCCATGGCCAAAATGCTATCTAGTTCGGCAGTTCAATCGGTTTTTACTGTTATTTTGACAATGACAGTTTATTGGAGGTTGAGGAGGCGCGTGTGTTGTGTTGAGTTGAGTTGTTGCCTAACAACACCAACGCTTGCCGGCGTCTTTGTGCACTCGCCATTCTCCCCATCTCCTCTAAACAAAGTCTTTATTCGTTTCTGTGCCCAGAGAGCGGCATATACAGCACTCGTGCTTATTGATAAACGCTTCATGGATAAAAGCTTAATATGATATCTGCTTCTTTCCTGACCAGAACAACTGCTGATTCTGAATATGGATGTGAACATCAGCAACATTATGGAGGAGAAAAGGGTGAGGACAGAAGAAGCACCTTACATGGAAATGAAGGTAAGGTTTAGGGTTATTAATGAAACAATGCTGCTTGTTGTGTTTGGGTGTTTTTAAATTAAACTTGGATATTCCAAGTCAATGTCGGAATTGCTGACCATTGTTTTTCCTTTTGATACATAGACATGTTCTGATAAGAGGAACCTAGAGAAGGAAACCCACAAACCTGCTTACAAAACACAAGCCAAACAGTTAAAAGGCATGTCCTATAATCATAATGCATAAAAAATGTCACACTTACTAAATGCATTTATTCAATAATTAATTTTGTATTAAGTTCATTCTGTTTATTTATTTTTACTGTTACTTATAAATGAAGTTGGACATGTTCCATCTTTATGTCTTGTTTCCAGAAGAGGGCTTTGGCCTCAGTTTGCCTCTGGGAGAAGAATATGAACGAAAGAAGCAAAGACTAAAGCAAGAGCTGCGGCTTGATTACCGGCATTTCATGTCTGAGGTGCAGTATGATGCTCTGACGACTATAAAATTGATTAGATTGATTGTTTGTCAGTTTATAATCCAATTTTGATCCAGAAGATTTTATAGATGTTTACTGGCATTTAGTTTTTTTATTTTTACATATTATTTAAATTACAGATCAATTTGGAAAGCTGATTTTATTAAGATTATCTTCGTTCTTTTTTATTTCTCCTTAGAAAAAAAATCAGAATATTGCTGATCCACTTCCACAGTCTCACTTGGTGTCTCTCCCTATAAGAGAACGGAGATCAGCGAAGGTAACCGTTTGCTTTTCTGTATTTAAGGGGAACAGTGTTCAATCTATTTCACTATGTCATAAGTCCACCCTCTCTGACATTGTTTGGCAAGCCCTAAAAGACAAGAAACATGATTTGCTGAGACATGTTGCTGACTCGGAGTGGATAAGGTCTCCAGGGGCAACTGTTATATTACTGCAGAGCCTGTTTTGTGTACGCATTTGAAATTCTAGATTCATACAATCATAATAGAGGGTTTGAGCTTTAAATAGAGATAACTGTTTATTATTACCATAGAATTGCTTCTATTTTGTTTATTCTGTAATGTAGCGGTTATGTATTTCTACCCAGGAAAAGCTGCAAAATGAAAGGAACAAAGAATATAATCTCTTTCTGAGAGGGCAAGAGGGAGCGCCAAAAACTGGGAACACTTCAGTTACACCACAGGTTTGAATTAAATAACTGTAACTATCAATTTGCAGCATTTTATTTTATTTTTTTTTGCTGTTATAGTCCAGTTTACTAGTACTAGTACTAAAACATGGGAGTTAGTAATTTTCAAGACATTAAATATTTATGATTTATATGATTAAATATAATTTATGAACCATCCTGGTTTTAAAGAGATAGTTCACCCAAAAAGGAAGATTCTCTTCATCATTTACTCAGCCTCATGCCATCCCAGATGTGTATGAATTTTTTATTCTGCAGAACACAAAGATTTTAGAAAAATTTTTCAGCTCTGTAGGTCCATGGTGAATGGTGACTAGAACTTTGAAGCTCCAGAAATCACATAACGGCCACATAAAGGTTATCCATATGACTGCATTTGTTTAATCCATTATTTCAGAAGTGATTTAAAAAGGACAATATGTACGTCTTTTTTTTTTAATACTGTAAATCTCCATTTTCACTTTCAAAATATGAAAGAATGTGAAAGAGGAGATTTATAGAAAAACAATTACAATATTTTACTCTTTTTATATATTTACTTAAATATTGATCTGTTTCTCACCCATACTTATAAAATAGCTTCTAAAGATATGTATTTATCCACTGGAGTCATATGGATTACTTTTATGCTGCGTTTATGTGATTTTTGGAGCTTCAAAATGTCTGCTCACCATTCACTTGCATTGTAAGGACCTGCAGAGCTGATGTATTCAAATATTAATTTGTGTTCAGGAGAAGAAAGAAAGTCACTCATCTGAGATGGCATGAGGCTGAGTAAATTATGAGATAATTTCATTTTTGGGTGAAATAATCCTTTTAATTACAGCAGTTGCAATTTATGAGTAAAATAAGGATTGTGGTAAACATGACTTGATGTTGGCCTAAAAAAATGCTGTCATTACTTAACAGCTCATGAGATATGTTCTTCTTTGCATCATCAGCTGAGTAGAGCAACAAATACAGTAGTACATTTCACAGATTTTTTTCATTTAATTAGAGGTTGAACTTTTTGAATCTTGCCATGACATCTATGTCTTACAAATTTGTTTTCCTGTCAGGCCCTGGAGAGAGATCATTTTGTCTCTGTCACCCCAAAATATCCTTCTGGTTTTCCAGAGGTACAAGCTCAAGGGTGCAGCCTGAGCCCAAAGAATGTGGCATCCATAATGAGGGATGCCGCCACTCTAACGGAGCCCATTTCAAAGGTGCATAAGGTATCAAGGCCACGGAGATTCTTGGCAGAGTCACCAGATCGCTGGGGAGGACCACAGGGATACTACAGAGATCACACCAGCTCTGAGGAGGAGCAAGAGGGGATAGAACTCCTGGTGAAGGAGAGGCTGAGAAACATACAGGAAGAAAGAGACACACATGCCAAGAGAGAAGGAAGACTTGATAAAAGAACACACAGGTACCTCTCACAGCAATTACTCTCCTGCTGCCGGCTTATTCTGGTGGCACTGAGACGCAGTGGAATTATCATTAACAAAAACTAAACTAAAAACTACAATTTTTATAAGCTGAAACAACAATAAACATTAACATAATTGAAAAAAGAATGAAAAAATTAACTAAATTTTTTTCCATAACTTATATCAAATATAAATGAATTCATTTTAGTTTTAGACACACTATATTATACAATTCGAACCAATACTACCAGATGTCATTTGTTAGGATAATGCCACAATACAGCAGTGGAACTAGATTATCTAATACAGCCCTGATAAATGTAGTGGGTGTTAAGCACTAACAAAAACCTAACTAATTTAAAAGGACAAAACTACCATATAATAACCCCTGTTTTGAAGTTGATCAGGTGTATGTGTGGGGAAATGGAAGAATAATATTTGTTTGGGGGATTTTCATCTCAAGTCACATATTTATATATACAGTTATACAGTAGGATATAATTCGGCCCACATGGAATCTGCACCTGAATTCCAACAAAAGCCCCACGGATTTCCTTAAAATGCACGTGCCTGTCATTCACAAAATTATGTAATTATGTTTCCACCCAACCCACTGTGTCCATGCATGTTAGTTTATAAGAGTAAATAGATTAGATCAGTGGTTCCCAAACTTTTTACAGTGGCGTACCCCTCCAAATATTCAACATCCTTTCATATACCCCCCTCTAATGCATAGATAACATTTACACAAGGTATTTTGAAAATATGTATATTTAACACAATTATCTTTGCAAAACAACTCCCTTATATTTGTGCATGTTGTTTTTTTACATGTTACATTAATCATATACATATAGAACAAATGGCTTACCGATTGAGATGGGTATGCTAGATATGATGTAACTGCATAACTTGAAAATTCCCCCCCTCATCACGTCATGCGGTACGCAAGAATAGCGTTTGGATCTGTGCCTGCGCATCACTGCAGGTACGGCATTGCCGGCCGAATTCGAGCATCTGTGCAATTGCGCAGTCAGCTCAAGGGGCTTTTCATGTCACATTTGACACTATTAGAAAGGTTGAGCTCATTTGCTGAAAAGACTTAATGCAACAATGTAAAAACAAGTCTCCAGTGTGTGAGCAAATGTGAGTGAAAATGACTGCATGTGAATGTGGAAACTATTTAGCTTCACCGGATGTCTGACTCCTGTCATCAAAGCTTGTGAACTTAGCTTATACCATCAGAATCAAAACTCCCTATGCACATAACATTAAATACAAAGTACATTTTAAACTGCGAAAAAATTAAATAAAAATAAAACGATAAACAGACAAATTAATATAGTGGACGACTGACGTGCAAGTCTGGTAAAACGGCGAAGTACCAATTTTACTTGCTATCACTAAGCTAGGTCTAAGCAGACACTAAGCAGTGTGCTGGGCTGGTGAAAAAATAAACCTGTGTGATGCAAGACTCAGGAGTAGATGAAAGATAGGATTATTTCATTGCATATTTATCTGACCTTTATTACACAGCCATTTTAGTGTTTCTACACTAGAGGGCACACAAAATTATTTTTGCCAGTGAGAAATACATGAACTGGGTTTGAATGTTATTTTAGACTATGATGAAATTAAAAGAACAGTAAATCTCAGAATTGTATTTGCGTACCCCCATTGTCACCTTATGTACCCCAGTTTGTGAAACACTGGATTAGATGATATGATTTTCCTGATTATATTTGTATTTTGAAAATGTTTTGAATTAATGTTGACATAAAAGCTAAAATAAATGAAATTGCAATGAATTTGAAAGTGTAGTACTCTCATTTTATCATATTTTAATCCATTCCACACATTTTCCCACAATCGGCACAGAAAATAGAAGTGTGCAGAATCTGTGTGATAATTTCATCATGTGCATGATTATTTTTCCATAATTTTTGTTTTCCACCGACAGTAATCTATCAGTTCAAAATCCAAGATAACGATGTATTTTTGCACATCAAAAGTGAAACTGATATTTAATCTCGTCATGATGGCCCACCCAACTAAAACGGCTCATTTGTTTTTACAGTGGAATCTACTTGGTCCATTTGCTGTACTTGAAACCTTAAACACTTTTACTCTCTTTAAGATCC
This sequence comes from Moxostoma hubbsi, assembly GCA_032164185.1. NCBI lineage: Eukaryota > Metazoa > Chordata > Actinopteri > Cypriniformes > Catostomidae > Moxostoma > Moxostoma hubbsi. The sequence goes on from JAVLUX010000033.1 coordinate 19,307,165, forward strand.
TTATGAGTGAACATATTTTTCTTTACCATTTTCATTATATCTTCTGTACTGTGTGTCAAAACTAAGTGCAAAACGACCAATTTTCATAATCGACTAGTCAGTCAGTTGTCAGTCATTTAACCCCGATAAGACACATGGAGGAATATACGGACGCTAAACGCACATAAAAAGGATAGATAAATAAATATCACTTCTTATTACAAAAAACTATAAAAGTAAGAAAAGTAAGAAATAAAAAAATGCTCCAGTAAAGAACGGCTCAAAACTGCTTATGCACATCCTGAACACAGCGTGGCGTGCTTCAATGTAAAAAGAGAGCTTGGGAGTCTCAGGGTGATCCTCGCTGCACATTAAATAGCGCAGAACTGCAATATAATGATGCATGAACACATCTAGTTCACGAGATCGAGCAGTTTAACATGTTTTAACTGAAACTATTAAAGCAGTGTAAGACAGAATCAGCAAAGACTTTAATCTCTCCACAGCACCTCACAAATACGGCAGTATTGCTTACAGCAGAGGATTTAACGTCAGACAGGGATCCTCTTGTAATGTGTTGTGGATGCAGCGATTTGATGGCTATAACATCAGCAATGCATTAAAGAGACAACTTCTTGCAGAGGGTTTTACTGTGCTGACTTTTATTCACGTTTTAGCACAGCAAGTTATCATCAAACAAAAACGGCCTCTAAGAAGTTGCTTTGCTCAATTATTTAGAGAATTGTTATATCCAATATAACCACAACCAACCCACTAATCGACTAGCCGAAATTTGACCACCGTAGCACATCCCTAGTCCAAATGCAGTGATGTATCTGCAGAAAACTCTCTTTGTGTGTTGAATCATTTGTGAGAATGTCATGCCAGAATAACAATTTATACAACATAGTCTAATTTATTAGATACATTTTCAGTTCTGTACATGATAAATGAAACAGACCTTTTACACTTCATGTACAAAAATGTAAAAGAAAGAATATGAACAAAATACAGCAACAATAAATAAATAATTTCAGCTAAAAATATCACATTTCAGCTAAATGCGTTAAAACGGCTATATTGCCGTAAATGCTATAACAGTAGTTTAAAAAAGTAAATGGGCTTAAACTGTCAACAGCAAGCATGTTTGAAAAGAAATGATGAAAGTGGCTTTTTACAGCCTCTGTTTTGAGCCAACCGCACATGTGAAAAACGCTATCATCACCATAGCAACATTCAAATAAAAATATCTTTAACTGTCAGAGGGCCAAATATAAGTACATGTAGAAAGTTGTACACAATTTTACACTTTCCATGTTCATGCACTCAATGTAGTCGACTGTGATTTCTGTTAAATTGTATTTCCTGTTTGATAGTGTTAATCACGACAAGAGGAGAATAGACAAAACCTTGACAGCACTTCAACTTAAGTACTAATATGCAATTAGAGTAATTGGGGTTTAAAGACAATCTTTCAGTGAAAATAAAACTGCAGTGAATCAAATAGTTGAAGTGGCAAATACACTTGCAGAAGCCTGTATTTATAAACCCTCCTGTCAATTTGTTGCCTTCTGAGTCTGCCTGTGGCTGCAAAAACCATCTTTTTTTCCATACAATGAGAGTCAATATTGACTGAGGCTGCAATACAGTATGTTTGAAACAACACGAGGGTTAGTAAATGAGTGCAGAATTGTCATTTTTGGATGAACTATCCCTTTGAGATTTCATATGTTTTGTAGGATTTTAAATTGTGCATCTGTGTTTGTCTCTGCCAGGGTTTCCAACAATGTAGATTCAGGAAATGCTGCATTTGCATTGTTGAAACTTTGATTTATTGCCCATTCTATCAGTGGGATTGTATTGATCGGTCTTGAGGCTCAAAGCATCTGATAGCTCTGCAGTTAGGCTATTTAATTCACTGTACTTGCTATGTGAATGACGTGGTTGTTTGGCAGTGCTGCAGAGATCAGGGTGTGTTTACTGGAAGACACTGGCTGGAGTTTTATTTGTTTTTTTGCTTTTGTATGATTTTGATGTAGTCTACAGGCGCCGACCCCAGCACAGAGCAGATCTGTCAACGAACAGAATATGCCAGAGTTTGCAACAGGACTCATGATTGGTAAGATGAGAAGTGTTGTGTTAAATCAAACTTTATGTACTGTGCATGTGAAATATTGTTGCAATATCTGTCCTGTGATTGGTTATTCAGGTGCTGCTGAAGAGGACGAGGCCTCTCAGAGGAGGAAGAAGCTTTACAGAGACGAGCTGCTGCAGCAAATAGCTGAACAACAGAAGAACAAACGGAAGTAAGAACCATCAAATGTATTTGAAAAACAGATTGTGGGTGTTTGAATTAAGGTGTGTAAGGGCTCAAATATTATTTTCATTTTCTACATTCAATCTTACAGAGAGAAGGAGTTAGAGATGAGAGTGGCAGCAACAGGCGCTGTAGATCCAGAAAAACAGGTAAAGATCCTCAGGTTTTTAGTCTTTGAAGATTATATATATATATATATATTTGCTGTGGTTTCTAAATGAATCTGACTTTAGATTAAATAACATTTAGAGTACCGTAAGAGGGATGTTCTTAACTTAAATCTCACCTTTAACCTTGGATGTGTTTTTTAGGAGAAGAGTCAAGTAATCTCACAAATCTCAGTTTTATTTCACTCCAAAATCAATGTATACATTTTCATATATATGCAGATCTATGCAAAAGGCACAGAATATTTTTCACAAAAACCTTTGTCTTAAGATGGTTATTTACAGTATATCTTCAGCTTTTAGTGTGTCTATAGGAAATATACATTTGAGACTGTCAAACGTTCCTTTTGCAAATAGAATAGAATAACAGGGAGCCCTGCAACAGATGGCATGACCCTCACTGAGCCCCCCACTGAACATCGAGTCATTCTGGGATTACATGAAGAGACAGAAGCAATTAAGTAAATTAATTAGTTGTGGGTGTATACACACTGGCCATTCACAACATTAAAACCACTAACTTGTGAAGTGAATAACATTGATTATATTGTTACAATGACATATATGAGGGATATAATAGGGAGCAAGAGATGAGTCAGTTCTTGAATTTCATGTGTTTGAAGCAGAAGAAATGGGCAAGCATAAGGATCTGAGTGACTTTGACAAGGGGCAAATTGTGATGGCTAGACGACTGGGTCAGAGCATCTCCAAAACAGTCTTTTGGGGTGTACCAAAAGTGGTCCAAGGAAGGACAACAAGTGAACCTGTGGGCAGGGTCATGGGCACCCAAGGCTTATTGTTGCATATGGGGAACAAAGGCAGCTTCTGTAGCACAAATTTCTGAAAAGCTTAATGCTGGCCATGATATAAAAGTGTCAGACCACACAGTGCATCGCAGCTTGATGTGGATGGGGCTGCATAGCCGGCGGAGGCAGTTTGATGCTCTGGGCAATGTTCTGCTGGGAAACCTTGGGTCCTGGCATTCATGTGGATGTTAATTTGACACGTACCACCTACCTAAAGATTGTTAAAGACCAAGTACACCTGTTCATGGCACCAGTATTCCCTGATGGCAGTGGCCTCTTTCAGCTGGATAATGCGCTCTGCCACGCTGCAAAAATTGTTCAGGAATGGTTTGAGGAACATGTCAAAGAGTTCAAGGTGTTGACTTGGCCTCCAAATTCCCCAGATCTCAATCCGATTGAATGTGCTGGACCAACAAATCCGATCAACGGTGGCTCCACCTTGCAACTTACAGGACTGAAAGGATCTGCTGTTAACGTCTTGGTGCCAGATAACAGAGGACACCTTCAGAGGTCTTGTGGAGTCCATGCCTTGACGGTTCAGAGCATTTTTGGCAGCAAGAAGGGGACCTACACAATATTAGGCAGGTGTTGTGGCTGATCAGTGTATATACTGTATATACATTATGCGTGTGTATATATACTGTATACATTTTGCAAAATTAGTCATCAATTTTTACAGAAGAGGGAAAAGAGGAGTATGTTTAGGATTACGCTAACATATTTTCAAAGCTCATTTAGGAGTTTTAGTGTTTGTTGCATTCTCCTTGCACTTGTCGATGACAGGCATGGGCGGACTGGCCATAGGGAGTATCAGGACTTTTCCCAGTGGGCCAGCTGCGAAATGGGTGGTGATAAGCTGAAACGAGCCGCCACATTATGCCGAAGGGGGTCGCGATACACTTTTGGGCCAGAGACACCCCCATGCTGTTGTTTGATCTTAACTTGTATTGAACCCGTAATATTCCTTAAAGATTTATTATGCTTATTAGTCATGTGCCACAAGTCAATATTGTTGAGCTCATTTTACCACAAATCTGATACTCACCTAATTACACTGGCTATGACACACTAGAGGGCAGCACAAGTTTTCTGCATCCACATGCTTGAAACACCTGCCATGCTATTATTTTCACTAATCTCCCCTTGATTCCCACAGCCAGACCGAATCAAACAGTTCGGTGACTTGACCCAGGAATATTGGGGCAAAAGAAGAAATGTGCCTTACAGGCCTGGACTGGCTCTCAATGTCTTGCAGGCGGACTCTGTCAGGCGGCCCAAAGATGAAAGACCTCCACAAGCATCGGAAGAGAGAGTGCCCCCCGAGAGGCCACGAGTCGCCTTTCAACCCCAGTCTCTGAACAAAAGCACTGTCTCAGGCCCTGGCTTTGAGGTTAGAGCCGGGCTGGGGGTTAATGGTATTGCCCCAATTACTGAAGACTATGACAGAAGCCTCTCAAGTGCCTTAGGGGAGATGGTTGCCCCAAGGTTTGCATTTTGTGTTGTTATATTAGATTGTTCACTATAATTACATCTCGCCTACAGAATTTAAAAATACACTTAAGTTCACTTGTTTGTTTTCCTCTCTGATGTCAGAATTACAGGTGTACATCCTCCGTTTGGTCCCTCCCTCACTGACTCTTATCAAACTCCTTATGATAATGCATATTACTACTATGGAGCCCGAAATCCTCTGGACCCTAATCTGGCCCACTGTAAGTGTTCTAATCTCACTTTTTCATATAAGTGTACAGAGCATATTGCTAATTAATATACTTTTTAGATATCTAAAGCGATCAAAGCATCAAAACCCTCGATAATTGTCTGTGTTTGTATTTGTCAGATGGACCACCAGTACAGTCACTCATCTCTCCAGGAGTGCCCATCCTGCAGCCTCCCTCAGGAGGCCACACACAGTAGGCTTCTTTTATATCTGTGAATGTATTCAGTTATTTTGATTTGGTGTTTAATCATTCCAGTTACATGTGTTTTGTATTATCATTTAAAAAAATAATTCACCCAAAAATGAAAATTCGGGCATTATTTAAGCAAAGATTTGTGATAAAATGAGGGTATGACATTATTCAGTGGAACACAAAATGAGATGTAATAGCAGAAGGTTGACCTCAGTCACCATTCACTTTAATTGCATAGAAAAAAGATGCAGTTCTAGTGAATGGTGACTGAGTCTAACGTTCTGCCTAACATCTGCTTTTATAATTTTTTTATTTGGGGGTGGGGGGTGAACTATCCTTTTAATATATACAGTTGTGTTGAAAATAATAGCAGTGTGTTTAAAAAAGTGAGTAAAGCTCAAAATCCTAATAATAACTTTTATTTCAATACACAAAAATGCATTGGGAACACTGCACATTCTATTCAAGATCAAAACATGAAGAAAAATTTATTAAATTTGTTTTTACTTTATAGAAAGTGAAGAAAAGGGAATATTAGGCTGTTCCAAAAAATAGCAGTGTCTGCATTTTTCTTTACAAAGTCAAACATTTACTGTATAAACTAAAAAATGCTTGATGATTTAGCTTTCTTGTGAATCACTGACCTAATATTTAGTTGTATAACCACGGTTTCTGAGAACTGCTTCACATCAGTGTTGCATGGACTCGACCAACTTTTGGCACCTGTGAACAGGTATTCCAGCCCAGGACGATCGCACTACAGACCACAGGTCCTCTGCATTTCTTGGTTTTGCCTCAAAAACAGCATTTTTGATGTCACCCCACAGGTTTTCTATTGGATTAAGGTCCGGGGATTGAGCTGGCCACTCCATAACGTTAATCTTGTTGGTCTGGAACCAAGATGCTGCTCGCTTACTGGTGTGTTTTGGGTCATTGTCTTGTTGAAACACCCATTTCAAGGGCATTTCCTCTTCAGCATAAGGCAACATGACCTCTTTAAGTATTTTGATGTACTCAAACTGATCCATGATCCGTGGTGGTATACGATAAATAGGCCCAACACCATGGTATGAGAAACATCTCCATATCATGATGCTTGTGCCACCATCCTTCACAGTCTTCACAGTGTACTGTGGCTTGAATTCAGTGTTTGGGGGTCGTCTGACAAACTGTCTGCGGCCCCTAGACCCAAAAAGAACAATCTTGCTTTCATCAGTCCACAAAATATTGCGCCATTTCTCTTTAGGCCAGTCAATGTGTTCTTTGGCAAATTGTATCCTCTTTAGCACACGTCGTTTTTTCAACAATGGGACTTTGCGGGGGCTTCTTGCTGATAGCTTGGCTTCACATAGGCGTCTTCTAATTGTTGCTGTACTCACGGGTAACTTTAGATCTTCTTTGATCACCCTGGAGCTGATCATTGGCTGAGTCTTTGCCTTTTTGGCTATTCTTCGATCCATTCGAACGGTAGTTTTCCGTTTTCTTCCACGTCTTTCTGGTTTTGGTTGCCATTTTAAAGCATTTGATACCATTTTAGCTGAGCAGCCTATCATTTTCTGCACTTCTTTATAAGTTTTCCCCTCTGCAATCAACTTTTTAATCAAAGTACGTTGTTCTTCTGAACAATGTTTGGAACGGCCCATTTTATTCAGATCTTCAGAGAGAAATGCACTATAACCACCATGTACAGTCCAGTACTGCCTTCGTCCTTAAATAAGGGCCACTTATTGACACTAGTTTTTTCATAGAATGATTAACCTCACTAATTGAACTCCACACTGCTATTATTTTGAACACACCCCTTTCAATTAATGATTCAATTATGCAGAATTAGCAACATACATGTCATGACTGTTGGGTCTGTTGTTTTTCTATTACTCTACTACACCTACTAGTAAATTATTTGCCATGTAGAAATATAATTTCTACCAAAAACAGTGATTGATCTGGTTAGTGATGTTGGACTGCTATTATTTTGAACACAACTGTATAATATATATATATATATATATATATATATATATATATATATATATATATATATATATATATATATACAGTATGTGTGTATATATATATATATATATATATATATTATCTTTGTCTTGTTGTTGACAAAGAGTTATGTTATCAGTAGGGAGCGCTTATTTCCATTAATTAACTATTTTATTGCATTAGGATTGAGGTGTGGAACTCTGTATGGGTAGAGAATGCTGTAGCACAAGCAAAAGGGTGATTCTTGTGCCATGCCCAGTTCTCTCTCTCGCTCTCTCTCTCGTCATTTACTATTTTAAAGGAATATTCCAGTTTCAATACATGTTAAGCTCAATCAACAGCATTTGTGGCATAATGTTTATTAACTCCTCCCTCTTCTTTAATAAAAGCAATAATCTTGGTTCCAGTGAGGCACTTGCAATGGAAGTAAATGGGACCAGTCTGTAAAAGTTAAAATACTCACTGTTTCAAAAGTATAGCTACAAGATGGGAAAGAAATATGCATGTTAACGTGATTTTTGTGTGATAAAATTGCTTCCTAACCTTTTCTGTGTAAAGTTGTTTCCAATTTGTTTGTTGCTATGTTGACATAACGTTGTAAACACTAAAATTACTGTAAAAATAACAATTTAAACAACTTAACAGTACAAATAATACATGAGTTTTAACAGAAGAATTAATGTAAGTGCTTTTATGAAATAATTAGCTTCACATTTCTGCCTTTAAACCCTCCAAAAATAAGCACCATTCACTTCCATTGTCTCACTGTAACCTCACTGTAATTTTTCAAGAAAAGGATGTGTTGAAATACATTTTTGTGGTAATCAATATTATATCACAAATGCTGTCAATTAAGTTTATCTTGTATTTAACCCGGAATATTCCTTTAAATCAGGGCAACTCTCCATTTCTCTCTCTTCACAGAATGAGCAGTCGGGCTGGCATTACTCTTCCAGGACCAGCATTCATTATACCAGAGAGGCTAAAGCAAACCCAGGGAAGTGCTCTTAGCTACCAGGAAGCCCTTAAGCAGCAGGTACCCTCAAACACACATACGATTATCAGAAACAACATCCTTTTCCTGGGTTGTGAAATCCATTGTGTTCCCACAAACTGTGATGGCGGGTTAATCTTTTTTTTGTGATTTGAGGGTTCAACGGTCACATAAATTAGCTTTAAATGTCAGGATGTTTGACCAACCAAAAGCCAATTGAGCTACGTCAATTTGATTGTTGTTCATTGGGCTGTCTTTGTCACACAGACCTGTCATTCCTACTTGTGTACAGCGTTTGCCATCAAAAACCATTAAGTCCATTTAATAAGTCTCCGTTGAACTCTTTCTTATGGCATAGGCTTAAAGAAGTGACTCATTCATTTCAGTCTAAGGTTTGTTAGTTTAGTGGGATGCAGGATAATATCTATACCATAATGGCAGTAGACACAGATGAAGGTCGCAGTGGCGGACAATCTTTATTGACATTGTTTTCCCAAGGGAACATTTATACAGAAAAATATGCAAGATCATTGAGTCTGTAGTAGTCTGTGCAATAGTTACTTAGAAGATTGCAGTAAAGGGTTTGAAGACAGATGGTCCTGAATGCCAATCCATGTTGTGTTTACCAGGAACTTCAGTAGTTTAACAGGATGAGATCGGATTGAAATCCGCTATTTCCCAAGGTAACAAGAATCTAGGGGCAGATCAGTATTAGCTTGAATCTCAAAGATTTAACTTTCTTCCTCCTAAGTGCACTTAAAGGGATAGTTCACTAAAAAATCTCTCTGAGGAGCGGGCGTGTTCATGTGTCTGTCGCTGGGGAGAGAGGAAGCGGTAAGGGCCATCACCTGGTGATTTAATGATACATAACACCTGTGTCTCGTTACAGTGACACAGAGACGGGCTTGAAAAAGCCACCGAGAACACCAGTAAGGGAGAGATAGACTGACACGAGAAACCAGAGATTGCATGTCCTAGTAAACTATCAATTTAGCTGAAAAGTCTGGCCTTGACTTGTGTGGCTTTATGATTTGTGCTTTAATAAAAAGCTATAGTACCTAGACTGCTGTCCCGCACCCTTCTTGCTCGAACCTGTTACACTCTCATTTACTCACCCTCATGCCATCCCAGATATGTCTGTCTTCTGCTGAACACAAAGATTTTTAGAAGAATATTTCAGCTCTGTAGGTCCATACAATACAAGTAAATGGTAGGCAGAGCTTTGGATGTCCAAAAAGCATATAAAGGCAGCATAAAAGTAATCCTTACGGCTTCAAAAGCAATATAATGTATGGGTGAGAAACGGATCAATATTTAAATAATTTTTTACTATATATCTCCACTTTCACTTCCATATTCTTCTTTTGTTTTTGGTGATTTCTGCAAATTGCCACTTACTGGGCAGGGAGGAGAATTTATGGGAAAAAAAGACTTAAATGTTCATCTTTTTCACACCCACACTTATTGTATCATTTCTAAAGATATAGATTTAACCATTGGAGTCATATGGATTATTTTATGCTGCCTTTTATGTGCGTTTTGGACCTTCAAAGTTCTGGTCATCATTCATTTGCATTGTATGGACCTACAGAGCTGAGGTATTCTTCTAAAAATATTTGTTTGTGTTTAGCAGAAGAAAGAAATCCTCACACATCTGGGATGGCATGAGGGTGAGAGAATGTTAAGTTGCTGCATTGTGATCCTATAATAGCACAAATACCTGATATTAATTGTTCTGGAGCACAGATTCGGGAGCGACAGGAGAGACGTTATCAAGAGAAGGTGGAGAAAGAGCAGTATGATGCTAAGATCGAGGCTGAGATGAAGGCCTACGACCCCTGGGGAAGAGCTGGAGGAGGAGCACCTCTAAGGGATGATCAAGGAAACCTCATCAGTATGCATTTTGAGTACACACTTTTCTCAAACAACTCCCTGTTCAGTCAACTGCAATCACTGCAGTTTAATTAAGCCTTGATTAGTGCAATCCATAACTGTCATAATGCATGTGACGGGCAGTTATCCAAGTCCCTTTAAGGGCAAGTCAGTTCACTTAGCAGCTATCTTTGTAATATCCACAGGCAGCTAATTTCTATGTAGATTACAGGTATACACTTCAATGTGGAGAGCACAGAATCTTGAAAACTGTTTGTCAAGATTAGATTTCAATGATACATTTTAAATCAACATTGAAGTCTGACAACAGTGGTATCACAAATTTTAAATAAATATGAAAATATATTTTCAGGCTGGGGAAGCTAATGCTCATGCATTTTTGAGAGTAAACAAGCAGGTAATGTCTCTGAGGCATTGAACCATTAACGATAACGAGGTACTTCATTCTTTCAGTCACCGTATTAATCTTTACAATTTCTCCCATTCATTTTTAATGGTTTTATCTCCTCCTCATTCTGTCTCTGCTGTTAATGGCAGTATAACAAAATACTAACTTCTAAAAACAAAGTATATAAATATTGTATTTTTATTATGTATATAAATGACACACTTACCACTTATAGTTCCTCTATGTTCTCAGTGAATTTTCACACACATTTATAGGCATGACACTTATTCTTGATCTTAACTGAAATACTGAGTATGTGGTATAATGATCTGATAAGATGTTGTGTTTCTGTGTTTCCAGGTGATTTGAAACGAATGCATAAAACAAATTTGGAAGCCTATGATTCTGGTGGTAGAAGAGTCAAGAATCCAGCCGCTTCAAGGCCAGGTAACAAACTTTGGCTCAATGCATCATGTAACCCTGAACACATAATGTGTCATTATCAAAATATCGTGACAACCATGTCTCTTGACTTTTCTGTCATGAAAAAATCATATTTAAATGGAATCATTCTCTAACCTAACCTGTAATAAAATAATTCTGAAATGGTTTGACTCCACATTGCTTCACCGTTTATTTTGAAAATACATTTGAATTTGTCATTTACTTGAAAAAAACCCTGAAAAACTCCATTTGACATTTACAATTGTTTAACTAATTTAGTTTTTTCAGGTCAAGAATTAGTGCAAGACTTAACAAGTGTATAAAAAAGCTAAACTAAATAAGTCATTAATAATTTAAACATAGTGTTTGCCCCTTGATTTCTTGACATTTGTGTTAAAAACGTATATTTTGAAAAACAAAAATGTTGTGGAAAAGAGTTTCCAGGTCAGCGTTCAGAGGGAGAGAAGAGGCGGCTTAAATTTGCACAGTGGTTTTCCCACCATGTTGAAAAAGTTGGCAAAAACTGGATTGAACTGAAAATTTCAATAGATGTCATGTCAATAGCTTTAGTCATAAAGTTTATTTGTTTTTTTAATAGTTGAAAGAAATATCCTTTTTATATGATATTTTATTGATTTAGTTGATTGTTATGGAATGTAAAAAAATAATTTGTAAACCATTATTCATAAATCCATATAAATGCCTCTTTGATGGATAATAAATACAACAAATGTAAAGAGTTATTTGAGAAGTAAGTTAACACTAGTTAAGCATCATCCATTAGCATATTGTGGGCTTTATGGGGGGTCCCTTAACTCTTATATGGGGTCTGGAAGCCCGCACCCCACCCAGACCCCCATAATTTTGAACACTGGTAAAATCTAAAAATGGAAGACCTTTATGTGCAACCTATCCAAATACTCTCTGCCTCTGTAGAGCCTGCAGGTTTCACTTCTACTCAGCCGTCTATGCATGCCCGGGGAAATCTTTTCAGTGAACTGCCTACTCCAAAGCATCTACATGAGCAGGAAATGTACAAGGACTATTTGAAACAGCAGGTATGGACCCACTTGCCTCATTAAATCAGCTTACATTTCAGAGTTTGTTCTTTTGACCTGACATCTCATTTAGTCTTTTTGTCATTTTTGGAATGAACAGATTGAGGAAAAGAGGAGAAAGGAAGCAGAAGAGAGGGAGCGGCAAAGACTCGAGGAGGAGAAGGAGGAGACAAGACTAGCCGAACAGCGAGCTCGGATCCAGAGGGAGTATGAGGAAGATCAGGAGAGGAAACGGCAGAAGGAGAAGGAGGTACTTGATTAGAAAGTATATCCTCTGATTCCTGAACATAGCCTGGCAATAGGATGATATCGCGCCGAGTAGCCACAGTGTAATCTCATTGGTCCAAATCCCTGATCCACATAACTGTGGGCAGACATATTACTTTGCTGGAAGCTGGTTTGATCACGCCTTTTTGTCACTTTACAGAAAAATGCCAAAAACGAGGAGCTGATAAGACAAGCTGAAGAGCGCAGAAAAGAAGATGAGAAAAAGAGAGAAGAAGCAGAGGAGAGAGAGAACGAGACCCTAAGAAAGAGACTTGAGAGAGAGAATCGGACACATCTGGAAGAGGTGAAGGGGGAACACTGTGGAACTTTGACATTTGTTCATAAGCACACACAAACATAGAAAGTTAAATCACACAGCAGTGTCGCCATGTCCACTTATAAGCAATTTGTCTTCGTAAAGTCGCTTATAAACGTGGGCTGTTGCAGATTATGAGGATTTTGAGGATTATTTTCAGAATGGTCCCATATTTGAATTTGCAAATGCTTGGTGGCCATATTGACAAAGTATGATCGACCACTAATACAAATATGACAACCTACTTTTTGAGCCGCACTATACATAACATTATTAATAATTGCTATATGAATTGCCTTGTTTAGTGGATGTTTTATGCAAGTTTAAGCAACAGTAAATAAGATCAATGAAATCAAGAAATTCTCCTTGGCCCACAAAAAACTAATACAAACTAAAGCAAATGGTACAAGAAATGGGGGCATTTGTCTGGCACCACCGTCACTGTCTGCCAAGGCTTTTACCTCAAACTAAACATCTCTTTATGTGCTGACACATCATTTTTAAATACCGAAAGGTTCATAGGGCACTGTCGCCACCCCTACCAGCCTTGCAGCGAAAACTCCGTCAGCAGACGCCCAGAGCTCCATCAGCAGAGAGCCACCGCTCTGCTGCAATTCTGTCTGTGAGTAACACACACAAACACCCCTGTAAAAATGCATCACAAACCTTCTAGACAACAACACTTGGCCTGACAATTATTGAACTCTCACACCAGAGAAATGATGTTAAGAATTATGATGCAGTGTGGTTCTCTTCAAACAGGTGCGTTCTATGTCAGCGCCACATTCACCCCCAGTGCCTGCCCGCAGGAATGAGATCAGAGCGACAGGTATCTGGCATTACATCCTTTGGCCACCACAGATCTCTTTCTTTTCACAGGAGCTCAGGCTTTTCAGATCTTTGAATTTTCTGCTGAATTTGTTTTAGACGAAAAGCAGACTGTGATCAGGGAGTTGTCTGCTTTGCGTAGACAGCTGCGGAGTGAACAGAGACGTCTGGAGGGGAAGTTAATTCTGTCCAACCGACATGACAGTCCCTCTCACACTCCTGCCAGGTACATTTATTAACAAACATTTTCACTGGCACATTCACAAGTTTATTCTGGCTTATACAACGACACTGTTGAAGGCTTGACTCTGACTGACAGACATTCTAAGGTGTGCAATTATTTTTCAGTAAACGCATGACTATGAAGTAGTTCCAGGTCTAGACTGCATTATGGTACCATATCACTTCACCAGATTATTTCAGTTATTTCAAAGAGCCGTACAGGCTAAATAGCAAAATATTCAAATAAAATGTAGACATTGACCATGTAAACCAGATACAAATGACAAGCAATTTCTATAATATCCAAAATGTATTTTAATGTCTGTGGAAATCACCCTCGTGCTCCCCCTTTCTCTTTCTTTTGCTCTCACCCGTTAGCACACAAATAGACACTCGTGGGCAACACACAGAGCCTTGATCTCAGCGCACACTTGTGACTTAATAAAGCAGTTTAGCAACTAAAAAGTTACATACAAGAATGGCGACGCTACCACCCTTCTACCTAGAAGTGTAGTTGAACTAACTGCTAGGCTTTTTGAAACTATTACTGACAAACCCGGCTGAAGAGAGCCGCAGCAGACGCAGGTAATCTCACACAATCTCTTTCACAGATACACTACCTTGTTACTCCAGTAAGTGCTTAAAAGCAGCCCAAGCCTCCGTTAATATTTCTAAAGTGACGATTTCGAACTAGCAATGAAGGTTTGGGCTGTATCAAACCAAGACACTGAATCCGTGGTGTAAGAAAGTAGTTCTACCCGTAAGTGTTTTTGGAAGGAAAACCTGAAATTTCTTGATGTATTACCCTAAAAAAATTTCTTGAGGTGTGGTAACCATGGTATAAATAGAATAATGGACTCCAACCCCTTGAATTATAATGCACATTGAAAAATAATGCACACCCAAGGTGTAACAGCCACTATTCTGAATGCAATAATTCAAATTATTTACAGTCCTTGTGTTTCATGGGTTAAAAATTAGACCCTATATTCAAGTTGAGTTTTCCCCAACAAGCCTCAGGAGCAAACATGCTTAGGGTATACTCACACAAGGCTCGGTTGCCTTGTACCATGCCCAAGCATGATTTTCCCCCCTCCCCCACTGGCCTGCACTCACATTGCACTTAACGTTCTGCGCTTGAGCACGCTGACGTCATTACGATGAAACTTTTTGTTTTGAAGAAAACTGGAAGAAAAGCACTCTCGCAGAGCACAATGAAGTTCATCAATGTAAAGTTACTTTGTGGCTTTTTTTAGTTGTTTGAGGCGTGGTGACACACAGCCCTCTCACATGCCTAATTGTCGACAGCATCGTACCACTGGAATTTATCCTTTTCGTCCGACGAGCTGCCAGATTTACGGAATGCATTCCGTACCTTCAAATGCTCGCAGTTTTTTTTCAGCTTGTCACGTCATTGCTAAATGTCCTTTGGTATCCATGAACATGAAGATAGTTGCAAATTTGACCAAAATCTCGTAGTTCTTGTGTTGTAACCAGTTGTTCCTGCCCAAATTTCCAGTAAACGCTGCACCTATGCCATAGACCAAAGTGATCCCTTTGCACAGCCGCATCATTGACGTCATGTTTTGAGTTCTGTGCTCAGTCATGGTTAGTGATCACACTAGATGCGTACCGTGTCTGAGCCAACTGAACTATGCCCAAGCCCACCCTCTTCAAGCGGGCCAAGGCACGGTTCAAGCGTACCATGCCTGGGCACGGTATGGAGTGATCACACTAGTCAAACGAACTGGAATTTGGGGGTCAAACATGCTAGGGCATGGTAGAAATTATCTATTGTGAGTACACCCTTTACATTTTGTGGCTTATAGACCACCATGACTGTTAGCTTTGAGGCCATCGATATGTAAGTGTATTCCTAAATGTTGATAATTGATTTTAATTTACAGATTCTCATCTACTTTTGACAAGCATTAGCATGTGACAATCATGCTCATGGCAATGATGTAAACTAAAGGCTATTAGCCTAAAAAAAAAATTATATGTCCCAACCCAATCTGCTATTTCAATAGGAAACACATCATCAAAAGAAAGAAAACTGTGCTTGTCAAGTGATTTCATGGGATCTTCAAGCATTTACCCATTTGAGAGCTCTTTTGGGGTCTTGTATGCTTCTTTTGTAATGTGTTGTGGTGGGGTCTTTCTCTGATAAAGCAGTTTTCAAGTTGTTAAATAGAACTATATAAGTCTTTAAATGCATGGTAATGCATCACCACTGATCTTGCATCTTTTTCAACATACTACTATTATTAAGATATCAGAATAAGGCATTTTGTTTGAATTTGAATGCATATTAGCAACACACAAAGAGAGCACCCCCCGGATGATGTTTTTGAAATGGCAAGACGGCGCAAACAGGTCCCCATCAGGAGGCCGGCTTCCCACACCATTGCAGAAGTAAACATGCAGAATCTTCGGGAGTTTAACAGTCTGAAGTACAGAGGTAAATGTGGGCTGAAATTTTACTTGCCACCCCTTAATAAATTTAGAACTCTTCAGTGGGCCTGTAATTTCAAACACAAAATGACTCATCAAGAGCTCTTTCACTCAGGTTTTAGTGTTTTTTTTTTTTTAGAATGCATGCACATTATTTTTATCTTTTAGCTAAAGAAGCTAAATGTATTATGACTCTTTTTTTTTAAATTTAATTGGTGATTTGACGCATGTTAAAAAAAATCTTTACAAATGCTTTTGGAGATTGAGATTTTGGTCTGTCCCCATTCAAGTAGGAAGCTGTACTTTCATGACTAGAAAATAGCTGGGGGATCTGGGGGTCATTGCCTAGATGGCCACTGGGTAGTTTTAGTTTCTTTTTTTCTGATTAACATTTTTTATTGATTCATACAGATAACAAAGAAAAGCAAAAACGATGCTTTTCTCTCCACTGCCCCTCCCCGGGAGCCCCCCAAAACGGCAAATAGCTGCCCAGATTCCCATCAAACGAATCCCAGATCCCCAGCCTTCTACATGGCATCTCGAAAGCCGGCACCCTCCCTGAGAGCCCCCGATCCACACGTCCATCACTTAAAACAATCTGTCTTCCGATTATAACACTGGTCGGGACCCAATTTTTTTTATATATATATATATATCCCTGTAAGCAAACAAATCATATATTACAGGAAACAAATCATATATTACATGAAAACCCGCCACGGCAATAATCAGTTTCTCCTCCATTTTGTCTTTGGAACTAATGTTTGGTGGGAACCAAAGTTTACACTGTTGTGTTCTCTTGACTTCGCTAGAGCGGAGCACTTCTGTATTCCAATAAGTTTACCATTACTCATTACCATAATGTTGCCCGCATTTGAACTTTCCTCTGATGTCCACACCTCCCAAGAAGCACTGCTTCTCACCGCTGAGAGGTGCTGGCTGCCATAGAAAATGAATGACTTCCGGTCGATTTGATGTTCTCGACGCCTCTGGTCTGAACGCACCACGAGACGCACCCTTGCATCTCTAGATGTAGATTTGATGTTTTTAAGAATCCTAGTCCACACTCCATCCTCCAAAACCAAGTTTAAATCTTTCTCCCATAATCTCGACAGAAGCCGAAGCTCTGTCCCCCAGACTCTGAATTAGCGTGGAATAATACACTGATGCCTCATGACCTTTTCAAAAAGCAGTAATCACCTCTCCCAGAGTGTCTGCTGCTTTAGGGGGGTGTGTGCTACTCCCAAAAATAGTACAGAGTTGGTGGCTCTGAACTAAGATCTGTGAATCCCAAAATGTTGAACCAAATTTTCAAAGGCTCTCAACACTCCACCCTCATATAGGTCACAAAGTGTAATAACCTCCCTCACAATCCACTCTGACCCATTTTTTGAAACAGTTCTTTTTAATGATTTGGTTAGTCTGATTTGCAAACAATTGCTTCCATTCCAGCTTAATATGCAGAGACAAATGTACCAAAGCCATTTGAAGGTTGAATCCCCAAAAATGTAAACAGTGTGGCTCTGTGGAGCTATCAAAACATTGCTCTATTTGTTTGCTCTATTTGTTTGTGCATCCCAACCAGCTTTTAAATGTTAAAGAATCATCCTGAACAGCATCCTCATGTGCTCAGCACTGGGTGGCACTTTGTCCTCTGGGAATGGATAATGTTTTACCTTGTTAAGCTCAATATTCACATTCAGCATCGCTGCCTTTTATCTGTCTGAGTGATGCTGTTATACAGGAGGAGAGGATGACTCTTATCTCTCTCTCTCTCTCTCTCTGTTTATTAGATGGTACATCTCGTGAGGAGATGCGGCAGGCATATCCTCACTCCCCCGGTGATGATCACAGTCTAGACATCCAGCAGCAGGCTTTGCTACGACAACAGCAACGGACCATCAACAGCCTGAAAGCCAGGACAACTGGTCAGTCTTTGTGTGTTAGGGATGGACATTTTGGTGGGCATTGAGCATTCTGTCTTTTTTTTTTTAAATTTTTTTTTATTATTATTTTTTTTTTTATTATTGTTGATCAATGTGCATATGTGTCAGAGTTTTTTTTTGTTTTTTTTAAACATCAAAAAATTACGAAAAAAATAAAATACCCCTGCATTTTGTTTCATTCAGTTGTTCTGTTTTTGAATAGAAAAACAGTATTGATACAAAAATGCATGTGTATTAAAATGATGTCCTTTATCACACTTTGGCCCCGATTTACCAAAGGTTTGTGTGTATATAAAAACACGTGCAAACTTGATAGCACACGCAAAAAAAGCTCAGAGCTAAACTACTAATGTAATCTTCTGAGAATTGTGTCTTTTAGATGCGGAAAAACAGCATGTCTTAAATTTTTTTAAGTGTGCCTTCAAATTTGCAAAATTAAGGGCGGTGTCTATGCAAATTTATTATAAAGTCATTTCTGTAATGGAAATGGATAGTTTACCCAAAACTGATCATTTACTCGCCCTCATGCCATCCCAGCTTTTTTTTTTTTTTTTTTGCTGAACACAAAACTTTGAAGCTCCAAAAAGCATATAAAGACAGCATAAAAGTAATTCATAAGACTCAAATGGTTAAATTAATATCTTCAGAAGCGGTATGATAGGTGTGAATGAGAAACAGATAATTAAGTCTGTTTATTTAACTTTTTCACTATATATTATCCTCCCTGCACAGTAGGTGGGGATATGCACAAAGAATGTGAATCGCCAAAAGAAAAAGAAAGTGAAAGTGGAGATTGATGGCAAAAAAGTACTTAAATATTTATCTAAATACACCCCCCCCCCCCCCCCTCCCCCTTAGACCCACCCAAGACAAGAGCTGTAATATAAGTGATCCAGCATCGATGATGTATGTATGTATGTATGGTGCAATTAACCCATACAAAAGCCTCTTTTGGAGGGTGTCCAACATGTTTGCTTGTGTAGTTATTTGCACAGTTTTTCTTAATAAATCACCTGCAATACACCAACGATGAGCACATGCAATTCGGTAGATTGGACAAGCAATTGTTTTACCCATTATTTGGGATTTTGGTAAATCAGGGCCTTTTTGTCTTGTTTTATATCTCTGTTTTCACAAAGAACATACACATTCATTTATTAACTTTTTGTGCTCTCAATCTTGTATACCCTGGGCAGATAACATTGACCTAGTGTCTTCAGGCCAACAGCATCATGAGATGGTGGGTATAGTGTCTTCACACTGGTGTGCACGTACGATAGAGAAGCTCACACCTCAGTATTTGCTTGACCCATTTTACCAAGCCCTTTAAGAGTATCTGCAGTCTGTTAGCACTCTCTTGACAGTTTGGTTATTGACTTGACGTCTTTATTGATGTGTTTATCTCCCCAGTGGGGGAATTCTGCAGAGGATCCGGGCAGACGCTTCCTGTTAGACTCAGAGAGTGCCTTTATTGGTAAGTTCCTCTGAAACAAAAAGCAGAGGAAAACATTTTACTCAGCCATGTCAATAAATCCACCAACCAGCTTGTAGTCCGTGCTATTTCACCCACAAAGACTCAAAGAGCTACACGTGGATGACGTACTGAAGATGCCAGAGTGTGGCTTATATATTCTGCTATGAACTGGTGAGAGGTGAATGTGTAAGGGTTTCACTATACTTGCTAGGACCACATTTCTCAAAATATCCTCCAATCTGAAAAAGGCTATAAAATTATCCTCACTAGTTAAAAAGGCGCTATATAAGTGCAGACCATTTACTTGTTGAAAAGGTTAATAAACGGGTAAAATCTTGTTTTAAAATGAGCAAAGTTTTACCTTTGTTTACATATTTCCTGTTGATATAGGAATTGAGGCTGAACAAATGGAAGGGCCTGTCCTTTAAAAAAATAAAAATAGCGTTTAGTTTACAAAAAAATGTAATGCAAACAAGGTGTCATCTATCTATTATTTTGGTCCATTTTTTGGGAAGAATACTGTACATTTTAAATATATAAGTCTGCTTTGTTCATTTTTGTCAACTGTAAGGAGTATACTAGCATACAAATAGCCTCAAAGCTAACAGACATGGACTAAAGGCCAAAAATCAAAACATCAAAAGCTGTCTGTAAGGGGTAGGAATATGTAGGGTTAGAGTGTAGTAATTCTAATAATTTAACTTAAGAATACTTTAACGCTATTGGCAGATATTACATTAATGTCAGGGTAGAAACATATCATCCCTGTTTCAATCAACCACATCCAAATGGGTTGTATGAGTGTTCGTATGAGTGTTAGTATGAGCTGCATACAATGCGTGACACTGCACTCAGACAGCTGCTGTCAGTGCTACCAGGGACTCTGTGCCAACCACTGAATAGATGACAGCCAGTGTGACAGCTATGAATACCAGACAGAAGAGAGATTGACTCGGGGGTTAAAAGAATGCCTGTCCTCATTGAGTACACCCCAGAGAGATCGACATTCACCTTGTAAATGTGTTCTAGAAAAACAATATTCAGCCTCTTATCTATTTAGCATAAGTTTCAGTTATCAAGCCTTGATTGCTGTAATCATAACTAAAAAGAATGTCAAGAAATCTCAGAGATTCACAGCTGTTATTGGAAAGTGTGAAAACTTTTACCAACCAGTTGTCTTCACAGATCCCAGTGCCGATTCATTCCTTTTACGATCCCAGCATAACCAGAGGGCAAGACCAGACTCTGTCAGAGTTAGACCAATAGCCAGGAAGGGGTATATTTCTGATGTAAGTGATTTCTAGTTTTACAGAGAACTACAACATTACTTGACCTTTACAACATCAGTGTTTATATTTATTCGAATGTATTGGAAGATAGCTATCTTTAGCTTCATATCTCAATCAGTTCCTTTTTTTTTTTTTTTTTTTTTTTTTTTTTTTTTTTTTTTTTTTTTTTTTTAATTGTCTGTAGGATGCGATTACCAGGTACAACCAACCTGACAGTGGATTGGACAACCAGTCCCTGCACTCAATCACCAGCTCAGAAATTGAAAGGCTGAGGGAACGCACAAGAAACAAGATGACATTGTTGAATAACGTTAGAAAACAAGACTGGAGATCAGGTCAGGAGCTCTGGAATGTAAACTTGGGCTCAATATCCTTTTCACATTTCGATAATCGGAAGATTTTCCTGATGATTATATATATATATATATATATATATATATATATATATATTTTTTTTTTATTTTCTATGAAGGTATGTATGCACACACCGCCTGCTCGCCATCTCCGGAGGCTGCTCAAAATACTGCATATCTTATGTTCAGTTTGCTCAGTTACACCAGTTTCATACACTAATCTGCGAATTCATCACTATCACTCTGTTCATTCTTGAAGTAACAAACCTACGTAACTTTGGACTGCCATCAGCTCGTATTGTGTGTGATACCTGTGCCTCTTCCACACTAGGACCGGCTTCAGTGAATGTTATGTTGCCCCCTTGTGGTCTCCCAAAGCTATTACGTCAGACTACGTTGAATGAAATGCAACCGGAATTGAATTGAACGCAGTAAAATTAAGCTTCTAATTTAAATGATGGCTGACGTTAATATATTGATTCCTCAAAAATGTATCGATAAACTAATGTGCCGATCAATTATCAATATTTTGTGACATTCTTAAATGTCCTCTAACCAGAGTGTTGTCATCAAGTATGTTCTACTTTCCAGTTTATTCTGGGCAAGAACTGCCTATTTAGACCGGAAGAGACTGACATTTAAAGTGACCAACTATAGAACGTTTTTTACATGACATTTAGGGGCAAAATAACTCTGATTTTAAACTTCATCTGTTGTTTTATTTTCCACTAAGTGGGCCTCAAAACAAAACTGTTAATTATAATTCAAAGATTCGAGGTAACATACCTTGCAGATATGTCAATTCTAGTGACTAGTTCTTCCTCACAAGGGTATTTCCTGGAGGACTGTTAAAAACCTGTGAATTTGACTCCCGGCAATGGCGTAGAGCTTGCAATTTTTGAGGTTATTCATTTATGTGAACAACATGCATGAAATGGTTAGCCCATGGGTGCTGTGTTGGCATGCAGTCTGAAGCTGAGACTAGGGTTGTGCCATCTAGGTGTTCTTTGTTTTAAATGAACATGGTTTTTCCAAAATTAACCATTTCAAATTATTGTGATTTTGTTTTACTTACAGTTGGTTAAATAAGTGTGTTATATGTATGTTTATCTTAAATCTTTTGTACTTTCCAGGGGATGCTTCAGGTGAAGAAGGGGAGGAGCTATGGTCACAAACTCCTCCTTTTGACCAACGTGTTTCCATTGATACCAATGCCACAGAGCCCTGGTTACGTCCTAGCTCCTCAGATACACTCAAGGGATTCATGGGCGGTCGCAGACCATCTAGCCAGAACCACACAAGCCAGGACTGGGATGGGCCATCAACCTACCACGGTTAATCTCAGTGCTGTTAAGACTGTTATGAATTCACACTCAACAGCCGAACTTTCTACAGCTATTTTATATATATATATATATATATATATAAGGTTTATTCAAAGGTGCCATACTTTAAGCCAAAGAAAATGGTAACAATTTTTGTCTTGAAGGTGGTGTTATAGTACCACATTTAAATTTTTGCTGGCATTGGTAAATTCTTGTGAGTCCATTCTTAGGCAAGTCTGCTTTTCCACTTGAGAAATTACTTGACGCTTTACATTCTGTGACTTGTGAGTGTAAATGTATAAACTGCATAAGTTCTGTGTATTGTCGTGTGAATATTGAATTTCAGATGTCTGAATGTGTGATTTGTTTGACATTTGTATGATTGTTTTACTTAATACAGATTATAGGTTGTAAGTATAAGATTATAAACTTATGCAACTAAGCATATGACAGAAAATAATATCTCGAGTTTGAATCAATAAATATTATTTTAATAAATCTGTTAAATGTATTTTTCTTAGAAATAACTCAATATGCCATAAAATGATTGAAAGTTCAGCAGGGCAAATTTACCATGTTTAAAAACTTAACTCAGGGTTCCCAACCTTTTTGTCTTTAGAAATGAATCAATGAAAATAATTGACACAAAAGAATGATTCACTGACTAATCGAACATCACTACAGTTTTACGTTTTACTCTACAGTACACAAGAGCAATATCTAGCTTGTGAAGTATTTTAGAGCCAAGAAAAACTAGAAAATATACACTCACTGGCCACTTTATTAGTTACATCTACTTATTCATGCGATTATCTAATCAGCCAATTGTGTTGCAGCAGTGGAATGTATAATATCATGCAGATATGGGCCAGGATCTTCAGTTAATGTTCACATCAACCATCAGAATGGGGAAAAATGTGACCTCAGTGATTTTGACAGTGGCATGAATGTTTGTGCCAGACGGGCTGGTTTGAGTATTTCTGGAACTGCTGATCTCCTGGGACTTTCATGAACAACAGTCCCTGGAGTGTGTAGATTGGTGCATAAAAAAAACCACATGCAGTTTTGTGGGCGAAAATGGCTTGTTAATGACAGAGGTCAGAGGAGAATGGCCAGAATGATCCAAGCTGACAAGAAGGTGACAGTAACACTGCTATGCAGAAAAGCATGTCTGAATACACACAACACGTCGAACACTGAGGTGGATGGACTACATTTACGCATTTGGCAGATGCTTTTATCCAAAGTGACTTACAGTGCATTTATTACAGGGACAATCCCCCCAGAGCAACCTGGAGTTAAGTGCCTTGCTCAAGGACACAATCGGTGGTGGCTGTGGGGCTCGAACCAGCAACCTTCTGATTAACAGTTATGTGCTTTAGCCAACTACGCCACCACCACTAGAGCAGCAGAAGACCCCTCCGAGTACCACTACTGTCAGCTTAGAGCAAGAAATTGAGTTTGCAGTGGGCACAGGCTCACCAAAACTTGACAGAAGATGGTTGGAAAAGAATCGCCTAGTCTGTCAAATCTGGATTTCTGATGAGGTACACAAATGGATGGCTCACTGCCGCCTCAGTTTTCTGTTCTTGGCTGACAGAAGTGGAACCCAACGTGGTCTTCTGCTGTTGTAGCCCATCTGCCTCAAGGTTCGGCATGTCGTGCATTCTAAGATGCTATTCTGCTCACTACAATTGTACAGAGTGTTAACTTGAGTTACTGTAGACTTCCTGTCAGCTTGAACCAGTCTGACCATTCTCCGTTTACCTCTGACATCAACAAGGCGTTTTCATCCACAAAACTGCCGCTCGTTGGTTATTTTTTGTTTTTCACACTATTTTCGTAACACACTAGTTACTATTGTGTGTGAAAATTCCAGGAGATCAGCAGTTACAGAAATACTCAAACCAGCCCATCTGGCACCAACAATCATGCCACAGTCAAAATCACTCTAATCAAAAATGTTCCCCATTCTGATGGTTGATGGAACATTAACTGAAGCTCCTGACCCATATCTGCATGATTTTATACATTTCACTGCTGCTGCACGATTGGCTGATTAGATAATCACATGGATATATAGATGTTCAGGTGTACCTAATAAAGTGGCTGGTGAGTGTATATTCTCTTTAGAACTTCCAATTACCTTTTCAGACCTGGAAAACACCATTTCAACCCTTATTTTTCCAGGTTTTCCATGACCATGGGAATCCTGTTAACTGTCCAATAACTTTGTGCTCATGATAATGACCAATGCCATATACTCTAGAGATGTACAGACCATTTTATTCCAGATAGAAAACTTTACAGGGTTTTACCATTACAGTTCACCCTGACAAACCAGGAATGCTTCAGATCCTCATTTCCATTGACGGGTTTAAAGCGCAGCTATCAGTAATTTCTATACAATACAACCCACCCCCAAAACCAAAAAAGATTTTAAATATATTCACTTTTTTTTTTTTTTTTTTTTTTTTTAAATGTGTACATGTAGAGTGAAGCCTAACTTCAAACAGATACAAACCAGTGATTCAGATGCAGCTCACATTTAAGTTGCCCTCAATTTTCAAGTTCCATTTTTTTCCTTTTAAAGGATCTCAGTTGCCCTCTGTGTTTAATAATAATAATAAAAACAATGTATCAGCATATATAAAATGGAGTAATTGAACTCATTAGTTTATATCTCGTATCATTTAGAAATCTCTAGCTGGACAGTTATGGAGGGATAGATAGCATAGTTCAATAATTTATCACAAAAGTAAAAATCTCCAGTGCATTTTTGATAATAAAAAGGAAAATTAAAATAATTGCAGCAAATTCAGAGAAACAGAAAGATACGGGAAACAAAATCTAGTGTTGTGAGATTATATTACAAAGCTGGAATTCTGTACAACTAGTTTCGTCCAAGGAGTTATCCGTGCTAATGTAAACCATTAGCGGTGCAAACAAAACAAAATAAACAAAATCTTGAATCACTTGAGGAAACACTACATTGCTTGCTTGATATCAAACCCTTCTTTCCTTCTTCAAACAACTTTTAATATAATGACAAGACACTTGTGAAATATATTTGGACTATCTGAAGATCTCAAAGGTCAAGCATTTGAATAGTAGTAGCGATTCAGCATCCTCATGATGTTTTAGATAATTTGATCCTATTGTACAAGGCCTGGTCAGTTGTCCAGTGGGTGGGGCATGATTCCTGGTCTGTGATTGGTTGTTTGTCTAAAGCACCCCCATGAAAGGGCAAGCATTGGGGTTGATATTAGTACCATCGTAGAGAAACTGGACTCTCTGATGCAGTCCACTCTTTTCCGGACCTCCTCAGTTCTCATTGTTTGCAGATCATCACATTTTCACATCCTACAGTGTTTAGACAGCTGATGAAAAGAGAGGAGCTTTACAACAGACAGGCACTGTTGCTCCTAGGCGCTGTGGGGCATATCCGAGGCCTGTTGTGGTTCCAAACTGTGTGTGATCTGGAACACCAAACCGATGCGCAGGAAGAACTTGCGCAGCACGGCCCTCAGCTCTGGGATCAGGTCAAACTGCATGATCTCACACAGAAGAGGGTAGTAACGTGACGCATGGGCCTTGAACTGCAAAGCGTAGAGGAATACAATTTGAATTAATTTACATTTTCACACTGCATGCCTCGGTGTAATCATATTAGACTTGTGGTAAGGATTGCCACATTGCCAGGTGTGGGCTCATAATTGGTTATATTAACACAAACCCACACTATTGTCTCTGTGTCGGACTCAGTGATATATTAGAGCTACAGTATAATTGAGGCAGATTAAAAATTACTGATCATAATTGTTTAATAGATACATTAGGTAGTTTAATATGTTCCCAGCCTTTTTTTTTTTTGTCTGCTGAACATATATAACCTAGATTATATACTCAAATACTCCCTGATATTGATGAAATCATATTCTAAACTTGTAATAAATATTATAAGAATAAATTTGATAGTACATCATTTACTCACCCTCATGCCATCCCAGATGTGTATGCCTTTCTTTCTTCTGCTAAACACAAACAAAGATTATTTCAGCTCTGTAGGTCCTTACAATGCAAGTGAATGGTGGCAATATCCCAAAAGCACATAAAGGCAGCATAAAAGTAATCCATAAGATTCCAGTGGTTAAATCCATGTCTTCATAAGTGTTACGATAGGTGTGGGTGAGAAAAGGACCAATATTTAAGTCCTTTTTCAACTATAAACATCCACTTTTTTTTTTTTAGTGTGGAAGTTACTTTCACTTTCCCATTCAAGCCCTGGGTGGGGCTGGTCAAAAGTGGAGATTTATAGTAAAAACAATGTAAATATTTATTTGATTCTCACTCACATCTATCAAGACATGGATTAAACCACTGCAGCCGTATGGACTACTTTTATGCTGCCTTTATGTCCTTTTTGGACCTTCTGAGTTCTGGTCACCATTCACTTGCGTTGTATGGACCTATAGAGTTGAGATATTCTAAAAATCTGTGTTCACAGAAGAAAGTCATACACATCTGGGATGGCATCTGGGAGTAAATGATGAGAGAATTGTACATTTTGGGTTAACTATCCCTTTAAGCAATACTTTATAAGAGGCTGTGCAATATTGTGAATATCGTCACATGTAAAGATTAGGCACCTCTTCAGCCTTTTTGCTTTCAGAAAATTGTTACTATACAAATATGAATCTAAATATTCATTAAAATGATATTTTACTAAACAAATTTAATAAGTGTCATTCTTTCACTAGAAAATATATTCTCTGGCATGTAAACAATAACAGAACATTCTAATGGTGCTGCGCAGCACTGCATGAAGGCTATTTTGACAAATAAATATCTGCATATTTGTGTTATATTTTGTCTTTTTTTTTGTGTGTGATTTTAAAAAAATTGCTTGTTTTATTTAATTTGTCATTGCAATTTCCATTCTAATCTTTTGAACCCACTTACAGTTCCATCATGAACCACTAGGGGTTCACCAAACCCTGTACCAAATCTGTGCATTTGCATGTTACAGTGTGTTAAAGGTGAGCTCATGTGCATTGAATGAGACACTCACTCGGTCATCACTAATCTTAAGCACTTTGGTCAGGAAGAGCAGCAACAGGTTGGTCCAAGCCTCACGGTGGCTCTCAGACGTCAGGGTAAGGAAGTAGGCCACAGCGTCACTGCACACACTGAGAAAGAGACAAAATGAGAGAGCTGTTTGAATGCTGTTTATTTTTTTTGCAGAAACTATTATCATCATGGTAAAGGTTATAAAAAGGAATCTTAAAAAAGAGATATGGCACATTAGTGCCTAAGACAAACCCTCAGCTGAATGAGTATAAAATGAATTGCTAAACACCTGTCGTTTAGCCTGAGAGCCATGGTGACCTCTACAATGACCTCTGAAAGGCTGCTCCTCTCTATTGTCTTACATAACCTCCATCTGCCCTGCAGCCTCCTTCAGAAACCTAATCTCACCTAAATCTCCTTTAGCCTGGTTAAGTGTGTCTGCACTCTCCCACACACACAGAAAGAGCCGCTGGGCTTGGTGAACATAGTGAATGATTAGCAGCTCTGATAGTCTTCCTACAGACAAGGAAGCCAGAGTCAAGTCTGTCCTCTTTCTCATGACTGCACACCATTAGCAGCGCTAGCCTGACTGTCGCTCACGCTTGTGTTCACAATAGAGAGAGGCATTTAGGTTTGAGACACTGAGAGAGAGTGTAATGTCTTATTACTCATAGTGCTCAGAAGAGTCAGCTTCTTCTTAGAACTAGGAATGTATACAAACCAGTACTTTAGTCTTACAAACAAGACTAGTCAGATTTAAGGAAGCCTTGTATAACCTGACCATGATTGGATGCCTTTCAAAAGGCTCGGCCCCATTTAGCCTTACACAGTGAAATTCCGTGGGCAAAGAATTCCCTACGTGAATTTGGAGTAGGGTTCAAGTTTGGTGAACTTTGAAATGCAAATTTGCAATGTGGACCAACAGGAAGTAGTTTGGTTTGGTGGTTACCTCTGTAAGGACTGTGCTTTGTACATAGTTACAGTAAATATTCACAATGGATGGGTGAATCATTTTAGTGGTGAGTTGCTTTATTACTTCACTCTCCCAGAGTATAAAGTTCAGCATTAAAAAAAGAGGCTGTTTTACAAGTAGTTTTTATAGGTTTCACACTCACTTAACATTGCCCTTCTTTGTCTGTGGAAATTGGCTGTGCAATGGTAAATATGACCAAGCCTTTAGGGGGGCTAACATAAGATGCATTATTGCGTTCGAATACAACAATTGGGCATTGCGCAATGCAACACAAGAGTTGAACTATTTTACATGACTTTATATTTTAAAAAAACGTAGCAGGACACTACGCAAGCTGCGGCAAAGATGTACGTATGCAAGTGTATGGCTGTAGCGGCGGCGGCTTAAAATGAATGAATTTAAAGACACAACTTTTTAAAACGCACTGCCACAAAACTAGATAAACTAGTCAACATTGGTTGTTGAATGACTAGTCAATTAGTTGACCATTGTGATCCATGGGGCGGCTGTGGCTCAGGTGGTAGAGCGGGTCGGCCTCTAATCACAGATTTCCGGACCACACGACTCCACATGCCGAAGTGTCCTTGGGCAAGACACTGAACCCCAAGTTGTCCCAATGACAGGCTAGCGCCTTGCATGTCAGCTCTGCCGTCATTGTTGTATGAGTGTGAGCAGGGCTGGACTGGTAATCTGGCATACCAGGCATTTTCCCGGTGGGCCGACGCACTTTGGGGCCGATCGGGGCGGACTGTCCATTGGGAGAACTGTGCAGACCGCTAAACATGCCGAATTGGATGCGATAAGCTCAAATGCGCTGAACGGACCACAAAACGGCGCCGCGATATGCAGATGCCGGAGGCTGTAATGATTTTTTTCATCATTACAGCAGAAACAACATAAAATAGATAAGTGTAAGACATCATTTGAGACTATAAAGGGTCTACTTTTATTTGTGTACACTCACAATAACAACAAAACCTTGTGCTTTTGTAAAATAAAGAAAATAAAAAGGGTGAGCTGTAAGCAGTCTCCGGGTTTGCGAGCATATATCTGAAACACGTCACAAAAATGAACTGAAACTCCGTGAATACTTATCACACAAACATGAAACAAATGTCTAAAGAAAGCTTAAAATGTCTACTTTTAAATAAAACAATTCAAATTCAAAACAAATATTCTACTGCAATATAATCTGTATGAAACAAAGCGATGTACAGTTTTCCTGGCTCAGCTAATTATCTCTAATGTGATCACACCCACCAGCAGAGCGCACCATTCATACGGTAATGTGCTGAGGTGATCAATGCAAACGTTAAACGCCTCCGACTGTGCCTTAAAAACATGAAGTTAATTCACTTTTCTGCATGTTTGAAAGATCGCAAGATTCACAGGTGAGGAAACTCACATAGTGACAAAGAGTTAACATTTTCCTCAGAAGAAGAGCGGGACTCAGATGAACGTTTGTATTTTGAAGAGAGGCTTGATCCAGCCGAGGATACAATTTCGGACGAGTAAGTCATTTAGTTTTCATTAGTTGATATGCTATTTTATATAAACATGTAAATATTCAACTAGTGGGAGTGTTTCCAGACTTACCAGCCAGGATTCAGAGTATTGAAATTTGAAATATATCCTAATAGGCAAGTTTTATTTACATTTAAATGCTGTTTCGGCTAAAGCAGGTATTTAAATTGTATGCTGTATGATATAAATATGATATGTAATATGATATAAAAATAATATGAATGTTTAGATTATATTTTATCTAGTGTTTATGTTGCTTCATTTATCATCAACAAAGCTTGTGCTTACAAATATGTGCTCAGGTTAAATGAGTAAAATGCCATTTAAAAATGCCCATATTAGAAAATCAGCATATTATTATGATTTCTGAAGGATCATGTGACATTTAAGACTGCAGTAATGATGCTGAAAATTCAGCTTTGATCACAATTTGCATTTTACACTATTTTCAAACAGAAAACTGTTCTTTTAAATTGTAAAAAGAGTTCACACTATCACTGTTTTTACTGTATTTTGTATCAAATAAATGCAGCCTTGGTAAGCAGAAGATACTTCTTTTAAAAGGTAGTGTAGGTCTAAAATTAAGTAAAGTATTTTATGTAAAGAAAATTTATAGTCAGATTACTTATTTTAACTTAAAACCTGATTTCGATCATTAAGTCTTTGTCACATTCCTCATTGATAGGCCCAGGGGAGGGGTCTTTTGTCTCCTCAGGTGTGAAATACATCCATATTCATGATGGTTCACGCCTCCTCGCATATTACCTTTCTAACACTAAAAGTGTCTTACAAAAGTTCAATTTCTATATTGTTTTGTATGAATGAGTGATCAGGATCGTTTTCACATCATTCTGTAGCAAAAACTCTAGGCTACAAGATCCAGTTCTCAAAAGTCTTTTGGACAAATGTTTAGTATGTGTTATATGACCTTATTTCAATGACTTACAATTTTTTTTTTTTCAAAAACCATGCATAAACGTTATTTTCTCAGAAACACAAACATGTACACACGTTGCTCACATATTATTGTAGCACAGTTTGTGTTGAATACAGTGTTATCAGACTTTAGACATTAATGTGTTTTTAAGCAACTGAAAAAAGCACAGATGTCAAGGCATGTCAAAACTTCTCCAGGGCCCAAAACACCCTCAGACCCCAGAAGGTTAAAGTTCATATGCCTCAAACTACATACCGGGTTCCTGCAGGACAATCTCTGAATCATCTAGTCCAAAAGTCCATTAGGAATTTCAGTAAATTTAGTAGGATGTTAATTGATTCTTGCCTGGCTTCTGAACAGTTTCTCACAGATAAACTCACAGGGGTGTTATACTCCTAAAAAGTTCTTTATAGTGAACATGAAATCAAAACTATCTTTACTTTCTTAATTACAACCTCTACAGTACAGTATATGAACATTATTGCAAAGTAGTGCCTGCTAGATTCCCTAATAGCTTGTGTGATGCATGTGTGATGCTATAGTGGTAGGGCCAGATAAAAAATATCAACATTCACAATCTCTAAGATAAAACTGGAGCAGAGGGGATGATATGAACTCTTCAGCGTGCAAAGACAACAGAGGGTATGAGCATGTAATTAGCAGAATAATGTTAACATTGCTGCAGGGCATAAAAAGCACAGCGTTTCTGGTAACAAACACAACAGTGATGTCTTACTTGAGCAGTCTCCTCTGCACCTCCTCCCAGGCATCTTGCCTGCTGTGGTCTGTGTACATGCGGAAAAGGATGCGCAAGCCACACGCCAGGCTGCTAGTCTCTTGTTTCAGCAGATTGGGCTTTGACTTCCCTTTGAAACCTGATCATACACACAGACACAATGAGGTCTTCAAATGTGGGACGGAAGAACACATCAAGCCAGACGTGACAAATACTTTCCATTAGGCCACACAGGTGGATCTATATGAAAATGGGAGGACTATCCTAGTTGCATAGCAATGGATATTTTTACTGCATCTCAAGTTACTAACAACAAAGGAACATTCACATTTGATTCTCGTCTGAAATAAGAGTACTGACCGGCCTTCCACAGCGCAGTTCTCTGTTCGTTATTAGAGTTAAAGGCCTTTGCAAAGTGATGAGACTCCAGTAGACAGTCAAGCAGTTTAAAGAGCTGTTCTGAGGTCAGGTAGCAATACATTCCCTGGTCCTGAGTATCCACATGTACATCAGTGTCCAAAGCATCTCGCTGCAGGGAAACACGCTTCATTTAGACAGTTTAATTAACTAGAAGTCAAGATCAAATCTTGCTCCCTCTCTTTTGCCATCAGAAAGTGAAAAACAAAACAAAAACAATATTTACCTGTGCCGCTGCAAAGTTCTCAGCATCCTCCTTCTTACTGGTTGCCGGAAAGAACACAATGTTGTCTATAGTCTGAATGAGCTCCAGCTGCACCACACACTTTATAAGTAGAGCTGCAAACAGACGCTGTTCCTGGGCTTCAGGAGAGGAAATACATAGGAAACACAGTGAACATCTGAACAGAAATAAGCGAGTGACTAAATTTGTCTGATTAGATCTGCAAGTCTGTCCATTTACTAATTTTTGGGTCTATAAGTATGTAATCAGGCTAATAAATAAACCAGTTTAAATGCGTTTTCAATTAATGGAAATTATTACACAGCTCTCTGGAATACTTAACTCTGATTGGTTAATTGCTGCATTCAAATACGTATATTTTTGTGTAATGACCGCTTAACTGTGTAGGCTAACTGACCGTTGTCCCAGGCAACCTAAATAGATTCTTAGAGGAAGCTGCAAGCTAATCTATATGTAAGCTAATAAAATAAATGTAACCTCAAATGAATATTTCATGTTAATGTATTTATTTGGCAAGTAACCATTTAATAAGTGGGACAATATACACTCACTGAGCACTTTATTAGAAACACTATACTAATACTGGACAGGGCCTCCATTTGCTCTCAAAACAGCCTCAATTCTTCATGGCATGGATACCACAAGACATTGGATAAATTCAAAATGGTCCATGTTGCATATTTGCATATTTGTCAGCTGCACATAAATTCTGTGAATATCCCATTCTACCACATCCCATAGGTGTTCTATTGGATTCAGATTGCGTGACTTGGAAGGCCACTGAAGAACAGTGAACTCATTGTCATGTTCAAGAAACCAGTTTGAGATGACGTTTGCGTTGTGATATGGTGAATTATCATGCTGGAAGTAGCCATTAAAAGGAATGCACATGGTCAGCAACAATACTCAAACAGGCTGTAGTATCCATGAGATGATTGATTGGTATTAACAGACCCAAAGTGTGCCAAGAAAACATTCCTCACACCATTACACCACGGCCACCACCCTGGACTGCTGACACAAGGCAGGTAAGGTTCAAGGGTTCATGCTGCTGGCGCCAAATTCTGACCCCAACCATCTGTGTCTCAGCAGAAATTGAGATTCATCAGACCAGGGTAAATTTTTCCAGTCTTCAACTGTCCAGTTTTGGTGAGCCTGTACCCACTGCAGTCTCAACTTTCTGTTCTCAATCTTCTGCCTCAAGGTTCGATGTGTTGTTCATTCTGATATGCTATTCTATTCACTAGAATTGTACAGAGTGATTATCTGAGTTATCATAGATTTTGTCAGCTAAAACCAATCTGGCCATTCTCTGTTGACCTTTCTCGTCAAGGCTTTCCATCTGCAGAACTGCCGCTCACTGGATGTTTTTGTTTTTGGCACCATTTTGAGTAAAATCTAGTAGTCATGCCACGGTCGAATCACTGGGATCACATTTTTTTACCCATTCTGATGGTTGATGTGAACATTAACTGAAGCTCCTCACCCATCTCTGCATGATTTTATGCATTGCAATGCTGGCACTTGATTGGCTGACTGGATAATCACATGAATAGGTAGGTGCACAGGTGTTCCTAATAAAGTGTTTAATGAGTGTACAGTCAGCTGGTCATTATCACAAAAATAAACCACTTCCTGATCATCCTATTGGGGCTTATTTTATGACAATAACCAGCAGACTGTACATTATCACTTACTAATTATACAAGCTAAAGTAAGACTTCATTAATCCCCCAAAAAAGGAATTGAATTAATAAAGAAAACGGTAGAAAAGAGTTAATGAACCTAATGTGGATGTTTGTCCACCCTGATACATGCCTAAAGCACCACTGAACTGACTCTGTCTGCGGTTGTCAGCCAAAGCCTTCTCCATACTGCTCACAGACTGCTGGTCATCAGATCGCATCTGAATATCCACTGACTTCTGAGAAACAGAGTCCTGTAAGCACCAGACGAGTACTTAATAACATTATCATATTAAAAGGACTATTGTCAGAAGAGTGTCTGGATGAGAAGACGCACCATGAAAGTGCTCATGTAAACACTTCCACATTTAATGTGGTCTTTCAAATTTGATTTGCATACCAGCTGTTTATCTGAGTCCAGCTGAGTCACACGATCTCCCTCCGTACCAGCCGGTCTCCATGTCAACAGCCTGAAAACAAAGGATGAAGTTATTATGATACAATTTTAGAATTACAATTCTAAAAAAAAATATTAAACTAAAAACCTTTCACAGCTAGGCTTAAAGGAACAGTTTACAAAAAAAATGAAACCCTCATGTTGTTCCAAAATCTTTCAACTTTCTATCGTCAGTGAAACACAAAAGGGGAATTTCTGAAGAATATCCTGGCTGCTCTTTTCCATTTAACATAAGTGAATGGGGACTGGGTTTGTAAAGCTTCAAAATGAAAAAAAATAAAATAAATAATTTATAAAATAAAATAAATTATAATAATAATAATATAACAAATGTTTCATAAAAGTTGTTGTTTATACATGTCTTCTGAAGCCAAACAAATAACTTTATGTGAGGAACAGACTGAAATGCTAAATTTAATTCTGTTCCCCCTGACAAAACTACCATATGGCTTCAGAAGGCTTGGAATAGTGTACAAGTTATATGGACCACTTTTATGATACTGCTTATATTTTTTTGTCATTTTGGAGCTTGGCAGCACCTGTCCCTTTTCACTTTCATTATAGGGTCAGTTTATTCTTCAAAAACTCCCCTTTTGCGTTCCACAGAAGTCATCATATGGGTTTGGAACCCATATGAGGGCAAGAAAATTATAACAGTACTGCACATTTTGGGTGAACAATCCCTAAGAGTCGACACTCACGTATGTGGGATGGTGGTTTTGAAGATATCTAGCATACAGTTGCAGGTTTTGTCCCAGGTCTCAAGGTTAAACTTCTCACCATTAAGTATGACCACATTTTCAAGGCAATTAGTGCCTGATCTGGCTAACTGCTCATTATCTGTGGGGAGAAAGGACATATATAGAGGAAGAGGAATCAAACAGAGTGGAAGTGCCATCATGACCTGAAGACTTTCAATCTAATGCATGCTAATACTGTTTATGCTAATAATGTTTTATGCAGGTACACTCACCTTGCTGCACACACCAGTAGAGCTGAGAGAGGATATCATCTAACAGAACATCACTGAGAGATTCAAAGTACTGTGTGAAAACGTCACATATCGCATAAAGTGCATGATTACAGGTGGTGGTCATCCATTCTGCTTTCTGTGGGATGAGACAAAACAGAATATTAGCCATGGTTATCCATCCTGGTACAAAAATACTGCAGCAGTACTAAATGGTTATATTTTAAATCAAGAGAAAGCCCCTATCCAAGCAAGATCAGTGCTGGTGAAACTTTCTAAGATTGTACGTATTTGTGAAAAAATGTCAATCCTTGTTCAAAGTTAGTGGAGCTCTTCAGATGTTCCGTATTTCCTGTAATCATCAGTGATGATGATGACTTGCCTCAGTCTGTTGCTCAGGAAGCTTCATGTTGTCGAAGATCCTGAATACAATGCGGAACAGATCTTGCCACCAGTGTTTCTCAAAGGTGTGACCGTACGTCTTCATCACCTCAAACATCACCGTCAGCCCCCTAACACAGATTGTCAGGATGAAAAAAAAAAATTCACTTATAAATTGTTAGCAATGATTGTTGATAGCTGTAATATCTAACTCCGCAAAGTATTTAGACACTTTTAGACACTTGAGTTGCACTTAAAAATGTCTGAATGCAGAGCACCCATGCCCGAACTGGAGGTGCCCCGGCACTTCTGCCGCCGACCCGATTTTGAAGTCACTAGCCCCTGTGGAACCTGTGTTACAGAGGCATGTGCTCTTGTGCGATGGCTCCCCAAACCTGAACGCTTATATCTCGGAAACACAGAGGGCCCCGGCCTCCAAAAGGGCCCTGGCCTCCCCTTAACAACTATCTGATGACGGCGGCCCGACTACCTAGCCTGCAGGAACCCGAGATCAAGCCTGCTCAATGCCCCCAAAGCGCCCTCTTGTGGATGCGGAAACTTCTGAGGCTTATATCTCAGAAAACCTGGGGGCTAGGGACTCAAAACTTGGCCACCGGTAGTCCCCGGGGGGCCCTAGATACAAAATATCAAACAAAGCTGCATCTGTACACAAATAACATTCTGATAACAGTTTAAGACATTTTTTCTATTACTTTCAAATAAGGTTTCTGAATAATTTTAAGCAATACTTCTATTTATCATTAAAAACATCTTTTTGTAATATATTTTGTGTGAAAAATGCAACTGTGCTAACTTTCTTTAAAATACTGTAAATGCCATTAGTTTGATATTTTGTTATATATAACAGTAACATTCATACATTTTTAAGAGTGGCTTAAATGCCCAAACAGAGGCCCATTTTAAAGATCTTAACACATAGATCATCATGGGAACATTGAACGAATTAGCTCTATTGCTTTGGAGTTGAAGCTTTTAATACATTTTTAATCATTTTGGCTGTATTGGGGTTCTGGCTCTAACCTGGTCCGGACGTCCAGCTTACACCTGTTGATGATGCATGACAGCTCAAAGAGGATGGGGAACCATCCTCTCACCCAGACACGGTCCTCCGGTGCAACATTCATGTCATCACTGGTGTAGTCTTTAAATGCCTGCCAATCCAAAACACAATCCTTAACCCGTTTATTCCATGTTAGCTTTGTGCTGGTGAACTCCAAATTGTTGACTAAATTTGTTTTAAGCAGATAAGATATACACATTTTAAATTAAGTATTCTCTTTCGGCAAAACAGACTAAAAATATTGATTACTCATCTTGCACTACACATATTTTTGTCCAATCACTAGCAATAGCAAGCAGAAATTTGAGTAAAGGTTATTGGCTACTTTTAAAAAGCGACAAGCGCTTTGATGTCTCTGCCCAAACTAACAGTTTCAACAGGAAATAAGTCAACAGAGAAAGAAAACTGCACTCATCAAGCAATTTCATGGGGTCTTAAGCTGTATTTACTGATGTGTAGAAGTTTGCCACAATCTGGCATCCCTCATGTGCTTTAAAATTTATGTGTTCATTTAAAAAAACACACTGAGGGTTTGCCGTGGGCTGCAACTCTAAAGCAATTACATGCATAAACACAGTTCACCACAGTCACCCTCCATAGAGAGCACAAAACAGACTGTTTACATCTATTTAGTAAAGGCCGTATGTTTTTCTCATTAAGGCATCTGGTAATGAAAGTTTCCTCGTTAAAACTGCCCTGTGGCCTCCTGAAGTGTTATCCATTTAGTGAATGCCTTTCTAAAGCCTGACCTGAGGTCATATTACATTTCAGCTGTTATGGAGTGTTTGCTCGTTAGCACTGACCTGAGGTCGTTCAGAGACATATTTGGCGCAATGGCGGATCAGACGGATGGCCTCCATGCTGGTGTCGGGGAATGAAGCGTTGCAGGCGAACTCAGATAGACATTTGACAGCGTCTTGGAAGGAGTCAATGGTAGCAGGGAAATGCTTCTCAAATACATTCGCTGTGGAGGAGAAAAGAATAAACAGCAGCTTTGTGTATGGTCTTCTACAAACAGCATTTTTTTATTTGACTTTTTTTTTCAAATTTAAAAAGATGATGTACTATGTTAATATACTCCTCTTGTAAATAAACGTTCAGCCAGAGGATTTATTGAATTTAAGCTACAGAAATGGGCCAATCAGAAATCGCCATGTTTATGATGTTGCAACCATTAACACACTATGCATCCATATTTTCATATCAACGCCTATTCAGCATCTTGGAGGGATTGTTGTAGCTCATTTCACGTGTCAAGAAATTAGCCAAAGGTAACAGATCAATTACATATAAACATCTTAAAGGCTGTTCATGCCGAAAGCGTTTTTGTGTCTGTTGGTGCCTTTTTTCAATTCTGCTTCTACCTAAATATGTGCTAGACCGACAACTTTGACCATTGTGTTGTTTTTACGTTTGGCCTGGTTAGTTTCATAAGCCTCGATAGCGCTGAGAATCACCTGTTTGCATGTGTAGGAGCCATCTGAGACATGTTAATGACCATTCATTTAGTTGTTTATTGTTAAGTTTTTACAAAAATTGGATGATTAAAACCATGAAAAGTAGCTATTTACCATCTACAATGCACATAAATCAGTTTTTAAAGCTTGAGTCACTAGCGCCACCAAACGGAATCGTTGAGTACCGGTTTTGGGGCAGGTATGAGAGGGACGCTCAAAACAAACAGCAATTTTTACAGCGCATCAGAAACAGTGTTCACTGTTTTCGAGGAAATAATGGCTTATAGTTGTTTCTGCATATTAAGCTGGGATAGGAGAAATAATTTTAACATAGAAAAAGTTCATTTACAATCAGCTTAAAATAATAATTTTCTATTTTTACAAAGGTTTTGAGTTAAATTTTTTTGTAAATATAATGCTAAATAAGACTTTTTAGCAATTTTACACACATTTTCTCTCATATTAAATCGCTTTCTAGAAATTGGCATCGGCTATTAAAAAACCCATAAAGGTCAATCACTATTTTTTGGTGGAAGAGAGCTTGACTAGCATTACCAATGGAAGACAAAATCAGTTTTTGTGTGAAAAAAAAAAATGCAAGTATACAAAATGGCCTCTTTCATTAGAACCCATTTAATAAGCCCTCTTTAAAATATACACTGTAGCTAATATATTAAAAACAACGAATTATTCATAACTAATACATGTACAGTATCTATCACCTATATTTTATATCCAGGCCACACATTAATCTGCATGCGTAGAACTCCAAATTTCCGAATTTAAAGGTTCAGAATGCTGCTGAATTTTATCCAAAATCAGCAGAAAAAGGCACTTACTGACGATGTGTCCAGTTGTCTGGAAGGCCAGCTCCACTATACTCTCATCTTGATCAGAGGCAGCGAGATGAAACACAGAGAAAATGTTCTTCCATCCTGATCTAATATTCCCAGCCTGAGAGTTAACCATCTGAGCTATACAGCGGACCACCATGTCTCTGATGGTAGGAGATCTGTAGACAGAGCAGTAACACGTGAATAAAGCAGCAAACACACACACACACACACACACACACACACACACACCAACAACAACAACACCAACACCAACAACAACAACAGGCATTCGCCACTAAGTGGCAGTGATCCTGCCGAACAAAAGCTGTTTAGGCAAGCGGAGGCTGGGCATGCGGGCCACAAGGCCCAGCCAACGCAGACTTGAGGAGGAGCTCACCGCAAGGACTTTGTTTTCAAGGATTTGTGAGCTCCTCACACGTTCCAGCCTGGTTTAACCCAGGATGGATCATAGGCAGGCCAGCCAAAATATTTCTAACTGGCGAAGATGTTCCATTAATGGGGTCCATGTTTCGCATGCGTAGAGAAGGGAGGAATTACCGTGGCCGAGAAGACCTGAAGCTTTGTGCGGAGCAAAAGACCAGGTAGCTTCCACATAGCGTTACGCATCCGATGAAAAGATAATGCCGCTCTACTGATTCAGAGTGAGATCTCCACTGCTAAACCGGAGCCGGTCATGCCCAGGTATGGCAAACTCTCCAATCTATCCACAACTGCTCTATCACCAATTGGAAGCTGGGGGAGTGGAGTGTCTGATGGCACAAAGTACTCCGGTAGGTGCTTAGTATTGGTGGGGCTGATGGTAAGGCCCCACCTCTTAGTGACAAGCTCCAAGTTCCGCAGCAGCACTCCCAAGTCCTCCTCTGAGTGAGCAGCAATTACCAGAGCATCGGCATGCATGACATGGTTGAGCAATAGGGAGCCATCCCTTGACCACACCCAGGCATCGATCAGATCCCATTGTACCTGTACCAGTTGGAAATTACTCTGGTACAGCTATTGAAGGCTTCACAAACTACGTGGTCAAAATAGATGTTAAATAATGTGGGAGCAAGAGGACATCCCTGTCGCACCCCAAGGACACACACACACACACACACACACTTACTCTCTTCATCTCATTCAGGAGATGCAGACAAGTTAATTTTTATCCATCAGTCATGGAGTTTATTCATGATGGATTCTGAGACTGTATGTGTGTGGTCACTCACTTAAGCCTAATGAGCACTGCAGGGTCAATAAGAAATATAGCTGCAAGCAGCTAAGAACTCTCAAAGTATGCAAAAAAGGTATGTATTAGTAAATGTAATTGCTGAATTTGCAAACTGGTGTTAAATATGACTATTCAACAATCCTGAAACAGGATCATTGTTATGGTGGTCATTTATTTAAACTTTTTAACTGTTGTAAAGCCACAAAGCACCCAATCTCCAAAAAGGTTTTAGAAATTTGAATATTGATTTTAGGAATTATAGGCTTTTGGATACGCTTGGTCAAACCCAAATGCAACCCTAAATAACTAAAGTTAAACTTTTCTTTGATAATTATTGACCCAGGGAGTCCTAGATGTAGTTCACAATAGCAGATAACATTGGATAATATACAATCATTTACACACCATTTATAGAGCCATTTTTCTGAAATTTGATTGGCTGCTGATGGCTATTTTTTTTATTTGTCATTTTGTAGAATATGTTCAACTTCATGTTCAAAATTTTCAACTTCATTGATAATACAGTTGCAGAGTTATGAGCATTTTTTTGTAGTAGCACCCCCATAGGTGGATTTGTTTCGCAGACTCAAAATGTGTTGTTGTATTTGTGAATCAAGTTTCGTAACATTTGGCCTTTTCATTTGGTAAATATTGGTCAATACGTACAAAATGGCCCAATTCGTTGGCTTATATCTTCACAACGCTTCGACGAATTAAAATTCTTTTGATAACATTTGTCAGGAGGGTTACGTTTTGTTTCCTTGAGCCAAGGAATCCAATGACGTAAGACATTTGAGTGTGCGACAAACGGTTTAGGAGTTATGGGCCAAAATGTAAACATGATCACTCTAGCGCCACCTTGAGGCCGATCGGGACGAAACTTTGATAACTTTGATTCTTTGAGCTGCAGTTTTCTGGGGGACTACCTTCCCTCAAATTTCAGCTCTCTACGACTTACGTTTTGGTCTGCACGATCAGTTTTAGGGCAGAATAATATTACAGATTAAAATCCTTAAAATTACAATAGGGTTTCAGCCCTTCTACTCTGTCTGTTCCTTCCAGTGTCTGAGAAGTAACTTTGATACTATAGCTTGCCAAGCTGCTTATAATTTTAAGTAGTTAGGCTACTGTAAAGCTACTTACAAAAAGTAGCAAATTACATTTAAGCTATTTAAGGGGGCAATATATTTTTATTTATATGATTAGTTCATTTTGTGTAATTTATTTAAGAAATCTGAGCAGTATTTATCTGGCATAAACACAATGAGGAATTCAATTAGAGCAACAGCATCACATTTGAAAAAATGTATATTTACCAAACACAGCTACTAAAACTAGAAACCAAAAATGAAAGTGAATGGTGACTGAGGCTTAACATTTTGCCTAACACCTCCTTTTGTGTTCCACAGTAGAAAGAAAAGTCATACAGGTCGTTTAGAACAACATGATTTTATGAGAAAATAGTGACAGAATTCCATCATGTCCTAAATGTGATGTTAAGATGACTTTAAAATGAATGAAAGGAATCATTTCACTCTCCTAAACACAGAACAGAGCCCTGTTCAGAACAACAGTTATTATGTTCAACACAAGCCTCGTGTCTCTGACCAGCTCTAACGCAAGTCTTGCATAGTCATACATTAAACCATGAAATACACGTTTGTATTTCACTTTCTTAGTAGTGCAACTTAAAATACTCACCTGTTCTTTTTCATTATGTGCTCAAAGGGCCTCAGGAAATCCTTTTGGAATCTGAAATTGGCCAACTCTCCCTTCTCCAAAAATTTCATGGAGAGCTGCCTGAGAGAATCCACAGCGAAAATAGCAACATCCTCATTGGGATTACAGCCGACCTGCAACAAAATATAAAAAAAGAGAGATGGAGAACATTAGAGCAGTGAGCGCTGTTTTCATTTTTTGGCCTGTCTTCAATCTATTAGATATGCCCTCCAGCAGCCAGACTGAAATTTAAAAGCCTCATTAGATTTCTCTAATATCATACAAAGCCACAGAGAAACACACTCGTCATGGATGGATTTCCTTTAGGTGCTGATTTTGAGTCATTATAAACTTACCTTGTTGAAATGATCTCCTATAACCTCCCATATTCTGGACCACTGCAGCCTGATACGACCCATGTTGTAGTATGATATCTCCACGATCTTCTGTAAACTGAACATTCGAGGGTGTGTAGGGGAGGCCAGTTCGTCCATTGATATCGCACACAGCCACCTCACAAAGTCCACTGCAAGATTACAACCACAGCATTGGTTAATGAGAGTTAGC
Source organism: Moxostoma hubbsi (assembly GCA_032164185.1). NCBI lineage: Eukaryota > Metazoa > Chordata > Actinopteri > Cypriniformes > Catostomidae > Moxostoma > Moxostoma hubbsi. Next base: position 19,349,878 of record JAVLUX010000033.1, read on the forward strand.
TGTTACTTAACCTCAAATTGTGGAACAACAAGAGGATGAGTAAATGATGACAGATTAAAAAAAAAATAAAAAAAAATTGGTAAACTATCCCTTTAAGAAAACCCTGGTACTTACCAATAGCATTTCCATCAAGTCTGGTAGAGCCTGTGAATATCCTGCAAAGACAAATATCAGCGTTAGTAACAATGCAGGGACATATTAAGTAGTTGTAAAAATATGATGCTCATTTATCGACAATAAAAATAACAATAACTGCCTTACCTGTCCACAGCGACTACCACACTTTGTGAGCTGGTCTCGCCGATAGACTCCTGTATGCTTGCGATCTGTTTACGATCAACATTCCCTCCTACAGTGAGACATATAAAAGTTGGATATTTATGAAAACTTATTCTCTCACACTAATGCTAGATAATTAATCTGGATTTCTTGAACAAGCTTATTAATTAACGATATCCAAAACAGATCTTAATGGATGACATTTAAGCTTGAGATCAGACTGATTTGATGATGTAATGCCAAACGAAAAGCTGCAATGTTGATGGTGCTCTTGTGAAGTATGAATGACTGACCTAAGCCTAGATACTCATCAGATGTTTGTTCCTTGGTGCTGGTGATAAAGCCTTCCTTCCCCCGGACGGTTCCTGATATGTATCGAGCCTTCACTCCGGTCCCGATGAGCTGGGCCAACTCCAACTGACTGATGCACTTCAGGATCTACATAGTACATTAAATGATAACACCTACCAAGTTACAATTCACTTTCATTGCAAAAATAGGTTGTGTGGGTTTGGAAACAACATGAGGGTGAGCAAATAATAACAGAATAATTTTGGGGTGAACTTACCTTTTTAACTGGAATAAAAATCCTCCAAAATAATAAAAGCCACAAATTAATTGTAGCTCTAGCTTTTCATACATAGTGCAGTACTGTGCAAAGGTTTTAGGCACTTGTGAAAAATGATGCATAGTGAGGATGTCTTCAGAAATAATGCCATAAATAGTTTTAATTCATCACTTAATGTCATACAAAGTCCAGTAAACATAAAAAAGCTAAATCAATATTTGATGTGGCCACCTTTGCCTTTACACCTGGACACAGTTTTTCTTGTTTGTTGGCAGATATGATGTTCTAAGCTTCTTGGAGATTTTGCCACAGTTCTTCTATCTATTTAGGCGGTCACAATTGCTTCTGTCTCTTTATAATGACTCGATGTTCAGTGGGGGTCTCTGTGGGGACAATTCCATCTGTTGCAGGGCTCCCTGTTCTTCTATTCTAATCTTGAAAAAGTAATGTTTGGGAGCCTAACATTTATATTTCCTATTGACACATCTTAATACAAATGCTTTTATGAAAAATTGTATGCGTTAGACTTTTGCACAGTACTGTATATTACAAAATGTTAAACATTAAATTAAAATGCCACTAAATAGTGATAACTCTAGACGGCCCTGAGAAATATAGTGGTGCTAAAGATATTTTAAAAATATTAAATAATCCATTAACTTTTTCAGTCATAAAATATTACAGCTAAATATGAAAACTAAACAGAAGCTAGAAAACACTGAAAGAAATAAAACTAAAAATAACTATTAAAAGCAGATTTTGAACATGCTGAGATTTGAAATAACTAGTGCTGTCAGTCAATAAAATTTATTAATCACGATTAATCGCATACATTTTTGATTTTTATAATGCTGAAATTTGACTATATATTATTTTTCTGACTAAATGCATTTAATTCCTTCTAAGGAAAGAAAACAAAATATGCAACAATAATGATTTATTTACATTTTCCAAACAAAGGCTTCCACAGTATAAAGATAGAAATGCACTAAAATAGCAATCGATTCAAGAATCATTAAACATTTCTCAAAGTCTAAGTGGGAGTTTGACTAAGTGAAAGAAGGTTACATATTCATTGCAATGCGCATTTCATCTCTTAAACTTTCATCCTCCAATATATACATCGACCGGTATATTCTGGTTATCCACCGTGCTATAGCAATGAAAAAGCTCCATTTATGATTTGCGTCAGGGCAACACAACACCATCGTCAAGCGCTGTTTTGAACTCCACATGTAAAGGCTGCAGACACCTTGTTCTGCTTTTAGCTCTGGTGTGCCCATGTAGTGATACTTCATCCAAATTGGTGTTTTGGTGAAAATTAAGATTTGACGTGCTTCTGTGGTAATTAAATTGTGCCCTACAGAAGCTGCAAAGTACTTGATATCTGTCGCAAGTCCCATCTGGGTTTGCTTTGTTCAACAAATAGCGTTAAGAGGTCCTTTCCCTATCACTTGATCACTGATATGGAATCACTGTTTCGTGTATGTTTGTGGTGTATGCGTTAGTGTAATAATGACACATCACGAAAAGGTTCCACCCTACTCCAACCAGTGTTCAGAATTTACACAGAGCTGAATCAAATGTCAGAATCATATATCAAACTGGTAAATGCGTTAATCGTATCAAAGAAAAATGAAACATTTTTAATTAATCTTATGCGTTAGCGCGTTAATTTTGACAGCTCTAAAAAAATATCATATGATAACACAATTGTAGAGGGAAAAGTAAAACTAAATTGAAAGCAAAAATTAGAAATAATATAGAAATAAATGAAACTAAAATATAAAAGTAGAATAACCCGGTTTAAGGAAGAGCTCACCTCATGCCAGGAGGTTCCTAGATAATTTCCGTCAGTGTGGGCCACCGTAATGAGAGTCTTGATGGTGTCAATGTTCTTCTGCTTCATCTCCGTGATGCCAGAGCTTGCCGTTAACAGCGTGAAGCGGGCCAGGGCCTGTACATATGCATCTCGCTCCAACTGGAATAAACCAAAAGCAGCAAATCAACCTTTTGGATCTGCCAGCATGTGTGTCAGGATGTACCCTGCACTGCGATTCTGTGTGTTAAAGGGATAGTTCGCCCAAAAATGAAAATTATGCCATCATTTACTCACCCTCATGTGGTTCCAGGCTGTCATTCTACCTATCTCCTTTTGTTTTCCATGGAAGAAAGAAAGTTGGGTTTGGAACAACATGAGGGTAAGTAAATGATGACAGAATTTACATTTTTAAGTGAAGTGACCATTTAAAGACGGGCATTTTGGCTATTTGCCTACTTGAGTACTTTACATAAACTGTAACTGTAACTCAGTTTATTAGGTTTGTGTGTCAAGTTAAAAATAGTTACACATTTAAAACATGCCTCAAGACAACAACATTCAGCTACTCTCCATCTAGCTGTTTCTTTAATGCATCTTGCTCATTTCTGATAGAGAGGACCGAAGTATAAGGTGCTGATTTGGACAGAGACTGAATTGTACAGCAAACACTAGGCTTTACTGAGCTCCGTTAAATTACCTCTGCTTGGATAAATCCAGCGTGAGAAATTACCTGAATGCTGAAGATGCATGCTATCCTGATAGCACAACGAATCCCCTCCAGACACAGAGAGGCCACTAGAGTATCATCACAGTCTTGCAGACCCACACTGAACGCAGCCAAGAATGGTGTCCATGCCAGCTTTAGGGGTTAAAAGGACACGAGAGATCAAGATAATAAGAATACTCATAATATGGGATCAGTATTTGCATCCAAACAGAATGTCTGTGCATATGCATAAGCTGTATACCTTAAACATGGGTCTGACGTGCTCGAGATGGGTGGCGCTGGTAAAGGGGGCCTGGACGTGGCTCACAGCCTCCATCAGAGCCTTGGCTGTCTTTGCCATCTGCTCCATTTCAACATTATACAGAAGCCTCCTCTGCTTTTCACTGGCCACATCTGATCCAGAGTCACAAATGTACCACAAACCCATTGTATAACTGTACAATTATTGTCTGATACTAACAAATTGTAAACTAGAGCAATTACGTTAGACTATTATGAAACATCAGAAGGTTATAGCTTTATAGCTATATATAGCATTTATCTCGAAATGTATGTACAGTGGCAAGAAAAAGTATGTGAACCCTTTGGAATTAGCTGGTTTTGAGAGATATCATCAAAGTCGCAATTTAATTTTTTATTTATTTTTTTACTTTTTTTGAAGCCATTCTGTACTGGATTTACTCTGATGTTGAGGGTCACTGTCCTGCTTCATCACCCAACTTCTACTGAGCATCAGCTGGAGTACAGCCACCCTGACATTATCCTGTAGATCTTGATAAATTTAGGAATTAATTTTTTTCTTGATGACAAGCGGTCCAGGCCCCAAAGCAGCCCCAAAATATGATGCTCCCTTGACCGTTGGGATGATGTTTTCATGTTGGTATGTCGTGCCATTTTACACAATACGTAGTGCTGCATGTTCTTACCAAACAATTTAACCGTAGTTTCATCAGTCCACAAAACATTTTCCCAGTAGCTTTGTGGAGTGTCAAGGTGGTCTTTGGCATACTTCAGTCGTGCAGCAATGTTTTTTTTGGAAAGCAGCAGCTTCCTTTGTGGTGTCCTGCCATGGGCACCATGTCCGTTTCTGTATAATAGACTCATGAACAGAGTTGTTAACCAGTTCCAAAGATTCCTTCAAGTCCTTAGCAGTCACTCTAGAGTTATTTCTTTTACCTCACTGTGTATTCTGCGGTTTACCCTTTGAGTCATCTTGGCTGGACGGACACTTCTAGGGAGAGTAGCCACAGTACTAAATCATCTCAATTTAGAGACAATTTGTCTTACTGTGGATAGATGAATATCTAAGCTATTTGAGATAGTTTTATAAACCTTTCCAGCTTCACGCAAAGCAATAACTGAGATCTCTTTTTTTATAAGGCATGGTCCACGTCAGCAGATCCTTCGTGTATAGCAAACTCAAAATGTTTGAGTGCTTTTTATAAGTCAGAGTAGCTCTAACCAACACCTCCAATCTCGTTTTATTAATTGGATGCCAGGTTTGCAAACTCTTGATTCAAATTAGCTTTGGTTGATGTCATTAGCCTAGGGTTCACATACTTTTTCCAACCTACACTGTGAATGTTTGAATGATGTATTCTATATGTACAAGAACAAATTATATTAGTTAAAACAGATTATGTTTGTTCATTATTGTTACATAGATGAAGATCAAACCAGATTTTAAAACAAATGTATTCATAAATGTTGGCAATTTCAAATGGTTCACATACTTTTTATTGGCAATGTATTTGCTCTGAAATGGTTTAAAGGTTTTCAGAGCAACCAACATTATATATTAAATATCCTGTATATTATAAAATAAATATGATTATGGTTAATTATAAAAAAGTAATTTTGTAATTTCCTTTTGTTTTGTCTGTGTTCCAAGTACTCACTTTGCTTATTTGATTTGAGAGTTAATTCCTTTGTCTCCTTCATGGATATTTTTTTCCCTGCGATTTCATCATAAATGGCTGACAGATACTCCTCCGGTAAATCTTTACTGTCATTGATCCCTCTGTTCATCTTGATGTATTGCTCTTTTGTCATTTTGTTCTTCACCTGTGCCGAGATAAAAGAAAGGGCAGATCAGAAACGCTCCTGGTAGGATGAGCTATTGTTTTCCATTGTTTTTTCAAACACATTCATCACCTAGATTTTACTATTCCACTTACATCTTAAGACTGAATGCCAAACAGATGTTTCCAGTACCAACATTCACAAACATTCATAGACTCATGATCACAGACTTTTCATTTTTTGGGTGAACAATTCCCAAACAACACTTTAATTCAGAACAGAATTTGAGTTTGTGTACTAACCTGCGGACTGTGTAGATCTGTAGTCAACATGATGATTGAATACGCCAGGACATACGCAGTGTCTGCGCTTGCAAACAGAGTTTGCCTGGGGAGAGAGACGAAAGGAGACAAATCGCATATCAGGTCAAGTTAAGTGTAGGTTAATCTGTTACAACAGTCGGGGAGTGCAGCATTTACCTTTGGTTGCATTCTAAATATCTAGCAGCAAATTTCTCCATCAGTCGATCGATTTTCTGGGCCTCTCCAGGCAGACGGAAACCCTCGAGGAACACGCGCAGCGCCGGAACGAAGTCTTTGCCCTGGAAGTCCATTTGGTCGACGTAGGCATACATGACCTCTTTATTGATGCGATCGTTGTCCCCAAGAAATTCTCCTACCTGGATCTGTTGGGTTGAAAACAAGAGGATAAAAGACTCCGATACTGTATGTAGGTACGGAAACAAATAGCCAAAACACAATGAAAGGTTCATAACTCCAATAGAGAAATGCAAGCTCAATGCTACATACTATAGCCACAGTGAACCCGTTTACATGCACACTAATATGGCAAAACACCCCAACCAATCAGATTATTTAAAATATCAGACAATGCAAACCTTGTTATTTTCTGCTTTTGACGTCAAACCATGAAGAGGCATGTGTACTACACTTAGATTGCAAGCCAAATTTACTTTAAGTAACGTTCAGGATGGGAATTATTGATATCATCAATTCCTGATGCCAGGAATTAAGTGAAATCACTCATTTTTGATATCAGTAATTACATTTGTACATAGTAAAATGGTTAGTTCGAAATACATTTTTTTTCATGACACTCATTTTCACTAGTAGAATTTCACAATGATCATCCACTCCTATTAAAAACGCAATTACAGATATAAAAAAAATCATTTCTAACTAGTTGAAATTCCTAATACACATATCAGCTAATTGTTGATATCAATAATTACATGGTTCATAGTGCCAATGTCCATTCCTAATATCAATAATTGAATTATATCTGGTGACACTGCTAATTTTTGATATCTGTATATATACAGTATTTCGGCATGTTAGATTCTGTATTTCAGATATCTAGAAATCAATTTTGGATATCAATAAATTGGAAAGTAATTTAATATACAGTACTATGCAAAAGTCTTTGGCACATAAGATGTTTAACAAAAATCTTAAGTCTTAAGATGGTTATTTACAGTATATCTTCAGCTTTTAGTGTGTCAATAGGAAATATACATTTTAAACTCCTGAACATTCCTTCTGCAAATAGAATAGAAGAACACGGAGCCCTGCAACAGATGGCATGGACCCACAGAGACCATCAAGTCAAAAAAAGAACATCAAGTAAGGGATTACATAAAGAGACAGAAGCAATTGAGACAGCCTAAATAGATAGAAGAACTTTGATGAATTCTCCAAGAAGCTTAGAACATCCTGTCTACCAATAATTTAATTGGGGCTGTTTTGAAGGCAAAGGTGGTCACACCAAAATATTGATTTAGCTTTTTTTTATGTTTACTAAACTTTGGATGATGTTAATTTAAAAAAGGAAAATTATTTACGTCATTATTTTTGAATAAATCCTCACTATGCAACATTTTTCCAAATTTTTCATTTGGCCAAAAACTTTTGCACAGAACTGTGTCTAAAAAGGATTCCGTACTAGTTACAATCGCATAACAGATATCGGAAATGAACATTGCCGCTAGTGGAAACCATAAACTAATCTAAAAAATGAGAAGTTTTACTAGTTGCCATTTAATGGTTGATAACAGGAATGGACATTTGCACTTGTAACAATGTAATGTTTTCATTTTTACTAGTAATAAGTGCATTGCTGATATGTGAAATTGTAATTTCAACTAGTAAGAAATTAATCTTCTATATCTGTAATTGCATTTTGAATCGAAATAAACGAGATCATTGTAACATTCTACTAGTGAAAATGCAGTTACGGATATCAAGAATTAAAATTTTACTAGTTGAACTGAATTTGTGTTATTAAAAAATAAGCACTTTCAATTTTTGATAACAAAAATGTGTATTTCTGCAAGTGATGACATCGCTTTTTAAACGCTTTTAACATTTAAAATGTAATTAATGATACGTTTTTTTTTTTTCTAATTTTAGCTACTAATAATTACATTACAGTCAATTCGGCTTGCCATTCACTTGTGTACATTAGATAAGCCAGTAAGAGCAATGGTAAAGGTGTTTATATGCAAGTCTTACAGAGTCAAGCCTCTCCTCCTGATGTAAAAACTGGGCAATGTCTTCCGGCGTGGTTCCCAGCATGCCTTGCTCCTGCAGGTACTGAATGCCTCTCTTTGGTTTCTTGTTGAACCTGTACATCAAGGTATACAGAACAATATGAGGGTGAGTAAATAATTTTTAGGGATAAACTGTCCCTTTAACAATGTGTATAGGGCACAGGTAAATCTTTTCCAGCTTGATGGCTTACAGGTCGATGCCTTGCTCTATGATCTCCTTCTGCTGTTTGAGGACCTCAAACTGCTCAGGGTTGTCTGTTCCTGACATCTGTGTGCTGTAGCTTCCGATGCCCGACGAGGCGGTGGAGTCCAAAGAGTTTATGCTGTCATAACGGTTAATAGTTTCTGGGTGCTTCGACTCATTGGTCTCCTGCTCTAAAGGCTTTTCTTGGCCTAATGGGGAGAGAGAGAGAGAGAGAGAGAGAGAGAGGGAGAGGGAGAGAGAGAGAGGGAGAGAAATGCAGTTAAAGTAATGCAACTGAAAAAAGGCAATGAGAAACAATAAAGTACAAGCAAGAGTGCTGTCGTACTGAAAATTCTGAACAATTCTAAGTGTGATATTGCATGTGAACAACATTTCTTAAACAAGTTGAAGGGTTACTTCACCCAAAAATGTAACTTTTCTCATCATTTACTCACCCTCATGTCATCCCAGATTTGTATGAATTTCTTTCTTCTGCAGAACACAAACAAAGATTTTAGAAGAATATTTCAGCTCTTTTAGTCCATACAATCCAAGTGAATGAGCTCTTTCAAGCTCCAAAAAGCACATAAAGGCAGGATACAATTCATTCTAAAGACTCCAGTGGTTAAATACATATCTTCAAATGTGATATTATAGGTGTGGGTGATATAACAGATCCATATTTAATTCCCATTTTACTTTACATCTCCACTTTCACTTTGTGAAACAGGCGCACGTGACTTTCAGATGTGAAAGTGAAAATAGAGATTTATAGTCAAATAGAACTTAAATATTGATCTGTTTCTCACCTACACCAATCATATGGCTTCTGAAGATATAGATTTAACCGCTGGAGTCTTATGGATTTCTTTTATGCTGCTTTTTGGATCTTCAGATTTCCAGCCAACATTCACTTGCATTGTATGAACCTATAGAGCTGAAAATATTCTTCTAAAAATCTTTGTTTATGTTTAAGTCAAACATATCTGGGATGACTTGAGGGTGAGTAAATTATTAGAGAATTTTCATTTTTGGGTTAACTAGCCCTTTAATATAGAGTAAGTTACATTTTAGACACAATATGGCCAGTTATTTTGTCTATTTTGTCTATCTTTGGTCTGCTACTGAAAATAGTTCCAAATAAAGCCAAAGCAAAATGAACCGTTGTGTGTTACTGAGCTACAAACAGCAATTTGTTTTCAGTACTGTAATACTAATCTTATATCAGAACTCTTGGAATGCCACTTGTCCAATCAGGTTAGAGGACCGGAACTAACTGTTGAATAATTTTAGAGAGAGCAGAAGAAAAGATAAGACTAGGTAAAACACAATCCCAGTAGCTCTAGGGAGCAGAGACAGCACGATTCATTGATTCATTGGAGTCGAGGCAGAGGCACATATGTGTTGGTGTATGGACTTTCTTCTTTGGATTGGGTTCCTATATAAGTTTCCCAACAAAACACGCACTGTGGGGACCCGGAGAACAGTGGCGTGACCTGAATACACAGGGTAATGCATCTGAAGTTTGTGCAAGACAAACACGCCGGCGGTTTGGGTATGGGGAAGTTTGGCTTGCATTGAACGGGGTCTGATTACACTTAGGAAACACTGTAAAATATTCAGTGGACAGCCATCACTGTAACATGAGCTGTCACTTTATTTCAGAGGGATAGTTTCCTCTCTCAGAGAGATCACAGAAGCTAGCTGCAGCTAGGAAATACTTGTACATTTTTAGTAGCAAACGAATCATAATTTAACTGTTCACACATAAGGCTGAGTGATATTTTAGATGGATATTTTGGATGAATGGATAGTCATGATGTTGTTTAATTTTAAAGCGTTAGCAAAAGCATAGTGAATTAGGGCTGTAAAGATGTAAAAAATGTAATTTCATGACATTCATCGCAGTTTTCTATGATTAATCTTGATTAATCATGGTACATTAAAACAAACTAAAAAAACTGAATCATAAATATATTTACTTGATACTTTGTATAAAAGAACTTGCAAGAAATTGGTTGGTCATCATTTAATTATTTAAATATGAACATGTTAAAATTGATACAATTGTATGTTTATATGTCATAAAATCAGCAGACATGCTGTAATTAAAAGTTCTAATAATAAGATCAAATGGGCAAATTCAATTCATTTCCAGCTTTAATGGCAAGATAAACTTAAGTGTACATTTCAAATGCATTATTAGACAGTGCTGAGGTTTTAAATCTCAAAACTATTATTTTCTCTGGTTGCCGTTCAGTCCCTATCGCGCATCGCTTTTGACACTGGTTTAGATGGCAGTAAGCAAGCGTATTCGGGCAATGCGAAGAGATACTTCGCTCTTACATCTGGCTCAATGCTTGCATTTGACGTCTTCATTCTTCGAACAGTATATACTCTCCCTTGTTTATTATACATGCCCGGGACATGTGTTGTGCATAATTAATAAGCATGCACTGCTCTACACAATCAGTATCTGTGCTAGCATGCACAGTCGAGTCGAGCGTGTCCCTCCTGGAAATGTGTATATGCCAATTTTAGCCACAGGTAGTGGGGAATTTTTTTTGACATTTTAGGAAGTGAAAAAAAATTTAAAAAACTGACACTGCATAAAACTGCGCAGAAACATTTTTTTATGCCTTAAATGGTCAACTATTAATTGCAGACAATAACTAATACAATTTTGTGAATGCACATTTTCACTAAATATTCCAGTCTTACTCTCACTACTGTCTGATTTACATCAGCTAAAATAGCCATGGCACAAAGCACTAAGGAATTAGTATCTGGTTTACGCAACACAAACTAATGCAATCAATTGTAATGTTACTATGGGAGCAAACTGCTGTTACCTGCTTTCCCTGTGATGTGCGTCCATTAAGAGAAAACAAACAGTGATAGGCCAGCATAATATGCATACAGAAGGACCTGAAAGCCTCAGCCATCCAAAACTAACATAATATACCTGGAGAGCTAGCTCAGATGAGCATACTATGGGCTTATGTACCTTTCTATGCTGATACAGGACTATTAGACACAGACAGGGCTATAAGAGGGGCTTTGATGCAGATTAAAGTTTAAAAATATTACTTAAATATTTGTAGGGATTTTCTAGTACCAAATTAGCATGATTACTCAAGGATAAAGTGTTGGAGTGATGGCTGCTGGAAATGGGGCCTGTCTAGATTTGATCAAAAATGACTTTTTCAACTAGTGATGGTGCTGTTTTTTTTACATAACAAATGTCCTGAATATACTTTGTTATAAGTATCAATTTCCTTATGTACAAAATATATACATTATTCCAAACTTCTGTCCGCCAGTGTGTGTGTGTGTGTGCAATATATATATATATATATATATATATATATATATATATATATATATTGCTATTACTAAGTTATTACAATAAGACTGAGGTAACGGTGTAAGCAACCACGGTCACAAAAAAGAAAAGAAATACTCTAAAAGCTTCTTTTTTATGTAGAGATCCCAAATTAATTTATTATGATTTTATGATTTATTAAGTATTGCATTTAGACAGAATCTACATTATACAGGTTATAATGGAATCTATTTGTAAATGATAAAATCATTAAGTTGCTTGAGTAAGAAACAACATGCTAAGAACATACTGTAAATGTTAGTGTGAACTTGACTTTAACATTTCTTTAAGAAAATGGGAGTGGTGCCAAACTCACTGCCACAATGCTTGGGTGTTGTTGGTGGTTGCCAGGACATTGCTATGAGGTTGCTTTGGAGTTCTGAGTGGTTTTTAGTTACATGTGTTGATAAGTTGTTCTGGGGTGGTTTCTAGAGTGTTACTAGGTGGTTGCTATTTGGACCAATTTATTTTTAAATAAATAAATAAATAAATAATCCACCCCCAAGTTTCCATGATATTCTGATCTCTAGAAATGGCCCAGGTTACTCCTTCAATGTCTCTCTATGGAATCTTTTGCCAGTTTTATTGTCTGCCAGGCTAAAATTGTAGCTCTGTTATAAAAGTAATAGGCCACCTCAATAAGCCACATGATTTGATTTATGAGCTGCTTTTCCTCTTTCGGGTCAGTGCGAACCAGGGCTATCAACTGGCCAGCCGGGGCCAATAGCCTCGGACCTCAAGACCAAAATCGATCTGCGTTTCCACCATTTGGCCAATAGCCCCGCAGCGGTGCCCTAAAATACACCTTTAACATGCCGCCCTGGTGCCAACGTTATATACCCCGCCCATTTCACAAGCAAGAGGCAAGCTCAAATTGAGGTACCATGTTATCTAGTTATCAAGATTATTGTGTTTAAATTGAATGTAAACATTAGCTAGCTAGCTAATTTAGCTAGATAAGTTAGCATTGCTGCCATGGTGTCCCAAACGGTCTCTTCATTAACTGTGGTACAATATCCCAGCACACAGTCCATGAACTCGAACCATGGAAAGTTCTTTCTTTGGGCACTGCTTTGTCCATTGTTAGACAAACAATGGTGCGCTGGATACACAACCTGGCAAGTTCTGCAAAACTCCGCCTTTTACATTGACACCGCATCAATCCCCAGTTTGCCTTGTTTGGTCCAAGGGTAATCTGCGGGCCAAAGCCCACTGGCTGCTGGTCACGAGAAAACCCAGAGGCAGCACGATTAAGCCCCGGAAGTGGCAGTGGGAACGCAACTGGCCCTGGCACGCACTAGCACGCCCTCATTAAACTTTCATCAAAATGAATGTGTTTTCTCTTGCATCCTAGGTCTCAGAAATCTGCCACCCGCTGTATTTCCTAAAGATGTGCTTTGTACGTGGAAATGTGTGTAGTCGACTTCAGGTTGACAGTGTTGATTACATTAGTAAGGACTTGTCGACTATGCAACCCCTACTTTAAATATGTAGATACTCTTATTATTGAAATAAACTGCAAGCCTGAGGAGGGCTTGAGGCAACAGAGAAGAGGTCCCATTGGGACATCAGAGCCTCTACTCCACTAACCCATTAAAGAAAAGATTGATTAGACTTAAAATCCCTCAGCTCCAAAGAGAGAGGGTCTCTAGCCTGGCAAATGGAAGGAAAGACTGTTCTCAGCTGTTATGTTCAAAAAGGGTTCAGACTGCCTCCCTGATCTCAGGGCATGGCTAGGTGATGAATAACAGCCTCAGGGCCATTTGATTAAGATGAAAGGCCTGCATAGCTGTCATACCAAATAGCATTTTACGCCCCTCTTTGAGGCAAATAACTCCTAGTGTGCTGTCCTTAGAAGCCACTGCTTATCCATTTGGTTTTGCACAAGCCGGAAGCTACTAGTAAAGCAGCCTAAATGCAGTCTGAGGACAGTCACTTAGAGAAGAGTCAGGGCTGTAACCTGGAATATTTTTGTAAAACTGCTCAGAATGTGGAACATGTACTGGGTGAGGAGCAAATATAGATGTTTCTGACAGCAGATGTTTGCCTTACCAAGACTGGTCTGGGAATTAGGGTTGACATATTGGTCTTTGCTCCACTCCACCATACATTTGAGAATGGATACTAGGCACTCCAGTCCTTTCTTCCTTAGAGTCAGCTCCTGAGGAACAATTTTAACTTGGATCATGCACTCAGTTTTAAATGAAAAATGTACTATATTTGCTCTATGGTCAACATTTCAAGTTTTTTGAAGCCATTCAATAGTTTTGTGTAAGAAACAGAACAAAATGTATAATTAGATATAATTATAATTAGGTAATTAGAGTTATAAACATTTAAGTTATTCACAAAGCTATCATTTGACTCCAGAATACTCAAAGCTCACTTATCATTTAGGCTACTTTTAAGGTGCTTTTTTGTCTTTGACAACCTCTGGTCACTCATTTTTTGTACGGGAAAGGAGTTTTCAGTTTCATAGGAGAAAGAAAGTCATGCGGTTTTGGAATTACATAGGGTCTGAAAATACAAATTTTGGGGAAACTATCTCTTACAGAAATGCGTGTTGAGATTAAAAAATTTTACCTGAAGTGGGCTTGTACCCAGTTCATGTCCTCCTCTTCCTTGTGCAATCTTAGAGAGGTCATTCACCAGCCTCTCAAAAATGTTAGCAGCATTCAGGTCACAATCATAATTTACATAAATATCTACCACACTCTGGGCATCTGTGAGAAGACAAACATTCATCGAAACCTCCTCAAAATTATTTAAAGCTTTTTAAAAGTGAGAAGAAAAAGAAAACATGCATACCAGCACATATTCTGGTGAGGGTTTGAATGACCATCCACTTGTGGTCATATGAACTTGTGGACGTTTCAAGAATATACAGAAAAATCTCTTTGAAAAACACCTGAGGAGATAGCAGGGAAGAAATACAGTTGAGTCGCAAAGTGCTTCTACAAATGAAAAATCTCAATCAAAGTGTAAGTCAAAAGAGAATTATGTTAAAACAACACAGAGCTGACAAGATGAAACCACAGCTCAGATTAATCCAATCGGTCAGCTAGACGCTCCACAGACTGACACCATCAGGGCAAAACACATTATGACTCTGGAGGAGTTCAGGCACCTCGATTTGCATCTTGAGATGAGTCTTGAAGTTGGACAGGAGGGTGAGGAAGATGGACAGGGACAGCTCGAACACCTCAGGGACGGAGGAGACACCGTTTTTGGAAAGCGCCACGCAAAGGTACTGCTTGATGGCATTGATGAACATCTCATTGGTCTTAAAGATGGGCCCAGCATTTTGAAGAATGGACAGGAGGAGCTGTAGGGAGAGGACCTTGGACCGCAGCTCATGGGATCTGCCGAGAAAATGAGGAATCATGCCTTAGGTGAACAGAACACGATGGAATTCTGTTTTTCTTTCTTCTCTCCATGAACAATGCTAATGTCAAGGCCAAACTAAATCTTTAGAATAAACTGTAAACTTCTGCTTTTGATTGTTAGTCAAATGCCTTCAAAATAGGTCAGCAAACACTGGCTGTGCAATAACCCAGAAAATGATTCAATCATTAATACCAAAATACAATTTAGATTATTGTTCAAGTGCAAAGCACAGGGCTGTCAGAGTCACTGCAACCGTGGCTTTCCTTTCAAACAACACATACAAAGAGATATAGTTTGTTGTCTCAAAATATTTCATATTTCAATATATTACTTTTTAAGGAATGAATTGGCCTATTATCGAAAATGAAGTCTCCAGACATATTACAGATACTAAACTGTGCATGTCTAATTACAGTCTACTATCTAATTATATAAAAACTACACATTTAACAAATAAAAGGAAACAAAATCAAACTCCAAATCACATGATCTGATGTAAGTCTATAGGGGGGCAGCGGGGCCTGGTACTTTGACAAAGAGAGATCAATAGCACTGACACCAGCTTCCTGCCTCACTGCTCATGAAGATACACCAGAATGAATGACCCCCTTTCTATTCAATTGACAGTGAGGAACATCTTTCTTGGCCTCTGACAGCCCTATTCACCTTTTAAAGGACAATGGCCTCATGGCGACAACAACAACAACAACAACAACTCAGTCACTGTGCACGTAGGATTAGTATATCAACAGAAGCCACAAAACCATTTCAAGCTTACCATTTGATTACCATGAAATCAAAATGTAATTTACGGAAATGTCATTTATTTATTAATACAACACAGATCCAAAAAAAATGACATCATGGGAAGGCTTGAAAACAATTGCATTTGAATAAGGGTAACGGATTTGTTAGGACAGCAGACTTACTTTGGATCAGGGGGACCATCTGAAAGCGGCTTCATGGAGAGCTTGCAAAGAGAACGGAACACCAAGAAGGCATCTTTCTGGAGGATATGTGAAAACTTTGCACCTGATGCTGGCCCAGTGGTAGCTACAGATTCCTGTGAGATAGAGAGATTGTGTTATTCTCCAATTACAATCAAATTTAATTAGGGGTGACAATTAATCACTGTGTACAGCACGTAATATGAAACAAACATAAAAAGCAACAGGGCATAAAGTTGCCGTTATGCTATTTTAAGCATACACAGTGGCCCCAAAAAGAATTAGGACACTTAAAGGGACAGTTCATCATTTACTCACCCTCAACACAAAGATTTTCAGAAAAATATTTCAGCTTACAATGCAAGTAACTGGTCCATTCTAGGCAAGTCAATGGTCCTTTGAAGGTCCAAAGGTCCATTTAGAAGCGATATAAAAAAAGGTGTGGGTACAGAACAATATTTAAGTCCTTTTTTACGATAAATCTCCACTTTCACTTCTTTTGTTTTTGGCGAGTCACATTCTTTGTGTGCATTTCACCACCTACTGAACAGGGAGGTGAAATTATACTAAAAAAGGACTTAAATATTGATCTGTTTCTCACTAACACTTATATCGCTTCTTTTTATTTCTTCCCCATTTTCTCCCCAATTTGGCATGCCCAATTCCCAATGGGCTCTAAGTCCTCGTTGTGGTATAGTGACTCGCCTCAATTTGGGTGGCGGATGACGAATCTCAGTTGCCTCCGCGTCAGAGACTGTCAATCCGTGCCTCTTATCACGTGGCTTGTTGAGTGTGTTACCTCGGAGACATAACACGTGTGGAGGCTTCACGCTATTCTCTGTGGCATCCGTGCACAACTCGCCACACACCCCACCGAGAGCAAAAACCATACATTATAGCAACCAACAAGGAGGTTACCCCATGTGACCTCCCTAGCAACCGGCCAATTTGGTTGCTTAGGAGACCTGCCTGGAGTCACTCAGCACGCCCTGGATTCGAACTTGCGACTCCAGGTGTGGTATTCAGCATCAAAACTCGCTGAGCTACCCAGGCCCCCAATCATATTGCTTCTGAGAATATGGATGTAGCCACAGGAGTCTTAAGGATTACTTTTATGCTGCCTTTATGTGCTTTTTGAAGCTTCAAAGTTCTGGCCACCATTCACTTGCATTGTTTGGACTAACAGAGCTGAAATATTCTTCAGAAAATTTGTGTTCATCAGAAGAAATTCATACACATAATTTTGGGTAACCTATCCCTTTGAGTCACACTTATAAAGAATGCCTATATAACAATATATCAAACCATGTGGCATTTATTTTAAAGACATATAGCACAAACACACTTTTCAAGTAAAACTTATCACAAAAAGAAGTGTGCTAGGTTTAATATAACAATATGCGGTTTGACACACTAATTTGGTAAATGTTAGTGGAACAGGTCAAACAATTGTTCATAGTTGAACACTGCAAAAAAAAAAGTTTTTTTTTTAATAACTATCATAAAATTACATTTCCGGATACACAATGCAGTCTAAAATAAACTACACATTTGTTAAGCTTATGCACAAGAGAAACCTTGCCTTTTCACTATTTTATACAATTTATGTTGTTTTTTAGTAGCTTTTCTGACTGACAGAAGTTGAAATTGTTACCTGAGTGTCATTGGAGGAGACAGACAATCTGTCTTCAGTCAGCGAAGGAGTGAAGCTGGCCGAGATTGGCGTGCCAGGGATGCCATTGGCGTGAACGTTTTCGCTGTCACTACCCAGCCCTCCCTCATCCTCCAGTGAGATTGGAATGCCCTCAGCTGGCTCAGCCTCACCTTCATGGCTTTCCTTGATATCTGAACATGGATAAACAGTAGAGGTGTAAATATTTGCACTAACAATGATTCGATTGATTCTTTACCTAATGATTACGATGCACCATGAAATATGAAATTTGCACACAAATTCTGCACACAAACAGATGGTGTGTAAACCATGGAATATACGTTATAGACTTGCATATCATGTAACGTTAATATTTATTGCACCAATAATTACACATTATATTTTTCATGTACACAGATCATGCAGCTTAAATCGAGCAGTTGTAAATTTGAAAACAATCTTTTAGTTGCGTATAAAAGGCAGTTTTTCACGGTATGTATGCCACTGACCAATCAGAGGTAACTTTAGTCAACCGGCATTTCACTTTTAACAGCTTAGTGTCCTTCAGAACAGTCTGAAATCAAACCATATTCCCTAAAACAACCACTTACCTCCAGCCACCGTGTTTACGACTTCTTGCAAAATGCTCTGTACAATCTCTTGCGCCCTTTCTTCGTACTTCTGGCTATCTTCTTCCTCAGTGGTTTCTGTACCATGCTCGGCTGCACCTATAAAAGACAGCAGAGTCAACTTAAGCTTCTAATTCTGTCAAGTTACTCATTAATGGTCCAAGAGGAGTATTTTTCCTCCTACCAAGCTGTGTTGTCAGATTTAATCTCTTGATTATCAGTTTAACTTGAATGAGTTTTATTAAGAAGGGACACCATAATGCCTGTTTTCTGTTGATGGAAAGCAGTGCGATTAAACTTATGTAAGACTGAGAAACACTGACACAGTTATCCAATAGTGCCAGATCATCAGAGGATGCATCGTTCTCTTCAGATGCCTGAATAAATTATGAACTAGTAATGACTTGGAATCAGAGAAGCAATGCAACTAACATTTTACAGTGGAGAGAGAGTAGCTCAGCTACATTTTCAAAATAATGTTGCTTTTCCAGAAAAGAGCCATTTTTTCCAACAACTAGATCCAGATCCTCACTGTTTGTGCAAGATAAATACTCTTTTGATTGTAAAAATAAATGATATAGTTTGGCAGTTGTGCATTTAAAAAGATTATTTAAATATTTACTTCTTGAAAGTAACTTCAATTGTATAGCTCACTACTTTTTCAAAAGATTATCTTGAGCGTAGGTAAACTATTAATACATTATTTGAGTAGTTTGCGGCATGGGAAGCTAGAGTTTCAAAGTATATTCACCCACACTGGTGTCTAGAGTAATTTTTATAAATTAGTATAATCATTTACATAAACACAGAACCCTAAAGCTGAGATCATGTGTTTGTGTGTGTGTGTGTATGCATGTATTAATGGCACTTTCACGTCGTTGTGGAATTACGAGATGAAAACCAAGATTCTACTCGCAGCAGTTCAAATTTTCGAACCTTGGAAGTTATTTGTTTCTATGGCAATACTCATACAGTAGCACCAAATCGGCTTTCAAACTATTGCGAGGGAACTAAAACTATTGCGAATGCACGTAAAACGTATTGCGAGGGAATGCAAACTATTGCGAGGGAACTAAAACTATTGCGAGGGAACTAAAACTATTGCGAGGGCACGTAAAACTTATTGTGAGGGAATGCAAACTATTGCGAGGGAACTAAAACTATTGCGAATGCACGTAAAACGTATTGCGAGGGAATGCAAACTATTGCGAGGGAACTAAAACTATTGCTAATGCACGTAAAACGTATTGTGAGGGAATGCAAACTATTGCGAGGGAACTAAAACTATTGCGAGGGAACTAAAACTATTGCGAGGGCACGTAAAACTTATTGTGAGGGAATGCAAACTATTGCGAGGGAACTAAAACTATTGCGAATGCACGTAAAACGTATTGCGAGGGAATGCAAACTATTGCGAGGGAACTAAAACTATTGCTAATGCACGTAAAACGTATTGCGAGGGAATGCAAACTATTGCGAGGGAACTAAAACTATTGCGAGGGAACTAAAACTATTGCGAGGGCACGTAAAACTTATTGTGAGGGAATGCAAACTATTGCGAGGGAACTAAAACTATTGCGAATGCACGTAAAACGTATTGCGAGGGAATGCAAACTATTGCGAGGGAACTAAAACTATTGCTAATGCACGTAAAACGTATTGTGAGGGAATGCAAACTATTGCGAGGGAACTAAAACTATTGCGAGGGAACTAAAACTATTGCGAGGGCACGTAAAACTTATTGTGAGGGAATGCAAACTATTGCGAGGGAACTAAAACTATTGCGAATGCACGTAAAACGTATTGCGAGGGAATGCAAACTATTGCGAGGGAACTAAAACTATTGCGAATGCACGTAAAACGTATTGTGAGGGAATGCAAACTATTGCGAGGGAACTAAAACTATTGCGAGGGCACGTAAACTTATTGAGAGGGCACGTAAAACTTATTGTGAGGGAATGCAAACTATTGCGAGGGAACGAAAACTATTGCGAGGGCACGTAAAACTTATTGCGAGGGAATGCAAACTATTGCGAGGGAACTAAAACTATTGCGAAGGCACGTAAAACTTATTGCGAGGGAATGAAAACTATTGTGAGGGAACGCAAAATATTGCAAGGGAACGAAAACTATTGCGAGGGAATGAAAACTATTGTGAGGGCACGTAAAACTTATTGCAAGGGAACGCAAACTATTGCGAGGGAACAAAAATTATTGCGAGGGAACAAAAACTATTGCGAAGGCACATAAAACTTATTGCAAGGGACCGCAAACTATTGTGAGGGAACGAAAACTACTGTTAGGGTAGGGTAACTACTGTTATGAAAACTATTGTGTAACAATGGCATAATAAAAATGGTATATCAAACAGAAATGTGTTCACTACCTTTCATTTTTGAGGCCGCTGCCAAACTGGTTACATGACGTCATGACTGTCAATTTTGGAGTTTAAAACTTGAACTTTAATTACGAGTCATTTTAGTAATTCCGTTGAAACCATAAACATTCTTCTTAAAAGAGTTCACCCGAAGAAAAAAAATTATAATTTCTTCCCCCTTGTTGTTCCAAACCTATTTAACTTTCATTCCTCCATGAAACACACCTTTTACTATGCAGAATGTAGGGGACAGACAGCCTCAGTCACTTTCACTGTGAGTAAAAAATATGCAATGAAAGAGAATGGTGACTGAGATTAGCAAACTACCTAACATCTCTTGTGTTCCACAAAAGAAAGTCATGCAGGTTTGGAACGACATGTGGGTGAGTAAATAAAGACAGAATTTGTATTTTTGGGTGAACTATCCCTTGATACATATGTGCTTTACTTTGCGCAGCAGCAGTAGCCTGGTCTGCCTCGGTCTGCTCGTTCTCTGCTGGACAGATGTCAGCGCCGTTCTCTGGCTCAGGACTTTCGTGTGTAGGGGTTCCCTGCTCGGCCTTGCTGCCCTGGTGTTCAGGTCCCCTGTTGGCCTCTGCAGGCAGGCTTTCGGCTGGTGTATCAGCAGCGTGCCGCTGTTCAGGAGACTCTGGCTCTTGTTGGCTGACTGGAGAATGCTGCCTGTGCCTCTCTTTCTCCATCTGCTTAGCCTCCTGTAGCTGGGGCACACATACACAGATGGTCAAGCCACTTCAAACATATATCAGGACATTTACAAGCTTTATATGCTTTCATGTTCCCCTGGGCGCCGGGAGCCCAAAACCAAGCAGAAACATCCATTTCTCTGAACGGGAGGAAAACAATTGCTTTTAGAAATACATGTTATTTTTCAATAGTGTAAAAAAAGAAAAAAGAAACACAAGACCAGGATCTTGTAGCATCTTACTGTACATATAGACAATGTTTGTGTTTATAGAGACAGATGGTGGTTTGAATACGTGCACCTGGAATGACATCTGGTCTACGCAAAAGTGAAACATGCTTGCTCAGGTAAAATGGTGTTTTAAAGTAGGACAAGTCTAAAGCTGTGTATCACTATGGAAGTGGAAGGGACATTCAACATACATATTACTTATATTCTTGGTTAATGATAGCCACCTATGTAATTGAGGCTGTTGTCATTCATTGCTTAACATTCTGCTAAAATCTCATTTAGTGTTCCACAGATGAAAGAATATGTATAATATGGGTTTGGAATAACATGAGGGTGAGTAAATCATGCCAGAATTTTCATATTTAGGTGAACTATCCTTTACAGATGCTTATCGGATGGCCAGATGCTGCTGTAACATCTAGTTAAATTTTCCTAAATAAATAAATAAATAGATTATTACTTCATTTTTAATGGACAACTGAATTTGGATGGAGCTGGCAGCTGATATAACATCCCAACAGCTCATTATATATCTGCTCCTCAGACTGAACATGCCTAGAGTGCATATATCAAGCAGAATGTCAAGTATACTGCATTCATCAATCAACCAGGAAGCACCTTTAATGCAACAGGCAATTTATAAAGAATGATGGATGATGATGTCTCTTCTCTGGAGTTTTCAGTTGAATTTAGGTGTATTCCAGCTAAGTTCTGATATGGCCTGGTCTGCGTTGGTTAAATGGAGACTCATCTTCAATATTTAATAGCTGATTAGCTATGGGACTTGTGTCTGGCTGTCACAATGTATCAAACTGTGTCCAGACTGCTAAAACTGTATGACAGTGCGTTTTGCATGTGACAAAATTGCACTTTGTGAGCCTCACTCTCGAAGAAGTTTAGTTCCAGAGTAGCTTTTCCAATATTATGAAGTTATATAAAAATGCACAGAATACAAAAAGAACTTACAATCACAATGTAAATTGAGACATTAAAGAAATCTCCCATATAATTTTGAATAACAGTGTGTAATTTGAATGGAATGTATCTTATAACCACTTAAAAATGCCATATGGCTTATAATAATAAAAACAAAGTCAAACGTAGTGCTGTCAGACCATTTAAATGCTTAATCTTGATTAAATCACACAATTTTAAGTAGTTAATTGTGATTAATTGCAGATTTTGAAAATGCTGAAATTTGACATATCTATTTCTTTTACTTCCAAAATGCATTTATTTCCATCTTAGGAAAGAAAAGAAAACATTATGTAACAATATAATGCTTTATTAACATTTTCCAAACAAAGCCTTCCACAGTGTAAAGATAAAAATGCACTAACATATCACCAATAAACTCTCATCCTCCACAATATAATCTGCCATTAGACTGTGGCTATCCACTTTGAAACAACAATTGTGAAGCTGCGTTCATGATTCACATCAACGCCATCGTCAAGTGCCACTTTGAACTCCACATGAAAAGCGCTTGGAAATGTCTCTTTCTGTGTTTTGATGATATTTAAGGCTTGTCATGCTTCTGTGGTAATTCAAATGTGCCTTACATATGCTGACAAATATTGATTTCTATCACAAGTCCCATCTGGGCTTGTTTTGTTCATCAAGTAGCCTTTCTCAATAATTTTATAGTGTTTATGCTGGTTTATGCTGTATTAACGATAAATGCGTTAAAGAAAATATAAACATGTAAAAAATAACTTTAATTAATCGCATGTGTATACGTTTTTATTCTGACAGCTCTAATAAAAAGTACAAAAATTGGCATTATTTGAAATATTAACATTTCATTCTAAAACAATGGGATTAATCATGATTATTTTATTCTACTGACAGCAAAAGTTTTAAGCCATAAGAAATAAAAAACATATCTGCATATAGTTTCATTTCTTATGGAAAACATTTGTTTTTTGCAAGAAATAAGGGTTGTAGAGCTATACAAATTTTTAAATTTTGAATTTTAAAATGTTTCTCTCCGGGTTTTTTGCTCATATAACATTTTTTCTTTAGTACAATGGCACTACAAAAGCCAGTTATTTTACTTTGCAAACAGCAGGGGGTTGCTCGCAAGTGGATCATTACATCTGGGAGGCACTGGCATCAAAAAGTGTAAAATCCCTGCTATAAGGTAAAGTGGTGTGAAAAAGTGTTTGCCCCCTTCCTCATTTCCTGTTCCTTTGCATGTTTGTCACACTTAAGTGTTTCGGAACATCAAACCAATTTAAACAATAGTCAAGGACAACACAAGTAAACACAAAATGCAATTTGTAAATGAAGGTGTTTATTATTAAAGGTGAAAAAAAATCCAAACCATCATGGCCCTGTGTGAAAAAGTGATTGCCCCCTAAACCTAATAACTGGTTGGGCCACCCTTAGCAGCAACAACTGCAACCAAGCGTTTGCGATAACGTGCAATGAGGCTTTTACAGCGTCCTGGAGGAATTTTGGCCCACTCATCTTTGCAGAATTGTCCTAATTCAGTTACATTAGAGGGTTTTCGAGCATGAACGGCCTTTTTAAGGTCATACCACAACATCTCAATAGGATTCAGGTCAGGACTTTGGCTAGGCCACTCCAAAGTCTTCATTTTGTTTTTCTTCAGCCATTCGGTGGTGGACTTGCTGGTGTGTTTAGGATCATTGTCCTGCTGCAGAACCCAAGTTCGTTTCAGCTTGAGTACACGAACAGATGGTCGGACATTCTCCTTCAGGATCTCTTGGTAGACAGCAGAATTCATAGTTCCTTTTATCACGGCAAGTCTTCCAGGTCCTGAAGCAGCAAAACAGCCCCAGACCATCACACTACCACCACCATATTTTACTGTTGGTATAATGTTCTTTTTATGAAATGCAGTGTTCCTTCTACGCCAGATATACTTGGACACACACCTTCCAAAGAGTTCCACTTTTGTCTCATCGGTCCACAGAATGTTGTCCCAAAAGTCTTGGGGATCATCAAGATGTGTTGTGGAGAAATTGAGACGAGCTTTGATGTTCTTTTTGCTCAGCAGTGGTTTTCTCCTTGGAACTCTGCCATGCAGGCCATTTTTGCCCAGTCTTTTCCTGATGGTGGAGGCATGAACGCTGACCTTAACTGAGGCAAGTGAGGCCTGCAGTTCTTTGGACGTTGTTGTGGGGTCTTTTGTGACCTCTTGGATGAGTCGTCGCTGCGCTCTTGGGGTAATTTTGGGCGGCCGGCCACTCCTGGGAAGGTTCACCACTGTTCCATGTCTTCGCCATTTGTGGATAATGGCTCTCACTGTGGTTCGCTGGATTCCCAAAGCTTTGGAAATGGCTTTATAACCCTTTCCAGACTGATAGATCTCAATTACTTTCTTTCTCAATTGTTCCTGAATTTCTTTGTGTCTCGGCATGATGTGTAGCTTTTAAGGATCTTCTGGTGGACCTTACTGTGTCAAGCAGCTCCTATTTAAGTGATGCCTTGATTGTGAACAGGTGTGGCAATAATCAGACCTGGGTGTGGCTAGAGAAATTGAACTCAGGTGTGGACAACCACAGTTATAGTATGTTTTAACAAGGGGGGCAATCACTTTTTCACACAGGGCCATGATGGTTTGGATTTTTTTTCACCTTTAATAATAAACAACTTCATTTACAAATTGCATTTTGTGTTTACTTGTGTTGTCCTTGACTATTGTTTAAATTGGTTTGATGTTCCGAAACACTTAAGTGTGACAAACATGCAAAGGAACAGGAAATGAGGAAGGGGGCAAACACTTTTTCACACCACTGTAACTATGAATAGGTAAGTATTATAAATGTAATATAATTGTAGTTTCAATTATTTATGAGAAGATATAGCATTTAATGAGGCATATTATGACAAACTACATATGTATTATAATGCATTTATAATACATTATAAATATGGGCCTCATATTATCAGAAAAGGAGTCCCTGTGCAGACGTTTATGCAGCATTTTATGTATGTTTTGTAGCAATTAAAAAAAAAATACAATAATTTAATACATTTATAATTATTTTACAAAATATTCAAATGTTTAGTTAAATGGGGCTGTTCATCAGTAGGTTTTCAACTTTAAATTATGATGTTTAATTATGGTTCAATCATTTTGTAGTGTTGGTGGTATTTAGCCGTTTATTGCAGTTAACCTAACTGACATCCTCATTGTTTTAGTGACAGATAAATACTGCTCTAATAAACAAACAAATATTATACATAGCTCTGATAATGCAACAGCTTAAATACTGTTAGCTACTTCTAATTAGTCGCTTGTAATTTTACAAAAGGGAAGCTTAAAATTAGGGGGGGAGTAGCTTCCCCAACACTGTGTGAAACATATTAACTG
The DNA here is from genome assembly GCA_032164185.1 of Moxostoma hubbsi. Taxonomy (NCBI): domain Eukaryota; kingdom Metazoa; phylum Chordata; class Actinopteri; order Cypriniformes; family Catostomidae; genus Moxostoma; species Moxostoma hubbsi. The sequence goes on from JAVLUX010000033.1 coordinate 19,375,707, forward strand.
CACCTTGCTGTCTTCATCCATGCAGCAATCTAAACCAAACAGATACACACAAATGCCTAGAGAAAATCATTATAACACATAAACATGGTAAGACAGATGAAAGGAACTCATTTGATGTGGAGGGAATGAAAGCAGGCAAAAAACGCAATGAAGCCAAGGCAAGCAGACCAGAGAAGGAGAGAGAAACAGAGAAACAACGAGAGTGATGGATGAAGCTGATGTACACAAACCAGAGAAACTTCAGTTCAAGCAAATTTCAAGGCAGTCCTGTCACTCTTTACCTGACGATCACGCTTTCTGGATGCCAAAGACCAACTGATCTTGTGATTTGTAAGCTATATTTTGAAGGGGGGGAGGAGGAGGAGGAGGAGGAGAGGCATCAACCAAAAAGAAAGAAGAGATGTTAGATCAACTTGTAACTTCCCTATATTATCAGAGGAGAGGTGTCAAAGGCACTCACTGCTTGGTTCTCCATGCGGGCGAAAATCACATTGAGCATCTGGGTGAGGGTTGCTTTGGCCGTGGTCTGGTTGATGAGGTTCTTACTGGCCAGATAGATGTTGTAGCATGTTCTTACTGCCTGCAGCACTGTACCTTCATGGATCTCTATGTGCTGAGAGGTCACGGCTGTAAGCAAGGCCTGGCGGAGCCAGTCAAGGACAAATAAACAAATGTCAATGCAGAGGAAGAGTTATTACTGTTAACAAAAACTAAAATGAAAACTAACTTATAAAAAACAGATCTAACATAAATGTAAAGGAGTGAAACTAAACTAATATAAATTTACATGACTCCATAACTAACTAAAATGATCTTGAATTATATTAGTATATTATACAATTTGAAAAGTTTACTTTAAACATGAAAATGCCACAAGATAAAGATAATAGAAGAAGGCCCTGAGAAATTCAGCATTGTTACATACTTGACATACTTAAATGATATTGTTAATGCATTTAATGCATGATGCAGTTAATGCATTTACTTTGGCAGCCCCAAGACACAAAAACTAAAATAAAAACAAAATGTACTGAAAAAAAAAAAAAACTAAATATATAAAACTAAATTAAAAATCCAAAACAATAATAACCGTGCACAGATGAAATTAAGCCATGATTGTAGGAATAAATATGAGGAATGTATCCACACAACATGGGGAGCATTATTATTTATTACTTTAGCTGTTGGAGCCTTTGTAAAGTTCAAAGAGATTAAGCTTGACATGCATGGCTCTATGAATGAGTTCAGTCAGCTTTCAGGAGCTCTGGTACCCTGACACTCCACATTCCAAAATGAGATTTGTATTACAATAGCTTATTCAAATGTTGGTATGGAAATCTGACAGCACTGGGCAATACAGGTTAGGGCAGTTCTACATAAAGAAGAGTCAGACAGATGGACTATATATACGAACAAAAATCTCTCTCGCTCACTGTTTCTCTCTCTCGCTCTTTCTCTCTCTCTCTCTCTCTGTACACAGTATATATACACCGTACATACCCTATACAGTGTGAGTAATACACACACACACACACACACACACACACACACACACAGTACTGTGCAAAAGTTTTAGGCACATGTGAAAAATGATGCAAAGTGAGGATGTCTTCAAAAATAATACCATAAATAGTTTTCCTTTATCAATTAATATCATACAAATCCAGTAAACATAAAAAAAGGCTAAATCAATATTTTGGTGTGACCACCTTTGCCTTCAAAACAGTACCAATTCTCTTACGTACATCTGGACACCGTTTTTCTTGTTTGTTGGCAGATATGATATTCTAAGCTTCTTGGAGAATTCGCCACAGTTCTTCTATCTATTTCGGTTGTCTCAATTGCTTCTGTCTCGTCATGTAATCCCAGACTGACTCAATATTCACTAGGGGGCTCTGTGCAGGCCATGACATCTGTTGCAGGGCTCCCTGTTATTCTATTCTAATCTATTTGCACAATAAATGTTTGGGAGTCTAAAATGTATATTTCCTTTCGACACACTAAATCTGAAAATATAAATAAACATCTTAAGACATTTGTTTTTGTGAAGCATCTTAAGTGCCAAAGACTACTTTTGCACAGTACTCTGTGTGTGTGTGTGTGTGTGTGTGTGTGTGTGTGTGTGTGTGTGTGTGTGTGTGTGTGTGTGTGTGTGTGTGTGTGTGTATATATATATATATATATATATATATATATATATATATATATATATATATATATATATATATATATATATATATATATATATATATATATATATATATATATATATATATATATATCAAATGTATAGTTTTATTATTTGCTCTACATAATACTGTCTTTAATTTTTATCTTTTGGTGAATTGTATATCAATTAAGTATATTCCTCTGGAAATTTCCTTTTGTTTTTCTGTATAAACAATGTACGTTTAATGATTATTTTTGTCATACTATGTATTGGTTAATTTCTTATTGTGTTATTTTTATGTGGATGTCGGGAAGACTAGTGACCACTTTAAGATAATGGGGATTCAAATAGAGAAAATAAAAATAAAAATAACTAATTAAATAAAAGCACCAATTGTATCTGTAATATTGCATAAAACACAACATTAACAGTTTTAAACATCGTATAATATCCCCATATAACTAACACTGACTTTAAGTATATTTATTTTTATTTATCAGTTGTAACTCAACTTGTAGAGCATGGCACTAGCAACGCCATGGGTTCAATTCCCAAGCTATGTACGTTTTGATAGTGTACAGCTTGAATTCAAACTTGAAAGTCACTTTGGATAAAAGTATCTGCCAAATGCATAACTTTTCAAATGAAAATATAGTATTGCCAAATGCCATACTTTATTATAAAAGGCTTCACTGACTAAAGAAAACTAAAGGCAGAATTCAATATTTCTGAATTCCCTAAAAAGATTTTTGATAATAACGGAACACTTTTTGCAAACAACAAGAGCAGGAGTGAAAAATTACTATATATATCTACTTTTAAATGGTGACACTGGCAATCCTGTGCCATCTTTACCCTAATTTCCAAGAGCAAACATTGTTTTCTGGGAATCTCTGAACTTAAAACCAAAACATTCAACTACAGGCTCTTCATTCAATGCTTATGAGCCATTTCAAATACAAGAAACAAAAGAATATTTGACCTTTATAATCTGCAACTGGACGCCTTCATCTGTCTGCGGCCCTTGGAAACAGCCACATATAGTCTCTATGATCCTGTCAATGAGCTTCTTTCCTGGGATGGTGTTGTCAGGGGCGCTTCCCGTCAGGTGACCATATGCTATGAGTTTCTATAAATGAGGAAACATGGCACATTGGATGGGGGGGAAAAATACTAATTAAGCATTCTGACATGATCTTGTGTAAACGTGCTGACCTGTAAACAGTCTAGAGAGGTGACGACGATGCGGGGACATTTGGACTGACAGGCCAACTCAAACGGCAGGAAGTACCTATCTGCTTCAATGAAGTTGGTCTTGGATTTGACTGGCGGCAAAGTACTGGAACCTGACTTGTTGTCCCCTGCTGGTGGGCTACAAAATAAAAAGGCATCATCATATTCAAGTTAACATGAAATCAAAATTGACTCAATAGATCCCGTTTCATCAATCAGAACCTGTTATCACTTACTCAAGCTCATGCCTTGTTCCAAATTCATATTATTTTATTTTTTCCGTGGAAAACAAAAGATGTTTAGCTGAATGTTAGGGAATGACAGCATCAGTCACCATTCAATTTCTTTGCATTTTTTTTTTTCATACAAATAAAGTGAAAAGTAACTGATGCTGACATCCTGCCTAACATCTACTTTAGTGTTCCATGGACAAAAGTCACAGGTTTGGAACAACATGAGGTTGATTAAATTATAATAGAAATATTGTGTATGTTGTTTTGAATAACCAAACATATTGTCTTTGCAATCTTTTTTGTTATTATTTGCTGAATAGCTTTTTTTCACAGTAAAATGGGTTAACATTAGGGTTTGATGTAAAATGCAATCAAGCTCTAATGCAGGGACAAAATTATTTCAATTCTGAGAGTGTCAATTTATTTTAAACTTGCACACACTGTAGTGGATCTGACCTAGACTCCAAACTCTCACTTTATATCAAGCCAGTGCAACATCTAGAGAAAAACAGCATCAACAGAGCTGGAGAGGCACCAGGTCAAGCTGACTGCTGGGGCTGTTGTGCCTTAGCTAGAGCATTAAGATTTCCTTCAACAAGATGAGCTGATGAGTGCAGTGGGACACAGGGAGGAGGCAGCAGAAGAGGTGGGGGGAGGTAAACTGAATGGAGTTGAGTGGAGAGAGAGAGAGACTGTGATGAAGAGTAAAAGGGAGCACTAAGGGAAAGGATGAAACTGAAACATCGTCTGCGTTTGCATATGCGATTTGCAAAGAACCCATAGTTTGTAGTATGCAAGATTAGGATAAGTGCATACCAAATTGAACGTATGTTGGGAAACCTGTTGTCATAATTTTTTTTCCCCAATGGACCCCTTCACATTTCTGGTTTTGGCATGTGGAAGTAAACTATAGCGGGATAAACTTATATAGGAGGTACATGCAGTGCTATCACTATTAAGAAATTTGGCTGATGATTAATTTTTATACAAAATATCATACATTGTTATAAATTCATTTTTAACTTGAAATCATATAATAAAATAGGTAGGGATGTACCGATACAGAATTTCTGGGATTATACCGATAACTCGCAGCTCATTGTGACAAATGCGCCAACGATGCCCACAATCGAGGATGGTCCACATGTCGACTGTGCTGATGAAGAAATTTGTGTTACGCATACTTTGCGCGGCGTGATCAGCAACGCAGACAACGGAAGATTACTTTGGCCTTAACAGCTGTAACAATGCATTAAACCAAAATGCGGTGATAAACTTGTAATAAACATTAAACAATACAAACCTTAATCTCTGCGAAAATATCAGCGATAATACCACTATTGGCATGGTAAAAATATTAGTATTTTCCATTTAGAGAAAATGCCTTCCTTAAGCATGATTTTAAAAAAAGTACAACGGGGAAAATCTGTAAACGTAAAAAAAAACTCACCGCTTCAAAAGTATAGCCACAAGGTGAAAATAATGTCCGTCTTAACATGATTTAGTATGAGAAAATCACTAACTAACCTTTTTGGTGTAAAGTTAAATAAAATTGTACAACTTCGTTTCAATGATGTCATACTGCCTAAAACTATGATTTAAACAACTTTGCAGCTCACATAATTAATAATAAAGTTTTAACAGATGAATTCATGTAAGTAGTTTTATAAAATTAGCTTCACATTTCTGCCTTTAAACCCTCCAAAAATTGGCCCCATTCACTTCTGTTTGTAAGGCATCTCAATGTAGCGACAATCCTAAGAATCCTAAGAAACACTATGCCACAAATGCTGACGATTGAGATTCATTTATTTTAATTTATATTGAAAATATTTCACAGGTGTACAATGACATGAAAAATTGTATTCTATATATTAAAATATTTCCAAATACTTAAAATACCTCTCTTTTTGTTCAACTTTACATTTACACTATTGTTTTTGGAACCCAGCCAACCTGTTTTATACACAAATCTGTTATATTAAGAATAAAAATACAGTATATTATGTACAGTGCAATGTATGTAATGGCAGAAGTGCATTTTGCATTCTACGTAGGAATCAATTATCGTGATGCAAAGGTACATGGGAGACTAGAGCAAATATTATTTCTGCATTCCCATTTACTCCAACGGCAAAAGAAATAAAATCCACTATTATGCTTCCATGACTTTCCAAAAGAGGAAAAACTGTTAGCAGTGGAAATGGCCGTCAGAAGAGCGAAAGATTACACATTAACTGCCTCAGCAGCTGCATTTAATCACTATTTCAACAATTGTTTATTTATTATTATTTAAAATAGTTTAATTTTGATTTACACTGCTAAATAATTTAGAAACTAGTTATCGCAGCATGTGTAAAGGGGTCCATTCAGTTTGGTAGCGCAGAGATGACTCACTGCAGCTTTAAGGCAATGAATTTAGCTCAAATATAATGTTTACATGGAAACACAAACAGTACATGACAAAAAGGTCTGTATTACCAAGACTCAATGCTATGATGTTGTAGTATAATGTCCCAACAGTGCTGATACTCAAAAGCAAGTACTTTCCATAGCATAATACGTACTAAGTGTGTATGCAAATGCAGCCATGCAGTGTTGAAGCTATAAGGTCCCAGTTAGCCTGATCGTCACAGGCTGAGTCAGCTTGAGCCAGCTACAGCGTTAAACCTCTTCCTATTGGCTCGACTCGGCTTGCTTCTCCTCCCTCTCCACTTCTACTTCATTCAATCTCATTAATCTGTCTTTGGAGGGATTAGCCAACTCATATTTTCAATTGGCATAAATTGAGCTGTAGCCAGGCTACAAGGGAATAGACTAGAGCCCCTCCAGGTCCAGAGATTACCTCACACAACTCTCATTAAGCTTGAACTCTCTCTTTTTCTGCCTCTACTCTTACCATAAAAAAAATAAAAAACCTTCTGGGGGATTTGTATTTCCATAAAGGTAAAACAACTCAGTAGTCAGGCAGAATACAAAGAGTTATGCATCATCTAGTTCTGCTTTTCAAAGGAATGTTCCAGGTTTCAATACAAGTTGAGCTCTACTGACAACATCGATTACTACAGAAAATAATTTAGGATCATACCTTATTTGTAAAAACAAGCAAAAATTACATTTAAAGTAATGCACTTACAATGAGGCAAGGCATTCTGGCTTGTTACAAAGTAGAAAACTGCAGCTTTTTTTCAAGAGCTTATAATGTTTATAATATGTATTTTTTTTTTTTTTTTTTTGTCAATTAAGCTGTGGGACTACTGTTCAAGGCAAAACTTCAGAACATAATTCCTGTGGGTGGGGCTCCATGTACACAATACTTTGCAGAATACATTGCGGAGTCATGTCCAGTTCAGGTATTTATGTGTGTATTAGGGCTTGGTATTGATACAGATTTCCTGATTAGTTTCAGATTAACAAACTCTTAATTCGATTCGGATTTCGATTCAATATCAATTCATATGGGTATATTTCAGTTATACTGTCACTTTCGCTTAGATATGAAATAAATTCTCTCCCAGCTAATGCTGTGAATTATACAGGGGACCTTCTAACTAGGTACAGTATGAAAATATGAATTATATTTGATTAGATTTACATAGTTTTTGGTCACATTTTAGCCTTACAAAATGGAAAAATTAATGTATTTAAACTAGGGCTGTCGATTTAACCTGTTGATTAAGTGCGATTAATTGGACTAAAAATAACGCGTTAAAAAAATTAACGCCATTAAATCGCAATGCCCCCCGGAATGTAATATAGAAATTCCTGAGAAATGCAAGCTTGTAGTACCACCTGTTTACTCCAGAGGGCAGTAAGTGAAACTTCAGCTGCGTGGCAATGCGCAGTTTATATAGTGAAGAAAAACACCTTTGAGCAGCAGAACACAGAAATGTGTTATATTCTTGAGTTCAAAACACTTGACAGAGCGCAAATCCGAACTAAGGGATCTCAATATGTGTTCTAAGTATTAAACTATATTTAACTTGACACAGTGACCTTAAAATGTTGTTTATGATGCAACGCATCCAAGATGCTACTCAAGCATGTCTGACGCAGCGGTTCATTGACGGGTCCTTAAATTAGCCCTCATAATAAATCTCAACTGATTGACAAATTCACTTGTGAAATGGATTTCTGTGAACTGTATGCCAATGATTGACTTATGATCAATAATATGGCAAACAATACATTGTATTCTAAAACCGCTTTTTGTATGGCATTATCAATGATGAACTCTTCTGCCACAAGATGGTTTGTTGAACACGTGCTAAAAACTGGTACCGTCTCTTTAAGGAAATCCGGCATTTCTGTAAAGAGTCTTTAAATTGGGGTATTTTAATGAGAGAGACTTGAATGGCTTTGTCTCATCTGTGCTATGCCTGATTAGAAATAAATGTTCCTTCTTGGTTGTTTTTGATCAGCAGGTATTAAAAAGGTTATTCAAATAGACATTATTCAGTGACAAATTGGTTGCGTGGATCTTGTCTTTGGATACACGGAACAACTTCTACTCTCCACATGCAGTGAAAGGATCTTGCTGCTGAATACTCCACAACTATACTACACAATTCAATCACTCGTGATTGAAATCTAAAAATGTACCAGCCAGTAACCAAATATATAATTGTTTTGTTAAATTTGGATGCAAATGCGAGTGATTTCTTCTCATTGCAGTAGAGGGTTGAGTAAAATAAAAAATTTTGCCCAGGCTTTGTATGCATTATGCAAAAATTAACAGCTTTGAATGGTTATGACATGAGTTGAAAGACTGAATATAACCGTGCAAAGATAAGATTAGCAAGTGATTTTCTCCCACTAGTCTTATGTTAAGTCTTGTGCCTAGGATTGGGAACCAAGAACTCAATCGAGCCAAGCTTAAACTACACGACTTGCAGTCGGCAACCTGCGACTCATAGTCCTGTTTTTCGTAAATAAATAAAAGTAGTAGATTATCAACTAAGCAACCATTCATTCATTCAAAGGTGCTGTAAGCTATTTCAGCCATTCTACTTCTACAAGACTGAACCGTTGGATAAGCAACACCCCCTCTTTCCAAAACTGTGAACTTCAAAGATACAAAAATAAGCTTTATTGAGAGCAGAAACAGATGTTAAAAACAACAGCTGCAAAATATTGCCCTCAACCGACAACTGTTATGAACCTCAATAACAACCTCAATAATTCACTGCAACTACAATACTATGAAAACACACAAAATGATTGACAGGTGAAAAGCGTCAGTGTCTGCAAACCAGGGACACATTTTTGTTTGCTTTTTACAGAGTCTAGTGCTGTTACACACTTATTTCATTAATAGCTTTCATGGAGTAGGAAAATGTTTCGCAAACCTTTCCATGAAAAACAAAAATCACTTACAGCGCCATTAAACAACGTCTCGTGCCCGTGCGTATTTGTGCTAATTTGCAAAGGAAAAAATTATTAAAAAAGCTGAAAATATTAAAGATAGTGGGTAGGGAGATGTGGATGATTTTTTATTTTATTTTCTAATTATTTTTGTCTCCTAAAAACCAAATCTTGCTCTTCTCTTTCAACAAGCACGAAAGAACATCTTGCACCCATATTTGCAAAAGGAAACATAACAAAAATAAAATTATAAAAATAGTGGCTAGGGAGATGTGGGTGAAATTTCATTTTATTTTGTAACAATTAGATGATCTTGAGTCATGTAGTGTACAATAGGCTTTATTCGTTCTAACATCTGACAGAAAATTGCATTGTATAGCATTGTAAAAATTGCATTGTCCAGATGAAAAGTGATTTTGTCAAGGTGAGAGAACAAGAGTCAACGGACAAAGAGAAAAACTGAAGGCAAGGACAGACACAAAGCGAGACAGTTGGAAGGAAACAGGTGAGCTGTGAATTAATGGATGCAAAGGAGGAATGGATGCTGCCCCGGGGAGTCATCTAAAGGTAAAGAGATAAGGGCAACCAGACTGGGCTTAGAATGGGCTAGCCTGGTCCTGCAGAGAGAGCCATGAGCACAGTTCTTTTCATTCCAGGGTCCTAGTCACACAGCAAGGTCTCCAAGCACATTAACAACACAAAGCATAGGAGGTGTTTTTTATTGCCCATGAACACAAACACAAATCACAAAAAGGGCAAGATAGCAGCCAAAACACAATGGGGTCGTGTGTGGTTATTCTCTGGAAAATGTCAACACTGCATTACAAGCATTGAACCAGACAAAAATAAAGAGGAATTTTAAATGTTTGATATCTCAACACCTGGGGTGTGGCATGTGGAATCGACTTACCTTAATTTCTCTGATTCCTCCTTGATTTCCTCTGAAAAGAAAAAGGAAAACAGAATCATAGAACTGTGGTAAACAGAGAATATAATCACATATTGGGGACTAACAAGGTTGAATTGAATGCAGCTATAAATACAGACTAAATCAGACAGACGTCTTGTTTACAGTCAACTGCCAAGAGAACACAAGCATTAGAATTTCAAGAGGAGCTTTTAAGATGCGATGTATCCAAATCTCAAGGCACATTGCATTTTCTGAAAAATACAACCAAAAACAACCTGAAAGAACATCAGGTCTTTATGAAATTAAGAAAATGTGAAGAGGTTGCTGCCATGATGCTTGGGTGTTCTGGTGGGTGGTTGCAAATGTGTTGTAGGTTGTTGCTATGTGGTTGCTAGGGTGTTCTGGGTGGTTACTAGGGTGTTCTGAACCCATTTTATCATCCAATAGGCAAAAATGGTAAAAACAACTTCTCTTCAACAAGAGGTATCAGATTTGTCTTTATCAAAAACAGAAAGAGTTACACACCAAAGTTCAATACTTAGTGTTAGGAATTTGTTCAAATACCTGACTTTAAGTATGAATAGCCTCAGCAAACACTACTAATAAAATAAAATGTTGTGAGATGGACAAATCCAGTCGCATTCCACAGAGGTGGGTTCAAACACTCTAGACACAAAGACAACTCTATAATTTGTGTCCACCAGAACATAATTTTGAGAGCTGTTTTTACTGCTTACGTTGAAGAATCTGAAACTAAGCATTGATTTGTCTCACAACTTGCATAGAAATTAGTCATTAACTGCATAAAAAAATGCAAAGATGATGTTCAAACAAGAGCCTCTGAGCCGGTGACGCTCGCTGCGAATTTTTGAAAGCTATATAAATTACAAAAATAGTTTAACACCTGGACTCATTACCACACGAGCACTTTGCTCTGACACATGTTAGTCATGCTGTAACTCACAGGTCGTGATCTCTGACTATTTCAATCTGTGTTGGTGTCTTGAAAGTGGTTTCTATTGAATATGTTTATTCAGAGCAAGAGCTCTGGTCACACTGAACAGCTGCAGTCATGAATGAATAAGTGTTAGGCATGGCAACAATGTAATACTGAAGAAAGATCACTCTCTTTCCTCCTCTCTGCAGTGAACAATGACAAGTATAGCAGCACAATGGCATCTACATGCCCTGCCGACAGACAGCCTGATCTCTACCACACAAAACTGCTTCTGAGCATGCACAAAGTGAGGAGAGAATATTGAGGTGTTTGCATACACTAAGATATTTTTTCACCATTTTGCATGTTTTTTAAAAGAAAATATGAGCTGGGACCATACATGTTTGAGCTATAATAAAAAAAAAAAAAAAATCATTAATAATCACTGTTCATTTTATTCAGGTGGATTGACTCAAAAACATTTCATCATTTACCATATTATAAAACATTAACAGAAAATTCAAAGTGCTTTCCGATATCTACTTTAGAAGCATTCACACAGGAAAGCATGCTAATAAGGTAAATAAAATAAGTAAAAATAAACCATCACATGAAAATAGACCAGGAGAGAGACATGAGTGATACAACCCAGTTCGTCAAAGTGTCAGATAATGATTATGGCAAAAATTCAAATTAAAAAGGGACAAAACAGTGTAGGACATAGATAACAGCTTTATGTATGTAGAGTCTGGTCTGCGGTTCATGGCCGAGCACAACCCATACACAACAATTTTTAATGTAAGCCAGACTGACTTTGATCGCTAGCATGCTGCCTAGATTTCAGATTGGTTTGATCTAAGTAAAGCAGGTGTATCCATTGGTTTCAATGCAGCAAAGGATGCCGTTTTAGTGGCTGTCCCTGGCAAAACATGGAAACCATAGCAACATAAATTCCCAGAGAGCCACAACATGTATTGTGTTACGGTTACCTGACATTTCAATTCCAAAAACACCCTTGGTCTAAATTTATCTTTTCAATTTATTGCATTAAGTCCATTCAGTGTGCATATTTCTCTAAACTCCAGAGAAAGCAATGAAGTGACCTTGAGAAGGCTCAGGGCTTGAGCAAACAAATCAAGGAAAACAAAGCACAGCCTCCGCATTACAGCTAAAACGTCAAAGAAGAAATTTTAGTGGATAGCATCTCATCTTGAGGTTCTGACAAAATGCAGGTTTTGTAGCAATTGTCCAAACTCTGTTTATACATGTTATTTATCATAGATATATATATATATATATATATATAGATATATATATATATATATATATATATATATATATATATATATATATATGTTAATTTTCTGCATCACTATGACAAGACATCATACAACTGTATAGAAACCTACACTACCTCATAGAATTTTTCATTTATACTGTATTACATTTACATTTGCATGGATAATAGGGCTGGGTAAAGATATCGATTCTCCGATGCATCGCGATCTTTGTTTGAATGATCTCGATATCAATTCTTAATTCCCAAGATCGATCTTTCAATCTGTGGCAACCCTCTATTATGCAAGTAAATCACTAGCATATGCAACCAAATCTCACACTACGCAATTAAAAATGTCTATGATTAGCCACTGGCTAGAAAATGTTCACATTTCACTCACCAGTGATTGAGTAGTAAAGTGGAGAATAAGTTATTAGCACAGAGGTCCTTTCACTGCATGTTGAGAGTAAAAGTTTGGTTAAACTCGTTCTGTGTGTCCAAAGACAAGATCCACGGATCCATGTCATTGAATAATGTCTCTTTTAATACCCTTTTTTTAAAATCACATGTTGATTAAAAACAACAACATTTAATTCTAACCACACGCTGATGCCATAAACAAACCATGTATGTCTTTTTTCATTATATGCGCTTACTGGCTGTTGCCGGTAATTTTAAAGAGACAGTGGGTTATTGATTAAGCACGTGTTCTACATATCAATGTAAATAGTTCAAGTTACTCACGTAAACAAATAAAATTTCACAAAAATATGCATGCAACATAATATATTAAATTTCAAGACATTAATTGATGGAATAGACATTTGAAAATGTTTCAAAAGTTAAATGTGACCAATTTAATGAAAAACTAATGATAAAATATTATTTGTGAACTTAGTATTTTCGAATTGTACCTAGAAGGGTTGCCTAGAAGTTTCCTTTAAAATTAAGAGCATTAACTGAGAGAGAATCAATTTTAAATCATTGTAAGAGAAATGTACACATATGAATCAATATCGCATTGAATCAAGATCAAATCAAAAGCTTGTGAATCAGAATCTAATCGAATTGGGAAATCAATACCCACCCCTAATGAATGGGGTTTGTTATAATAAAGGGAACAATTCAAACACCAGTTGAGCATCACATACAATTCAGAAAGTCACATGGCTCGTTGTGCATGACACCGTGAAGACTCATAGCACGTGGAGGCTCATGATATTCTCAGCTAACAATTTAGCATGCGCCCCCATTGAGAGCGAAAACCACTAATCACAACCACAAGGAGGTTACCCCATGTGACTACCCTCCCTAGCAAACTCGCGACTCCAGGGGTGGTAGTCAGCGTCAATACTCGCTGAGCTACCCAGGCCCCCCATATGACACTTTTTATCCAAAAGCTTCTCTCCAAAAAATGCAGTGCTATCTTCCCTGGAACAACTTGTTGAAATATCTTGTTCAAGGGCACAGTGTTGACTGTACTGGAGTAGGAATTATTCGTGCTTGTAACATTTCCTGCTCCTTAATCAATGGGCAACAATCATTCTATAAATCTCACAAACTTAAGGCAGAGTAGAACACAACACAATCTTACTGTGCACAACACTGGTACAGTCTAACAGTTGGCACAATTATGCTGTTGAAATATTGCCAGCGCCCACACTTTCTGAGCAGACAGTTGGGACAACGTATTATGACACTGCATAAATAAGATTCTTTCAGTTATCATCAGCTTCAAAAGGACTGATATGAAATCTTATGGTTGCACACAGCGCTCCACATCTCCAACACAAGGTGTGATAAATAAATAAACCTTCTGTTAACTCCATAGTGTGCATAAATTAAATGCAGCAGTGGGGATCTTGATTATCTCAATTCAGTTACTGTCTAAATAGTATGAAATGGTGAATTATGGCCTGTTATAAATAAAAGACAGTGTGTGGTGAACGAGAGGCACGGATTTGGTGGTCCACTCGGATTCCGCAATGACCCACATAAGGAGGCGGTTTCTCGTGTCCTCTCTCTGCTTTAACAGGGCCTCCAGGCCTTCTGTGAATCTCTGGACTGGGACACGCATTCCACATAGCCATGGGAAAATAAATAGACTCAAGCAGACCCACTATATTCAGTTGTCAATGAATGGGAGTGAGTGATGAGATTTTGCTAGATGTTATAAGCACTCAATCTGTGATATTAGCCTGTGAATAGGCTATATGGAGCCCTGTCAAACCTGTAAATACACTTCCTGTTCTAGATTTCAAAACTACTTAGACAAACTAAAATAGTAGACTAACTACTTCAAGACTTCTAGACTGAACTAGACAACATTAACAAGAAAACGTGAGCGGTGCTTCCCCCTTGAAAAATTTGCTGCCACAATGCTACAGCCTTAGAAATAAAGAGAAAATTCTATATAGAACTCTATATAGTTCTTTACTCAGCTCCAAAGAACCATTTTTGCAAATTTTGAACAAAAGCGTTCTTTAGGCTGACAATTGCTTAATGTATGTATGTATGTATGTATGTATGTATGTATGTATGTATGTGTATGTATAATTTACACTACATTACTTCTGCATTTGCATTTCATACTGCAGAAAAATAAAACTCTTACAATTTACTTCATCTTTAGGTTTAATTAGAAAAGGATAAATTACAGTTCTCTTTAAGAGGTCATGTTTATCTCGGTATCAATATACAGTCTACGGTACAGTCTATTCTTACCTTATAATTCAACAACAGATGCATAACACTGTGTTTATCATAAACACAAACATTTTGGGCATGTAGTGATGGGTTTTTTTTGGTCCTAGCTACATATAGCTATGGCTCATTTAAGTCGCACACTCACAGATGCGCAACTCGCGTGAGTGATCAAAAGCGCGATCATCCTATTTCAAATTTCAACTGTCACGGTTGAGAGCCTGAGAGGATGATATTACCCTGGTAAGAGAGCGGCATACATTTATTTGTTGATTAATTTTGTTATATTTATTTATTTTGACTGAACTCTTTTGTCATTTATGACTTACACGTTTAGTACAAAGAAGAAAAGTTCGCCCAAGCCTGCAATACTCAACTTTAATCACTAAAATCTCTTTAGTAATCCTGATGACAGTTTATCCTACAATTTACTTTTCTTTCCACCTAGAAAACATGGGGGAAATCGAAACAAGTTTCCAGGAGCTCATCATAGCCAAACTTTGAATTAAGAACACTGCACTGATCAAAGAGAAAGTCATATGTCTAATGTCAAAGAAAGGAAGTGGTGGAAATGTTGCAATTTTTGTTGCAATTAAACTTTGTCTAGTTTTGTGTATTTGGCGTTTGTAGTTTTATTGTAATACCTAAATATAATAAGTATGTATTAATTGAACATGGGTTTTTAGCACCTAACTCAAAACACGTCTTAAGTTCTGGCCATCAACATCATTAGAGGTATGAGAAGTGAAATTCAAAAAGGGACATTTGACTTCAAAACAATGACATAAACCATATAAAAAAAAGGTATATCTTTTCCCATTATTCTCTCTCTTTTTTAAATGCATCAAGGTTTTTATGATACTAAAAATGTATGTAGCATTACTTATTTCTTCATACAGATAAAACACAAAACTCCTTTTGTTCATGTGTTTTAAGATGTAATTTAGAGACAAACCATTTTCTTTGTTTTTAATTACTCTGCATACTGACAGCACACCTATTTCATGTTTCTCTTACATACAGGGATCAGCACATCCATCCTCAACCTGATCTTTCATATGATGTAAAGACCCATCAGTGGAGAGAGTTGGCATCAAACTGATGACATGGACATGGCTGAAGTGAAGTTTTGCTTAATTTGTTGTATACTAAAGACGTCACTCAATGTGTGTCCTTATAACCATGCGGTGGAAAGACACCCCCACCCCCCTTTTCTTTTAAGAATGTAGGGTGTAGTGGGTTTGCTAGGGTGTTTTGGGTGGTTGTTTACTAGCCCAAATCAAAAAAGGCCCAAAGTCTTTTTGATATATTTTGGTCCCCAGATATGTCTCGCGTCACAAAGCAACCAACAACTGAAAACAAAATGAAAATGAACCACAGCAAGACAAAAGTAAGACACAACACTATAGGTATCATTCATCTCTGTAACACAATTGCACTAAAATGGTTTGCCAAATGTTGATATATAGGATTAGGGTCTCCATGAAATCCGTAACCTAAAGAATGAGCCATAATTATAGTGATGCTCACCATAGCAACCACTGCTAACTCCACTCACTCCTTTCAACATTATCACACGAGAACTCTGCATGTTGTTTCATAGAGTTTCAGTACGCTAACATCAGTCACATTACGCTGACTCATCGCGCCATCTCCTATCAGACATTTTTGCATCGGCTCCAGCATGTTTACCTTACCTTAAGGCACGACCGTTAATAGTCGTGCCATAGTTAATAGTTCCTAGAATATCAAAATTCACAAAAGGAGGTAGATACTTTTCATATTTCTAAACTATGGAATAGTCTCCCTAATACTGTTCGAGATGCAGACACACTCACTCAGTTTAAATCTAGACTAAAGACTCATCTATTTAGTCAGGCATACACCTAATTTATCCTCCAACCCACAATTAGGCTGCTTTAGTTGGGTCTGCTGGAACCAGAAACATTGATCATGATTTATAGCTGGCATATATGGCATCTATGTTTATATTATTTTTATTTGTTTCCCTGTCTCAACCTCGGTACTCCTATCCTGAGGTTACCAGAACTGTCTGGATCCAGCACCATTCCTGCTTCATGTTGGACTCCACTGCTATGTGTCTCTGAATGATGATGATTAAAATGCAGCCGGTGCCAGCCAAACATCACTTCAGTCTATTATGATGGACTTCAGAGGATGAACTGATGCCAACTCCAACCATAAGACATGGGATACTTCATATGCCATTGCCTGAACCTTGGATTTAGGATGGACCACACCGAACCTCACCGAAATTACTGGCCAGATTGAACTGCGTTTCACATCCCTGATCTCTGCCTGCATCACCTCAGTCTATTGATGGACTACGATCTTGAAATGGAACGCATAGACTAACAATTGCCAACAAAAGCCTTCATCAGCCAATTAACAAGGACAATTGCATCTATGTGAACTTCTGCAGTTAATCCAGGATGAACTTCAAAAGACATTAGTCATTAACCTTACAGTTCAAACAAAATCGATGTTTAAACACTGACCCACTGATGTTTTTAACACTTAGTTTAATCATTTTAAACCATGACTTTAACTATACATAAGTAATATTTACATTATATTCATGATGTTAGCCAGAGGGGAACTGACACCACAGTGAGTCTGGTTTCTCCCAAGGTTATTTTTCTCCATTAATCCACATCTTATGGAGTTTTGTGTTCCTTGCCACAGTCGCTTTCAGCTTGCTCACTGGGGTTATTAATACAATTATTATTTTATTACTTATTTTTAAACACGATTAACAATCGTATTTTATTTAATTACACAATGATGATTCATCGACATTATAGACATTACAGTTTTATCTTCTGTTAATGCCTGATCTTCTGTAAAGCTGCTTTGAAATGATGCATGTTGTGAAAGGCACTATACAAATAAAATTGACTTGACTTGACGACTGGAGGCGCGTTGCATCAACAGCGATGTTGCATTTTTCCCTATAACATTACATTTTTACAACACTTATGGTTAGGTTTGGGGGGTGCAGTTTATAAAGTATGCATTTCTCTTCACTCTATTACAGCCTGTACAGCTGAAAACAACTTTTTGCACCCTTCCGTAGACATCACCCATAAAATGAAGCTCACATGTGCCCATAAGCTCAACAACACTAACAGCTTTCACTACAGGGGAAGTGTTTCGAATTTCGGTAAGCACACACCGATTTAAGCTAAAGAAAAGTTAACCTACTGTTTCCGATTTCACTGTGAGATCAGTCTGCTTCTTTTCCCACACAAAGTCCACACCTCTACGCACACGAACAGTTCCACCTTTTGAAAGTTGACATGTTTGGTCAACGAACATGGCCCATTGAGTGCATGTTCCAAGCTGTAGCAGAAATCAATCTCTTCCTGATTTCCATGCGTGTTCTTCCTGCTCACTTGGGCCTCAATACAGGAAAGCTGGCTCTGCTCCATTAGCACCATTAGCTAAATCACAGAAATCACCTTCTTATCATAGTCAGTCTCTGGTCTAAATCCAAAATCTTGAAAATCTGATTTACCCTAATTCTCCTTGGTGTGTTTATGACATGAGCATTTATGAAGTAGCGATGTCTGTTTCATGAATGGGCAAACTATTCCTTTAAGCTGAAAATTTATGTTTCACCCATTCTGTGAGAGCCTTACAAAAACCTTCCTACTTGAAACAGACACAGTGTAAAGCTATGAAACAAGTGCTCAAATCCAGTGTGAATTATTTATTAGGCCCATGTTGTAGTGCTGATGGTGGATCAGAGATAATTGCGAACTGTGGAAAAGTGCTGACAGTTCTGTGAGATGAAATAAAGTAAACATTTTCAAACTACGACACCATGATCATCTAAACGGCACAGAGCTGCGATTTACTCCAATCAAAGGAATGACACCAGCACAATTCATGTAAAGCGACCCTGAACCCAAACAAATTATGCAGCAGAGCTGATCGGCCCATCTAGAATGACCATGTGTTCACTCTGGGTGATCTTATCGGGTGATTGTACAGTTGATTTTTACATTTATAAACTCCTGAGAGAAAAACATCTGTAGCAACAACATACCATGAACACAAATAGTAAATAGCATGACAGGTGCGGGTGTATTGAGACATGCTGGGGATGTATTGTGTATATAAAATGGGGATTCTTTGTTTTTGTAGTTTTTGCTCTGTAAGCCAGCATTTTTAAACCGTACATGCTATAGGTACCAAAAAAGTCGTTTCTTATTAATTTTTTTTTTAACAACATCTGATGTAATTGTTGACTTTAAGGTCGATGAACAAATGGTAAATGGTCAAAGTAAAATGTCAACAGGGCAGATGTAGAAAGTACAGTAATGTAATTATACAACACACCTGCATACCTACAGAATATACTTTAATGATGGTCGAGAAGTTCATCAAATGCATTCAGTATATACAAGGAAATAGGGATGTTTAAAACATACAGTTTTCATACCATTGACTGATTTATGGTATTACATTAATATAAGTCAGGTTTTGTTCTGAACTTTCCTAAAAACCCAAATCAGTTTGTTTAGAGTCAAACTAAAATACAAAAGCAACCACTTTTTGTACTAAATTCAACTTCATATATCTTTAAATAATAATTGATGTTTGGAAGTATGGCACACAATTAAACTACTGTAGGGAACATGTCCTTTTTTAGTCTAATTTGAGCCATAACTAGGATAAATACAGTTTTTAATTCCTAATAATATTAGCAATGCACCTTAATACAGTGATAATTCAATTATTATTTTGACGGTTATTATACCATGAAAATCTCTTACTGTTACACCACTAAAAGTATGGAAATGTATTTAGTCGACTTGCGCAATGCCTTTAAGTGTCTGAGCATGTGTGCTAACATCTAGGCCAGGGGCCTGACATGTAGGAGTATCTTTGCAGTAACAAAAACAGAAGGACAGATTACTTGGCCAGAAATTGTGGACTGGCATGGGATGTCACAAACAGCAAGCAAAATCGTAGACATCATAGATATCCGTGTTACACCTGAGTAGGGCTGAAACGATTAGTCGCTAGACAACGTCGACAAAAAAAATTTGTTGTTGTCGAATAGTCGTTTGATCTCATTAACGTAACATGAGATCCCATTCAACTTTAATGATGACGCGTGAGAGCAGCACTGCAGTTCGTGCCTGACCGAGGAGAGGAAGAATTACACAGATCACAGTCCAGATGAACTCTACACTTCCCAAACAGCTTCAGGTGATGTCTATCGCAAAGTATGAGGGAATTATAATGCCAAAAAATACAAAATAAGAAAATACAGAAGCGTTGTGGAATAAAGAGATCTTTAAAGGAAACACCCCAGCGTTACATCTTAAATGTTGCTTAAATTTATTAAGTTCAAATAATACAGAAGCAGATTGTGTAAATAAAAACAAACTCCGAAACAGGCATTTCTCTGTGCGGTCAGCGCCAATTCTATGAGTTGTGCGATTGTCCCGATCTAAGGGGGAGAGGTTGAAACTGCACCAGGCTGAGGCACACTGTTGCAGGGACGCTCATCGCCCACACATGTGCTTGCTGGACTCTAACGTGATGGCTCGTGATTTATTTTATCATAATATATGTCACTGTGCATTTCGTATCGTGAAGAATATTGGCAATACGCAGCTTTATTAATACGAGAGATTTGTTTTTTTGTGAGTTAAAGATGGATTGAAGTGAACAGAAATGTGAGAGGGTTGTCTTTTCCCCAATGTACACTGCAACATAATACTTTTTGATTTGTTTTGGTTTTGGCTTGTTTTCCAATATAAATATCTAAAATTCCTTTAAAACAATGTACATTTTCTTTAGCAGCTATACTGCTGAAGAAGACATTTTTATCAGAGAAAGTTGAATATAATATTAAAAATAATTTTAATAAAAAATATTTATTCACTTGAGAAGCAGCATATATTGTGACGAGGAGAAGGGTGTGGGCGGGCCGTGATGACACACACCTGGTGCCGAGTTGTCTAATCAGCGGGAGAGAGATAAGGAGGGGCTGGGACGCCAGTTCGAGAGAGAGAGAGAGATGCACGTGGGGTGTGTGTGTGCGTCTTTGTTTTGTTTGCTGCAAAGCACTTTTATATTATGTTTTAATTATGTTCCGTCATTAAAGTGTACGGTGCTGTTCAGCAGGTTTCCGCCTCCTCCTTTCCCTCAAGTAGACACCTTGTCCATTACAGATATTTAGACTTGTCTTTAGAGAATAGAAGTATATTTTGTCTTTACTGAACTCGCAGAAGTATAACCAAGTGAAAAATGCACTTATATACAAAATACACTTTTATTTAACATACATTCTTTAAAGCAAGTCTAAATATCTTATATGTTGCTTCTCAAGTATATGTATCTTGTAGACGATTGTAAATGAAAAAAAAAAAGACAAAACACTTGATAACAGTAGGATTTTTTGCAGATTTTTAAACTTAATATAGTATTTTTTGCCCTTTAATTCAGTGAATGTCATTTAGAGATATTTTTAAAAGATGATTTTGTCCTCTTTATTGTTAGCAAGCATGCTTAATAAAACTTTTTAAGTCTGGGCACAAGCTGAATAATCAGTTAAGAGCTACTGATTAATCGTTGCAATAATTGCCGAATAGTGGCCGGTGGGCAGAGCGCATGCTATGACTTGTCACTCCGTACAGCTTCACCGTGGGGAGTTTCACTCTGCAGGATGACAGAAGTCACCGACACTTGACAGTCTCTCTCCTTTATACAAGTAATAATTGCAGAGGAGCTCTATAATTCGTTTTATTTCACTCTCAATCTAGAATCCAGAAATCGACTTTAAAAGGCCTTTGCATGACAGAGGTGATGCGATAATGTGAAATTAATTGAAAATGAATGGCGCTTTCACATTAAAAGTGAGGTGAATGATCGCTGTTAACACGTTCAAATCTTTACAATAGCTGGCGCAAATCGACAAGCAATTTTACCCCAGTACATTAGGTGGCGCAAAGCACCTTTAAGCTGGTCTGCCCCTCGCAGATGAGAAGAATATGATAAGTTTGCAAAACAACAACGGAATCAAGAAAGACAATACTGACTGTATGCCACTGCCGCACATACTGTATGGATTTGTGCCATGTACATTTGTTTAAAATCTCCTGACACGATGCAAAGCTCATATTTTATTGGTCAGGGCATTTCATCGCCAGGCACAAAAAAAAAAAAAAAAAAAAACTGTCTTTGCCGATTGCTCAAATGTTTGTGCTCAAGGTGTGAATGGCTTCATAGGAATCCATTGTTTCTATTAAAAATGCTAATCGCAGTGAGAAAAATTTTAAGTGTGTATTTTGTGCCAGTAGCGCCACCAAACAGAACTGCAAAACAGCTTTCAGAATACCCCCCACCGTCTCCGTTCCCAACACGTACCATTGGTTGAGTCAATGTTGTTGTGTCTCATGAGACGGGTCACTCATAACAAAAAGAGGAACTGGTTAGAGATATGATTGTATCGTGTTGACAGTTTTCAAGAAAATTAAGCTATGAAAGGCTTACTTATATTTGTCTCTCCATATTAAGCTGGCATAGGAAAAAGTATTTTAACACCAGTAAAGTTACACACTACAGTTTTAAGTATAAATACGCTTGGGATGTGCAAAACAACATATTTTCAAAATCGACTAGTCGACTAATCAGCCTGTAGGAAGCCCTGAATAATTAGGCTGGTTTTGGCTTCACCTGAACCTGATAAAACGCATTTACATAGTATGTTGTTGTGTTTAAAAACAGCTGGACAGAGCACAACTGAACTAAACAGAACACAGGGTCAAGTTTTTTTTAGTTTTTTTTTTTTTTTTAAGAGTATTTTTAACTTGACATGTCATGCAACACTCATGGCGCATGATGCCCAAAAGGAACATTACAAGTCACGCCACAATGGCCCATGTCCATCTGAATGTGTATAGCTGTAGTAGCAGAATTTTGAAGGTTTCGACTAATCAACTAGCCAAATTGTTTGATTAACAGTTGGCTATCCGGATTCGTGACCCATCCCTAGTCTACGCTTGCTTACCTCGTGTCCTGTTTGTCTGTTTTTGGGAATGAGAGACTACTGCTCGGGGACACCTGTACCTGGGGCAAACACAGGGCCGGCCCAGGCTCTGTTGGTGCCCTAGGTGAGACTTTTGATTGGGCCCCCACCCCAGATCAAAATCACTGAGGGTGCTTCTGAAAATAATGGGGGTGCTCTGTATAAAGTGGAGATGTATTGTAATATATTTTTCAATAGATTAAATCATGTTTAAATGCTACTAAAACAAAGTAAAGACAGTTTTTCATGTACAAAACATATATTGCTTTGTTTTTTTTCTTCACATGATCTGTCACTGAAAATGCGAAAAATGCGCCTGCAGATTAAGACATTGATGCAACATTTTATGGGTTCACAAAATGCAGGGATTTCTGTGTGTTTGCTGGGTTTCAAGGAAATCTGCTTGCCAATTTACATTATTAATCTTACATATTCTACTGAGTAGAGGTGTGCAATTGTTTTGGTACAGGGGCCACATCAGCCGTAAATTAGAACATGGAAGAGAGAAGATTATAAATTCATAGTTGTATCTTTTAAGCCCAGAAGTACTAGTGCATTCATGCACTGAATGAATGATACACAATTTACAGACTGATGGGACCATTCTGTGGTTGCTTGAAATTTTGCTGCTACTTCTCTATTGTGTGTTAGTAAAACTGAATAAAGGCTCTATAAAATGATTAATGGTTTATTTTGCCATACTTCAATGCAGTGATAATTTAGTATTCATTTTAACACTCTACATCAGATGTCTGGATTAATAGTAAAATAAAATATTCGGAAATAATAGATTTTAAAAGCGTATATTAATGTTTAGCGCAAAGTTGATAAAGTTGTTTTATTCTGAAAACATTATAAACCCGTTTACATGCTCAAGGGTCATGATGTGTGTCTCGTCAGTGGTTTGTTTGGCATCTCATTTAGCACACAACTGAATAAAGCAGAAGTGAGGAACTTCAACATTTCACAAATAACACAAAGAACAAACATTTTCCTCTCTCACTTGGTTTTGCTCATATGTCCCCTTGTGAGCGAATGATGTAAAGATCAATTAGGATTTTACTCAAGTTCATCACAGAAAAAGTTTGCTAGCAGACTTCGCACTAACAGCACACGCAGCCTCACGAATGGACATGATGAGGAGAGAGAAAGTGCGCACACTCACATACATGGTTGCCAGCTTTCATTAAGTATGACATAAGGTGAAATATTTCCTATTTGTGCATGTATAAATTGCTGATTGAGGTGTTGCATCTATTATCTGGCAACCCTGAGCATATTAAACGCTTGTGGAAGCGCGATAGGTCCCAAAGCCAGATAAATGAAAGATCTAATAAAAAAACATTCATGATAAATTGACTGCGGGCAGCAGTTTGCCCTGGCTGCAATTGAGGGTGCTTAGCATGAATGTATTAGACTACAGTCCTAATCATGGTCTCTTTTAAAAGAAGACACATGGGAGTTTTTTGGTGAAGTGAAAGCGAGAAGCAATATAACTTAAATTAAAACAACATTATAGAAGCTTACGTTTATTTTAAAGAAATATTCATATTGCTCTTTTTTCTGCTCCTCTTTGTGCCACTTCCTGCCTTGTGCAGAATTTTTTTTTTTACAAATTATGTCCGCATATGACAATGATCCAATTGTAATATAATTGCATAGTGCCTAGTGCTCAATATATGGGTAAAGGGGCACACAGTGTTCACGAGAGGTTGCACTTCTGAAATTTATTTTTTCATTTTGTGCCCTAGGCAACCGCTTATGTCGCGTATGCTACGGGCCGGCCCTGGGCAAACAAACCATGGTGCATAATATCTGGAGCTAATTCAGTCTCCAGCCGCAGGGATAGGTTTGTTACATCACTTAAGCAAAAAGCTATGGTGGAATGAACAGTGGTGTGTTTTGTGGTAAACAAACATGCTGCAGCTCCATCCTTGGGGTAAGATAAACAGTAAGGTCCTTTGGGAGATCTGCAGTACACTGTGTGATCAGCACCAATGCAACATGCACACACTAATGCAGCAGCAATGGCTGCAGTCTTACAGACAAACCAAACAGCACCCGTTTGCATTGCCAGAGGGTTTGTGATTTGAGTCCAACTAGACAGTAAGGTGGAATTTCATTTTTCAAAATGTTGATGAAAGGCTCATTGAGACATTCTACGGCTCCTCCTTTCATTCTTTCTTGTGAAGAGTCATTCTGCATTGAATCTCTGAGCCAAAATTTAGTTACATCCCAGCAGAGGTCCTTTCATGAAACCGTCTGGATTTGAATCCCTCCAGCTCCTGGACAACACTAATCTGCTTCCCAACTCAAACTCATCCAATGAAAGTCATGGTGGATTTGACACATTCCTAGATACAGGACCCAAAGATACTGCTGAAATGAAACTGATATTTATTCAGTTTTGTTTGTTTGATTTTAAGGGTTCAGGTTTTGATTTGAGATCAGAAAGCTGGTTGTAAAAAGGGCAATATTTACCATCAGCATCAGAGCTATTCAACCCAACCAAATCAAATGTTTAATGGTAAGTGCTATTACCTGAGAGTGGAGGTATTTTTTTTTTACCTCACTCCTACAAAGGTATTACCATTTCGGAGCACACCTAGACATTCATTTCACTCTGGAACGCTCAAAACAGATAAATTATTCAAATGAATTTCTTGCCTAACAAACATAATAATTTCTCTTAGCCTCCCCCTGGTTAGGATTTAGCAGGTTCTGTGCCTAGAGAACAAAAAATGTGGCAGACAAGAATTAGAAGGTACTAGTCCTTACGGGAAGGTGTGTGTTTACAGCAAATAAAAAAAATCAATATGGAAAATTGAAGGGCTGTATGAAATATTTTTTAATAAGTATTTAAAAATATTCTTGCAAAATTACCTTCAGTCATTTATTAGAAGAAGCTTTATTTACGTGAACAAAATCATGCAGGTAAACTAGGGCTGTCAGCAGGGCTGAGAAACATAATTCAACATTTTCACTGAAATATGACCAATATTAAAATTTATTCAAATTTAAACAATAGGTAGGAGGGAAAAAATCCTATTTTTAAATTGATGTCTCCTGCGATATCAGTGTTTATCTTAAACAGTTGCATGTATGTACCTATGTTTTAGCCCACAGATTTTATCATCAACTGAGCTTTGCACACATCCAAAAATTTGAATGATCATTTTAGCATTCCATTTTGAATTTTTTACTTCCATTCAACGAATATTCGAATGTCATCTGCCAGCTTTAGTCACAACTGTCAAGTTAGAGCTTTCTAGGGGTATAACGGTTAACATTTCTCAATGGTTTGGTTTGTATCATGGTTTTAGGGTCACTGTTTCGGTACGGTTCAGTATTTTCAACGTACAGAATTTTTTTTTTTATATATGTATAAATATTACTGCCAAATCCAAAGTAAGAACACTATATTTGGTAACAAACACTTCAACAGGTTTGCCCTGAATAAAAATAATTGTTTTACATTAACCAAAGTTTAACTATGGCATTTGTAGTAAAAACACAATAATAATAGTAACCACAAAGTCAGCATGGTTACTGTCAAGTTTACAATATACAGTATAATCATGGTTACTATATGGAAACTACAGTATTGCTATTGTAAAACCATGGCTAATGTATCAAAACAATGAAGAAAATCATGGTGACAGCAGTCATGGTTACTAAAATATTACTATAGTAAAACATTGGTTAATTTTTGCTGGGTTTCATCTTTCTTCTGGGGATTTCGGCATAAATTATCAAATGTCGATGTAATACCAGTATACAGCATTCATTTGTTTAAAAAAAAAAAAAAAAAAGACCATCGCTGTTGAAATTGACAGGAGACCTGAATAACGCAGGGGGCTTCTCTATCAGCGGCTTGTTTTCAACTACACACAACGCTTGCAGAACAGTGATGGTATCAAGTTGACCCTCGTGAAACATAGGCGGAGCGTATCCATCTACAGATCCATTCAGGTGCATTAGTGGAGGTTGTAATTGTGCGTGTCTATTTGATGCTTTATTTTCTTCACATAACCTTGTGCTCCAAATGAGTCAATAAACTTGAGGTGAACCGCAGTGCTAATGCTTCTCGAATCGTGGGTGGCAAACTGTACAGTTCGTGTTTTTTTACCGAGAACCATTACACTCCCAGAGCTTTCATAGAATTATGAGTTTCCAACCTGTAATAAAAATTTCTATGCAGAAATTAACAGTTTTTAGTCAAATTCTTGAAATTATGGACGTTCCGACATGACGTGAATGCACCACTAAGTATTTGCATTTGCAATGCATTGACCAAGCATTTGTGTCTGTGTTCTTGCATAGAGTTTCTGGCCTAAGCAGGCCTGAAAAGACATGTTTAGACAAATGTGGATTTCCATGCTAGTCTCTACCGTTTAATGCTGGGTAGTAGTGCTATAGGTAGTGGTGCTATACCTGCATAGCCATACTCTTCACATGTAAAATCTAGCTGTTATAGCAGGTGAATAAGCATAAACATCCTTTTAATGCTGTTCATAAAGGATGTCTTGCTAGTTTAGCTAGTTAATAAGCCTATTGGGGACACCAGCATTTAAAACACAGCATGCTGGTCTTTTCAGCAGGGTAGCCAAGAAAAGAGACAATGCAACTTAAATTAGTATATTTCAAAACATCTGAAATCCTTAATCGTCTTTTTCATAAGAACAGACCCTACACTTTTTAATTTGGCATTGCTTCCCTTGATGATATTGCCATGGAAGGTAAACAACATCACATACAAATTTGCATAATGTATCTATTTATCCCACAGTTGAGGTATCAAGCATCCGCCCACCCATCACACACAAGCACACAAATGTGACTATTCTAAGGAGCTACAAGCTCTTCTAAAGCTCCAATGGATGGGGATTGGGGGGTTGGATGCTCTTTGCACCCACAGAGATAAACACCCGGCTGGACTGCTTCTGTGCTTGAGGGAACGCTGGAACATCTGACAGTGCCATTGTGTTGGAGAAAAAGAAGGTACATTTGGGGCCTGCGCAGGAAATGCTTCGGAAGGTTGTCCGGACAACGCAACATGTGGGGTATGAGGCTAGACCTGGCGTCGCCCTGTAAACAAATCACACCAAAGCTGTGGAAGTGCTGGTGTATGTTCGTATGTAACTGTGTGGGTTAAGCAGCTACTCTCGCTCTTACCTGTGGCTAAATGATTGCATTTTGTATTCAAGGTCAAATATCTGATTAAAAAAAAAATAGAAGTCAGTACGATTAAATGCACTTTATAAATTAGAATTCTGTCTCACTAAAACAAATTGGTAGTTTTTAAATGCCATGTAAATAATTAAGTCCGACTGAAATACCAGTCCACTTTTGGTGAAGTAGGTCTAATAGACCTAGATAATGAGAATGTAGTTCAGCATTGTCCAGCATGTATACATGCTGATTAGACCACAACTGCCCTTAGCACTATGCACTCTGAAAGACAGAGGTCAAGAGCAAAAATGTAATCCCGGCACTGCCTCAGCTGACATCCTTCCTTCAAATATTCAGTTACCCATTGTTTCATGTATACTTGTATAGACAGATGAAGACTGTTGCTCGACAATGCAAAAACCTACTGTAGCTCAATTATAACTGTGCATGTTAATGTACTGAATAATGATGTGGTTCTCGCATTTTGTCCAAAACCAATTCAATTGGTTTATTTCCATTTGCAGGAAGAAATATTTGAATTTACCTGGAATATAATTACCTTTTTTGGATTTCTACAAAAATGGGTCATAGAATTTGATCTAACATGAAGACTTCTGAACTTTCTCCATTTATTGACAATTTGGCTTAACATGAACTGATGAACATAAAACTTTTCCAGTTTTATTCAAGTCAACAATTCTTTAGCTTAGGTGTTCCGAGATTTCTTTTGTTCAATGCATGGTTCACATCAGGCATGCTTCTTGTGAATAACAATCTCCAAATTTGTTATTCAAGGCAAGTCTTTACCAGGCAAGACATGATAAAATGACAAGCAATAAAAGCTCTCTTCCATGTAAACCTTAGGTTTTGTCAAGAGACTATTTAGCCCTATAAAGAACACTTGTATTTAAATGAATGGAAGAAATTTAAATACCCAATATGGCAGATGTAGAAAAGGAAGTCCCTCCTTACAGGTAAAAGAGCCAATCACTTTTCAGAAACAGATATCCGCTGTCAACTCAAGTATGCACATGTGTATTAGCTTGACGACTTGATCACTTAATTTCTATTTCTCCAGTGTCACTCCAGGTAGCCCCACCCACAGTGAAATTTCATTGGTCCGCAATCCTAACCCACATAACGGTTTATTTAACATCAAACATGTTCTGATTGGCAGTGATTGTGTCAGTTAAACCGCATTTACGCCTGCAATGTGGGCAGACAAATTTCTTGCAAATGAAAATTTAATTTAGAGACCACCACATAGTCAACATAACTAGGGGAGCACCGATCAGTCGGCCTCCAATATAATTCGGCCGATCTTCGTCTTAAGTCTGTGATAGGCCGATTATGACTAGAATCAGGGCCGATCTTTTTGCAGCACCCAGGGAATCACACATACAGTTGAAGTTGGAAGTTTACATGCACCTTAGCCAAATACATTTAAACTCAGTTTTTCACAATTCCTTACATTTAATCACAGAAAACTTTCCCTGTCTTAGGTCAGTTAAGACCACTACTTTATTTAAAAAATTTGAAATGTCAGAATAAAAGTAGATTGAATTATTTATTTCATCACATTCCCACTTGGTCAGAACTTTGCATACACTTTGTTAGTATTTGGTAGCATTGCTTTTAAATTGCTTAACTTGGGTCAAACATTTTAAGTAGCCTTCCATAAGCTTCTCACAATAAGTTGCTGGAATGTTGACCCATTCCTCCAGACAGAACTGGTGTAACCGAGTCAGGTTTGTAGGCCTCCTTGCTCGCATATGCTTTTTCAGTTCTGCCCACAAATTGTCTATCAGAGGTCAGGGCTTTGTGATGGCCACTACAAAAGGTTGACTTTGCTGTCCTTAAGCCATTTTGCCACAACTTTGGAGGTATGCTTGAGGTCATTGAGCATTTGGAAAACCCATTTGTGACCGAGCCTTAACTTCATGGCTGATGCCTTTAGATTTTGCCTCAATATATCTACATAATTTTCCTTCCTCATGATGCCATCTATTTTGTGAAGTGAACCAGTCCCTACTGCAGCAAAAGACCCCACAACATGATGCTGCCACCCCCATGCTTCACGGTTGAGATGGTGCTCTTTGGCTTGCAAGCCTCACCCTTTTTCCTCCAAACATAACAATGGTAATCTTGGTCAAACAGTTACATTTTTGTTTCATCAGAGGAAATTTCTCCAAAAAGTAAGATCATTGTCCCCATGTGCACTTGCAAACTGTAGTCTGGCTTTTTTATGGTGGTTTTAAAGTAGTGGATTTTTCCTTGATGAGCAGCCTTTCGGGTTATGTCGATATATGACTCGTTTTACTGTGGATATAGATACTTGTCTACCTGTTTCCTCCAGCATCTTCACAAGGTCCTTTGCTGTGTTTCTGGGATTAATTTGCACTTTTTTCGCACCAAACTACTTTTATCTCTAGGAGTGGTTTGATGGCTGCATAGTCCCATGGTGTTTATACTTGCGTACTATTGTTTGTACAGATGAATGTGGAAATCCAAAAAAACTTTCCTGAGGTCTTGGCTGATTTCTTTTGACTTCACCATGATGTCAAGCAAAGAGGCACTGAGTTTGAAGGTAGGCCTTAAAATTACAGAAACTAATTGTCTAAAGACTTGACATAATTTTCTGGAATTTTACAAGCTGCTTAAAGGCACAGTTAGCTTAGTGTATGTAATCTTCTGACCCACCGGAATTGCGATATAGTCAATTAACAGTAAAACAATCAATCTGTAAATAATTGTTAGAAAAATTACTCATGCTCAAAGTAGATGTCCTAAATGACTTGCCAAAACTATAGTTTGCTAATATGAAATCTGTGGCGTGGTTAAAAAAATGAGTTTTAATGACTTGTGTATGTAAACTTCTGACTTCAACTGTACACTGATACTCTAATGAATGAGCGCTTTCTCAGCCTTTGATGCATGACAGTCTGGAGGTTGAATTGATGGCAATTATATTTTTTTCTTTCTTTTCTCCCCAATTTGTCATGCCCAATTCCCAATGCGCTCTAAGTACTCATGGTGGCAGTGACTCACCTCGATCCGGGTGACAGAGGACGAATCCCAGTTGCCTCTGAGACAGTCAATCCGTGCATCTCATCACATGGCTTGTTGAGCAAGTTACCACAGAGACCTAGCGCATGTTTAGGCTCATGCTATTCTCTGAGGCATCCACACACAACTCACCACGCACCCCACCGAGAGCGAGAACCACATTATAGCGATCATGAGGAGGTTAACCATATGTGACTCTACCCACCCTTGCAACCATGCAAATTGGTTGCTTAGGAAGACTGACTGGATTCAATCAGCACACCCTGGATTCGAACTTGCGACTCCAGGTGTGGTAGTCAGTGTCTTTACTTGCTGAGCTACCCAGGCCCCCAATTGTTGGCAATTCTAAGTATTCAAGAATTTAAACTTTCAGACATGCTACTATTCAGATGAATATGCAGGTTTGTTTTTAAAAATGTGTAAGGATTACATGTGTAATTGCCCATTTTCTAGAGTCATTAGGGTAATAATTCTGACTCAATGAACATGGAGAGGACAAATAGACTACAATTGGTCATAAAACTAATTAAACAAAAATCTGAATACACGTGATGTAACATGAGCCATAACAATCAGACGTGTTTAGTGATAGAGACTGTTTGAGCGATCATGAGCACTTTCAGCTAGACTCTCTAAAATATGCTCACTCGCAGTGTCAATCAAACATGCGTACTCTCCAGGTGCTCTCAATATCTCATCAGTCACTCATCTCAGCACTATTCTGTTAGTATCACAATTTAAATCAGATTAATGTTGGTCACATTACCACTACTCACAGCAATTACATTTTAACCATGACGGCACCACGTCTTCATGCATTTGCTTAATAATTCGTGATTTGTGTTACAGCAAAATGCCAAAGTCAGTAGACAAATCATAGATATTAAGGATTTCTCACTGGAGCAGTTTTAGAGCTTGCAATGGATATATTTGTCTTATTTTTGAATATTTCTCTGCTGTGTGTGATGCTCTCATGGTTTTTACTGCTTACTAGTATGTCACGATGACCTTTTAATATTGAGAACAGAACACTTTTAAATAAATATTTTACTGACGATCTTAGTGTTAAAAAAAATATTCGCAAAAAACTAAAAATTTCCTGACCCATGCACCACTAACCATACCCTCTTAAACTTCAACGTAATGCTTTAATGATGTCCTGAAGACAGTAAAGGGTTTTGAGTGGGGTCAATTGCTATTGTCTCTCATTAGCTCGTGGCAAATTAATGATTAATTTAGCATCTGCCAGAGACTGAAAAAGATACTAGTCGGTACTGAAATGTGATGCATTATTTACAAAGGCTGTCTGGTAAGAGATCTGATGCTAACTTTAATAAAAAAAATATCAGGTTTTGGATGAAACAGCCAATTTCATTTTAATGTACCACTTCAACCACGATAATTATTATGTACAGGTTTCAGAGAAGGAGAAAAACACAGAGCAACAGAAAGAAAGAGAGAATGGGTCTACTATGGCAGGGTCTGCAACAAATGAGATAGAATCTTAATAACAGAGATGGTGCATCTTTAGAGCCAATTCAGACACCTGTGCAGAGATGAGCACTGTAACAAAGCCAGGGCCACAAAAATAAATTCATTTTCCACATTCACCATGTGTACACAAAGAGACAATGGTCACTGGTGGAGCTGGGATAAGCCAGACGGCATCACCCCTGACACATTAATTTAAATACACATTCTTTATTAAGCAAATGTGTATGTTTACACTAGGGATGTGCACGAGCAATCACTTATTCGAGTACTCGTTCAGCTTTAAATATCTGACAAGTAAAAATACTACTCAAATATTGTCATTTTATTTTCTTTTGTGCCTTTGTCTTTTTAATCTAGATGTTGCTTATGCATAGTGCCAAATAAAAAAAAATAAACTGGTTCAAAGAACTTAAATTCTAACTTTCAAGTAACCAAATACTTTTTGGGTTAAACCTCATTCACTCTGGGCTCTGATCCCGGAATATTGCCAGGGTCAGTGCCGGGCAGCCTTCTGTCTGAACGCAAGCCGGAATGGCAGAAAATCTGATCCCAGGATCAGACCCTAGTTACATTGGCGGGATCATTTCTGGAATGTGTCTGTGTAAACAAAGGCAGAGCCAATGCTGTGAAGGATGTGTGATGTTGTGATGACGTAGGTATCATGCAACTATTTGACCAGGGAGAGATGACAGAGGAAGTTTGTACACCAACAAAAGACAAAAGATGATCGTCATCCGTGCAGACGAAGAAATAATATGCCAGCTCGGTGGAACTGTACGCAACGCAGTTGTTTAAGAAAAAACTACAAAAAGGATGAAAGAGTGGAGCTTCTCGAGAGAGAAACTGCAAGTTATCAGCAAACTACAATGTGGCTGGGGCTCAGGTGGTAGAGCAGGTCGGCTGCCAATCGCAGGGTTGGCAGTTCGATTACCGGCCCACATGATTCCACATGACAAAGTGTCCTTGGGCAAGACTCTAAACCCCAAGTTGCGCTCGATGGCAGGCTAGCGCCTTGCATGGCCATGGCCCATTGGTGTATGAATGTGAATGTCTGTGTGAATGGGTGAATGGGACACAGTGTAAAGCGCTTTGGTAACCTCTAAGGTTAAAAAAAGTGCCATATAACTGCAGACCATTTATCATTTACAATGGCAGAAGTGGTAGCAGAAGATTAGACTGGCCATATTTTGATACATGCCAGGGAATTTTGGGAACGAGCCACCCTGCAAACACAGTGGAACTGCTGGGGAGCATGGAAGGCCCTTCTGACAGTAATGGTGGGGATGAGGTAACCAATGCTTAATCCATGCCTTCTGAAGTGATACGATACATTTTAGGTAAGAACAGATCAAAATGTAACTCCTTGTTCACTATAAATCTTGCCATCTGCAGTCTCCTAGGCAAGATGGTGATTTCAAGCTCGATTAAATTTCCTTACAGTTGACACATGCTTATAAAAATATTCACATTATATTTCCGTCAATATAGCCAAGATTGTGTTCCGAAGAAGAATGTAATTCATACAAACTTGAGATGGCAAAACTGTGAGTAAATTATTTTTGGGTGAATTTTTCCTTTAATACCACCTGATTCTGACTCAGACTGATCTCACAGTGAAATTGGAAAGAGTAGGTTGACTTTTCTTTAGCTAAAATTGGTATGTGCTTACAGAAAATTGAAACACTGCCCCCAGTGGCCAAGGTGGTAAGTGTTGTTGAGCATATGGGCAGGTCTGAGCTCCTTTTTCAGGGTGTTATGTCCACAGAGTGGCACCTAAAGCAAGTTGTTTATTGAGATGTTTTCAGTTGTACAGGCTGTAATAGTCCCCAACCACAAATGATGCAATGTGCTTCCGGTCATGCCACAAGGGCATATAAACACACTGGAGCACAGGCAAAAATGTTTGATAGGAGATGCCGCTTGTCAGTGAGTTGGTAAAATATGGCCAAACCTAGTGTATAGGAACTCTCGGAAACAATATGCCAACTTCTAGTGGGATAATGTTGTCTGACTAGCATTAGCAAGTAGCAAATCATGGCTGTGATGTGAACAAAAGGCTGGAAGAAGAGTCCTACTGATTACTCAACAGTGTTTTGTTAAGGTGATTTACAAATGAGGATGAGACTTGGCCCCAGGCGCTCATCTATTAAGCCTGAATAGAAGATGCTTTTTGTTTTACCTGCTCTGCAAGTATTTATTGTGCTCAAGGAACAAGAAAATCTCCTTAAGTCTTAAAGACAGTTGTTATGTAATCCATCTTTAAATTCTTAAGATATCACCAGTCATGTCTCACAATGAAAATTAAAATTCTTTACTCACCTTCATGACTTTCCAAACATGTAGAACTTTCTTTCTTTCGTGGAACACAAGAGGAGAGATCATGAGAAATGTTTATGCGGCTCTTTTATCCATACAATGAAAGTGAAAGGTGACTGAGGCTAACATTCTGCCAAACATCCCCATTTTTTTCATCCCCAAGAAAAAAATGACAAGCAGGTATGGAACAACATCAGGGTAAGTAAATGTATAGATTTTAATTTTATTTTGGGTGAACAATCCCATTTACAGTAACATTGGATGAGACCAGATGTGCCACTAACGTATTTGGTACTCAGAGCAGACAGAGAGAGACACACAGAAGAACATCTTTTCCCAAAGCATACATTGTAATGAATTGACTTTCAAATAAAGGTCACACAGCTCACTGTCAAACACTTCTTTCAAAACTGTATTAATCCTCAAAGCTCAACAGGAAAAAGTATTCTTGCTGTAGCGTTTATGCAGAGAATAACATTTCAAACACCTTACTCCCATAGCCTTTAAATGACCCATTTTTCAGAGACACTGCATCAATGCATATCTCCAGATGCCACTGCATTTCTAAAGAGTAAGGGAATTTATTTAACTGATATAGCCTACCAATATGTATCCAAGAAACATAAGTGATCCTTGCTAAAAGTAGTTCCAGGATGCCGGGAAATGCTAAAATGTAAGACTTTGCTAGGTTTCAGCCGAAGCAATTGACCCCCTCCGGTTAGACAAATGAACTGTGATTCCGCATTTACAGCACAATTTCTCTAAATTTCACTGACAGATGCTGTCATAACTCTGACATCAAAGCAAAAGGCCAAATCCAATCCTGGAAACAATCCTTCACTGTTTAGCAGCCAAGCTTAATAAATAATTAAATAAATGCAAATCACATACTGTAAAATGACTCACATCCTTTCAATTGCTTGTTGATAAGGGGCAATAAATATACAGCTGCACTAAGCCGGTTAGTTAATAGTATCTACTCTTTAATCATTAACTACTTCTACTATTCAGATGCCATCTTAATATTTTGTAAAATATGTTAGTTGCTGTTGAAAATATCAGTCCTTCCTTTCCTTCCTGTTTAAAGCTAATTACATAATGCATTATCAAATGTTAACGAATGGAACCTTTTTTTATAAAGTTACCAAAATTACAATTGCAGTGAATTGCTAACCTTTATTTGTTTTGAAACGGTTATGAATAGTTCTGTTCATAATTGTGCTTAGATGAGTGACTGAGATATTGAGAGCCCCTGGAGAGTTGCATGTTTGATTGACACGGCGAGTGAGCATATTGAAGAGAGTGAAGCTGAAAGTGCTCATGATCGCTCAAACTGTCTCTATCACTAAACACGTCTGATTGTCACAACTCACATTACATCGCATATACTCAGATTTGTAATCACACCCAATGTTTTTGGCCATGTGACAAAAACAGTGCCAAAAGTGTAAGCGTGGAAAAAAAGGAAGTCAGAAGAATACATACCAAATTTATTTTGTGTTAATACGAAATTACAGATACACAAAACATGAATTACATTTATGCAAAGCATTAAAATATTGCTAATATTTTTTTTTTATTATGCTTGCAACTTGATTTGCACCTTTACAAAACGTTCTGTGCACATGCAATTCATGTTTATGTTTGCAATTTGATTTACGCTTTCACAAATCTTACTCTGTGCATGCAAATAATTTGAGCACGATTTTACCTTTATAACAGTCTGCACAGATTTTCTCGATGGTAAAACAAAGTATAATTATCTCAACCAAAGCCAATCGGATCTCTTCAGCAGACATGGATTAAACCACTGGAGTCTTACGCCTTACCTTATGCTGCCATTATGTCCTTTATGGAGCTTGAAATTTGTGTCACTATTCTTTATTCTATATATTAATTTGTGTTCCGCAAAAGAAATAAAGTTTTTGAGACAACATAAATGTGATTAAATGATGAAATAATGATCATTTGTTGGTGAATTCTTCCTTTAAATAGGCAGAGACCTGATTTTCTTGGATAAGGCCTGTGCTCAGAACTTTGTTTTTGTGGTGTAAAAACACAGCACAGTATATATGATCTATATTAAAAGTTTAAAAGGGTTCAAAGCTTTCCCTATGATTGCCAAGTGTCATGAAACTTTTGATTATTATATAAAAAGTGTGTTTATTCTTTAGATCTTTATATGTTCATATTTAATCCCAAATCAATAATAAAAATTATATTATATATCGCATAAATAAAATATAATAGCATACTGTGACAGGGCGGGGCTGGGTCGTGATTATACACACACATGGTGGACAGCTGCCCGTAAACTAACTAACTCACTCACTCACTCAGACACACACTCACACTCTCTCCCTCTCTCTCTCTCTCTACCATCCGCACCACCATCCGCAGTCAGCCTTTATCCCTCTCGGAGGCTTAATTAGCCTGATAAGGGACTGGGTGTGTATAATCACACCTGGCCCCGCCCTCGCACATATACATTTAGGACAACTAATATTTTTTACATTGTGATTTTTTAACACATTATTGTTAGGACCTTTAAGCACATTTCACCCCCAAATTCTCCTTACTGTAACATGTCTGGAGGTTTTACTTTTACTATTCCAGTTCTTCTACATGATGATTTTCTTTGCTGTAACATACACATTATTTACTTTACTACAGTAAAAAAATAAAAATAAAATCCTGTTGTACAATGATTTATTTTTTATTAAAATCAGTGAAAATTAAAGGCAGTACCAACAGAATACTATGATGTATAAATAATTTACAATTTATATAATACAGGGCAATCTTTTTTTTCCTGCACATTGCAGTAATCAAAATATCATAATGACAATCTTTTGCATTGCAGTAATGAGAATGGGGAAGGCAAATGTGATTTCAACTACTCCTTTTCTTAAAAAAAAATTGGCACTACAATGCAAGGTTACAACGGCTCTTAAAATAGAAATTGGGGGGGCAATTTTTGGAGGGTTTAAAGGCAGAAATGTGAAGCTTATAATTGTATTAAAGCACTTACATTAATTCTTTTGTTAAAACTTGTGTATTATTTGAGCTGTACATTTTTTACACCATTTTTACAAATGTTATTGTTTTTTGACATTACGTTATCATGGCAACAAAGTAGTAACATTGGCTACAACTTTACACAGAAAAGGCTAGTAAGTGATTGTATCACTCAAAAATCATGTTAACACACAAATTGTTGTCTTGTTACTATACTTTTGAAATAGTGAGTATTTTAACATTTACAGATTGGCCCCATTTACTTCCATAAGTGCCTCACTGAAACACAGATTTTTGCTTTTTTTTTTAAAGTAAACGAGGGATGAGTGGAAATTATTTTTTGTTGTAATTAACACTTTGCCACAGATGGCTGTCGATTGAGCTTAACTTGTATTGAACCCAGAATAATCCTTTAATGACCCTTAAAATAGACTTCATTTTCCATAGGCTATACAAAATATAACTTCTTAATAGTTTAATTTAAAGTAAAAAAATTACCAGGATATTTTCTTGACAAGTTTTGTGAGAATCAGTTGTTATTAGTATTTTTCAATCATCAAAGTTCCGCCCACCTTAAAAAAAAAATCAGTCTCTGAGCCTAATTGTTTTCAAACCAAAGCCCAAAAAAAAAAAGAAAAAAAAAACCTAACACTTCTGTAGTGTCAAATCTGTGCAAATCACACTGTTCTATGCAGAAAAGCACTCTGGACCAATAACACACACACGATGCATGGTGCATGTTATTCCAGGAGCTCGGAAGCCACTGATGTTCATCTCTTTAAATAATGCACAGTAATCCAACTGCCAGCACAAATGCATTATTGACCGCTGATAATGAGAAATGCCTGACAGTGTGAGAGACATTCACCTTATCCTGCACACAGCACTTCCCCTACGCCCATCGCATAACAGCGATGCATTTCAGCGAATCGGCTTGTTCGGACAGTTCGTTGAAATGAACCGGTTGACGAACAAATTCATCCACTCATTCGAGTCATCGCTAAAGTGTGTTTACAAAAGTGGACTTTTTTTACGGGGTGAAATATATATCTAGTTGCACACTGGTGTTTATCGATATTTTTTCGATTAAGACATAATCTGAATGAAATTTTCTCTAAAACAGGTCTTATCTTTTATTATAACACAGAACAATTTTTTTGTGAGTAAAATCTACAGTAATAAAGCACCTTTGATACATTTTCCGATTTAATTAAATGGATTAATGAACTATTTACACACAAATTTACATTTCTCGTTTCATAAATATGGCCCACAGTCCAGTGATTTACCAAGCAGTGCGAATCGGTTCAACCGAGTCATTACAAAGAACCGTTTCAACAAAACGATTCTTCACTGTTGGTGGCGCCTGTGACAGCATGGCACAATATTTGCGCACTGTTTCTATATATATTATAAAGATCGAACTCCATGAATGTATAGCCCCGTTTCATTTAAAGGTAAATAAAACCACGCTGCGACAACACCAATGAAAACACGAATCTCCACCTGTATTCTTCTCCATCATGCTCAGTCATTGTTGTTATTGAGGGAACCTGGGGATAGTGCAACCCAGTTTCCGCAATCATAAACGTCATGGCAGCCAAGTTTGTGCTACAGTGTCGTGCAACTCGCACATCTGAGATTTTATTCTTAAGGTAATTTGACAGATGGAGTTTTTGCACTTAATGACATACACAATTGTGATCTCACGGTCAGTGACACTCAAGTAAATTAGCGCGAGCACATTTTAATCCCCGTACGACATTTGGATGGACCAAAATATATTACCACCGTCTAAAGTTTATTATTATTAGTTTATTCTATGTACAAACAATATGATGAAGTGGCTGTGGCAAGCTCCTGTCAAAGAGGACAAACTCGCCCTGTCAGTTCCTGCTTTCCTTAACCAGTTTCCTTATCCGTGCATGAAACAAATGTAATTTGTTCAACCCAACAGCACATAATTATCGATATTTCGATGTTAAATGAACAGGGACGGGTTCAGATCGTGCTGTTTTACATGTAGAATGACAATAACTTCCGCGATGCTGGTGGATTCATGCAGCTCTTCTTAGCTCCGGATTTACACCCGGCAGAATTAAAGGCACACATGCAGATCTGAGACACCTATAAAACACTGCGATAAAAGCTTCGAAATTACACTGACCTAGTGCCACCTCACAGGCTTTGCGCAGCTGAGAGTGATGAGCCTTTTTCACCTCCTTGTCGGCCAAGATCTTCTCCAAAGCTCGGGTTAAAAACATGTTTTTCGTCTTTTTGCCTTCATACATGACGCGCTGCGACGGTCCCAAACGAGGCTGGATCTGCGATTAGTTGATATTCCAGAATTATTGTGTTTTTTCTCCGACGGATGATGCCCTCAAAAGAGAAACATAAATAGAGCCAGAAGGTGGGGTAAATCCCTCAGTTTTCCATCAGCGACCTGCTGCCTGCGCCATGTTGGAAGGAAATGACGTCACGCACGTAGAACGGCCGCAGTGAGGCAGAGCGAGAGAGTATGACGTAAATAAATATTATAGTAAAGATTAAATACAAACGTAAAATAAAATGAGAGCAAGAGTAAATAAATATAAATAAATTTTAAAAGTGCACCCCAGTAATTTTTTCCTCATTAAAAAAGTTTTATTTCTAAAGAAATTAATTGTAATTTTCTTAAGAAAAAAAAAAATGATAAAAAAAGAGTGTGTTTAATTAAAATGGTCTAGGTAGCCTACTGTTTACATTAATATTCCAGGTTCAACGCAAGTTAATGTCTAAAATCATGAGCACTCAAATGAGATGAAGACTTCGGTCATACCAGTAACCTTATAATAGCTGTTTTATTATACTGGGAGAGGGTCTCCATATGGGAGCTGCCATGTTAGCACATGACCATCTGAATACTACTCACTTAATCTCAGTAATTACCTGTTATTGGACACTTTCACTCAGGGATTTAATTAATCCTGGCTGGCTGTGAATAATGAATTTCTACAATGGCATCTGTAACTGAAAACTATTGCTGCTGAATGATGCTGCATCCAACCCCCTAGGTGTCAGTGTAAGTCCAAGACAACATGAACAAAAAATAAAATTCAAATAAAATAAAAAGCAAAAAATAAAATAAACAATTGAAATAAAATAAAACACACACACACACACACACACACACACAATTAGAATCAAATAAAATGAATGGCTATAATTTTACACAGAAATAGGTTGTAAGTGATTTTATCACACCAAAATCATGTTAGCACACATATTGTTTATGTCTTGTTGCAATACTTTTGAATATTGAATATTTTAACATTTACAAGATTGGCACAATTTACTTTAAACACTCTCCCTTTCCAATATTTTTTTTTTATATATATATATAATTTTCTGTTCTCTGCTGGTCTTAAAGAAGACAAATGAGTTAACCTCCTTGAAACGCATGATATATTTGAGATATTTGACAGAGATGAGAAAAATTTCAGTTTGGTTTTAGCATTTGCAGATGAGTAATTATCATGTATTCACAAGTTGTCTGAAATGCTATTGCATTGTACAAAAAGGAAAAGTTGACATTAAGAAAGAGATTGACTCAAGGCCAAGCGTTTTTTCCCCCTTGATCTCAAGCTGTCAACTGTTAGCAACTGTATTTTAAAATGCAGATCATGGGAAAAATATGCTTAACTATATATCTAAAGAACATGTTAGTTAGGCATTGTAAGCATTATTATGTATTTTCAGCAGCACACAAGAACATTATTCAGGTGGTAGGATGTCATATGTTTATCTAAGAGCAGCTCCTGCAGATTTCATTAAGGATCCAACATCCCACCTGTCTTGCCCTTATGAAATTAATTATTAAAAACCTATCAGGGTTTCAAAGGATCAGGTCAGTATTTCATTGCCATGTACCTACTATTGGGCTACACCTACTGTATACTCAATAAAACAATTACATGATTTCTAATCATGATCAAATCTATTGTGTCATCATTTGAAGGCTATGTTAAATGGTATCTTAATATTGTAATGTATTTCATACTTAGTTCATACTATGCAGCATACAGTGTGAGAATACAGAATGATTTACAGTGTGACATTTTCTTAAAAAAGAACTTTTAATAATTTTCGACCTGTAGGAAAACATACCAAGCATACAAAGGTAAAAAAAAATCTTAATGGCAAAATAAGACACTTTATATATAACAATGCATGTTTTTATTTGAAATAAATAATGGCTGAATAAAAAAAATAACAGTATTGTGTTAAATTTAATTCTAACAGACAATTGTTTTTGATAGTACACATGTAAACATTCCCCTCCTAATAAAATTAATTAGAAATGGTAAAGTTAATTTTAAAAGCTTCATATAAAACACACACTCACACACTCTCTCTCTCTCTCTCTCTCTCTCTCTCTCTCTCTTTCTCTCTCTCTCTCTCTCTCTCTCTCTCTCTCTCTCTCTCTCTCACACACACACACACACACACACACACACACACACACAGTTTTATATACTCAGTCTACATTATTATAGGTTAAGAGTTCTGGTTTGTTCCATTTCAAAACAAGATCAAAGCTGTCTTGTAGCTGCAGAAATATGTAGCTCTAGGCTGCACAGCATCTGTATTAAAATAAACCCAGTGTAATATAAAAGTATGCATTATTTACATTCTTTGGGTTTTACTGTTCATTTCAACCTTGTATATACAGCAAGTGCTCAGAATTCAAGTGCTTACATATCTACACTGTTCAAACATTTTTACCATTTTATTTTTTAACGTAGAGGCTTATTAAACTATTTTATAAATAAATGTAATTTTCTAATACAAAATGAAGGGGAAAAAAATTAAAAAAAAATCTCCCCTTTAAACTATGGTGGCCCCAAAAAATATTTTTACACTTTTGGACACATAAGTCATGTAAAAATGTATTAATTTCATCACATTAGATATCAAAATATTAAACCAGAGTCCTCTACTAAAAATATGGCTAGTCATTTTCTCAGAACGAACCTTTCCTAGCTATTTTTGCTATTATTTTTAACCAAATTAGATATATAGATTTTTTTCCTTTTAGTTGTTTTACTTAATTTATTTTTAGCAGCAAGTGTCCTCAATACTTTTAATTCTGAACACTACATCTATTGTTTACCCTCCAAATCTAATAAACTTATTTTTGTGAAATAATTTGCTTGAAAAGAGTGTCTGTGCTATTTTTATGTAAAATAAATGTCACTTGATTTGACATTTTGTTATATAATGAAAAACATTTGTACATTTCAAGGTTGACTGAAGGGTCCAGATACTTTTGGGGCCACTGAACATGTAAAATAATATATTGACACATTTGTAAATTGCTAATTTGGACATTTTGCTATGGCTTATGGGCTAAACTGGGGTATAGATGAGAAGAGAGCTGGCAGAGAAAGTGAAAGGTAAGTAAAATTAAAATCATTTGATACATTTCTTCAACAGATCTGAGGCAATGGTCTTCACAGCTCTCATTGTCTCTGTGCAGGTGGGATTAATCAGGGCTTCAGGCAACAGGAAGCCGTAGTAGCCCTTGTCACGCAACTCAAAGGCAAAAGCATATGGAATCCCATTCTTATAGGCCCAGTCTATTGAGCTTCCAGAACTCACATCTGCAAGTCAATGAAACACATTACACATCTGGATAAGAGTTGATATAACATCATTGCTGAAGCTCTATAACTAACGGAGCTTCCAGAGTGTGCTGATGACTCATGCATTAGCTATAGGTCATTGTTTGTGGAAGAAAAGAGCTTATGTCTTACTTACATAGTGTAGTGGAGGCAGGGCCATATCTGTATCTCACTCCATAAGCTGAGTAAAGAGCACTCACTGCATTCTGGGCAGCTGATTCCTGTTTGGAAAAAGCAAAAGGTTTCTCAAACCTATATGTTATAGACTGCTTAGAGAATTGGTTCAGTGAATTATTATGAATGCCTAGTAATAAGTGAGGCGAGGCGAGGCAAGGCCACCCCCCCCCCCCCCAAATAAATATATCTGACCTATTCCATATTCTTTTTTCAGATTAAGACTTTTTATTGATTAATAAAAT
This sequence comes from Moxostoma hubbsi, assembly GCA_032164185.1. Taxonomy (NCBI): domain Eukaryota; kingdom Metazoa; phylum Chordata; class Actinopteri; order Cypriniformes; family Catostomidae; genus Moxostoma; species Moxostoma hubbsi. Next base: position 19,419,752 of record JAVLUX010000033.1, read on the forward strand.
TGACAAAGAAAAGAAAAACGTATATTCACAGCATCAACATATAACCTCCAATACCTAGTTTAAATCTTTTTCCCATAATCTCGAGAGAAGTCGAAGCTCCGTCCCCCAGACTCTGAATTAGCAGTGAGTAATACACTGATGCCTCATGTTCTTTTCCAAAAGCAGAAATCACCTCTCCCAGAGTATCTGCCGCTATAGGGGGGTGTATGCTACCCCCAAAAATAGTACAGAGCAGATGGCGTAGCTGTAAATACCTAAGTAACTAAGATATGTGAATCCCAAACTGTTGAGCCATATTTCAAAGGATCTCAACACTCCACTCTCATATAGGTCACCAAGCATATTAACTTCCCTCACAATCCACTCTGACCATCAGAAAGGGGACTTATTAATACATAATTTTGGGTTCAGTCATATGCTCAAGTCAACATTTAAATAAATGTCTGAATTAAACACTCTGGACATTTTTGTCCAGACCGAGTGCAAATGCGAGATAATAGGGTGTAATTTTACTTCTCCAATTAGTTTCATCGAAAGGTTTTGCAATGTCGAAATAGGGGCAAGAACTTCCTGTTCAATACAAAACAAGAGGGGCTCTCTCAGGTGGAAGTGACCAATGAGTCAAATGTCTGAGACCGAATACATAATAATAAAACAAAATCTTGGGAGGCCTAGCCCACCTTTGTCAATCGGCCTATGTAACTTGTTGAAATATAATCTGGGACATTTACCATTCCAAATGAAGGACTTCGATATACTGTCAAATTGCTTGAAATAAGAGAAGGGGACATATACAGGGAGAGATTGTAGCAGGTAATTGAATTTTGGAATACAATTTATTTTAATAACATTAACCTTCAATCATAGATAAATGTAATGAAGCCCACCTGCCCACATCGCTCGAAAACCTTTTTATTAAAGGGTCTAAATGAACTCTAACTAAAATACCATCAAATAAAATATCCAAAGAATGATCCCCACTTAAATTGAAAACTTCTAGCTGTCTGAAGATAGAAGAAACCAACACTCACCACACAGTTAAAGTTCGGAATAGTAGCATATTTGTAGGAATACGGATAAAGGAGCATCTGAGCATAGGCATGGATAGAGATGTAGGCCTTGACTTGTTTCCTGTGTTTGCGTAGAAACTTGGCAACGGCTTTGACCTCGGGCTCTGACTCAGGGAATGGACCACAGTATGTGTCATCGCAGGGGTGCAGGGACGCACCCTCATCTATCAGAGATAGCAAAGATAGGAGAGTTGCAGAGTTGTACTTTTAACTTTATTTGTAATCTTTTCATCTTCATCTTTTCATTCCAAGTCTGCAGTCATGGCCAACTGTTACTTTCCTCCTTTGGAATTTTGCTGACTCACTGTCAGTGCACTTTATTTATTTTTCTATGTGTCAGGTATTATCTACCAGTGCATTTAGAGTGGACATCTTTGGGTAGGCTTTATTTCTGTGTGCTTCAGAGAGATAAGAAAACCAGAATATAAAATACAGAATATAAAATAAAATCAGAGGCGTGGAACCAGAAGGCAAATACAGAGAAAGAGAGCAGGATTTATGTGATAAACAAATGCCCTAAATCTTCCCTTAAAGGGATCATGAAATTTTCCTTGATCTTTTGATATATCAGAGGTCATTGTACAATAAAAACTTACTGTAAATTTCAGAACTGAAAACTTCCTCAATAGAAAAAGGGCATTTATTTAAAACAAGAGATGGGGCCTGTCATGGGAAATTCATCCAGAGTGGACTTACACAGGACACCTTCATGGGCCTGTATAAATTGAAAAGTTTTTCTATATAAACGTGCACTAGACGAATGGCTTTGGCCATTATTATACATCTAGTGCCGATTTTAAAAGATGCAATGTCAAGTTATAACTCTAAAAAATATCCCCCATTTTGTTTCATTCAGCTGTGCTGTCTTGCTGTTGTGCTGTTTGGAAGGCGTGCTGGACCAATTTTGCACAAATCTGTGCTCTTTTTCGTTGTAATGTAAACATCTTTGATCGTTTTGACACATTTCTGACAATGTATGTCTAAACAAACTAGGAAAATGTGAGATGTGAAGACCACCATCTATGCTTTGGCCTGTTGAAGCCGGTTGAAGCACCCAGCATCACCGTGTATTCTATTATGTTTCAGTGTTCAGAAGATTTCAGTGTGAATTGCTTGTGAAACAGTCATAATATGATTCAAGCTTTGCAAAGGAACTCTTATTGAAAGATGGGGTGGTTGAAATTTGATTATTAGATGGAAAACTGTAAGTAACCAATTTCATTCGTGAATATTTCATATGTCATGACTGTTTGATAGTTCATGCTGTGCTTGAGTGAACAGTTTGATACATTCAGAAATGTGTTGGGTGTACGTTATGTGTTATCTCTGAAATGTAGTTTTAATGTTGTGTGGAGTTGGTTCATATACTTCGGATTACATTTCCAATATGCTTGTATTGGAAGGGCTGCATGATGTTAGCCAATCACAACAGTGGCCATTCACACTGAAGTCTTAAAAGGCCAGGCAGCTTAAACCCGAGCGTTTCAGAGAAAGGACCAGAGACAGGGTGGACAATTATTATATATGACTAAATTAGGACTGTTTGGGGCAAAATATTTTTACTAACATTCTAAGTGGATTCAGCAGAAGAAAGAAAGTCATAAACATCTGGGATGGCATGAGGGTAAATGATGAAACAATTTTCTTTTTTGAGTGAACTATCCCTTTAAATTAAGGAAGAGGAGCATTTCGATTCTTCAGAATATATTACTTTCTTAGAACTTACCACACCATTTTACTTTCCAATTTCGGTTGGCATCAACTCCCCGACAGTGATACTTGGGAATCTTTGAACGGGTTTTCCGCCAAAAGCGATCCTAAGAGAGAAAAACACAAGACATTTTCCTCAGACACCTTCTATTGGTGTCATACCATATGTAGAGGCAAGCTATTCTTGGCTTTGTTTATACTTTTTTTAAAACAGCAGAGCTGCAAACAATTCATTTCAATAAGCTCTTGACACTGTCAGTATTAATCAGTGACATTGAAATCTGGACATATGGCAAACAGATAGTTACTGTCTTCCAGCTGTAATGGTAACCATCCACATTGAAGACAGGCATAATATAGAAATTGAGCTGATTCATCAGTCGTCTCATGCTGGTGTCGTGTTGATAGGAGTTCAGAGCCTGCATTCACAATGAATACAATTATGACAAACTTTAAGCATGAAATATGACTCTCATTTTCTCAACAGATAAACTACAATAGAGAAAAATAGACTGTACAAAGACTGGTCCTCTAATCTACACTGCAATAAAGATACATTTAGCTTAATTAGCAAACGTGCATTAGATATTAAGACCTTCATGGAGAATGTATTAAATAGGGTTGTTGATTTAACATATACATTAAGTTTAATTAATTATATTAAGAAATTACATAAAAAACACACAATTAATCATGTCCTGTAATAAGGAATAATCCCAGCCATCTGTTTTCTCCAAGGGGCAGTAAGTGAGACTTCAGCTGTGTAGGCAACGTGCAGCTTATACAGAGAACAAACCACATTTTCTCTCAGCAGACAACACAAGATGAGAATGCGTTCTTGCATTGAAACTAAGTTTTATGAATGCAAATTGAAACGCAGGGATCTCAAGACGCGTTTTTCAAATTTCAAACTGTTTAATTTGACACAGTGACTAAAAAAGGTATGTTTATGACACGAAGCAACCAAAGTGAGACGCTCCAAAAGCATCCGTCTAAGACAGGTGTATTGACGCGTCCTTAGACAAGCCCTTATAATAAATCTCGGACTGATTGACGTATTCAGTTGCAAAATAGATTGCTGTGAACTGGAGGACAATGACTGACTTGAGTTAAATAATATGGAAATAAACAATACATTGGATTCTAAAGCCAATTTTTGTATTGTCTTATCAATTCTTTACTCAGCTGCCACAATAATGTAATGCATTTTAATTATATGAATTTTTATTATTAATAATATATTTTTTGGCGTGTGCTGGATAAGACTCAAGAAGACTGGAGAAGTTATTTAAATATAACTATTTAAGTTCTTTAATCATTATCGAATTATTGTTATTTTAGGGGATTTCTCAACTAATATTTATATATGCGATTAATTGCGATTAATTGGATTAATTAATCGGCATACCATATAATTAATTTGATTGAAAACTGTAATGGATTTACAGCCCTATCTTTATTTTTCTCACCCCATTGGAGGGTTTTCTTAATCATAAATGTCACTAAATATTGTTAGATTTATGCTTTCAATAAGAAAAAAAAAACGATTTGCCATTGTGTTAATAAAAATAAACTCAAAAATAAAATCTGACAACAAACCTTAATATGTTATCTCAAGTAAATGGATCTTGTTTTAAGGATTTTTAGACATTTTTAATGGAAAACTTAAGACAAAAATACTGATAAAGAAAAATATTTTTTTCAGTGTAAAAACAAATGGCCCATTAAAAAAAACAAAAAAACAATAGCCATTTGAGTGCTGAAGCAAACTAAAGTTAACCTCTCCTTTGACCTTTGACATTTTTCAGGAAAGCCCTTGTATCTGTTAAACAACATCACCCAGTCACTTTTATACTAATACACTGCAAAAAAGTGAATTGCTCACTCCTTTCCAGAATTAATCGATTTTTCAAAATATGAGTATTATTGCATTGGTTTCATTATATGTCATATAAGAGAGATGCAATCATAGATGTGTTAACTGTAATCCAGCAGAGCAGTAAGTGAAAGCACAGGAGCGACTGGAGCTCTGTAATGAAGTTTATATTAGTCAATCAGTTCCATCTGTGTTATTGCTCTGCCTCATTGTGGTAGTTGAAGGTATTGCAACAGACCTGACACTCTCATTACCACTCTATTTGTCTCCCACTCAGCTAACACTGCGGAACTATTAATATTAACATTACTATTGCTCATGCTTAGAGTTAGGGGTTTTCACAAAAACTGACAGAAGACAAAGCATTCGAAAAAATGTAATTGATTTATATTGGAGGGTCCCAAGCAATTTATGTTTATTCTTGCAATAGGTACAACATTAGATTTTTTTGTCAGGCAAATTAACTATTCAAAACCATTTTTTAATGTTAGCAACAACCTTGCAGTGAGATAAATTTTGGTATGGAATGAACAGTTGTCAATAACAGAAACACAAACCTCCTTCACAAACCACTGGCAGAAAGCTGGACCAATCCATTCTCTCGCATGCACTCCACAGTCTATCCATACTGACTTCTTATAGGGCCGTGTTCTCTTTCCTAACTGACAGGAGAGGGGTTGGGTAAGTTCAACAGAAGACTATATTTACTGAATGGACATGAGTTTATTGTCTCTCCTTTCAGCCTTTACCTGGAGCACATAGAGGGGCCGTCCCTCATAGGACCGTCCAATAGAAAACATGTCTAGCAGGTGTGGGTGTGTCCGGTTCATCTCAAACATCCAACTCTGGATCTGTGGAAAAGTGTAACACAAGATTTTGACCCACATTCTTCAATTCATAGCTCATATTTCATATTCATGTAAAACTTTGCAGTCGGAAATCTGTCACATATTATGGTTTCCATGAAAGGTTCTTACAAATTTAATTTTGCAGGTCTAGCCAACCTTGCGCTCATTTCTAATTAAATCATTGAGATCTAACTAAATCTAACTAAGTCTTGAGACCTGCAAGATTGCTCCATAATTTATGCTCCATAATTTAAAGGTGAAATGTGTAATACTTTCTCTTATCCCAGTTTAATGAGACAACTATAAGTAAGCCTTTCTTAGTTTGATGCTTTAAAAACATTGCATATTAAACTCTAACTTGCATATTAAATTACATGTCGACTGTGACCACTTGTGACTGGATAACCCAAGATGTGTGTAAATGCCAGAGTCTTTGATATGACAATCCTCAAGTTCAGTGAAATACTTACTTCCTCCAAGGGATGGTACACTTCATAGTCATACTGGAATTCCGATCTACGCATCCTGGATGACCTGTATCTGGTTTGTTTCTCAATTTCTGCTTGGAGATTGGAAATAAGCACCCTGTGGAGACAGTTGGGTGTCAAGGAAATGTTGAAAGCATGTGTACTCTGTTCTACTGTATCTAGATTTTAAAAACTCTTTTTCCTGCGTTTTAAGGGTTACTCAGATGAAGATAGACACTTTTCTGTATATAACGCTGAGTTTAAAGAAGCAATGATTATGACAGAAGTGCTGATTATGGCCAGTCACAAGAATATTTGATCAATTAGATAGATTTGCGTTTTATTTAAATTACATTTATTTATTTGACCAGCCTGATCTCACAAAGAAGTTGGCAAGTGTGTGCCAAGTATTTAACTGAAATCGGTATTTGTACATGTCTGTCTGGATTTATGGTGTTCTCACAGATGTGTGAGTTACCCATGCCAAGCACACTGACACACCCCTGGCCCATACAGACACTGGCTTTTGGACCTGACGCTGATAACAGCATGAATGGTCCTTTCCTCTTTGGCCCGGATAACACAACTTCAAAACGTTTTTCAAAATCTTTTTGAAATGTGAACTCTTCAGACCAAAAAGGGCGGCTCAACTGGTAGAGCGGGTCGACCACTAATCGCAGGGTTAGTGCATTCCCGGCCCACATGACTCCACATTAACTATGGATTGCTCCACAAAGTTTGACAACCAGAAATTTTCCAAATACGTTTTTATAACGTATCTATTGTTTTATAATCTGAAACCTAACAAACATTTTTGAGATATAGAAAAGTAAGTTATATATATATATATATATATATTCTTTATATATATGGTAACACTACAATAAGGTTCCATTTTTTAACATTAGATAATGCATTAGGTATTATGAACGAACAATTAACAATATATTGTTTACTGCATTTATTAATCTTAGTTAATGTTAGTTAATAAAAATACAATTGTTATTGTTAGTTAATGTTAGTTCATAGTGCATTAACTAAAATTAACTAATAAAACTTTTGATTTTCAAAATGTACTAGTAAATATTGTAATTAACATTAACTAAGATTAATAAATGCTGTCAAAGTATTGTTCATTGTTAGTTCATTAACTAATATTGTTAACTGTTCAGTGTATATATGTTGTGATTTTTCTTTGTCTATGAATCAGTAAAAAAAATGTAATTAAAAAAAGCCATGGGGGTCTGAGTGGATTTCTCAGTTGCTTGTCCCACAGAAACAGTTATTTGTCCCACAGGACATTGAAACTAGAGAATTTTGTACAAATTATAGTCCTAAGGGAGAAGGAGTACACTTACTCATAGTGGATATGTGCCTGGTGAAGATGTCTTCTCAGCCACTGTGTTTTGTTCTGGCCCACATGAATGTCTACTGAACTGTTCTCTCGAATCAGAGATGCACCGCTGGGCTGCCAAAGGTCCACCTGCAGAACATCACATTGCCTTTCAGTTTATTTAATTAAGTTCCAAACATAAATTTGGGAGGACCTTCCATCATCCCAACGTCACAACCACCAAAACAAAATCGTCACTGTTACTGTTGTAACCTCTGTTTCCTGAGGGAGGGAACGAGAGTTTGTGTCGAATGAAGTGACACAAGGGGTCTTCCTTGGGAGCCTCGCGTACCTCTGAACTTGAGAAAAGGCCAATGAGAAATTAGCGACAGAATTTGCATGTCCCGCCCCAGGACATATGGGTATAAAAGGAAGCGGGCGTGCATCTGTCAGTCAGTTTTTTGCACTGAGGAACCGAGAATAAGGTACGTCCGTTTACAGTGGTAGGTCCAGTGTTGTGGCAGAAGGGACACAACGTCTCATTCCCTCCCTCAGGGAACAGAAGTTACAACAGTAATCGTGACATTCCCCTTTTGTCACTCACTCGACGTTGTGTTAAATGAAGTGATACAAGGGGTCCCATTCAAAAGCGCCATGCACTAGACCGTGTTACGTGAACTGCTGACACAGGTGCAAGCAGGCTGCTGCGTACTAGAAGCAACTGTACGGCTGCATGTAACCCTCCCCAACGCCCCCAAAAAAGATGTCATATACAGACCTCAGGTTCCCAGCACCCCTGAGGGGGGAACAGGTGCTACATGACTAGCATGGAAGCAAGCCCAGCAGCCGCAGCCTTTTCTCTCTCTATGTCACTCGCATAGAGTGTGAAGCGGCTGGGGCTATCTTAACGCTACGAAATGTGCCGGGGAAGGTGGTCTTTCCCGATACTATTCTATCAGGGGGAAAAGACCCTGTGGAGGACACATTCTGTCCAAGCCCACACTCAGAGCAGCCCGGGCAAGCATGTCGGCCATCTGCACGTAAGCCTCAGACTGGACGGGCTGGCCCGAAGGCGTTTGTCCAGGGGCGGGACATGAAAATTCTGTCTGCCAATTACTCATTGGCCTTTTCTCAAGTTCGGAGGTAGCAAGGCTCCCAAGGAAGACCCCTTGTGTTACTTCATTCAACACAACGTCTTACACCTTTCTTTAAATTATAGGCTTTTCAGCTAAACTGAAAATGTAAAAAAATTATGAGAAACAAATAAATTCTTGAAACAACACAAAATGGAAAAGGTAATACAAAAAGATATCAAAACATTGTTTTGGCCAACAAAAATGTATACAGTTATGACATTTAAAACACGTGAAATCAAGCCCCGACCTGTCATGAAAAATATCTTAGTCCTAAGAACACATTTAAACTTTTGGTAAAATATAAAACCTTTCAGTCTGATACAGAGCTTCAAGGAGCCAACATGATCACAGCATTTGACCGAAATAATCTTTGTTTCTGTGAGTGTATCCACTAAACCACCTCAGATTGGCAACATGTGCTAGAGCCTTTGTAGTAGCCCAGATATCACTTCCTGAAACATAACCTCAGATTTGCATCATCAGCCTCCTCAGTACTTCTGCCAAACCACTACGCTGTTGAATTTGGCTACAACAACTGGCCTATTTAGTGCAAAAACAAAGAGTAGAGTTATTCATGCTGCCCATTTCTGCACCAGCACAGTTGTTTACGAATAATGAATAGGATTCCAGGGCTTTAGTAACAGGACCTTTAAACTGTGCACCATAATAATAGTTTTCAGTTATACTACTCAAATACGCAATCGCTTCTGACTGGCTACTGGCATACTGGCAGTAGGTTTAAAGGGATATTAGGCATATTAGGTTTGGTTTGAAGGAATAATTCACCCCGAAAGGTGCACCATGGAAGAAAAGAAGGTCACATGGGACCGGAACAACATGAGGACTGGTAGGGTTGGGCGAAATAGCTGGAAAAAATATTTTTCTATATTTTTCAGCTTATTAAAGATATTATATATATATATATATATAAATAATTATGTATTTGTTCTAAAATGGATTAAAAGTGTGTTGTTATTCTTTTAATAAAACGAACCATAATTTCAACCAAAAAGCCGTTGTAGTTAAGTATACTGAAATGTTTAATGCATTAAATAAAATCTAAAAATAACAAAGAAATTTTACAGTTTTTCAATTTCAATAAAACAAGGAAGAACAATATGTAATCTTTTTATTTAGATGCACCAATAAAACAATACATTAATAAAAAATTATATTTACATACATATAGTTTTAAATAAAAATATTTTTTATGAATTTTTTATTATAATAAAATATAATACAAAATGTAATTACTATTGTAATTCTTCTTATTATTATTTTATTATGAGAATTATATTTGCTTTATGGAACAGTAATTCTGAAAAATTATTTTCACAGAAATCTGAGTGTGCTGTCGTTTTTTCCTTCATCTTCACCTGGAGCTTTTATTTTGGTGGAACACTAAAAGTACAGTGTGTATTTGACAGCTTGTCATGTTGCTCATTTCAAATCTTGTGAAATGCTATCACCTCCTTCTTTTCTGTGATACAGTGTCCTGTTTTGTGATTTGTATAATAACTTTTTAGTTATTTAGTTATTTGGAGTTGAATGTGTGAACCTGCAGCACTTTTCTTTCATAGTGCACACAAACTGCTCTGAGAATGCTTAAAAGAATATATCATGAGTCCTGCTCTTGAACACAGAACAGCGCATTGCCTTCTGCGGTTTATTAATCACATACGAAAATACTGAGATTTTGATGCTATTTTGATGAATTGTAGTGGCCATATCAAAAACACACTACAATCACTGTGATATTTCTGTATAACTTAATTTTAGATAACCAGCAAAACCATTGCGATAATATAGTGAAAATTTGATATATTTTATTAAATGATGACAGAATTTTTAGTTTGAGAAGAACTATGCTTTACAGCAGGTTCAGTGTATTTTGACAAAATAGTTTTCGCAGGCAACATATTTCATGTTACTTTATGCTTGTTGATGTTTTGCCAGGGAGTTTCTTTAAATATGTTTCCCTGTATGCTGCCTTGATTAAAGGCTTTAGACAATGAGCATGTCATCTATGTTTTGTTTTTCTTCTCATTGCTAACCTTGTGAAAAACCATTAAAAAAAAAAAATAAGAGTAAAAACAAAAATCCTGACCTTACCACCAGTGGTGCCGGTGGGTTTCAGCTGTTGTGTGTATGTGTATTGTAGTGTTCAGTCCCACTTTAAAAGAATAGTTTAATAATTAAATTATAGTCTATGTATTCCTCTAAAAATATTTTGTACTGCAGAAGAACATAATTCACATCTGTGATGGCATGAGGTATATATATGATGAGATCATTTTCATTTTTGGGTGAACTAGTCCTTTAAGATACAGCTGTATCTTATTTCAGCCAAGAAGAAATTTGGCCAAGTGGCACACTATCAATGACTAAACTGAGATAATAGTTTGCAGACTGAGAGTGCAGTCAGAGTTTAAACCCTCTCTCTATTAGTGTAATGACATCAATTTTGGGGGGTCTCAACATGGCTCAGTTTAAGATTATATGCTAGTTCTCCCACTAGAAAAAAAAAGTAGTGATACCATGGTACAGTGATGTTATCAGATGTAATACCATGGTACTAAAAGATTAATTTACATAGCCTACAGTATACATATACCACAGCATTCACATGGTATGTAAAAGAATAATATTCCAGAAACATGGTACATATCAAAATACCATGGTAAATAAGTACCCTTTCTCCAAGTGATGTCACAATTACTATTTCAGACTTTGATTTGAATCTCGCTTTATCCCCACAGTAGATTGATGCACACTTTCTTAAGGGGCATGCACACACATAATTTAGTCATATAATTTGTTTTGAACTAAATGTAAATACTGTGTATTATTTTCTGAGCTATTGACACACTTACTGTACAAAGCAATTTTGATTAAATGACCATGTCTGTATATCTTGTTTTCAATTAGCTGTGGTTCATGTTTTTAAACTTATATGCTTATCTTTACCACTTTCCTTTTTGTTAAACCTATGAACACAGGCAGGGCAGGGATGAAGTCAGTGTCTAGGAAAACAGAGCAAAAATATCTCAATAACATTTTGATTGTGTTAACACACCACTGGACATCTTCCACAAGCAAATGTCAGGAAATAGAGATTTAGCCAAACCCATTGCCAGGCGAGAGAGTCCTTCAACCCAGACAGGTCACATTAATTAGTATATGGAGATAATCCTGAGATGTGATGGTCTCATTTAGTGTAAAAAAGTAAAGTATATCAGTGTTCTCCTTGTACTCATCACAAATACAGAGGCATATTTCTGAAAAACAAAAAGGTATTTGGGATGGTGCTGGAGAAGCTTCTGTAATTCTTGTCTGACCTTTCCTAAAGGAAGCTAAGTACATTCAAGCATCATTGGTGTTCAGACTTACAAAATGCTGGTGCTCACAGATTGGAAAAAACAACGTAATCACAATCACTCAGACATTCAGAAAACTTAAGTACTTGTAAAAAAATAAAATAGTTTACCAGTCCTGATTTTGTAAGAAAATTTGTTACATTACATTTATACACTTGGCAGACACTTTAATCCAAAGCAATTTGCAGTGCATTCAAAGTACATATTTTATCAGTTAGTGTTGTTGTTGTTGATAGCACCATACAATTACACTAGACCCACATGATAGACATTTCTGGGCCATTAGTTGGTCACTTACTTACACAACTCATCTTTCATAAAAGTGACATCATGTTTGTTCATACTTTGTATGGTTCTTTTCACACGATCAATGACATTGCGATAGGAGTACTGTAGAAAGAAGAGACTCACCGTCTGGTTTTGGAAAAGCTGTTTGACTTCTTGAACCTCAGAGTTGCTCCTAGGAATTATTCTGAACACTTGATCACTGCAGAAATAAAGGAATACCATTACTATAAATGCTAAAATGCAATGCTCAATCAAAAAACAGGAACAAAACTATTTTTCTTTTTTAACAAAATAAAAGCTTCTATTAGCTATAAGAATACAACCAGTCATTTCTATTTTACAAACACTAGTATCTGAAAAAGGAGTGATGACTGAACCGTATGTACACCTTAAGATACAGTAAAGTTCCAGATGTATCTTAACTCTGTATGCATCTTGGGTTGGGTTTTAAAGATTTGTTCTTGTTTTATCTAATCCTGAGGAATTCCTGCTACTTGCTCCAGAGTAATTCAGCTTATCTAACAACAAATTACATAATTTGTCATTTTCATCTGTCCTAAGAGTAAATGTTATGATGTGGGTACAAGAAGGAAACCATATATCAACATGAATGGTTGATATGTGTTGTGGTTGCTAAGGAGATCTTGGTGGTTGCTAGGTGGTTGCCCAAGTCAAAAGAGGCTTTCTTTTGATGATGATGATGGCTTTCTTTTTATGCAGAACACAAACAAAGATGTATATACAATGCAAGTGAATGGGTACCTAAATTTTGAAGCTCTTAAAAACACATAAAGGTAACATAAAAGTAACCCATATGCTTCAATTTCTCCTCTATGCCCAGAAGTTGGCGATATGCAGGAAGAATGCAAATTGCCAAAAAGAAAAGAAAAAGAATGTGGAAGTGAAAGTGGAGATTTATAGTAAATAAGGACTTAATTAATTATCTGTTTCTCACCCACACGAATCATATCATTTCTGAAGATATGGATTTAACCACTGGAGTCTTATGGATTACTTTTATACTTACTCTATGTGCTTTTTGGCACGTCATAATTCTGTCCACCATTCACTTGCATTGTATGGACCTACAGAGCTGAAATATACTTCTAAAATGTTTGTTTGTGTTCATCTGGGATGGCATGAGTGTGAGTACATTTTAGATTTGTCATTTTTGGGTGAACAATCCCTTTAATATCCCCTCTCTGTTTCATCTGCCTAACATTAGTGATTAATGTCAGTGTGTTTCAAGTAGTAGTTGAATTTACGGACTTTTTATTGAGCTATAGGTGACAAATAAAGGCTACTCTACAAAGGATGTTTTGTCTGCAATGATTCAAATGACATCAGTGATGACTTTATTGCATCACAAAAAGCAAACTGCTATTTTTAGGCCTTGAGTGAATTGAATGCTCCAGGTAAAAAAAAAAACAATTTTTGTGGTGTAATTGTGCACGCTCCCCCACGCCAACTCTACCATTATAAGAGAAAGCCACAATGCTCGTCTCAGTTCATCATAATAAAGGAAGGCATCTCCCAGTAATGGTAAGAGTGGTGGAAATTGCGCTTGACGCCACACCCGCAGTGTCTTTGTAGGATAGTAACATACGTGGTATTATATGTCCCGGATGGTACAGTATTTCCCAAAGAATCTTTATTGTGTGGTGTCATGCAATATCGGCACAAAGAGCCGTAAAGAACTGCTCATCCCAAAAATCACAAAAACAAACCCATCCTCAGCTCCAGGGCAATAAGCTGCTGCATGCTAATATTCAAGTTAAAGCAAATTTTTCTGACTATAGGATATAGGACTTCTCGTGTCGACCATTTCAGATTGTGTCCTTTAGTCTGGGGTGTTTTATTTTGTTGATTGTTCCCACCTGTCCAATATTTAATTCATGTTTATATATGGATATTTATGCCTCTATAAAAAAACATTTTTATATGAACACTTTGACTTGTATTGATGTTATATTGTGATACTCATGATTAAAATTTTTATTGACTGACATCGCTTATATATATATATATATATATAAAGTTCTGCAGTGACACATTTCACAAGACACTTTTATGCTAAACTAGAAAGCATATAATCAAATACAATACTTTTCCGTATTTTCTAAATATATATATTTTTTTGTTTGGATCTAAAACTAATCCTTGTAGACCAGACATGCAAGCACAAGCCCGTCATCAGAATTTTGGTGCTATACAAAATCATGTTACACAGTGGGCTGCAATGCATCTGTTAAGCTTAAGAAACATTAATGACTAAAATATCTACTGTATGCATTTACTCCTGGTTCATTGTAAAGACTATGGTCTTTCATCTCTCTCTATTTGTTTAAGCTCATCTTTACATCAAGTGTTTGCCAAAGCAGTTTTGTCAGACTTTTAAATGACGTCCTCTCAAAATATGTCACAGTATGAAATGTTTAGTGATGACGTGCGTTGTTTTTTTACTAGAGAGGTTAGGGATAGTTTTTTGTGCTTTGAACCCATTTCTCATTTAAACAATTGTTCTTTGATAAGCATTCTCAGTATGCTTGCATCATACTGATCTTATCAGCACTGTTTTGTAGATTTAAATGACACTGTGAAACATTTTCACATCTTTTAGGAGACATAAACATAAGCACAATGTCTTTTGTTCTGACATTACACTAGTGTAGCATACAGGCCCTCTCTGATTTCAGCTGGCAACTGACTCACACATTAAGGACAAAGCCTGTCATTTAGGTTGGTGTGTTGTGTATGAGGACTGAGCTGGGTCAAACGCACTGGGATTCACACCTCACACACATGAAGAGGCGTTGATTGTTGCGTTTTATAGCCCCATGTAAAGCATCCATCTGATGGAATGGAGAAAAACACAATTGACTGACCCTATATGGTCGTCCGGAATTTATAGCACCCTGTCCTGAGAAAGACGCTAACTGATGGGAGGCTGACATTTAAACTTGAAAAGAAAAAAATAAATCTTAGCCAAATAAAACATGAAAATCATCAAGTTGACTTGATTGTTAGCACATTTTATTAGCAGCTGTACCATTTAATCATCCATTTAAAGATAGTTAACCACTTTTTATCTATGTGTGACACACTAAATATGTAAAAAAATAAAAATAAATCATCTTATATAAATCTCCCATATTCAAACTCACTTAAAGAGAGGAAGTCCAAACACACTAATAAATCTTCAGAGAAAATTTGAGTTTTATTGTGAGCCATAAATAACTTAGGATGCTTCAAAGCTTTTCTAATGATAAGCAGCAACATTCCTAATCCTACACGGCTGCATCAGAAATATTTGCATTGGTCTAAATGACTATAGTTCAGAGTTTAGACCAAATTAGGCTGGTGTATTTGTTTGTGTCAAATGCATTCCTGGTGCCATTTCCCTTTTAATGAAAATAATGCAAATCTTGCTTTCTTGTCACCTGTGCAATACTCTATAGAGCTTTAAAACACACTCAAAGGGAATATGGCCCATTTATTCCATCAAAATAATATGATATTTCAAGCTGGGATGAATTGTCCAGCTACTGTAAAAAACAAGATGAAGAAGTGTCAAGTTGTATCCCATCTTCCCATTCAGAAAGTAACTACTCAGAAACTATGATATTATCATCATGTAAATGACTGATAGGCCAGTGTTTCCCCAATTCTCACTCTGGCTGTTAGCATTTATAAGCTATAGCTCCCTGACAAGTAAGAAGCAAGTGTTTTCACCTCTTTGTGAATTGTTTGGCTCTTTAAGCTTCCTTG
Organism: Moxostoma hubbsi; assembly: GCA_032164185.1. Classification (NCBI taxonomy): domain Eukaryota; kingdom Metazoa; phylum Chordata; class Actinopteri; order Cypriniformes; family Catostomidae; genus Moxostoma; species Moxostoma hubbsi. The sequence goes on from JAVLUX010000033.1 coordinate 19,435,625, forward strand.
CCTTTAATAATTCAGAAACAAGGGTATAAAGGAGAATGGTGGGTATAAATAAAGCTTGATATACACCACTTCATGATGAATTCAGGCCTAAAACTCTTATTTGAAACTATTTATGAGTATTGTCATTAATGATAACTGGACAAGGACTATAAATAATTAATTTCCATAAATTGTCCAGCCCTAGAACTCTCTGATATTTCCAGGTTCCCCCAGACTGGGATCAGAATAGAGTGCTGAAGGTAAACCCACTCCAGTTCAAGAAGACATTCCCACAATACATGGTGATGAGAGATCCAATAAGCATCGAGTAGAATATGTCTACCAGCAAACTCAGTTTGAAATTCACTTTTCCAATATCTGTTATTATTTTCAAACCCAATAATTTATCTTTGACAAAGTTTAGTTTGTTCAAAGTAGTTTAATCAAAAAATAAATATAAAACGGATAGTTCCAGTCCTGGATGCTGATTGGTCAACAGCCATGTTTTTAATTCATGATAAAGCACAGCTCTGGTCTCTTTACAGAACTTCTATTTGTATCTCTCTGCAGCACCCATAGCTTACAGTTATTCTTGTTGCCTACCAATGTTCTGTTTCAGGTTAACTAACAGGGACTATGGTGTGAGTGAGTCTCAATTCAAAGAACGAGGAGAACGGACTTGTGTTCTTATTAAGACAGTCTTGCCAAGCATCCTTGGAAGAATTAACTCAGAAGGACAGTTGGACGCAGAAAGCATCTACTGAGAGCTTTCAGATGTGCTGCGATCTTCCTGTTGTACATAACCATCATTGCAAATTTGAATCCAGTGAGAGAACTTCTGGCATTATCACATCAGTGACAGCATTAACATCATCACACCAATGAGGTTTTGCAGGACTAGTGACACGTTCAAAGAATATTGTTTTCTCCATGTTTATTACTGTGTTAAAATCATGCTCCAAAAAAACAACAAATGGTGACAGAGTATACTATAATGACTCTCACGTGCCATCAGACTTTCGCAAGCTCCTTTACAGCCCCTAGCATCAGTCGCTAGTGCACATCTTTAGGTTAGGAGAGTGAGGTATACACATTGCACAGCTATCTATTAGCTAACTCCCTTTACACTCACGAAAGTCTGATGGCGCCTGAGAGTCATTATAGTATACTCTGTCACCATTTGTTGTTTTTTTGGGCATAATTTTAATACAGTAATAAACATGGAGGACACAAGTGTTTACAGACTTTAATCTTTTAACATGTCACTAGTCCTGCAAAACCTCACTGGTGTGATTATATTAATGCTGTCACTGGCGTGATATTGTCAAAAGTTCTCTCACTGGATTCTAATGTACTGTGATGGTTTACTGTGCAACAGGAAGATTCCAGCACATCCAAAGTTCGTTCTTCCAAGGTAGCTTGGCAAGACTGGTCTTCATAAGAACACAAGTCCATTCTTTCTTAGAACTACGAAACACCTAATTATTTTAGTTACAAAATATTACTTTTTAATGAACATTTGTTTCCTTTATATTTGTATTATGTGGTGACCTTTATATAAAATCAACCAGGCACTCTAGGCTGTGCCATATTGTGAATGTAGTCACAGGGAGTCGCGTGGTGCCTACAATCCCTTCAGCCGTTACTATTAGCGTGACAATATAGCACGGCCTCTCATGCCTTATTGCTTAAAACGTCACAATAGTCTAATAACACTCTAATGTCAATCTGCGTCCATTATCATCTTCAGATGTCCTTTGCACTTCGCGCTTCTACCTGTCGAGACTCACTGAATAGTTTAAGAAGCCACTTAAGGAGTTCTCAGTCTTTCCAAAGGAAAAACAAATCTTATCCCAGCGAAGCCGCTTTTTTGTTTAAATCCAGCTTTGACACAAGAAGAGACAGACTGATCTCTAGTCTTTATGTGCTGAGACACAGAGTGCACTTCAATTCACTTCAATCGTCCCTCGCCCTGGATTGTTAAAACTGCTGAGAAGACATATCCATTTGAGGGGAACGGCTCGTTCGGACGAACCGGTGAAGAACCGAATCATTTGAGTCTGTTTACAAAAAAATGTTTAATGTAGCCAAATTAATATTAAGTTAAACACCCATAGTTCTGTGCGAATTGAATAGATTATTTTCCATTACATTCTAGTGTTTTACAAAGGCAGCGAACGGTTCAACCGAATCATTAAACAAGAATCGTTTCAACGAATCGGACATCAGAATTTTCTCAGAGCTCTGAACGTAAAAACTTTTAGCGTCAATGAATGACTGAATGAAACGCATCACTTACCCGACATAGCGGTTGTTGTAGAGGTAAGCGACGCCAGGATGTAGCGTGGTGCTGAAAATGATAACACATCCGAATAAAACAGTCCTGACCAAGTCTCTGCTTCTCAATGCCATATTATAACCTAGAATATATTTATATATACGGTGATGCTGCAGCAGTTTATCAGAGGCTGCGCTTTGCTTGTGGAAAGTGGCTGAAATGAATCCCAGTGAATGTCCCGTGTTCGCTCCTGGGACGATTTCTTGAAGCAGAAGTGTGAAATCATTCATGTGGGAATTCGGGTGGTATCCCGAGTCTTTTAAAGCGTTTTTGGAAGTGTGGTCACGTGATGCGGGGTGTCAGCGGGGTTGGGAACTGAATCCCTCTGTTTGGAGTGAGATCAGTGGAACGCTCAAGTGAAACAGTGCCTTTTATTAAGAGCGGAATTTTGCCTCTTCACGGATCCCAGCAGTAGGCTATTGTTTGATGCCCATGTGGCGGAATTTTTGTCTCCAATATTTCAGTATTCAATAATTAATTTTTTCCCCCATCATCAATTACATTTTAAGTAGACATAAAAGCTAAATGGCCTTATCACAGCATGTTGTAAATTTGGCACCAAATTGATTTTACTTACAAATTTAAGGCAGTAAAATTAAGTTTTCCAGTTTTAGGGGGTTGAAATAATAATAATAATTATTATTATTTTACAATATAGGCCTACATATTTCTCTTGAGTGGTAAATTTATAATAATTACACTCTCCATACTGTTTGTTAACACTTTACAGTATCTAAGGCACATATATTGCATGCACTACAATGTATAATAATATAAATGTGCTTCATGTCAAAAATCTAATCTAATTCATGCCTAAAATCTAGATTATCCTATGGGTTTTGAATGGAAGTTTGCTCTACAACGTAAACTAAACATAGTCCTTAACGTGAATTTTAAAAATTCACTTTTGAAATATGACTGTGTGTAACGTCCACATATATATAATGTAGATTACTTGACCTTATTTTTCTAATAAGTTAAAAAAAAAAAAAAAAAAAAACATAATTAAAACCCATAGGAAAATACAGAGGGAACCCATGGCAAATTCTCTTCCATGTTTTTGGACTACAACGTAAACAGTTCTGTTGCTACAGAGTTAGGATTGTTAGGGTGTTCTGCGTGGTTGCATACAATACTTACCCAAGTCAAAGGGGTCCACCCCCAAGTCTTTATTATGTTCCTGGTAATCCCTCCTGTCCCAATATCTATGTTTTACTTTTTTTTTTTTACCTCTTTTATCATCCACCAGGTAAAAACTGTATGTTCAGTGATTTAAGCAAGTAACTGCACTTCTCTTATCAACAACCCACACGAGTTGAGCTAATAGCACAAACAGTGCAGGATGAAGTTTAATGCTAGTGTTAGAGGTTTAGAACAAAGTGTGACCAATTATGCTTATTCATTTATATCACACTGCCTGGCCAAAAAAAAAAACAGTTGCATACATTTATATTTCGTTGGACATCATTAGCATTGATTACGGTGCACATTCGTTGTGGCTTTTGTTTCGTCAAACTTATGCAACATCACAACATTTATTTCTGTCCCGAGTTGAATACATTTTTGCCAGAGATCTTGAATTGATGACGGGTGAGCCGAACCACTCCGTAAAGTCTTCAGCAAATCCCAAAGACGTTCAATGGGGTTAAGGTCAGGACTCATGGTTCACCACTATACTTACAGGTTTTAATAATACGCTGGACAGTTCTTAACACAATTCCAGTGATTTCAGCATTCTCTTTAGTTGTTTTCTTTGCTTGATGCAGGCCAGTAATTTGCCTCTTCTGAAACACAATAGCATCTTTTCCACAACCACGGAATACGTCTTCTGACATGTTTGTTTAAAAAATTAGAAGCTACACCCTGCATCATTTAGGGTTAAAATAATTGTTGCCAGCTGAAACTTATTAATCCCTGCAATAATGATCCAGTCATAGGCTCTTAAGTATCTGCTTATTTAAATCCAACTGGTGACTTCTTTTTTGGCTAGGCAGTGTATTTCTTGTTTGTTCATCCTAACACCACAGAGATGCGTTTATCAAGAGGTCATTCTTTACCATTTTTCTTGTTTTAGTAGAACACATTTCTTGTTACTGCAACTTTATTCTTTGTTTTATTCTATAATCATCTATCTGTATAGTGAGGTTAAAGGCCTATAACTAGCAATCTACAGGCTTCGTAATTCCATCACACCAGCACATTTTTCAAATGCTTCCCCCTGTGTCAACACTCTGCCACCTGTTTTACACCCAATTACTGTGCACCAAATTACCCTCAGAGACAGGCACTGACAGGAAAGCTGATCCTGTAAAAGTGGATTCAATGTGGAAAGCAAAGACTTTGGAGGAGATCTCCCTGGGAACATGCTGTGAAAAAATAGAACCATTTCATAAAATGACATTCTGTCATTCTTCTATTGCATGGACAACATGTTTGATAATAAAGAATCTTTTTCAGGCATCTAACCAAGCTTCAGTTTATAGCTATGGTATCTTTAAAGCACAAGAAGGCAATTGCTCTTGCTTTCCCATTACTTGTCGGTGTCTGCCATAATTTGTCTCCACTAAAGTGAGAAATTGCATACAATCAGATACCACATTGGGAGGAAAATTCATAAATTCCTGTGTTCAGCAATAACAAAAATAACCCTTTACCATGTTCCCCACATGTGCTGCAATACCTCCCCAAAAGCATCATATTACTTACTAGTGGTTAAGTTTTGCATTCAAGAAAAACAGGACTGAAGTGTTTTTGAGAAATATGGACAGGTTGAGCTACAGTAGCATATTCATATTCATTCAAACTTGGTTTCTTTCCATAGCAGATCATGTTCACAGTTTGTAGGGGACCCGAAAGGTTTGAGTAAATACAGAGGGTGGATAGTGGTAGGCTGAAGCTTGCTTTTTAAGGACTCAATTTGCAAGGATGCTGTAAGGGGCCATCTGAATCACTTTTATATCTTGGTGGTAGTAAAAAAAATAAAGAGTAACTACACAACTGCTTTAAGCCTGTATGTTTGGAAGTGATACTATGCTTTTAACGACTGCAGTCTGCACCACCAATAAAACATTAGTACTGCCTGCAAACCTCAGTGTACTGGGTAGCTGAAAGGCCTTCTTCAGGGTGTAAAGATGCCTGGTAGAAGGGGCTCTGGCTTGGCTGATTGTGTCTACAACGGCAGGTGGTAGACCAGCTAGATCTTCCGCGTCCCCTCCAGGGGCCAGACGTGGAGGTTCCAAATGTCTGGGTGCAGGTGCCAGAGCATTAGAAGCAATCGGTTCAGCTCCATGTGTCCTGCTTTGGACTGCAAATGAATTGGGATAGTGAGTCTTTGTGTTATCCTTAGTGCATGCAACCACTTCCTGATTGTGAAGATATACACATAAGTAAAAAAAAACTCAAGGATATTTCTTTTGAAACGTTTATTAATTCCTGACCAAGCAGAACATTTGATTCCTCTGCTCGTCCATGTACTCCTCTGTGGCTGAAAACACACATGTTCTACAGACATTTATTCTTTTATTGCCTGCCGTATATCTTGGTCACAGTGGAGCTAGTATGAAGTCAATATGTAATATAAACCAGCAAATGAAGCCCTAGTGCTAAAAGGGATAAAAGGTCACTCTCTCAGAAGATGTGGAAGACATGAACGAGTATCAAATGAAAGCACATATTAATTTCCTCTTCATACAGCCACAATAGGATGACATCCCAGCTGTGAGGAACAGAGTTGTCATCCCTGTTTACTGATTTATATGAGATTGGTCTTTGTTGTAGGAGTGCAGATTTCTTCTTTAATATCTTTGTCTTATTAAGCTTAAGAGTGAGATAGTCTGAGCTGAAGAGAAGAGAAAGGATGAGAACGAAAACTTGTGAAAACTCTTCACATTTTACTTCCTAGAAGACTGTCTCTCACTCTTCCTACTGATCTTGCAGCTCTAGCTGAAACAGGTCTTCTGTCATTATCTACTGACCCTTAGAAGATGAAAGCCTCTGTTTCTCAACAACAGAGTTTCAGAAATGTAACCTATAATTTTTCTGTCTCTTTATAGGAACAAAAAGTAACACTCTGTACACATTGGACACTGCATATAACTTTCCAACATTTCACCAACAAGTTGATACTGTACCACAATAATGCTCAGAGTATTGAAGATTGCAATGTCATTTTGTTTTTCAGATTTACCCCTTATAACTGGTGCTTGCTAACCCAGTAAAGCTTGACATATGAATACTCAGAAACTGAAATAGTTGTCAGAATAAAGTCTTTTATACAGAAAATTATATATCTTTTTAAATGGCACTGTTCATTGAACCTTCAAGAAAAAAATAGCATATTTATTTCTTTACAATCACATTTGATGCATTAACCCTTTATGGTCATTTATGAATCATAACATGTGTTTTTTTTAACACACACACACACACACACACACACACACACACACACACACACACTGATTTCCAGTTTGTAACCTAAAATGTCCTTGTAAACCACTCAACCACGTACCGCCAGGGATTAGCTGCTCGACTGAGACTGCAACTGACTGCCTATGATGACTCCATCGGCTTGGAGCGATTTATCCAGCTGTCCAAACAAGTGGCACATTGACAACAGAACACTCCATCCTACAATTTCCTCCTGATCACCACCTGTCTGGTAATCGCCCTCCAGAACCCAACCACGAGCCCATGCAACTTGATCACTCTCGCCTCACTCCAGCAGAGAGAAACCGGACGTTCAACAACAAATTGTGTTTATACTGTGGCAATCAGGGACACTTCATAGCCACATGCCCTGTGAAACCCTCACGCTCCGTGGTGAGTTATATTACTGCTGTTTATTCAAGCAATGTTCCATTGTGCACAAGAGTAAATTTGTCCTCTGCTTACCTGTCTTTAATAGTCACCTTGCTCCTTGACTCTGGGGCCACGGGGAACTTCATCACAGACAACCTCTGCCAGTCCCCTTTGACACCAAACTCCCTATACACTCCGTGACTGGTCATCCGCTGGGCAAGGGGTACATCCGTTAGCATACCACCCCGGTAATGTTACAGGTGGGTTTTATGCATCTGGAGGACATTGAGTTTATGGTTCTGGAGGGCTCAACCGCAGATATAATTCTGGGCCGCCCCTGGTTGTGTGATCATTCCCCTGTCCTATCCTGGAAGTCTGTTGAAATCCTGCAATGGGGACAGAAATGTTTTAAGACCTATATATACCAGTACTCCATCCTCATAGGAGAAAGGAGGAGATCTCTTCTATTGTCAAACCTGTGAATGTCTTCACCACTGAGAGACCAGCCAGCGATGGTCCCCTGAATATTCCTGACTGTTATCAGCAATACGTGTTCTGCCCCAAGAAAGCTTCCCAGCTCCCTCCACATTGACCATGCCATCGAGCTCCTACTGGGTGCACCACTGCCCAGTGGAAGGATTTACCCCTTATCACTCCCAGAGCAGAATGCAATGGATGGTTACATCGAGGAAGCTTTAGCCCAAGGTTATATCCGTTCATCCACTTCCCCTGCCGCCTCGAGCTTCTTCTTTGTTCAGAAGAAGGATGGAGGTCTGAGACTGTGCATAGACTTCCGGGTTATAAGCAACGTTACAGTCAAGTACCGGTATCCCCTTCCCTTCATCCCCGCAGCCCTGGAACTGCTAAGAGGAGCAACAGTGTTCACAAAGCTCGACCTTCCACAGTGCTTATAACCTTTTTCGTATACGGAAGGGGGATGAGTGGAAGACGGCCTTTGTGACACCAACGGGACACTACTAGTACCAAGTTATGCAGTACGGCCTGGTCAAGGCCCCCTCCAAATTTCAGGGCTTTATGAAAGGGGTGTTCCGGGAGTACCTCCACCATTTTGTACTTGTCTATATAGATGACATCTTGATTTACTCTCGGAACATAACCGACCATCGTCAGCACATGGCCCTGGTACTAGAGTGTCTGTGCAAGTTCCAGTTGTTCCTCAAGGCCGAAAATTGCTCATTCCATCTGAGTCATGTTTAGTTCCTTGGTTACAACATCAGTCCGCAAGGAATCCAGATGGACCAGGGAAAGGTAGAGGCTGTAAAATTGTAGCCAGTTCCAAAAAATTCCTGTGGTTAGCAAACTTTTACCGAAGATTCATCTGTGATTACAGCTCCATTGCTGCTCCCCTGACCTCATTACTCAAGAAGGGACCCACTAACCTGTCCTGGACCCCAGAAGCCTTCCATGCCTTCCTCAAATTGAAGGAAACCTTCAACACTGCTCCTGTACTAGTCCACCCAGATCCTGAACTCCCTTTTGTGGTGCTTTCTCAGCAGCAAGGGAACTCAGCTAAATTGGATCCATGTGCTTTCTCTTCCTGGCATTTATTTTAGGCAGAGCAGAACTACGATATTGGGAATAAAGAACTACTCGCCATATAGCTGGCCTTGGATGAGTGGTGCCATTGGCTCGAGTGTTCCCGTCATCCTTTCTTAGTCATCACTGATCACAGGAACCTGGAATATCTCCAGAAGATATGCATGCTGAACCCACATCAGGCTCAGTGGGCCTTGTTCTTCACCTGCTTCAATTTCACGATCTCCTATCGCCCTGGATCCAAGAACACCAAGGCAGATGCATTGTCTCGCAGACATTCTCCCAACACCAAAAACTGAAACTGAAACTATCCTTCCCCATACAATGGGCTTTGGATGACCGGATCACCCAAGCCTCCGCCACTGATCCTGCTCCGCCTGAGTGCCCAGAGGGTAAACTCTACATTCCTGCCACACTTCGAGCCACACTTCTTCAATCAGTTCACTCCTCCCTGGGCACTGGTCACCCTGGTATCCAACAAAAACCTCTTGCTCCTCCGGTCCAGATATTGGTGGCCATGTATGTCTCAAGATGTACGCCATTTCGTCCAAGGATGTCCTGAGTGCGTTATCGCCAAATCTCCTCACCACTTACCAGGTGGCAAACTCCTCCCACTGCCCGTACCACTTCATCACCAACCTACCTGAATCTGAAGGTAATTCTTGTGTTATACCCCTTAAGCAACTAACTACTGCCATGGAAACAGCCAAATTGCTATTCGACCATGTATTCAGAAACTTTGGAATACCCAAGGATATTGTGATGGACAGTGGTCTGCAATTCATCTCAAAGGTATGGCACAGCTTCTTCACTCTCCTAAGTGTGACTGTGAGTTTGTCTTCTGGTTACAATCCACAGACTAATGGGCAGGTGGAAAGGAAGATCCAGGAAATTGGTTGCTTCCTGAGGACATACAAACACGCCAATCAGCACAGCTGGAGCCAGTTTTTACCCTGGGCCGAGTATGCCAATCCGATGTCAGGATATCAACACCACCACAGTACCAACCTGGGTAGAAGGTCTGGCTCTCAACCAGGGACATCTGTCTCCATCTACCCTGCAAGAAGCTAAGTCCCCGGTTTATTGGCCAATTCCCTATAGTCAAACAAATCAATCCTGTCACCTACCTGCACAAACTCCCCAGCACTTATCGTATTCACCCCAGTTTAAAACCTCACCAACCTTCTATGTCTGATTCCCTCATAGAGTCCGGTGCTGCTGATGGCCCTCCACTGCCACTTCTCCTGGATGATGGACCGGCATATTTGGTCAATGACATCCTTGACTCCTGACGTTGTAATAGGCACATCAAATACCTGGTCGATTGGGAGGGTTTCGGCCCCGAGGAAAGGTCGTGGGTGGCTAGAGGAGATATCCTTGATCCCGCTCTACTCACCAGATTCCATGCCTTACACCCTAACTGCCCAGCGCCTCGAGGAATAGGTCTACCCCAATGTCAGGATCATCGGTCCGCAAGAATGGCCTGTCACGAGCACTTGGGACTCTCTCTCACCGTCATTCACTCGCTCTCACTCACCTGCGTTCTAATCACTCACAGTTTTCAGTATTCTCATGATAAGTGACTTTGAATAAACCGAGAATATGGCATGCCAACACTTTTGATGAACTGCTCTGTTCTTACAAGATTAACGATTAAAGTGAAGCCTGAGTGACTCCTACATATAGACATTTATGAAGGACTACTTGCCTGAGTGTTACTTCCTTGTTATACTTCACCCCGCTGTGACAGTGCTGGATATATGACTTTGTTTACACTGTGTGAACCTCAAGCCTTGTGATGTAAACCAGCTCCCCTGTTGAAAGAAGAAACACATCTTTATGCCAACTTGAAGCTTAAGTTCCCTGTTTCGGCAAGTGCCGTGCATTATGTTTCCTTTAATATATCTGTGCCTACTGCCATTGTCTTGTGTCTAACCGAACATTATTGTCTGAGACTTTATGCCTAACCTGTGATATTCTGAATACACTACTTACCTGTTTCACCTGTGTTCTCTTGAAATAAACTCTGCATCTGGGGTCATCACATTAATCACATTATTTGTTTATAGAGTTCTTGAGTTATGAAATGCCAAATATGATTACAATTAACAGGAATGCTGCACCTTTTTCTAGAGTGTATAATTTAAGTATTTATTATTTTATTTGGTTACTCAAAAAAGTATCCTACTGTCTCAAAAGTATTTGCAAGTATTGACAAATTGTGCAGTATAACTATTGCCCCTATATCTACATTATGTCACAAAAACCTTCCAAATACCCTTTACCACACGTTTGGAGGCCTTGTATCCCATGTGTATATTAAAAGGCCCTCATACACTTTTTTTTTTTTAAGAATTTGAATGAAACAGCCTTCTATTCAGGGCTGGACGGGTAATCTGGCATACCAGGCATTTTCCCGGTGGGCCAACGCACTTTGGGACTGATCAGGTGCGAACTGTCCATCGGGAGAACCAAGCGGGCCAGTGGGTCGGCCGTGAAACGTGCTGAATGGGCCGTGATAAGCTCAAATGAGCCGCCACATTATGCAGAACGGACCATAAAACTGCGCTGCGATATGCAGACCACAGATTTTCACACAAATTATGTTGCTCCATCAATATTCAATAAAAAGACATTTATTTATTCGATATTCGAGTAGTGGCCAAAAATATTGGCACAATTGGTAAATATGAACAAAGAAGTCTGTGAAATAAATCTGCATTGTTTATCCTTTTGATCTTTCATTCAAAACATTCACAAAAATTTAATCTTTAATTGAAGTAAAACAATTGAAATATCAGGGAAAATATCTAATTATTAAATAAATATTTTTCTCCAAAACACATTGGCCACAATTATTGGCACCCCTAGAAATTCTTAAGAGTATAAAACATCTGAAGTATATTCCCATTCATGTTTTATATTTTTTAGTATACCTGGGTGACTAGGAACATGAAATTGTATAAATATGTAAAACAATGGCCAAATTCCCTTTATCATCATTCACAGTGGGTTAGACTATAGAATATAGTTCTGATGTGCAGCAAAAGGTTATTGAGCTTCACAAAATGTGAAGTGGCTATAAGAAAATAGCCAAAGCATTGAAAATACCCATTTCCACCATCAGGGCAATAATTAAGAAGAATCAAATAGAGATGTTAAGAATTGGGCTAGAAAAGGATGTGTGTCTATATTGTCTTCATGCAAGGTGAGGAGTATGGTTCAAGTGGCCAAAGACTCTCCAAGGATCACAGCAGGAGAACTGCAGAAATTTGTTGGGTCTTGGGGTCAGAAAGTCTAAAAAAATAAATAAATCAGACATCACCTACATCACCACAAGTTGTTTGGGAGGGTTTCAAGAAAAAAGCCTCTGCTCTCATCCAACAACAAACTCAACTGTCTTCAGTTTGCCAGACACTACTGGAACTTCAAGTGCGACCAGGTTCTATGGTCAAATTAAACAAACACAAAAAAAGAGCTTTTTGGCAGCAAACACCAGAGATGGGTTTGGCGTACACAATGCACACAGCTAAATGTGGTGCTGCATCTTGAATGTTGTGGGGCTGTTTTTCTGCCAGAGGTCCTGGACATCTTTTTGGATACATGGCAGTATTACTCTATCAAATAGAGATAAACAGATAAAAGATAAAAAATCAAAACCAGACTGCCTCTGCCAGAAAGCTTACAATGGGCCCTTGTTGGATCGTCCAGTTTCACAGTCACCGTTGTTCCAAGGACTCTTATTTTTAAATAGTTTTTGTCTTGTCCCCAAACTCCATTTCCCAGCCACCTGGTCTCCATTCCCTCATCAGCACCTTGTGAATATATACCCTCTAGTTAATTTCCATCATTGTTAGTTCTTGTTCATTATTAGTTGTTGCATAGTTTATGTTAACACAAACAACTGTCTAGTTTTGTCACCTTTGTTACAAAGTCATCGTCTTCTGTGTATCATTGCCTTCTGGTCATTGTGATTAAATGGATTGCTGCACTAGGATCCTGCTCTCTTGCCTCATCGGTACTAAACATGGCATCCAGCAGGACAATGATCCAAAACAAACATCAGAATCAACACAAAAATGGTTCACATACATCAAAATTATGGTTCTGCCATGGCCATCCCAGTCCCTGATCTGAACCCCAATTTGTGGGGTGAACTGAAGAAGGGAGTCCACCAACATAGACCTCTGAATTTGAAGGATCTGTAGAGATTCTGTATGGACGAATGGTCTCAGATCCCTTGACAGGTGTTCTCCAACCTCATTAGGCATTATTAGAGAAGACTCAGAACTGTTATCTTGGCAAAGGGTGGTTGCAAAAAGTATTGAATAAAAAGGTGCCAAAAATCGTGGACAATGTGTTATGGAGAAAAATTATTTATTTAATTATGAGATATTTCCCAAATGTTTTAAATTAAAGGTTAGATTTTTGTGAAGTTTTTGAATGAAAGATCAAAAGGCTAAATAGATGACAATGTTTTTGGCCACTACTAGCCTACATTATATATATTTGTAAATTATATGTTTGTGTTGTTTAATTAATTTAATTAGACTAATTTAATTCAAAGGACCAAAATTGTATTTGTTTTATTGTAGTGGACATAATACATAATGAAATGCTTGACAATAATGATATAATATCTGCTGTATTATATACACAGGCCTGCTGTATTTTCTACATGATTTTTTGATAAAACAATAAAGAAATATATTAAGTTAGTTGCGTCACTTCAGTTAATATTCATTGTGAAAAATTTGTAACAATAAAAATGTCTGGGCCTGGGTAGCTCAGCAAGTTAAGATGCTGACTACCACACCTGGAGTCGCAAGTTTGAATCCAGGGTATGCTGAGTGACTCCAGTCAGGCTTCCTAAGCAACCAATTGGCCTGGCTGCTAGGGTGGTTAGAATCACGTTGGGCTAACCTCCTCGTGGTCACCATAATGTGGTTCTCGCTCTCGGTGGGGTGAGTTTTGCGTGGATGCCTCGGAGAATAACGTGAAGCATCCACGCGTGCTAGGAATCAGCGTTGATGCGCTAAACAAGCCAAATGATAAGATGTACAGATTGACGGTCTCATACGTGGAGGCAACTGAGATACTCCTACGCAACTTGGATTGAGGCGAGTCACTATGTGTTATGAAGAGGGCAGACGAGGGAGTAAGGATCCAAACGCAGCTTTTATTGGAATTTTCAAAGGTGAAGGCAAAAAACAAAAGCAGGAACAAATAAAACATCCACGAGGGGAAAATAAAGAAATGATTACAAGAAAATAACACGGGGGTCTTGCAAGGAGGGCATAAGCAGGAACACGGGCCAAGGCAGGATTCTGGGACAGCATGAACCAAACAACTTCATCAAACATAGAACAACGACCAACAAAGGACAAGGTGAACATCAGGGCTTAAATACAAAACAAGGGAAAATATAAACCAATGGACAAACAGAACTCATAACGAGGTAAAAGGGCAGTTAACTAAAACCAATGACCAAACTAGGACAGATAATAAAGTAATCAAACAATAAACCAGTTAGGACCGGACACATAGACAAGGGGGGAAAACAGGACATGACAAAACTTCAAAATAAGAGTGCACAAAACAAAAGGCAATACGGAACATAAAAAGTGCCAAAACTTAGTGCATAAACAAACAATGTGGAACATAAAAGGTGACAAAAGCTTAAATAAAAAGGTAAACAAACCAAAGACGGTGAGGATCGTAACAGAGCCCCCCCTTTAAGGAGCGGATCCCAGACGCTCCTAACCAAAGGAGGGGCAAAACGACAACGGAAAACGAGGACGAACAGGTAGATATAGGGAACACGAGGGGCACAGAGGGACAAGACTTGGACAGAGGGGACCGGGTCGGGAAGACTGGGAAGTTGCGGGGTCGAAACTGGGTCAGGGGGCAATCCATAGGGCAGGGACTGGGTCAGGAGGCCGGGGAGGTGGTCGTAGGGCAGGGATTGGGTCAGGTGGCCAGGGAGGCAGCCCTATGGCAGGGACTGGGTCTGGAGGCCGGGGAGGTGGCTGTAGGGCAGGGATCAGGTCAAGGGGTCTAGGAGATGGCCACAGGGCTAGGCCAGGGTCAGGAGGTCTAGGGGGTGGCCACAGGGCTAGGGCAGGGTCAGGAGGCTTAGGAGATGGCCTCAGGGCTAGGGCAGGGTCAGGAGGCTTAGGAGATGGCCTCAGGACCGGGACAGGGTCAGGAGGCTTAGGAGAGGGCCACGTGACAGGGACAGGGTCAGGAGACCAAGGAGAGGGCCACAGGACAGGGTCGGAAGGCCTGAGAGGAGGCCACGAGAGAGGGTCGGAAGGCCAGGGAGGAGGCCGCGAGAGAGTGTCAGAAGGCCAGGGAGGAGGCCACAGGATAGGGTCAGAAGGCCCGGGAGGAGGCCACACGACAGGGTCAGAAGGCCTGGGAGGAGGCCACACGACAGGGTCAGAAGGGCTGGGAGGAGTCGAGGAGGCCCCCAGGGACGGTGCCATGGTGGGCGGTGACCAAGGAGGCTTGGAAGGTCCTGGGGTTCTAGTAGGCGAAGGCAGAGCCGTGGGAGGTGGAGCAGACAGAGCCGTGGAAGGCGGAGCAGACAGAGCCGTGGAAGGCGGAGCAGCTGCAGGCAGAGCCGAGGCAGTCCTCTGAGGTGGAGACCTGGGGGACTCTGGCAGCAGAGGCGCGGAGGGCTCGGGAGACAGGGGTGTGGAAGGCTCGGGTGGCTGAGGCGTGGGTGGCCTTGACCTTGGTCTCGAAGGCTCGAGAAGCAGTGTGCTGGGTGACTCGAGAGGCGGAGCGCTGGGAAGCTCTGGAGGCGGAGCGCTGGGGAGCTCTGGAGGCGGAGCGCTGGGTGGCCCTGGAGGCGGAGCTGTGGAAAGCTCTGGAGGCGGAGCGCTGTGGGAAGCTCGGGAGGCGGAGCGCTGTGGGAAGCTCGGGAGGCGGGGCTCTGGGAAGCTCAAGGGGGGCTGGCTCTTGGACGGTCGAGGCTACAGGCGCTGGCTCTGGCTCTTGGACGGTCGAGGCTACAGGCGCTGGCTCTGGCTCTTGGACGGTCGAGGCTACAGGCGCTGGCTCTGGCTCTTGGACGGTCGAGGCTACAGGCGCTGGCTCTGGCTCTTGGACGGTCGAGGCTACAGGCGCTGGCTCTGGCTCTTGGACGGTCGAGGCTACAGGCGCTGGCTCAGAGGACGGGGCCGTGAAGGGCGGAGATTGGTGAGCGGAAGCCCCTCCTCTTCTCCTCCTCTTCCTGGCAGACGAGGCTGGCAACGCCGGCTCTGGGACGGACGAGGCTGGCAACGCCGGCTCTGGGACGGACGAGGCTTCCAGCTCGTTGGCCGTGGCAGGTGTGGGCGTTGGCTCGTTGGCCGTGGCAGGCGTGGGCGTTGGCTCGTTGGCCGTGGCAGGCGTGGGCGTTGGCTCGTTGGCCGTGGCAGGCGTGGGCGTTGGCTCGTTGGCCGTGGCCGGCGGAGACCGGGAAGCAGAAGCCTTTCCTCTTCTCCTCCTTCTTCTGGCGGACGGGGTTGTCAACACTGGCCCTGGGACAGACGAGACTGGGGGTGTATTGGCCGTGGCAGGCGTGGAGGAACGAGTCATGGAAGGCTGTGAGGTGACCACTGTGGGGGGAGAGATAGCATCCTCCTCAGCAATACCCACAGTGAAAGGAGAACCGCAGGTCCATAGGGTCTCCTCCACGTAGTCGTGGAGCGTCCAGCAGGGGGGGGGGGGGGGGTCGCTGGTGGCAACTGCTTCCAAAGCGAGGGGTTTAGATTGGCCCTGAAAATTTCGACCAAAAAGGTTTCTGGGAAGTCAGAAAAATAGGCCAGTTCCAGAAACTCACTGACGTGGGGCTCTATTGGACGATCCCTCTGTATAAGGCTGAGAAGCCGGAGATTAGCCTGCATGGGTGTCATGGCTGCTGGGTCCATGTTTGGTTGGTCGTTCTGTTATGAAGAGGGCAGACGAGGGAGTAAGGATCCAAACGCAGCTTTTATTGGAATTTTCAAAGGTGAAGGCAAAAAACAAAAGCAGGAACAAATAAAACGTCCACGAGGGGAAAATAAAGAAATGAATACAAGAAAATAACACGGGGGTCTTGCAAGGAGGGCATAAGCAGGAACACGGGCCAAGGCAGGATTCTGGGACAGCATGAACCAAACAACTTCATCAAACATAGAACAACGACCAACAAAGGACAAGGTGAACATCAGGGCTTAAATACAAAACAAGGGAAAATATAAACCAATGGACAAACAGAACTCATAACGAGGTAAAAGGGCAGTTAACTAAAACCAATGACCAAACTAGGACAGATAATAAAGTAATCAAACAATAAACCAGTTAGGACCGGACACATAGACAAGGGGGGAAAACAGGACATGACAAAACTTCAAAATAAGAGTGCACAAAACAAAAGGCAATACGGAACATAAAAAGTGCCAAAACTTAGTGCATAAACAAACAATGTGGAACATAAAAGGTGACAAAAGCTTAAATAAAAAGGTAAACAAACCAAAGACGGTGAGGATCGTAACAGAGCCCCCCCTTTAAGGAGCGGATCCCAGACGCTCCTAACCAAAGGAGGGGCAAAACGACAACGGAAAACGAGGACGAACAGGTAGATATAGGGAACACGAGGGGCACAGAGGGACAAGACTTGGACAGAGGGGACCGGGTCGGGAAGACTGGGAAGTTGCGGGGTCGAAACTGGGTCAGGGGGCAATCCATAGGGCAGGGACTGGGTCAGGAGGCCGGGGAGGTGGTCGTAGGGCAGGGATTGGGTCAGGTGGCCAGGGAGGCAGCCCTATGGCAGGGACTGGGTCTGGAGGCCGGGGAGGTGGCTGTAGGGCAGGGATCAGGTCAAGGGGTCTAGGAGATGGCCACAGGGCTAGGCCAGGGTCAGGAGGTCTAGGGGGTGGCCACAGGGCTAGGGCAGGGTCAGGAGGCTTAGGAGATGGCCTCAGGGCTAGGGCAGGGTCAGGAGGCTTAGGAGATGGCCTCAGGACCGGGACAGGGTCAGGAGGCTTAGGAGAGGGCCACGTGACAGGGACAGGGTCAGGAGACCAAGGAGAGGGCCACAGGACAGGGTCGGAAGGCCTGAGAGGAGGCCACGAGAGAGGGTCGGAAGGCCAGGGAGGAGGCCGCGAGAGAGTGTCAGAAGGCCAGGGAGGAGGCCACAGGATAGGGTCAGAAGGCCCGGGAGGAGGCCACACGACAGGGTCAGAAGGCCTGGGAGGAGGCCACACGACAGGGTCAGAAGGCCTGGGAGGAGTCGAGGAGGCCCCCAGGGACGGTGCCATGGTGGGCGGTGACCAAGGAGGCTTGGAAGGTCCTGGGGTTCTAGTAGGCGAAGGCAGAGCCGTGGGAGGTGGAGCAGACAGAGCCGTGGAAGGCGGAGCAGACAGAGCCGTGGAAGGCGGAGCAGCTGCAGGCAGAGCCGAGGCAGTCCTCTGAGGTGGAGACCTGGGGGACTCTGGCAGCAGAGGCGCGGAGGGCTCGGGAGACAGGGGTGTGGAAGGCTCGGGTGGCTGAGGCGTGGGTGGCCTTGACCTTGGTCTCGAAGGCTCGAGAAGCAGTGTGCTGGGTGACTCGAGAGGCGGAGCGCTGGGAAGCTCTGGAGGCGGAGCGCTGGGGAGCTCTGGAGGCGGAGCGCTGGGTGGCCCTGGAGGCGGAGCTGTGGAAAGCTCTGGAGGCGGAGCGCTGTGGGAAGCTCGGGAGGCGGAGCGCTGTGGGAAGCTCGGGAGGCGGAGCGCTGTGGGAAGCTCGGGAGGCGGAGCGCTGTGGGAAGCTCGGGAGGCGGGGCTCTGGGAAGCTCAAGGGGGGCTGGTTCTTGGACGGTCGAGGCTACAGGCGCTGGCTCAGAGGACGGGGCCGTGAAGGGCGGAGATTGGTGAGCGGAAGCCCCTCCTCTTCTCCTCCTCTTCCTGGCAGACGAGGCTGGCAACGCCGGCTCTGGGACGGACGAGGCTGGCAACGCCGGCTCTGGGACGGACGAGGCTGGCAACGCCGGCTCTGGGACGGACGAGGCTTCCAGCTCGTTGGCCGTGGCAGGTGTGGGCGTTGGCTCGTTGGCCGTGGCAGGCGTGGGCGTTGGCTCGTTGGCCGTGGCAGGCGTGGGCGTTGGCTCGTTGGCCGTGGCAGGCGTGGGCGTTGGCTCGTTGGCCGTGGCCGGCGGAGACCGGGAAGCAGAAGCCTTTCCTCTTCTCCTCCTTCTTCTGGCGGACGGGGTTGTCAACACTGGCCCTGGGACAGACGAGACTGGGGGTGTATTGGCCGTGGCAGGCGTGGAGGAACGAGTCATGGAAGGCTGTGAGGTGACCACTGTGGGGGGAGAGATAGCATCCTCCTCAGCAATACCCACAGTGAAAGGAGAACCGCAGGTCCATAGGGTCTCCTCCACGTAGTCGTGGAGCGTCCAGCAGGGGGGGGGGGGGTCGCTGGTGGCAACTGCTTCCAAAGCGAGGGGTTTAGATTGGCCCTGAAAATTTCGACCAAAAAGGTTTCTGGGAAGTCAGAAAAATAGGCCAGTTCCAGAAACTCACTGACGTGGGGCTCTATTGGACGATCCCTCTGTATAAGGCTGAGAAGCCGGAGATTAGCCTGCATGGGTGTCATGGCTGCTGGGTCCATGTTTGGTTGGTCGTTCTGTTATGAAGAGGGCAGACGAGGGAGTAAGGATCCAAACGCAGCTTTTATTGGAATTTTCAAAGGTGAAGGCAAAAAACAAAAGCAGGAACAAATAAAACGTCCACGAGGGGAAAATAAAGAAATGAATACAAGAAAATAACACGGGGGTCTTGCAAGGAGGGCATAAGCAGGAACACGGGCCAAGGCAGGATTCTGGGACAGCATGAACCAAACAACTTCATCAAACATAGAACAACGACCAACAAAGGACAAGGTGAACATCAGGGCTTAAATACAAAACAAGGGAAAATATAAACCAATGGACAAACAGAACTCATAACGAGGTAAAAGGGCAGTTAACTAAAACCAATGACCAAACTAGGACAGATAATAAAGTAATCAAACAATAAACCAGTTAGGACCGGACACATAGACAAGGGGGGAAAACAGGACATGACAAAACTTCAAAATAAGAGTGCACAAAACAAAAGGCAATACGGAACATAAAAAGTGCCAAAACTTAGTGCATAAACAAACAATGTGGAACATAAAAGGTGACAAAAGCTTAAATAAAAAGGTAAACAAACCAAAGACGGTGAGGATCGTAACACTATGCCACCACGAGTACCTAGAGCGCATTGGGAATTGGGCATTCCATGTTGTTACTTTATCCAAATCACCAAAGATTTTCCAGAAACAAAAACAAACAAACAAGATAAACAAAACGTTTCCTCAGAGAATTGCCTGAGATGAAGCAATTGTGTTTAAATGAATGGGAGAAAGTAGTATAGACAAAATTGCGGAAATATAAAGAAAATCCCTCCTTACAGGTAAATGAGCCAACCACCTTTTAGAAACAGATATTGTCTGCCATTCAACTGGAGAACGTGCATGCACATTAGTTGCACCTTTGAAATGTGTTCTTT
Organism: Moxostoma hubbsi; assembly: GCA_032164185.1. Lineage (NCBI taxonomy): Eukaryota > Metazoa > Chordata > Actinopteri > Cypriniformes > Catostomidae > Moxostoma > Moxostoma hubbsi. The sequence continues at coordinate 19,455,842 of JAVLUX010000033.1, forward strand.
GATCTAAATCTTGACCAACCGTTTTGGGGATATCGACAATTATGCCGCTTGTATCCACAGAAATTAACTGCCCAGGAGCGTTTCAAAGAGGACTAACTTGCCTTAAAAGGGACTTTGTCTTCCTAAAGGGAATGGATATTCCACCAGGAGGCAGACATGTACAGTAGACAGGTTTTTCAGAAAAGACTTTTCATGTCAGTGTCAATTATGATATTGCAAATACCCTAAATATTAAACTTTTGAATGATACCTCAAGTCAGGTGGCTTGTTGAGTTGAGAAGTGCTGTTACTTATTTGCTTCAAAATAAAATGGCACAAATGGGCAAAACAATTGGAATAAACATTGAGACATTTCTAGGGACTAGAATATTATTGAAATTGGGGGTGGGGTGTGTTTGTTTCAACCAAGCATTAGTCTGATATAGGGCTGGATGAGACCTGACTTTTTTGTTGTTCTTGGCCTAATTAAATCCATAGCAGAGCATGAAAATATTCATGGAGGTAGTGTGAGCAAAGGTGTGAGTGTTAGCAAACATGTTATGACCTGGGAACTATAGTAAACATGTTTGTTTTTACCTCACACATCTGAATTGACTTCTGAGTGTAATCCCGAGCCATGAACACTTTAAAGATTTACTAACTATACTGGAAGGAAATGCAGCTTGGTGAAGTTAACTCAGTCAGAGAAACTGGAATTTAAAGAAAGATGCCCATATTTATATAGCACTTCATCTGTCATAGCCATTATAAAGGTTTATTTACACAGGCATAGGCTCAGATACATTCCACTTTTCATGTATGCATCAAGGTGGGATTGTGTTAAATATTAAACAAGGGCATTATTTATGGGGGGATACTAATGTACCTTATGTTTTAGGTTTGTAAGCAAAAAAAAAAAAAAAAAAACATAGAAAAGATTTACTTTAGTATTTTCTAGGATATATTATAGTTTTAAAAAAGCCTGCAATTGACTATAGAGTTATAACACATTGTTTTTAAATAAAATATACAATAATTTACACTCTTCAAAACTTATCATTTATCAGTAGAGCAAAATTTCAGCTTTCACAACCAACAGATTAAAATTGTCAGTCTTTCATTGACAGCAAACAAAACGTATAGGTATATAAGCTCTTTAAGCTTCAGTAGAAACTACTATATTTATTATATCTTATCACTTGGAAGTAAAGCAACATTTACACCAGAAATACTACACATTTACAAATGCATCACAATCAAAATTTTCTTGTGAGTTCAAATATAATGAAATCTGTTTTAAAGGCATTTCTTTGGCTTGTTCTCCTCCCGCTTTCATTTTTCATCCATCCAAAGAGACAAATATGCCATCTACTGGTCAACATTCTATATACATTTACAACTATTAGTAATCATACAGTGACTAATTAGATATCTTACCTGCTGAAACTTTTAATAAATATTATAAATATTTTTTATTTGATTTTTGTAGACATTATAGTTTTTATATATATATATATATATATATATATATATATATATATATAAAACTTGGCTCTTCCACCAATGCACTGCCAAGTTCCTGGACATTTCTGGGGGGAATGGGCCTAGCACTCACCCTCCGATCCAACAGGTCCCAGATTGAGATCCGGGCTCTTTGCTGGACATGTCAAAACACTGATTTTCCTGTCTTGCAGAAAATCATGCACAGAACAAGCAGTATGGCTGGTGGCATTGTCAAGCTGGAGGGTCATGCCAGGATGAGCCTGCAGGAAGAGTACCACATGAGGGAGGAGAATGTCTTCCCTGTAACACACAGCATAGAGATTGCCTGCAATGACAACAAGCTCAGTCCAATGATGCTGTGAAACACAACCCCAGAACTTGACGGACCCTCCACCTCCAAAATGATCCAACCCCAGAGTGCAGGCATCGGTGTAACACTCATTCCTTCGACGATTAATGCGAGTCCGACCATCACCCTGGTTAGACAAAACCACGACTCATCAGTGAAGAGCACTTTTTGCCAGTCCTGTCTGGTCCAGCAAAGGTGGGTTTGTGTCATAAATGTCTGGTAAGAACCTGCCTTACAATAGGCCTACAAGCCCTCAGTCCAGCCTCTCTCAGCCTATTGCGGACAGTCTGAGCACTGATGGAGGTATTATGTGTTCCTTGTGAAACTCGAGCAGTTGTTGTTGCCATCCTGTAACTGTTCCGCAGGTGTGATATTTGGATGTTCCAGTCCTGTGTAGGTGTTGTTACACGTGTTCTGCCGCTGCAAGGATGATCAGCTGTCCTTCCTGTCTCCCTGTAGCACTGTCTTAGGTGTCTCACTGTATGAACATTGCAATTTATTGCCCTGGCCACATCTGCAGTCCTCATGCTTAAGGCACGTTCACGCAGATGAGCAGGGACACTGGGCATCTTTCTGGGCATTCTCATCAAAAAATCATCCATGTGCAGCAATGACAGCTTTGCAGATCGTTCGCATTCTAGCTGTCAGTTTGTCCAGATGCTCAGTTGACATTTCACCCCATGCTTCCTGCAGATCTTGCCATAGATGTGGCTATCTTGTCGGGCATTTCTCACGCACCTTACAGTCTAGCTGATCCCACAAAAGCTAAATGGGGTTATGAATCATAACACTCTTTTCCAATTATCTGTTGTCCAATGTCTGTGTTTCTTTGCCCACTCTAACATTTTCTTTTTGTTTTTCTGTTTCAAAAGTTGCTTTTTCTTTGCAATTCTTCCCACTGTTGTGTACCCCTTTGCATGAAATCTTTTTTTTTGGCAATATCAAGCATTGCATAGCCTTCAATCCTCAAAACAATGATTGACTGAAGAGTTTCTAGAGAAAGCTGTTTATTTTTTGCCATTTTTACCTAATATTGACCTTAAAACATGCCAGTCTATTGCTTACTGAGGCAACTCAAAAACAAACACAAAGACAATGTTAAGCTTCATATATAAAAAAAAAAACAAATAGCTTTCAACTGTGTTTAATATAATGACAAATGATTTTCTAGTAACAAATTAGCAATTTTCATGATTCCGCAAGGATAAGGTGTTGGAGTGATGGCTGCTGGAAATGGGGCCTGTCCAGATTTGATAAAAAATTACTTTTATCAAATAGTGATGGTGCTGTTTTTTACATCAGTAATGTCCTGACTATACTTTGTGATCAGTTGAATGCCACTTTGATGAATTAAAGTACCAATTTCCTTCCCGAAGCATCAAAATCTGTACATTATTCCAAACCTTTGGCACCAGTATGTGTGTGTGTGTGTGTGTGTGTGTGTTTATATATATATATATATATATATATATATATATATATATATATATACAGAAGTCCATATTTTAAAGACGTATTTTTATTTAACACTAGAGGGCAGTGTCTGATAGCTATGAAGAAGTATGGTCTCATCTTCTGCCTTATACAGCATGGAGGGTGCTTTATCTGATGCCTTAATAAACCATTTTTTTTCAGTTAATCACACATTCTACCCCCAAGCAGGTTGATGGTCTGTTTCGACCACTCCAGCAACCCTTTAGAGGATACTGTGCTCTGTGAGAGTCATAACAGTGGAATATTGAATATTTGGCACTGCTGATTGAATTTCATGGAGCTATATTAATTTGGCAGGCACTAAACAGGGCAAACACTTAGTCCATAGAGGGAAGACATGACAAACTGCTACTGAGACAACAGAAGCAAGGTCCAAATTTCAGAGACTTTCTTGCTTGTGTCAAATATCATATTGTCGAGCTGAATGCAAAGGGCACCAGAACAAAGTGATCTGAGTCTCAGAACAACCTTTTCCCCAAAAGTTGGAGTTCTATAAGTAATTTATATTATTTAAAGTATTATTTATTTATTTTGACATTGAGTATTCAATTTGTGAAGAGAGAGTACTTTTAGAAGTCTGATTTAGAGCCTTACTTTTTACGGGAACATAAGAGTTTGAGCATATACATGAGAATATAAAGTGCACTTCAGTTCAGTTTCACATTTAGCTTCCACCAAGACAATTGCTCCATCAATTTCTGACACTCTTTAATTGTTTTTTGTTTTGTTTTTAGGAAAGCACTGAGGCATGTCATTCTGTTTGACACTTTGATAGCTTTTGATGGAAAAGAACAGAAAAGTTTAATAAATTAATAAACACCTTTTCTTTCTTTAGCCTACTTTTTTAATTTCTTTCATGCATTTTCATCTAAGAGACAAATTTAAGGGAACACAACAGACTTGGCCTTATATGACAAATAGCAAATAAAAAATATTTGCTATTTGTCAACTACTCAACAGTAGTCTATTTAGGATGTCACATGTGGTTATGTAATTATTGTAGCTGTTTAAACTGATCCTGGTTTAAAAAACAATTACACATTGCCACACTTTTTTGTATTATAGTCAGGAAAACATACATACCAAACTTGTTTAAATATTTTTTCTTGATTTTTTTTAAACATCATATTACATAATTACAGTTTATTATTACATAAGTAACATAACTCATCTCCATTCAGCCTTTATAAGTAATGTAACTACTATTGAAGTGTGGGAAACTCTTGCATTGTAATTACCCCCAATGTCATCAACATTTCCCTACTGTCTTGGCACGAATTCCCAGCCATTTATTTCCTGTCCTTTTCATGCTAGAGGGAGGCTGGATTTAGGATGAAGGTCTAGGGATTCGCATGGACCAAAGTTTTTGATTAATGTCCAAAAGCAAGTACTAGACTTTTCTCAGACGTATAGAGCGGTGCTGAAGTTTGATGCTTATTTTAAATGTAGCAAATTCCAGCAGCTGTGTTTTCGATTGTTTGTGAATTCAGCTCATTAGTTCTGGCGAATTTGCCCGATTGATTTTATCATGTTTTAAGAGCCGGACCGCGTCAGTTCATTTAAACATCTAGTTTTACAACTTAATAAGACTTTTTAAGGAAGGCTATCAACATGACTGACGAGAGCAAAGCCGAACACAGAGCAGAAAGTGGGAAAGATTTGGAAAAACAGCTTCGTTTGCGAGTTTGCGTTTTGAACGAACTTTTGAAGACCGAACGGGATTATGTTGGGACGCTGGAGTTTCTCTTGGTAAGTACGCCTTAGGTAATTATTTCAGTTTTTGTTTTTAATCTGTAGGACTTGCAGTTCTGGTTAAAATGGATAACTACACTGACAGCGACGTGACAATTCGCGCTCATTTTTAATCAAGGAAGATTTCCACACCGCAAGCGCGCGCTCTTTACGTAAAAGCAGCAGTCGCTCTTTGTACGGTCTATCGCTGAATTAGCGCCGAAAACAATAACTATGTAAACTAAACTTAGCGTTTTTGCGTCTTCGTGGTTGACGTCTTGACGTCTTTGCGCGCGTCTCGCTGCGTTTAGTGCCTCGAGCAGGAGCTCTGCGGTTTTAGACGCCGTGTCAACTTTTTTAGCGCAAGAAAATGTTCGGTCTGAATGACCCCCTACAGTAGCTTAGTTTATTATTATGAGATGATCTCTAGTTTTGTCGCATCGCTCGCCTGCAGTGTAAATGATAGATAGAGTTTTAGTATGCAGGGAGTGAAAAAGCAGTGAGTGAAAAAGAAGCAATAAGTCTTGTGGTGAACCTTAAAACCCAGACAGTGGCATGCCTGTCAATCATGCTGATAGATTTGGGGTTGTAGCTCTATATCTAAGAAGTAAATGTAAAGTGTAATTTACTCTGTCACAGTTTAATTTGTGATTCTTTCCAGTTCCTATCGACCAACTCACCAAAATCAGTGTTTGGATCACACTTGTCCACCTTCATTTAATTTAGAAGTCATTTGCAAAATCTGAGGCTATTTAAAATCACCTTTACCGAGAACTTCAAGCAGAAGAGAACTGAGAAGATTTGGTGCATTACTTAAAAATATTTAGACAGTTATATTTATAATTCATATTTTGGATTATGTAGATTATTTATGTAGATTTGATTTACAATATTTAATGTAGATGGGATAATTTAAACTTTATGCAAAAATAGTACATTAGGTGTTCTAGGACTGAGTTATATCTCGCAGGATAATATCTTCCCTTTTTCGACATGCAAAATGTTCAGATTTTGTTTATAATAATTATCATTTCCATAATGGATGTCTCAGTCAGGGATGCATCTATGATTTGCTAAGGCTCATTAAGCGAGTCTAGGTTAATGCCTTTAACTGAGTCTGAGCCAAGAACTGAGAGCGCAGGTGGATTTAGAATGAAAGGAAAAAAAACTCTCACTGGCACACTGTGGGCTTGTGCATGTGAACTAATGCAATTTCTGCCTGCACAGGAGGAATTAAATACTGTAAGCCCTTAGATGTTACAGAGAAATGGAAGGCGTAAAGACAGGAAGGAAAGGAAACAGTGTGTTTCAGACACAAGCAAAACATATCTTAATTAAGTTAATTAGAGGCCAGTTACTTATGTTTTGCATACTGAAGCACTTATATTTGTATGTTAATTCATCCAGAATTAAGCAGAACAAGTAAAAGTATGAATTGGTACACAATGGTATTCATATAGAGTAACCATTTCTAAATAAATTATTTGCATTTTTAGAATAGAACCTATGAACCACCAGATGGTACAGTCATGATTGATGAAACTGTCACAGCTGGTTCCAATATGGGCAGAGGATTTCACTTTCAGTAGGACAAAACGAAATATGACTCTTTATACACCATTTTGTTCCATTTAATATAAATCATCATTTTGTGGAGAGTGTTAGCTATTTTGAATTAGGAGACAGGCTATGACATTTTATGAACAAAACCTGAGCAGTGGCTGCATGTCATTCAATGTACTGTAACTTTAATGAAAGGGATAATTCACCTAAAAATTAAAAGGTTTCTAAACATTTACTCACCCTCTTGATTTTTAGAAGAACATTTCATCTCTGTAGGTCCATACAATGCAAGTGAATGGTAGCCAGAACTTTGAAGGTCCAAAAGTTATATGAAGGCAGCATAAAAGTAATCCATATGACTCCAGTGGTTAAATACATATCTGTAAAGTGATATGATTGGCGTGGGTGAGAATATTATACAGATCAATATTTGCGTCCTTTTTTACTATAAATATCTACTTTTACTTTCACTTCCTCATTCTTCTTCTTCTTTGGCTTTTGGCAATCTGCATTCTTCATGCATATTGCCAACTACTGGGCAGGGAAGAAAACTTAAAGCAAAAAAGGACTTAATTATTGATCTGTTCCTCACACACATATCCACACATATCATATCGCTTCTGAAGATATGGATTTAACCAATGGAATCGTATGGATTACTTTTATGCTCTCTTTATGTGCTCTTTGGAGCTTCAAAGGTTTGGTCACCATTCACTTGCATTGCATGGACCAACAGAGCTGAGATGCTCTTCTAAAAATCTTTATTAGTGTTCTGCAGAAGAAAAAACGTCATACACATCTGGGATGGCATGAGGGAGGGTACATGATGAGAGAATTTACATTTTTGGGTGAACTATCCTTTATATCATAGTAGCCAGTGTTTTCAGGTAATGTTTGTCACTAGGAAATGTTGAATTTGCCTATAATGTATTCTGAAACCCTCTGCCATGTTATAATTTGATGATTTATTTGTACTCTTTTGTAACCTCATCACTTTAACAGAGTGCGTGTGTTCTTACATCAAATTATTCTCAAGAGGTGTGCAATTCCACCCAACACATTTCATAGTACTTTACTGCCAGCTCTAAACTGCATGATCCATTCTAAAAGAGGTGGAAAAATGCTTCTTTTGATGATGAAAGCTTAGTGTTGTTCACCCTGAGTCTGATTAGGAAACCAAGGAGGGAACTTTAACAACTCAAGTCAATGGGAAATATCATCCACAGTTCTCTCAAGGATCAAGGCTCCACGGGTGCCACTATAGGTCTGACTTATGACTTAGTAATGCCCAAACGAGAATTCCTGAATGTCTGGACCAGAGATGGCCATTATTTTAAGCTTGGGGCTAGAGGAAGCCCATGAAGAAGTGAATTTAAACGATAACAACAATCCACTGTAGAGGGCAATATTCCATGTATCATTTGTTCATTTCATATTTCATAGAAATTCAAAATCAGAAAAACATAAAACAACTTTTTTCTTTATTTGTTTACAAAACCAATATAAAAAAAAACAAATAATGACTTCTTAATGATGATTTCACTAATATATGGCATGAATATTTGATTTGCTGTGAGACAGAATAAAAGTTCTTTGCAGTTTAATTGTTCAGATGAATTAATCTCAATTAATATTAAATTCTTTACCATTTATTCTCCAAAACTCACCACGTTTAAAACACACACACACACACACACACACACACACACACACACACACACACACACACTCACACACAATTAAGATATTTATTAAGATTAATCCCTCGCTCTTAATGCCAAATGTCTTCTCACAGTTATCCTTCTTTGTGCCACACAGATTGTTTTATTCATTTATAAGTGGTACTATGCAGTGCAGCTGATCAGTTGGGCACTGGTGGTCCACAGTGCACTGTAGAATCGGCTGGCATTTGCAGACCAGACATCACTTTAAAACCGGGGACATTCCCGATTTTACAAGTCATGTACCACGTCATGGTGGACTTACAGTTGGGACACCTTTTGTACTAATAATAAGTCTAAGGCAGCTATAGTTTGGTTGCTTTAAATAAGATTTTTAAATTGACATCAGTGTTTCGTGCGTTTTTTAAATGAGAAATCAAAGAGTATTGAAAGAATCAGTTTATTTAAATTTTTACATATTGAAGTGCATAGTTGCGGTTCATGGAAGATTCAGACTTAACGTAAGGTGCTTCCAAGACAGATGAGCATTCATGCCAATGAATTATAACAGCTACAACAGTAAATAACAAATGATAACCAAAAACAATGATAATAATAACAAATACATTGGAAGATATTGTTACATTTAATTTAATAATCTAATTTATGACAATAAATATTTACATGGCAGTGAATAGTATACAAATTTCAAGCTTTTTATTGGGAATATGGGCCCATTACCTACTGGGTCGTATATGCAGAAGTTTTGTGTGCCATTTATTATTGGACAAATATGAAGGCTATGTGTAAATGCTGATTTTAAATTTATTGGTAGAGCTTTTGAGAGACAAGCATTCATGAACTAGATAAAATAAATTTTAACCTTCTTTTAGCATAATTTCCAGGCTCAATATTTTTTGATATTCAGTTTCTCATATCTGCGCTCTCTGCAATGTGCACACATGGTATATAAATATGGTTGGGAGGGTTTCTTTTGCAATGTATTCCACTACAGATTACAGAATACATACTATAAAACACTGTGTGTGACTCAGGTCGCTGCGTGCCCCTCATAACCCTGGCAACCTCAACATGGCAGCGGATGTGCGGTCACGACAGGGCACACTCAGCAGAGAGTGGAGGCTCTACCCCCAGGCGGTCCAGCTGATTTGGGAGGGGTTCGGCAAAGCACAGGTAGAACTGTTCGCTTCCCAAGAGACCTCCCACTGCCTGCTCTGGTACTCCCTAGTGGAGGCTCCCCTCGGGAAAGAAGCGCTGTTAAACAGCTGGCCCCAGGGGCAAGTATGCATTTCCCCCAGTGAGCCTACTTGCACGGGTGCTGTACAAGGTCAGGGAGGACGAGGAACAATGGGATCTCTCTGTAGTCCTCTCAGGCCTCCAGAGACCCCCCCTTCGAACTGCTAAAATCAGTCGAGCTCAGAGCCCTCTCCTTGAAGACGGCCCTCCTGATCGCGCTCGCTTCCATCAAGAGGGTTGGGGACCTGCAAGCATTCTCTGTCAGCACACTCGACGAGAAGTGTGGCATCCTTGTGGGCACTGGCCAACGGCACCTCCCCAGCAGACATCTGCAAAGCAGCGGGCTGGGCAACACCCAATACATTTTACGAGATTCTACAACCTCAGATTTGAGTCGGTTTCATCCTGTATTCTCTCAGGTTCGAGCACGTAGAACTTGGAAATACGAAACGACTGACCGGGTGTTCCGCTTGCACAAAGCGCCCTTCCTCTCCACTTCACGTGTACTCCCAGTAGCGTCCACTAAACTTGCTGTCCCTGGATGTCTTTCCTCCCTAGCCCTCAGAGAATGCGGCGGGGTGTTCCGTCCGCCAGGGGCTGAAGGACTGCCTCCGATCTGCCCATTAGAGGGTGGAGGAGTGGCCGGGGACCAAGCTACAGCGTATCGGAGAACTGGCGAGTCAGTTTTTTTTTCATCTCTCTCTCCTCTCTCTCTCTCCCACTGCCGCTCTGCATTGGCCTTTTCCCTCTCTTTTAAATTTTACAGTGTTTTTTGGGGGGGTACTACACTGTTACAGGTAGGATGGTGCAAGAGAGAGTGATCGTTTACAGACCGTCATGTCCGTCATGTGTGTGTTTTGTATTTTGTTTATGTTTATCATTAAAATATTATTTACATTGCCAAGCCAGTTCTCGCCTCCTCCTTTCCATGGAACTGCGTTACAGCCAGACATGACACTTGCCATTCAGGCCAAAAAGATCAATCTTTGTTTCATCAAACCAGAGAATTTTTGTTTGTGGGCTGTCATGTGACATTTACTGAGGAGTGGCTTCCGTCTTCTTATGTACATGTGATTTTTTTTCAGTTTTTATTTTTAATAAATTTGCAAAGATTTCAAACAAACTTCTTTGAAGTTGTCATTATGGGGTATTGTTTGTATTATTTTGAGGAAAATAATGAATATAATCCATTTTGGAATAAGGCTATAACATAAAAAAATGTGGAAAAAGTGATGCGCTGTGAATACTTTCCGGATGCACAGTATAAAAAAATTGTATATACATAATTCAAGTGAATACTGTACATTCATATGCACAGCCATCACTCTCGCGATATACTAAATCTGTGAAATTGTTTTTGTTTTTTGGTTTGTTTTATTTTTTAAATAAGATTTTTTTCTTTTTGATTGAACATGCAAGTCAGTGGTCAAATAAATGACTGCTCTGATGCCAGTGGCGTTGGGTGGAGTTTCCAGATTGTCCATTACGTACCATAGGCAAATATCCAACGAATATCGAACCTAAAACTAACTTCACCCTACAGATAAACGTAAGCACGTTTGCTTAAAGCGCAACGGTGATGCTTCAATCCACACACTCAAATGTTGCAACACAGTGGCCCACACATGAGCAGCTTCTCAGCTGGGCTCTCTCTCTCTCGACTGCCGCTGTCTCCTCTCCTTAAAAGCCTCAGTCACTCCTCACTTTTTTTTTGTAATATTTGTTTTGTAAATGAACAATGAAATAAGTTGTTTTTTGTTGTCTGATTTTGAATTCCTAGTTGAGTATGAAATGAATGAATGATACATTGATTGAGGACAATGGTTATCGGAGGGTGGCATTTCATTGCCTGGAGCACCCAGAGGATCGGTGCTATGATGAACAGAGGGCATTTTGTGTTTGTGATAATTAGATGAAGGGGGTCTGTTCCAGACAATATGGCTCCCTGATGGAACTGGCCTGGAGGTATTGCCAGAAGGGGGACTGTGACATTAAAGCCTGGGCTCTGTGCCCTCCGTTGTAAACTACATTTCCTGGTGGAGCTGAGAGGTTACAAATAAAATTGGAAACTGCCAGATAAGTTGCTTTGTTTGAATACAGGAGAGGGTTATCTAGTTCTGATAAATTTAGCCCACCATAGCCTTCAAGGCTAGTTTGATCTTGGAGAAAATGTGTTCCTTAATCTTGTTCATTGCACATATTTTATGTGAAATACTAGGAGCGCTAACTGACAGTTACTTGGCATGCCACACAATTGTGTCTGGCTATCAGATGAGCCAAGAACAGTGTCTGGCAATTCTCATGAGCAAGTCTTTTCTGAGATATCCCTAGAATGACTTATGTAACAACCCAGTATAGATCTGATAGTTGGAGTTTTTAGATAATCATGTTTATATTTGATGGCTAAAAAAATAATAAACCCTCTTAGTTTTATATTTACGTTCTAACCTAATTAAACATTACATGATCGTGGAGTAATTTTTGCAAAATGATACGAGACTACATGGTTCATTACAGGTTAAATGTAAAATGTCCACTTTGTGTTGGTAAAAGAGAGTTAAATGTTCTTTAAGGTTAATGCTGTATCAAGTTTTAAATCAACAAAACCTACCTACCTCCCTACCCTAAACCTTAAACTTAAACCGAACCGATAATGTCATAAAAAGTAAATGTGAGATGTAAACAACAATTGCTGAAGTAACCATGTCCTTTTGTGGGACTTCAATGACAATTTTATCTCACATATCGATTTGCATACTATTCAGGACTGGTTCACCATTCCTTTGCATCAAAAATGTAATACTCAATCAGTTGAACTACTGCACTGTTTAGAACATGCTTGAACAGACTTATAAATGTAATTGGTTATGTAATGCAAATATTAAAATGTATTACCATAAAATAGTGTTTTGATGCCATAAGATAGCTTTGGGTTAGACAAAAATGTTTATTAACCTTTAATCTGCCCTTTTACTGGTGATTTTTGTGAAAGAGAGTTAAAACCATTGTTGATTTAGCTCACTAGTGTTTATTTCACCAGGAAACTGCCCAATGTGTACCATGAGCCACATAAAAATAATTGAACAAAAATGTAGGTATAGTAATGTGATTCCAGGTTGGAAAATTACAGTCCCTCTTAGTTCACTAAATGAAATTGATTTAAATCTGCTTATTTGTATGCTTATTTTTGTTACTTACATTTTTGATATAGGTCAAGTTTGCTACATTGATACAGCAAATTAGAACTTATATGGAATAACCAAATAACTGAACAGCAAACTGCATGCATGAGAAAAAATAAACAAGCAGAGGAATGCTTTCATGTCCTACTTAAGTTGCAAAACAGAGCCATGTCACTGCATAATGTGTTCTCTGGAGTCTCAGCTCTGGATTAAGTGGTCCCTCTGTGGCGTTTTCCTTTCGCTATACTCTGTGGGTTTGAAGAAATTTACCACTCAATGTAAATGTTTTTTAATTTTTAGAATAAAACTTCAAAAAGGGACTTTTTGTACCACAAACCCCAACTACATGTATTTTGCTTTTGGGGTAAACATAAGTCCCCTTACACTTCTAATAGTCTACAAAGAAATTTGTTAGAAGATGACGTGGTGCAATTTTCTAAGTAAGACTCAACCTTGTAGGATTTCCACTGTTTGACTCATTAGTTCTACAACAGCAGGGCAGTTCATCCAAGAACACAATTTAAGCCTACTACTGTCCTTAATTATTAATTAAATAGGGATGCTAGGGATGCAATTATTGGGCAATTATTGACCAAATTAAAACCATCACATATCGGTTAGAAGCATGAAAACACAGACATGAAAAACCAATGGTTTATTTATTAGTCACACACTTTGTAAAAATTGTGAATTCAAATGCACAATCCAGAAAAATGTATACCCACAATATGTAGAAGGGGACTGCTAAGACCATATAATTTCAATCTTTATTGTTCTCTCTTTAAAAGTGATGCAAGCGATTTTAGCCATTCTAGAATTTTCACAAACTGTCAAGCTGAGCTGTTGGATTAGCCACTCCCCTCTTTCCAAAACCCAGCACTCCAAAGATACCAAATGAGTTTTATTGAGACCGATGAGCAGAAATGGATGTCAAAAACAACAGCAGCAAAATAGCGCCCTCAACTGACAACTGTTGTAAACAACATGGCATAAAAATGGCTTTAAGCTTCAGTAATTTGGTGCAATTACAATACTATGAGAACTAGGGCTGGGTATCGAGTTCGATACATTTTGGGCACTGATTGAGTTGCCTCTAAACAAACGAGTATCGAAAAATGTGTTGTCGTTCGGTACCAAATTTCAATACTAAGGGGTTAATCTCGTCAACGACAGATAAGCACGTAGCATGCTAGATGTGGCCAAATCTAAAAATGCTGGTGATTGGCTGTGGTTAGGCATCAAGGAAAAACACTAGTATCAGAAAATGGTTTGAGTTCCAGGACTGAGAATGTTATCACTAACATTGCTAACACTGTTCTACATTACAGAGAAATATTAAACTATAATAATGAGCCTTTAAAATATAATTTTTACAAGCGCACGCACGATGCGAGCCACAGCAACACAGGGAAAAGCAGTAATGATCCTGAATGTGTCGGAAAAAAACAGAAAGAGGCTGTCTGAACATTGTGTTCATTTATAGAGAGAAATGCACATTTGGGTTGAGCAAACAGATGATGATCTCGGGATCAATGATGGTCAGAGTGATCACCAACAGCTGATGCCTTTGACCATGTCATGAAGATATTTGGCTCGTTTTCCATGTATTCAATTATTATTATTATTATTATTAGACTATTATTATTAAGTTAATATTACAAATAATTTGCCCGTAGACACAAGGCCACACATTTGAAGAAACACTCTTTATTATATTATTAAGTACAGATGACAGAAAAGCCATATAGGGGCATATATGACGTGCTGATACAGACACGTGCAGTCTCGAGGAACACGCGCATCTAAAGATCTAATTCTTTGTTTCTGCCTTGCGATTTTTATGTTTTATGAGTGCTGTAAATGACCTCAGACATCTCAGTTCAGGAGGTGCTTTGAGTTAAGTTCACTTTATTTCCACAGAGTAGTTTATTGTGAACGCAACTCTGCAGCCTGTAAAATAATACAAACTATATCAAATAATACAAAATACACTACCGTTCAAAAGTTTGGGGTCACCCAAACAATTTTGTGTTTTCCTGAAAAGTCACACTTATTCACCACCATACGTTGTGAAATGAATAGAAAATAGAGTCAAGACATTGACAAGGTTAGAAATAATGATTTGTATTTGAAATAAGATTTTTTTTACATCAAACTTTGCTTTCGTCAAAGAATCCTCCATTTGCAGCAATTACAGCATTGCAGACCTTTGGCATTCTAGCTGTTAATTTGTTGAGGTAATCTGGAGAAATTGCACCCCACGCTTCCAGAAGCAGCTCCCACAAGTTGGATTGGTTGGATGGGCACTTCTTGCGTACCATACGGTCAAGCTGCTCCCACAACAGCTCAATGGGGTTCAGATCTGGTGACTGCGCTGGCCACTCCATTACCGATAGAATACCAGCTGCCTGCTTCTGCTCTAAATAGTTCTTGCACAATTTGGAGGTGTGTTTAGGGTCATTGTCCTGTTGTAGGATGAAACTGGCTCCAATCAAGCGCTGTCCACTGGGTATGGCATGGCGTTGCAAAATGGAGTGATAGCCTTCCTTATTCAGAATCCCTTTTACCCTGTACAAATCTCCCACCTTACCAGCACCAAAGCAACCCCAGACCATTATATTACCTCCACCATGCTTAACAGATGGAGTCAGGCATTCTTCCAGCATCTTTTCATTTGTTCTGCGTCTCACAAACGTTCTTCTTTGTGATCCAAACACCTCAAACTTGGATTCATCTGTCCACAACACTTTTTTCCAGTCTTCCTCTGTCCAATGTCTGTGTTCTTTTGCCCATCTTAATCTTTTTCTTTTATTGGCCAGTCTCAGATATGGCTTTTTCTTTGCCACTCTGCCCTGAAGCCCAGAATCCCGCAGCCGCCTCTTCACTGTACATGTTGACACTGGTGTTTTGTGGGTACTATTTAATGAAGATGCCAGTTGGGGACCTGTGAGGCGTCTGTTTCTCAAACTAGAGACTCTAATGTACTTATCTTCTTGCTCAGTTGTGCAACGCGGCCTCCCACTTCTTTTTCTACTCTGGTTAGAGCCTGTTTGTGCTGTCCTCTGAAGGGAGTAGTACACACCGTTGTAGGAAATCTTCAATTTCTTAGCAATGTCTCGCATGGAATAGCCTTCATTTCTAAGGACAAGAATAGACTGTCGAGTTTCAGATGAAAGTTCTCTTTTTCTGGCCATTTTGAGCGTTTAATTGACCCCACAAATGTGATGCTCCAGAAACTCAATCTGCTTAAAGGAAGGTCAGTTTTGTAGCTTCTGTAATGACCTAAACTGTTTTCAGATGTGTGAACATGATTGCACAAGGGTTTTCTAATCATCAATTAGCCTTCTGAGCCAATGAGCAAACACATTGTACCATTAGAACACTGGAGTGATAGTTGCTGGAAATGGGCCTCTATACACCTATGTACATATTGCACCAAAAACCAGACATTTGCAGCTAGAATAGTCATTTACCACATTAGCAATGTATAGAGTGTATTTCTTCAAAGTTAAGACTAGTTTAAAGTTGTCTTCATTGAAAAGTACAGTGCTTTTCCTTCAAAAATAAGGACATTTCAATGTGACCCCAAACTTTTGAACGGTAGTGTATATAAAATATTACAAAAGCATGTTCACCTCGAACCATGATTTCTATTTCAGTGATTATTATCATCATAATTATTATTTTTACATTTATAATTGTTTTTATGTCTTCATTTATATAAGTAATTTTCCGCCTGCATGTTTAGGCAGAATCTTGCCTGACGGTAAATGGGAAGGTGGTTACGTGTATACATATATATATATATATATATATATATATATGTATATTTATTTAAATATTTATTTATTTGCTTTTTCGTTTGGAGTGCAATTTGAATTTAGAAATGTATTTGATTTTAAGTTTTTCATTTTTTAAATAAATTATTTAATTTTCAGTGCAAAATCAATAAAGCAAAAATATTCACTAATCCCTCAGCCCTGAGGTTTCCAAAGCTTATTTGCCAGAGAGATGTTCACAACTGTTGTAAAGCCATCTTTCAAAAAGATGAGCAACACATTTTAAATGCACTTATTTTTTTCCAGTTTCATTTGAACTTTTAATTAAAATAAATAAAAAATAAAAGTTAAAAGTTTGAAATCAAGGTGTCTTGCTTTATTGTGTAAGCTTAACCCTAAACATGTTTACCGAAAATGATCCCATAGTTTTTTTTTCTGACCAAAGTATCAATTACGAACCAGTATCGAAGATCAAGATACCGTTATCGAAAGATTTTGAACAATACCCAGCCCTAATGAGAACATGCAAAATGATTGACAGGCAGAAATTCTCATTGACTGCAGCCCATAAACACTTTTTGTTTGCTGATTACAGAGTCTCAAGCTATCACAGAGATGGGTGAGATATCTCATTTCCTTTCCATTCCTCATTTCCACTTTCAATTAAAAAAACAAACTAAATAATTCGCTTACAGCACCTTTAATGCAGAAAACCCCCCACCATAAATGTACATGACAGTTCTGAAAGTGGCACTTACCTATAGTCTACATGATGAGGAAAACGCTTTGAAACCAACAGACTTTGGATTTCCCTTGACGTACTTGAGCACATATGCACATGCGCACTCTTCAGAAACATAGAAACTGCACTTATGTGTTAACATAAACACATAAAAGCAGTGTTCTCTGACAGAAACAGCGTGTGACAAAGTGCTTTCCGTTAACAGCCTTTAATCCCTTAAACGGCTGCGTTCATGTTGATGTGAAGTTTCCGAACAGTGTTTTTCTACAAAACCCTGGAATAAGCCGCTTTCTTAAATGCATTTAAACATGTCAAAGTGTTGGCAGAGTGAAAGATATATGGAATAATTGATATAGAAGCCTCAGCGAAGTGAAATGATGGCCACACAGCAATCTAACAAGGAACTATGCTTTTAACTACAAGCGGAGAGCAGTTCTAACCACACAACTTTGCATGAATGTTCATTGGAACTACGGTTTCGGGAAATACCAAATCGTTTAACTATGTTGGTAACGATGGAATTTGTGACCATGGTTGCCTAACGATGATTTTGGGCAACGCACCCCTGCATGATTGATTTAATTTTTATTGAAATTGCAATATGTTATTGTGAGATTACTAATCATTGAAAGGCTGTTTTAAACTGCAAAAAAGTAAAAAAATGTTTTAGAAGTACAAAATGTAGTACAAATGTAACTTTCACTGTGGCTCTATTTATAATTTTTGCCTGTCATGTGTTCAACAGATCCAATGTACACGTAAATCATTTATTGTTAGTACAGTGCAAAAGTTTGTGCACCTTTTTGTACATTTTAAAGCATAATTCCTAAGTACAACAGTGATCTGATGACAAAATAAGGTAAGTGCGAAAATATATGTATCGGCATATAGTTTTTTGTTAAAACAGGAATCGGCCAAAAAGAAATCATATTGGTGCATCCCTAAAACGAACCCCTTAACCTATAATTAAGGATTAAACTTTGGTGCATAACTCATATTTAAAGAATTTCGCTCTCACGGGCAAGGACGAGGCGAGAAACCGGCTTAACGTACAAATAATATTTTAATGTAAAACTCAAAAGACAAACACATAGGACGACGGACATGTCCGTAAGGATCTTTCTCTCTCTCTCTCGCACCGCCCCTCACGATCGGCCTTTATCCCTCTCGGTCGCTTGATTAGCCTAATACGGGACCGGGCGTGTTGAGTCACGACCCGGCCCCGCCCTCCACCGTGCCACATCATATCACACCGCTTGGGCTCCAGACATATATGATGACTGCATTTCTAACCAATGAGAGTTTTTACTTGGCAGGGGAGAAAACAGCCTAAAAAAACATAAAGTTACATTGAAAGAGGGACCTGTGCCTTATCTAGGGACTAGAAAATCATAGCAACTTGCAGTTGGGCTCATTTGAGCCACGAAGCAACCTCCCAGCAACCGTCCAGAACCTTCTAGCAACTGCATAAAAACACGTTAAACCCGAATCAGTTGTAAGATAGGACAGATTGTCTGTAATAATGTATATATTTTCTGAAGTATAAATTGATTTCAAGCTCTCCATAGCATGCATTGTATACTCAACTGCTATGCTATACTTCATTTCCCAATGTTCCTCTTTTATGAGACCCTTGTTACAGTTTATTTACAGTCAAAATGAGGCCTGTTGATTTGTTGGTATCACATGACCCATGCTGAAACCAAAGGGGAGGATCATATCCTTTCCCAGACAGGCAGTGAACCCTACAACCCCCTCCCTCATGGCCACTGTTCTCTATTTTCAACCTTTTCCTCTTGGTATCCTTGTTTATCCATCTGTTTCTCTGGAAACTGTGGGGCTTCTTTTCACCCATTTGTCAATGATACAAACTGATTATGTTTAGCAAAGCAAACAACACAAGAAATGATATAAACATATGGAGAGGTCCCTTAAGGCAGGTGCACACTGTACGATTTTGACCATGATTCTGCTGTTGGAGTCAAATTTCAGGAATTCTAAAGGATTTCTCTCATATCTTATAACGTTCAGTGTGACATGTTCACAGGTGGCCAATTAATAGCCTTTGCGATGATCTTCAGCCTCCGACGAAATTTGGGCAGTGTCTGAAATTTAGCATAGTAGCTGTATAGTGTGATTGCTATTACGATGGCCAGATGAGATATTCCGCTCCTCTTTTGCACCCTTCACTTGGAAAGAAACCGGCTCCATGTTTGCACCACCATAGAAACATTTGTGCCCAGTTATCACTCTACTAAAGCACTTTCAATGTTTTTTCTTCTTTTCATTTGATATAAAAAGTTCTTGTAAATAAATCAGAGAAAAGTGTAACACGTTAGCAATATGAAAGCATTATTCTCTGAATTAAATAAATACAGAGCTTACAAAACGAAAATAAATAATTGCATTTTTTAGTTTTTTCTTAACATTTATCATGCATATTTACAACGTCATTTTAATTGCTATTTTAATTTTAATAAATGTACTTAAAACATCTGTAAACTTCTTTAGTTAAGATTCACACCATATTGAACATTTTATACCGGTAAGTATTTATGGGACGTTTTAATCCAAATCAGAAAATACAGTTGGATACAATTATAGAAATCTACGTCATGTTTGTGCATCATCCATAGGGACATTTTAAGCATGATATATTACCAGTCTTTATGAATTTTCTAAATTTTGTGTGGCCGATATATTACTAATCTAAAAGAGAAGAAAGACGTACTATAACCCACCTTTTTTGTTTTCTCCAATGTGCACGGAGAAGTTTGTAATTTCTTTTGTTTCGTGCAAAAAGTCTTTTTATTTCCACAATGAATATTTGATTGCGTTAGCTCATTATTACTGTTGGCTTCCTCCCTCACTCGTGTTCATTCTTAACTGATGTCATTTTCTGTGTTTTTGATCAAGATGTCTTATTATAGGCCTATTTGACATAATCCATCTTTCTTGTAAATGTTAGCCTATGCTCGTGATGAGTGGTACTGGAGCAATGGAAATGCTGATGAAAAAAAATGCTCCTCCGTGATGGACAAATTTTGCAGTTTTGGTTCTATTCCGCAACACTCCCATAAGTCACGTTCACTGATCGCGACCACAGTCAGCTACGATGTATATCGTGCAGTATGACAAAACGTCGCACCTTGCGCCATGCCGATATCAATGCATTCATATTGTACAGTCTGACAAGCAACAATCGTAAAGGACAATTATTAATCGTACAGTGTGCACCCGTCCTTTAGGCATTCTGGATTGGACTCTAATAAAAGGATAGTTCACCCAAAATGAAAATTCTGTCAATATTTACTCACACATACAGAGATGTTAGGCAGAATGTTAGCCTCAGTCACATTCACTTTGGCTGCTTTTTCTACTTTCGAGTTCGGAACAACATGAGGTTGTGTAATGATGACAGAATTTTAATTTTTGGGCGAACTATCCCATAGGATAAAAAGATGGCAATCATCGCTGATTTCAGGATTATGGGTTCATATTGGATCTGGCTCATGATGCCTTCAAGGGATAATAAGAGAATAATGGGAGTGCAGACATGGTTGACTCTGCCACCAAACAAACATTTGACCTTTGTCAGCCAATCAAAATCTAGCATCACTTTTTTCCCTCACTTCTCACATACACTTTTCTGCCGTCTCTCGCTGACTATCTTCACTGCCTTCACCTCCTGCATACATTACATCTCCACTCTTTTTTTACAATAACTTTTTTCCCCATGCTATGTGGAGGATCATTAAGATTCCAATCTTTCTAATGAGTTTGGGCTTCTTTGTCCACTGTAAAGTCAGAGGAGTGATTTTTTTTCTTTCTCATGAAGCATCGGGCAGACATTATAACCAGCAAAGGCCTTACTTTATCTTATACTTTTTAAGCAACAAGCTTAACTAGCTCCCCAAGGTTCGGGGCAGGCTACCTCATTCCACATGCACAGCATGAGAACAAAATATGTCAGCCATTTTTTTTTACCCCTGTAACAGTCTAATTCATGCAAGAAAACAGGCTTTTTGTACCTCTGGGAATTTAAAGGTGAGGTTCCACATTCAATCTGAATTTACATGACTGAGCCTAAGGGGCCGTTTCCGTGAAGATGTCTTTACGTTTGTATGTCCTGTTTTAAATTGTGTTTCTATGTGAACATGATGTACAACTTTGACTGTTGTGCCGTTCCTCGCTGTTTCTTCAAAATCTCGTGCAGAAGTGCCATGTTTTTTAGATGCTGTGTCAAGTTAAATATAAACAGTTAGTTAACATGCACAAATTGCGCTAAGTCTCGCTGTTTTTTCAGCACCTCTTGCATTGTAACTCTTCAAGTTACATTAAATATTAACATCGAAGTAAACATGTGCTAAAATCTTTGACCACTGTGCCACATCTCGTAGTTTTCTCACCATCTCAGACAGCAGCGCTATGTACTTTAGAAACTGTGTCAAGTCTATGTACACATGCACTGGATGAACGTCTTTGACAACATCCACATTAATACGAATACATTCGTATTGTTTTTCGTTCAAAACGCTCTCCATCCACACTGCCATTTTCAAACGTCTTCCAAAAGTTGCTTGTCCGTGCTCAAACGTCTGAAAAAGCTTGCATGCAAAAATCCACTCCATATAAAAAAAAAACATAAGCATGGCCCTAAAAAGTAATTATCCTTGTGTTCTATTGCCTGACAGCAATTCAGAGTAAACTTTCCATGGTCTTTGAAGGAATGCAATTTGACGGTTGTACAAAATAACATTTATCCTTAACAACACTATCAAAATGCAGCAGGCAAAAAATGCCACTATAACATGGGCTGTGCCGGCATGATTATTTTGGGTTGAATGGATCACATGACTGCATCACATGACAACAAATTAGTCTTTAGGTGTGTTCGCCTTCATGCAGCGCTGCGCTTGGAGTGCATGTCAGTTAGAAATTTTGTCCAACTTGTGACGGCACCATCACTGCATCACCTTGACGATTGCCGTCAAAGTACCATGAGAGCGACTGGATTGTAGCCGCCTGGCTCAGCCAGCACAGAGCTCAAAATAACGACACAGGTTATTTGCCAGACCCACAACGTGATAATGGTTACACGTGTTTCATGGGCTGCTTTCGCAATTGCATACTTCACATACTACTCTTACTACTTATGCCATGTCAGTATATGGCAAAAATAAGAGTAGTATGGTAGTATGCCATTACCCAGGTGTTTATTCTGACACCTCCTTTTCTGCAAAAACTCTCACAAATCTGTGTTTTTATAACAGTACATCATATATATTTCATGTTATATTATGTTTGTCATATTAATATCATGTTTATTCATACAATAATATAAAATACTGACTCCTTTTTTGGTATGAAAATACAGGCTTTTATTGGACTGTCTTCTTGTACACAAGCAGGCACTGTATTATGCAATCTGAATTCCACTTTGTCTGCATAAAATGGCATGATCTTCGTGACTGGTTCAGTACACGATGGGAAGCGCAAAAGGGTCGGTCTTGACTGCTCTCTTTTCAACTCCTCCCCCGACTGCAACCGGCAAATCTCGCCAACTGGTAAATCAAGACGCAGTTCAAGTCTAACACACTTATTTTTTGTGGTCAACTGATATATATCGCTGAGACCGATAAATCGGCTGATATTCTGACTTTTTTAATTATCGTCATCAGCCAAAACATTATCCTGTTTGACTGATTTTTTTCTTGAGGGCGCTGAAAATCACCTGCTTGCATGTGAAACATCTGAGACATGTAAATGACCAGTCACAGTTAATTTGTTGTTAAATGCCTTCGTGTTACTACAAGAATAGACCGGTGTGCAACACATTGTCATTTAAAAGGTTTGCATATATTTACCATGTCACACAGGAGCATCAGATTGTTTAGAGACTGTGTCAAGTTAAATGTAAACATTAAATATAAAAATCTTTGTAAACATGTGCTAGATGGACGTCTTTGACCGTTACACAGTGTCTAGCTATTTTTAGCATGTCACACAGGAGCATCAGATTGTTAAACGTAAACATTAAATATAAACATCTTTTTAAACATGTGCTAAATGGACGTCTTTGACCGTTGCACAGTGTCTAGCTATTTTTAGCATCTTACGCAGAAGCCTTACATTTTTTAGACACTGTCAAGTTAAATGTAAACATTAAATATAAAAACATGCGCTACAAAACATTTTGTAAACATGCGCTATAGATAGATGTCTTTAGCCTTAATGCCACATGTCGCTGTTTTTTTTAGCATCTCATGCAGGACTGCTGTGTTTTATTAGACGCCATGTCATACTAAAAAGAATTTAAATGTAAAAAACACACCCTGTTCTGTTCATGGCACTGCGTCTAACTGATAGGACCCATAGAACAGAGTTCTCGTTGGTGGGGAGAAATTCGGACCTTCCTGCTGTTGGGATCTTGCAGTTCTTTGTTGCTTGTCAAGGCACTGTGATGAAGCAGGAAGCGTCTAATCACCTTTGAAAACGCTGCATCATTCAAATATAATTATATCCCACACTAGTTAAAAGGTCTGGAGCAATTTAGTTTATGGCCTTTCTGTCTTGTCATCCTGAAATGTGTTTAAGTGATTTAGTGGTTAAACTACAAAACTGTTAGCTCTCTTGGGACAGCTTGACAGTTCAGTGAATACATGCACATACTGTACATGATTCATAGTGACCACTTCTTGTGTACTTAAATTTTTTTTTTTACACTTATAGCAATCCTTGTTCTATTGAGTCGGTGTGCACTGTTGTGTTTGTGAGTGCACAGGGGGCAACGAGGAGCTCGGGCCGGTGAGTTCCTTCAGCTTTTGTGTCACAGTGAGCGGGATTTCCTTCCTTCCTGCCCCTCCCCTCCTTTTACATTGTGCTCTGTTTCCTTTGCGCATCGAGCTGGCTGTGGTGGCACACAGCCTGCTCCACACAACTAGATTCAACGCCACAATGCGCATCTGTCTCAGATCAGTCTCTGGATGGCAGCATCTTAATTAGAAACATAATTAGAATCCATTATATTGGACATTTTTGGTCAATTGCATTTTTTTGGTTGTGAATGTGCTGCAAGACTCCTGGTTACCCTTTTTGAGGGGAAATAATAATAGTGTTTGATATGGGTGTTTGGTCTGGTTGATGAATAGGGTGCCTTTGCTCTTGTGCCAGCTGGCCTTTCAAAGGGGTGTATGTGTGGCAAGTGTCAGCATCCATTGGGCATCCAAGGCCACTTGCAAAACCTCCATGCCATGGAAAACAGTTAATCTCCATTTTGCAGTTTAGATCCATCAAATGAAAAGGGATTAATTAAAGAAATTTATTTTATAATTAATCTGTTTTATTTTTTTCCCCATTTTGTTTACACTGCTATAAATCATTTTCCTAATCAGTATTTTTGGTCTTGTTTTCCAGATAAAAATAACTAAACATACTTACTTGAAAAGCAGAAGGACACTATATTTTTAATTTATGCATAAGTTTGGTTGCATCTGGATCCTCAAGAGGAAATTTAGATGCAAAACAGGAAAATGTAAAGTGCACATGGATGTACAGAGGTAGTATGAGTAGTGGTGAGTGAGGGACTGACACTAACTACATTTCCAACCAAGGATTTTTTTGGCGAAAAACGTTTTAACGCATAAAAATAAAACAGATGGAAATGCATATTATGGCAGTCATTAGCCCACAAAACATAAGCATGTGCTTTTTTGGGGGGGGAGGGGGGGGCAATTATATTAAATTATTGTTTATTTTTACTTTTGAAAATATGCTGCCAAAATTCTCTGTATTAAATAAAATAAATGACTAAACGAAAAAAGCATTAAAAAAAAAAAAATAATAATTCCCAAATAAAACAAAAATATATATATATTTAGACCTATATATGCCTTTTCTTTACACAAACTTAAATTAGCTTTACCCTGTTCTGTAGACGAAAACAGTCGGCTGAATGACATTCTCAGAATGTTCTGCACTTTTTTCAAGACTATAAACTATCAGAACTATTTGTCCAATGCTGAGATCACTTTCAGAAAAGGAGCTTTTGAACATTTAAAACGTTTAAATACTTTAAATCTAACCATCTTTACCTCAGATCACATTTACTGCTTCTTCAGAAAATGTACATTTGCATTATGAAGCTGAAATAAATTTTAGATGATAATCAAGATCAGTTGGTCGTTAAAAGTTGCTGGAGAAATATGCGGGACATAATGTAGTTGTGATGGTGATGCTTTTGATTAGATGATTGTTCAAAATATTGAATATCACGAATGTATCATATGTAAACCCTGATATAACACCACATAATTTTATTTTCTTTAATAGCTGTGCACACAGCATATACACATCGATTGATGGTCCTTATACTGAGACAGAAAGTTTCTCCCACTACTTTTGCCAGCAGGTTGCCAGCTTGAACAGGGCCATAACGATCCGCTTTCGGGTCGAACCGGTGCCAACCTGCGATATGCGCAACATCAGGACCAATATTACAGTCCTATCAGAAGGACAACTGCTCCCTTTTGATTGCAATTACTCCTCTTCTTATTGCTTTTATTTGTTAATTAAAATAACAGTAAGCTGACTAATTTCAATGAATTATCTCAATAATCTCCCCATTTTTCCCAAACTTCAGAGGAAACAAATTAGGGATATGTGGGAGGCGAATTTGTGATAAACACACATTTCTGAATCGAAACGGCTTCAGGACAGATTTCTTTTGTGCTAAACCAAAACCTGTGTGGCAAAGTGTTTTTTTTTGGTCATCACACACACCATTTTTAGCGATAAAAGGCCATTTGAATGGAAACAGGCAGAATGCGCCAAATGTCGCTATTTGTTTTTTTGCATTTTCACTTTGTCAATAACAAAATAGAAAGGTGAATGGAAACTAGGCTACTGAAGCAGTTAGCTGGTGAAAACGGACAAGGAATAGAATGGCCGTTATTATCAAATCTTTCCTTGAAGTTCTTGTTGATTTGGGTTTGTTGGGTAATAGCTCACAGTCATTGCAGGGAACAGTTTGGGGGCCATTCAAATAGAACACATTTTTGGCTCTGTCTGTGCTGTTCAATTGTTTACCACATGAAAATGCACTAGATGGATGATTTTGACCATTGCACCACATCTTGTTAGTGACATTTTAGATGACTTTCGCTTTTAAAATCTTTGCACCTTGAGACATCTGTGTTCTGTTCTGTTTGTTCCACTCTGTCTAGCTTTTTTAGCGCAAGCATCCATTTGGTCTTATCGGCACCTTAGTTTGTTATACAGCTGCCCATAATGTCTTAATTTACACTGGATCACAGTGTTTCCTAATAAGCCTTTTCAGCATCCTTTGTCTGCTTCTTCACACTCCTGGAGTTAACAGGAAGCTAATGAATGACAGGTTTTATGAGCAATGAGATCTGATCTTGCCAGTGGTGGCAGACCAACAGAGTTACATGCTTCATTGATGTTGACACTTGACAAGTGTACATGAGTGATTCCCCCAGAAATGCTGTTTTATGTGAGGCAGTGATCTATAAAGAGTTTGTTGACTATAGGGCATGAAATGTGAATGTAGAGGGCAGGGTATGCCAAATCAAATGCATGTAAAACATTCCTGTGGCAGCCTGGCAGGAAATGTGATGGCTGTTACTTTACATTCAGGTCACCAGCTTTTGGATTGTAAGATGTCCTGAGCAATGCAATTTGTTATTTACAAAATAGCATAATACACCTTCTTTCTTGTTGCTTACTCACAATTTTGTCTGCAAGCAAGACAGTCATCTCTGAGTCACATTTCATGACACATGGCATTGTTTGTATTCTCCCTGTCTGTCGAGTCAGTGCTGGGAACTTACCCATTTTATTAGCCAGAGGCCCTAATTTGTCCACTACAACAAAGCAGGTATGTCTTTTCAAACTGGATGCCAACTTCACTGTGAATAGTCCCTTCAGCTGTTGCTTTGTTAAGCATAATGCAAGTCTTGCCCCATTGCAAGCGCTCATTGAGAGAAGTATTCCAAATGCTAAAAAAACTGCTGTTTTCCAATTGGCTATTGTTAAATGTTGGAAACAGGGCTTAAAAGTGATATGCATGTGTACAGGTTGTGTATTGAGGTTGTGTACAGGGGTTTTGTAGGGCAATCCTTCTTCAAGCCCTTAGTGCATTGGGCATCATGGAACAATAAGGATGAAAGTCATCATCTATATCACAGAGGAAGCTGAGAATGCATTAAATGGCTTTATAAGTGTGGAATGGAAAAGTGGTATAAGAGGCATACTGATATTTAAAGCCCCAAAATGTATTTTATAAAAGCGAGGTTTCAACCAATTATGTCTTTTATTAGGCAAAACCAATTGATGTGTTCAAGAGTATCAAGAGATGTATACTGGTGGCCAAAACTTATGGAAAGAAATTTATACTTTTATTCACCAAAGAGGCATTCAACTGATCACAATGTGTAGTCAGGACATTAAGAACGTGAAAAATTACAATTTTAATAAATAAAATGTTCAGAACTTCTTGAACTACTTCAAAAAGTTCTTATAAATCTGCCACATGCTGCAATGACAGCTTTGCAGATCCTTGACATTCTAGTTGTCAGTTTGTCCAGATGCTCAGGTGACATTTCACCCCAAGCTTCATTTAGCACTTGCCATAGATGTGGCTGTCTTGTCGGGCACTTATCACGCACCTTACAGTCTAGCTGATCCCACAAAATCTCAATGGGATTAAGATCCATAAAACTCTTTTCCAATTATCTGTTGTCCAATGTCTGTGTTTCTTTGCCCACTCACCTTTTCTTTTTTGGTTTCAAAAGGCTTGAAACCAAAAAAGAAAAGGTGAGTGGGCAAAGAAACAAAAGTGCCTTTTGAAACACACTTCTTCCCATAAGGCCTGCACCCCAGAGTCTTCTCTTTTTTGTTGTACATGAAACTGGTGTTGAGTGGGTTGAATCAACAAAGCTGTCAGCTGAGATGTGAGGGGTCTAGAGACTCTAGAGACTAGTTATCCTCTTGTTTAGTTGTACATCTGGCCTTTTTTTTTAGCCAGTTGTCCTTCTTTTATTTGCCTACATAATAGAGCTGCAAACTGTTTTTTTGTTTGTTTAGAAAAATAACTAAGTAAACAAAGTAACTAAAAGATGTATTCAGCTTAATGCATTTAACTTAGTGCAGCTAGCATTTTTATACAACTCATGTAAAATCAACTTCTACTTAGAATGGTGTAATAGCTTATTTTAACTTTAATATTCAGGTACAAAAATAAATCACAAATCCACTGAGTTCTGTTTGGATGAATAGAAATCTTACATACACTTACAAATGGTGTAAACATCTTGACTTGAATAGTCACAACAAAAAAATAATTCTATAAAAACTCATTCAAAATTTTGCAATTGCACTTAAAAGTGGCGTAAACAGTTAGACTTGAACAGGCCCAAGTTCAACAATAATGAAACAGTTATTAATAGTTCTGTTGTCAATATCAAAATGTCATTGTGACATACTGACAACCAGTAAAAACCATGAAAGCATCACACACACCGCAGAGATACATTCAAAAATAAGAAAAATATATTCATAACATGCTCTAAAACTGCTCCAGTGAGAAATCATTAATATCTATAGTCTGTTCACAGTCTTTGAGTTTTGCTGTAACACAAATCACTAATTATTAAGCAAATGAATGAAGGCTGGGTGTCGTTATTGAAGGTTACATAGTTATATTTATCATTAGTGGTATTGTGACCAACATTAATCTGATTTAAATTGGGATGAGTGACTGATGATATTGATAGCGCCTAAAGATATTGAGAGCGATCATGTTAAAGAGAGTAAAGCTAAAAGCGCTCATGATTGCTCACATAGTCTCTATCACACAACACAATGTCTGATTGTCACAACTCACATCATGTTTCATGTATTTGCAAGTTTATTTGTTGTTTAATTGATTTTTAAACCCGTTAGCAGCCTCTATATCCTCTTTCTGTTCACTGTGCAATGAGTCCAAATAACTACCATAACGACTCTTAATATTACAATTGATATTCATACACATTTTAAAAAACAAACCGGCATATTCATCTCAATTACATCATGTCTGAAAGATTAAATTCATGAATGCTTAGAATTGCCAACAACTCACCCCCCATAGGCCATTCTGTCATGCTTTAAGGGCTAAGAAAGCACTCATTCATTAGAGGAGCAATGTGTATGTGTGATTGCCTGCATACTGCAAAAAAGATCGGCTCTAAATCTAGGCATGATCGGCCGACCATGGATTTAAGACGAATACCGGCCGATTGATCGGGACATCTCTAATTTCAAGCATTGTATAGCCTTTATTCCTCAAAACAATGATTGACTGACGTGTTTCTAGAGAAAGGTGTTTCTTTTTTGCCATTTTGACCTAATTGTGGGGATGGGGCATGGTCATCTGTCTGACTGATTGTGAGAGAGCGGTGAGGCTTGTCACCTGGGTTGTAATAATCTCTTAACACCGGTCTCTTGTTATAGTGATGGTGGAGGGAGACCTGATAAGGCGCACCAGCGCATCAGTTTTGGGAGAGTGAGAATGACACGAGAGCATGGTGTCATGTGAACTGATTGTTTTAATGTTAATTAAAGTATGTTACTGAGTGTGGCGAAGAAGCTACATAAATTGAGTTTTTTTATAAAGCAGCCAAACAATACAAGGCGCTGAAGGCAGAAAATAAAAAGACTTGCCTAAAACTGCTTACTTGTCTCCTGACTCTTCCATTGTCCCAAAGGACAAAACCTTCTCACTCTAAGTCATGCCAGTCAATTGCTTACTGTGGCAACTCAAAAACAAACACAAAGACAATGTTAAGCTTCATTTAATGAACCAAATAGCTTTCAACTGTGTTTAATATAATGGCAAGTGATTTTCTAGTACCAAATTCGCATTTTAGCATGATTACTCAATGGTAAGGTGTTGGAGTGATGGCTGCTGGAAATGGGGCCTGTCTAGATTTGATCAAATACGACTTTTATCAAATAGTGATGGTGCTGTTCTTTTATATCAGTAATGTCCTGACTATACTTTGTGATCAGTTGAATGCCTCTTTGGTGAATTAAAGTACCAATTTCCTTCTGAAACATCAAAAGCTTTACATTATTCCAAACTTTTGGCCACCAGTGTATGTATTTTAAAGGAATAGTAAGACGTACAATAGGCTTTGGTGAGAAACAAGCCCAAATTTGCTGTGAAAATGAGTGAAAAACAAAAAGCACTGTTTTTGCTTTCACTTTTCTCTCTGAAACGTGCAAGGCAAAGCTGTGGTGGAAGATTTTCACAGTACAATTACTTTTATAATTTATAAAATAAAATATTTATATTGAAATAACTAGGGCTGTCAACTTAATGTGTTAATTCAGTGTGATCATTAATTTTAAAACAATTATGTGTTAAAAAATGAACACAGTTACTCATGTCTACGGACCGTAATAAGGAATATTCCTAACATCAGAGCATTTCATGATTAAATTACCACCAGATTTCAGCAGGGGGTAGTAAGTGAAACTCCAGCTGTATTGGCAACTTGCAGCTGTTCAGAGAACAAACCAAACTCAGGCTGACATTAGCAACAGCACAAGATGAGGATGCGTCCTTGCATTCAAACACAGCTGGATGGAGCGCAATTTCGAATGCAAGGAACTCAGGGTGTGTTTTCTAAGTTTCTAACTATGTTTAACTTGACACAAAAACCTAAAAATACTGTGGTTATGCAGCAATACAACCAAAGTGAGACGCTCCAAAGGCTTTCGTCTGATGCATGTGTACGTATAGGTGTTCTTAGAAAGCCCTGTCAATATGTCTACCTTGGACAGATCGATGAATTCAATTGCAAAATGGATTGCTGTGGACTGTAGGCTAATGATAGGCTTATGGTTAATAATATGGAAATAGATAAAACATTGCCTTCTAAAGCCACGTTTTTGTATTGTATTATCAATGCTTTACTCGTCTGCCACAATAATGTTATGATTTTTAATTATCTGAAATATTATATTTAAAATTAACTATTTCTAATTATTTAATCATATATTGAGTTGCTGTTATTTTAGAGCCTTTCTCTGCAAAAATATATATATGCGATTAATCATATTAATTATTGGGCACATCATGTAATATTTTGATAAAAAATTGTAATCGATTGACAACCCTAGAAATAACTAAACATTTTGACAGAAAAAAATAAATTCATACAGGTTTGGAACAATATAAGGGTGAGTAAATAATGAAAAATTTTTCATTTTAGGGTGAACTATTCTATTATTGGTTAAACAAAAGAGCAGAACTGTATAAATGTTGGGAACAAAAGAAACAAATTAATTTACAGATGCTATAGCAGGCAATTGATTGTGGCATCGCTGGAAATATCAGTAGATATCGAGAGACTTGATAGTTTTAGTCTTGTCTGGGGGTCTATGAATAGACAAATTAATCTTTCTTTTTATAAATGTCAGAAAGCATATTAAGACGTAAAACTTTTAAACCTTTTCCTGCTTGATAATATTGTTATTTCTTAGCCGGTCCTGATTGCAGTGATTCTTTATCTCTGATTTGTTATTCAAACCGCACGCAATCGAAAGTCCAAGCCTGGTGACAAATTGAGAGTGGACGATTTCAGCCTTCAGGTCAGTTAAAAGGATTGTGCCAAGGAGCAGGAAACTTGTGATCATTGTAATGTTTTCAAAGTATAGACCCAATTCTTATTCACTGACAGACTCTTTGATGCCTTCCAAAGTCTGATTCCCATCAATCCTTTGCAGGCATGTTCTTTGTGGTTCTACTGTGATTGGAGACAGATTGCTGGTCCCATCTTCCCTATCTCTTATATTCTGCTAACCAGTCCGAGCTTCCAACAGAGTGACTGGCATGCAGAAGGGGTTAGTGAGGGCCACTGTTCATTCACACATAATGATGGCATTGATCCTTGAGCACTTGGGAGGGGGCATTTTTTGCAAGAGCTTTTCATTGACATTCAATCTGTCTTTAGGGATTTCCAAAAGGAAATACAAATGTTCTCTTTTGCCTTACGTTTAATTGCGACCAAGTCTGAGTTTAAAGGATGGAAGATCCCCAGTCAGGCCCAGAAAGTTTGGGCTGTGCAGCTCTAGTCAATGGCACAATCATGTGTGCCAGGCATGCTGACTGAGCTTGATACTTGCAGCATAAAATTCAGCTTAGTCATCATGTGCTCCATTCAGTCGTCAGTTGGTAATGGGATTTTGAGCTCTTGATGCATAACAATAAGCTTTGCACTGCATATGTGGTAACATTGAAGTAGCCTTTATGAATATAATAATGAAAGATGTGTAACAGCGCTTTTGAATGCTATTAGGCCTACTCTCTAAATTCCCTGCACAATTGGGATTGTGAGTTTTGAAGTGATCAATACCCTTAAGCCGTCGTTCCTCATGTCGTACTTTCAGCTGTAGTAGGATTAAAAAGATAGGTGTCATATGAGAACCAAAGAAAGGACAGAGGTGTCAAGAATGACACCGAATGATTCTGAATTATTATCAAAGAAGTCTCATTGAACATGTACAATATACAGTTTATTTTAGTTTTTGAACATTTTCTGCATGCATTGAATTCTATAAATGCAGTTCTGCTTTGGCTGCTGAAAACACCAGCACTGGTTTATGTTGGTGGTGCTTGTTTGATGCTGGTCTAGCTTGTAGGCTTATATAGCAATGCTGTTCTCCAGCAAAACTTGGCTGTTTTACCTGCTGGTGAAGCTTGTAAAGAAGCTTGGTTTGGACATCCTGTACTGAGAAAAAAAGAGAGACTTAAACCACCCTAAACTGGTTTGTGGGTCTTAGCTAGTGGTTCAAAAATTAGTCTTAATGACTTACGTGTACCTAAAAGTATGCAAACTTATGACTTATTTACATATATATATCACTCCACAGATTTCACATTAACAAACTATAATTTTGGCCAGTCTTTTAGGACATGAGTATTTTTCCAACAATTATTTACAGACAGATTGTTAAACTTTTAATTGACTATATCACAATTTCAGCTGGTCATAAGTTTACATATTACAAGTTAACTGTCTCTTTAAGCAGCTTGGAAAATTCCAGAAAATGATGTCAAACCTTTAGGCAATTAGCCAATTAGCTTCTGATAGGCTAATTGGAGTGTACCTGAGGATGTATTTTAAGGCCTACCTTCAAACTCAGTGCCTATTTGCTTGACATCATGGGAAAATCAAACGAAATCAGCCAACACTTCAGAAAACAATTGTGGACCTCCACAAGTCTGGTTCATCCTTGGTAGCAATTTCCAAATGCCTGAAGATACCATGTTCATCTGTACAAACAATGGTATAGACACCATGCGATCATGCAGCCATCATGCTGCTCAGGAATAGTGCTGAAACGATTAGTTGACGTTATCGACAACGTTGGCAATAGAAAATTGTCTATACAAATTTTCGCTGTCGAATGGTCATTTGATCTCATTTAACGTAACAAACTCTAACGATGACGCGAGAGGAGAACAGCAGCTCGTGCCTGAATGAGTAGTGGAAGAAAACACATGTCCAGATCCTTCAGGTGATGGAGAGCACAAAATATAATGGAATTATAATGGAAAAATTCAAATTAAGGAAATACAGTAGCACTGTCATCGTGAAATAAAGCAGAGACGGATCTGGCATTCCACTTAAGCAAAAACTGCATGTCAGAGCATCTAAAAAGCAAACAACCATTATATCTTTAATGCATCCTTTATTAAAGTTCAAATAATAAGGAAGTGATCATTAACAAACTACAAAAATAGCATTACTCTGTGTGGTCAGCGCCACGTCTATGAGTCACGTGAAGGGGAGAGATTGAAACTTCACCCGACTGAGGC
This sequence comes from Moxostoma hubbsi, assembly GCA_032164185.1. Classification (NCBI taxonomy): domain Eukaryota; kingdom Metazoa; phylum Chordata; class Actinopteri; order Cypriniformes; family Catostomidae; genus Moxostoma; species Moxostoma hubbsi. The sequence continues at coordinate 19,489,970 of JAVLUX010000033.1, forward strand.
ATCCTCTGGCGAGGGGACGCCCGTCCCTATTGCGTGTTTGCTGTAGCTAGATTAGTAACGTGATGGATTGCGATGTATTGAATCATAATGTACTGTAGCTTATATGTCACGTGTGTGTCTTATTGTGAAGTAAATCAGTGATACACAGCTCTATTAAGAAGATAGAGTTTGTTTTTGTGAGTTAAAGATGGATCGAAGTGAAAATAAAGGTGAGAGAGTGTAGTCTTAGCCCATTATACACTAAAACAAAGTTTTTGATCCGTCTTTGGTCAAGTTTTTGATAAGTCTTTTTTGGCTTGTTTTCTAAAAATAATATCTAAATTAAAACAATGTACATTTACATTAGTAGCTATACTGCTGAAGAAAAAATTGTTATTTGAGAATGTATTATATTATTATTAATATTTAAATATTTTAAAATATCTAAAAACCGCATTCTTAAAACAAGATACAGTACATTTACCTGAGAAGCAACATATAAGATATTTAGACTTGCTTTAAAAGAATATATGGAAAACAATGGAAAACAAGACTAAAACTTGATTACAATAGGTGTTTTTGCAATGAATTTTTTCTGAAATTAACTTAATAAAAAAAGTTTTTTTCCTTGGAATTCAGTGAATGCCATTTAGAGATATTTTTAAAAGATGATTTTGTCCTCTTTATTGTTAGTAAGCATGTTTAATACAACCTTTTAAGTCCAGGCACAAGCTGAATAGTCGGTTAAGAGCGAATGATTAATCGTTGCAATAACCAACCGAATAATCGTTCTAATAAACGCTAGATTAGTCGATTTATCAAAATAATCGTTAGTTGCAGTCCTAATCAGGAAGGAGATGCATTCTGTCTCTTAGAGATGAATGTAGTTTGGTGTAGAAGCTGAACATCAATCCCAGAACAACAGCAAAGGACCTTGTGAAGAAGCTGGAGGAAACAGGCAGACAAGTATATACAGTATATCCACAGTAAAACCCTACATTGACATAACTTGAAAGGCTGCTAAGGCAAGAAAGAAGCCCCTGCTCCAAAACTGCCATAAAAAAGCCAGACTGCTGTTTGCAAGAGAACATGGGGACAAAGATCTTACTTTTTGGAGAAATGTCCTCTGGTCTGATAATGACCATCATTATTTTTGGAGGAAAAAAAGGTGAGGCTTGCTAGCCGAAGAACACCATCTCAACCGTGAAGCATGGGGGTGGCATGTTGTGGAGGTGCTTTTCTACAGGAGGGACTGGTGCACTTCTCAAAATAGATGGCACCATGAGTAAGGAAAATTATGTGGATATATTGAAGCAACATCTCATGTCATCAGCCTGGAAGTTAAACTCGATCACAAATGAGTCTTCCAAATAGACAATGACCCCAAGCATACCTCCAAAGTTGTGGCAAAATGGCTTAAGGACAACAACGTCAAGGTATTGAAGTGGCCATCGCAAAGTCCTGACCTCAATCCGAGGTTGAAACAAACATTTGTGGGTAGAACTAAAGCATGTGTGAGCAAGGAGGCCTACAAACCTGACTCAGTTATGCCAGTTCTGTCTGGAGGAATGGGACAAACTTCCAGCATCTTTTTGTGAGAAGCTTGTGGAAGACTACCCAAAATGTTTGACCCAAGTTAAACAATTTAAAGGCAATGCTACCAAATACTAACAAAGTGAATGTAAACTTCTTACCCACTGGGAATGTTATGAAAGAAATATAAGCTGAAATAAATAATTCTCTCTACTATTATTCTGACATTTCTCATTCTTAAAATAAAGTAGTGATTCTACCTGGCCCTAAGACAGGGAATGTTTTCTATGATTAAATGTCAGAAATTGTGAAAAAATTAGTTTAAATGTATTTGGCTAAGGTGTAGGTAAACTTCTGACTTCAGAAGTGTGTGTGTGTGTGTGTGAGTGTAATAAAACCAGTCTAAGCTGGTTTTAACAAATTTAAGTTGGCTTTAGCTGGTTTAAGACAGTCTACAAGGCTTGAATAATAATAAAAATATAATAAATTTAAAATATAAAAAAACTCATACCAGCCTAAGCTTGTTTGCTGGTCTTAGAAAGCTTAAGTTGGTCTTAACCGTTTTAAACGTTTAAACGGTTCTTGGCTCAGACAACCACGCTGAATTTTTTTTTTAAACCAGCCTAAGCTAGTTTGCTGGTCTTCGCTAATTTAAGTTGGTCTCAGCTGGTTTAATTTGGAATCTAAGCTTTGCTTGGACACCCTATGCTAAAAACTTCTTAAACCAGCCTAAGCTAGTTTGCTGGTCTTAGCTAATTTAAAGTGGTCTTAGTTGGTTTAAGATGGTCTCTCAGCCTGGTTTAGAAACCCCATATTGAAAAACAACATCTTAAACCAGCCTAAGATGGTTTGCTGGTCTTAGTTATTGATCTTAGCTTGTTTAAGATGGTTTCCCAGTCTGGTTTGGTCATCCCATATTGACACGCAACATATTAAACCAGCCTTAGATGGTTTGCTGGTGTTAGCAAGTTTAAGTTGGTCTTAGCTGGTTTAAGCCGGTCTCCCAGCTTGGTTCAGACACCCCAATGATCTTAACCCAGCCTATGTTAATTTGCTGGTCTTAGCCAGTTTAAATTGGTCTCAGTTTAGCTTAGTTTAAGATGGTCTCCCAGCCTGGCCAGCTGAAGACCATCTAAGACCAGCAAACCAGCTTTGGCTGGTTTAGGATGTTTTTTTTCTTCCAGCAAGGACCAACACAAATCATGCCATGCTGGAGACCAGCATTCAAAAAGTAACCTGGTGACCATCTATGGTAGCCTTTCCTGCAGTATGGAGGTCATGGTTGCTGACTTTCAGAGGTTGAAGAGACATCATGAAGGCAGTTATTTGTCTCTATAGAGGTGGGTGTTTGTGGAGGAAAACAAATATTGAAAAAAGACCCTTTTTTGTTAATAATAACAAAGTCCATGCAGGCTTTTAGCATGTACCAAACCAGCATGTTAGCCGTTGGGGCATGTATTTTTAGTAAGCGTTTCCTGTGGATGTTTCCTGTTGGGGTCTTTGGAGGCTTGGATGGGTCCTGATGGTGTTATTAGCCATCATAAAACATAGGCTTTTGGCATCCGCCTCTTAGGATCCTCCATGAAAAGCCTGTTCTTCGTCTATTCTCTCTCCCATGCTGTCTTTATTTCAGCATCATTGGGGTTGGTGTAGTCTGTTCTCTTGAGTTGCACATGCTGCCACAAAGCAGACACATGGGATGCAGCCTTGTTGATTTTGTACAGAAATTGTCCTTGGTAAATTTAGTTTTTCCTCCAGAGAAAGAACACAGTTCATTTTCACTTTCTGTTGTGGGTGCATAAAGATGAAGACCAATCTAAGACTTTGGCTCTCATCTTTTTTTCTGGAAAACAGCAAACACTTTTTTTTTTGTATTTTCTGAAGAAAATGTTTTTTTGTGGTTTTTCATGCAAAATTCATCACCATGATGCAAGTGTATTCTGGGCATTTGCCAGATCTTTGGAATGCAATTGCCAGGGTGTTCTTGGGGTTTGCTTACTGACCAAAAGAGTCCTAAGAGTTCAGCCCCAAGTCTATATGTTATTCTGGTCCCTAGATATGGCTTGGGTCTCTCTGACAATGTTAGTCTGTTTTTCCACAAGGCGAAATTTGTTGTAAAATAGCAATTGTAGGAGTCACTGTGTGAGGTTCGGACGTGTGAACGGCGAGCTCTGTGCACTTTCTAGTTTTAACATTATTAATGACATAAACCGGTGAGATTCGATACACTCTGTTCCATAACTGTTCTAATAATAATAATAATAATAATACATTTTATTTAAAAGGCGCCTTTCTGACACTCAAGGTCACCGTACATGCATACATAAAAGTTTATACAATAAACAAATAATAAAATTATACCAAAAATAGATTAAAATCGATTTAAAATCAAGTAAAATTACAAATGAATGGGTGCTACAACGAGTATGCTTGCTTAAACAAAAAAGTTTTCAGTCCAGTTTTGAAATGAGAGAAGGAATCCAAGTTTTTGAGATGAAGTGGAAGGGAGTTCCAAAGGCGGGGTGCAGAGCGGCTGAATGCTCTGCTCCCCATGGTGGCGAGACGGGCAGGTGGGACAGACAGATGTAGTGCGGAGGAGGATCTGAGAAAACGAGATGGAGTGGAAACATGTAAAAGATCAGACAAATAGGGGGGAGAGAGGTTATGGATAGCTTTGAATGTCAGCAAGAGGACCTTAAACTGAATACGGAACTGGATAGGAAGCCAGTGAAGCTGCTGGAGAACTGGAGTAATGTGATGGATGGAGGGGGTACGGGTAATGATTCGAGCAGCAGAATTTTGGACTAGTTGAAGTTTACGGAGTGATTTGTGAGGGAGACCCAAGAGAAGTGTATTGCAATAGTCTAGGCGGGAGGTGACAAGGCTGTGTACCAGAATGGCAGCAGTGTGGGGGGTGAGGGAAGGGCGAAGACGATTAATGTTACGTAGGTGGAAGTAAGCTGACCGGATGATGTTATTAATGTGTGGTTGAAATGATAGTGTGCTGTCAAGGATGACACCCAGACTCTTAACCTGAGGGGAAGGTGAAATAGATGAATTATCAATTTTGATGGAGAAACTGTTAGTTTTGGCTAAGGTGGATTTTGTACCAATGAGGATAACCTCGGTTTTACCACTATTAAGTTTAAGAAAGTTGAGGGTAAGCCAGGATTTTATTTCTGCAATGCAATCAATAACGGTAGTGAGTGGAAGAGTGGATGTGGGTTTAGTGGTGAGGTAGAGCTGGATGTCATCCGCATAACAGTGAAAATTAACATTGAATTTACGGAGAATATTTCCAAGGGGAAGAAGGTAGATAATAAAAAGAAGGGGCCCCAGGACAGATCCCTGGGGCACACCTGTAGTGACGGTAGATGAAGTGGATTTGAATGACTTAAGTTGGATGAACTGAGTGCGGCCAGAGAGGTAGGATATAAACCAGTTTAGTGAAGTGTGGGTAATACCAATGGATGACAATCTTTTACAGAGGGTGGTATGACAGATGGTGTCGAAGGCCGCACTCAGGTCAAGGAGAATGAGGATAGTGAGTAGTCCAGAGTCAGCTGCCATGAGGAGGTCATTGGTGATTTTTATTAGTGCTGTTTCTGTGCTGTGAAGTGGACGGAAACCAGACTGGAACTGTTCATATAGATTATTGTGAGAAAGGTGTAAGTGTATTTGAGTGGCAACTACTTTTTCAAGAATTTTGGAAATATAGGGTAGGTTGGAAATAGGACGGAAATTATTGAAAATGGAAGGGTCAGCACCAGGCTTTTTCAAAATAGGTGTAATGACAGCAGTTTTTAAGGATGTGGGGACAGTTCCAGTGGTGAGAGAAGAGTGAATGATGGCCGAAATGATAGGGAGCAGAGAAGGGAGGCAGGATTTGAGAAGATGTGTAGGTAGAGGGTCTAGTTGACATGTGGACGATTTCGATTTCTGGATAAGTTCTGTGAGTTCTGAAAAAGAGGGCAGTTGAAAAGAAGAGAGTGTGTGTATGGGTGGATGGGGGTCAGAAAAGGTGTGAAGATGGTGTGGGGTGTAATCTTGGTCTATGTAAATATTTTTGATTTTGGCAGAAAAGAATGACATGAGGGAATTACAGAAATGAGTAGTATACAAATGGGGAGGCAAAGAATCATATGGTTGGGTATTTTTGTTTAAAATATTGAAGAGTGACTTTGAATTTCCATAATTAGCAGTGATTAAACTCGCGTAGTACTGGGTTTTAGTGATGGCTATGGAATCCTTATAATGCAAAATGTGGTTATTGTATAGTTCTTTATGTATGGTAAGACCAGATTTCCTATACAGTCTTTCCAGTTGTCGTCCTTTTGCTTTCAAAAGGCAAAGATCAGCAGTGAACCAGGGGGCAGAAACAGTGAATGAAACAGATCGAGTCTTTAACGGAGCAATGGAGTTGAAAATGTGTAAAAGTCCAGTATTGTAATGAGAAACCAGGTCATCCGGAGTGAAGAGATTGTGGATGTTGGGGATGGCAGACGAGTCAATAGTTGAAGTTAGATTGACTGGATTAATGTTTTTTATATTGCGAAAAGTGATATGACGTGCTGTCTTGGTGGTTGAGAGGGTAAGTTCAGCTGTAAATGTGATAAGAAAATGATCCGTTATGGGGAGATCATCAACTGTAATGTTGGTGGGAGTGACTCCAGAACAACAAATCAGGTCTAAAGTGTGGCCTTTGGCGTGTGTGGGACAAGTTATATACTGAAGGAACCCAAAACTGTCCAAGCAGGAGTTAAAATCTTTGGTAAGAGGCAAATTGGGTTTGTCCATATGGATATTGAAATCGCCCATCAATATTATATTTGATGATAAAGTGGATAAATAAGTGAGAAAAACAGCAAAGTCATCTACAAAGTTACAGTTAGTTTTAGGTGGACGATAAACAGTGGCAATAATGGTTGGAATTTTGCCAGAAAGTACGCAGACCATATGCTCAAACGAGCTAGAGACAGGTGTGGATACTGGCAAGACTTTCCACTTCTCGCGGTAAAACATCGCGAGACCACCTCCCCGACCGGTACCACGGGGTTGCGATTTGTAAACAAATCCAGATGGTGCAGTTTCATTAAGCGGCGAAAAGTCATTAGGTTGTTGCCAGGTCTCAGTTAAACAAATAAAATCTAACTCACGGTCAGTGATGAGGTCCCGGATGATATGTCCCTTGTTTAACAGAGAGCGAACATTAAGAAGAGCGCACTTAAGTGGAGTATTGTCAAAGCTGAAGATGTTAGCCGACCGACCTAGGCGGGCTAATACATTGTGGTTGACAGCACGGCTGCCAGAGCGTGGATGTCGAGAGCTGGACCAGATGGTCTTTATGGCTGTAAGGCTGTGAGAGTTAAGATTCCGACGGGAACCTCGATGGTTGTATCTCCGCCGGGGATAGTAGATGATATCCGGGTGGAAGTGGAGTACAGCTGGCGGGGTGCCAAGCGAGTGTCGTCGGAGCCGGATCAGGTCAATAACTGTGTACTGGTATAGCCCCATCACTGGCAGGTGAACGGATAACAAGAGCAGCCAGACACAAACGAACCATAAAAACAATTGTAGCAGCATCTTAAGTTCAAAATCCGCACAAAAATCCGTACAAAATTGGATAATAGTTCAAAGTTTTCCGAGACGAGCAGCGGCAGTAGTCTTGCCAGCGTTCACTCGAGCGGAAGTTAAAAGAGGACAATATGTCAAAGAATTAAAAAAACTCGGGCTCTGGAGACATTAAAAGACACTTATGTGCTCAAGCTGATGCCCCTGAGAAGGCCCCGAGCCCGGGAGCCAATTTGGTCTGAGAAATGAGAGAAATATGGTGAGAAATGTTGAACATGTCTGCAATTCTAATGAAGGTCATTGCTGACTTGGAAGATCTTGCTGTAATACGTCGATTGATCACTGCCATGGAGACAAAAGTTCCATGTTCTCTGAAGTTCTCTGAGGTGGTTAAAAGAGTGGAGGATGTTGAGAAATGGATCGATTATCTGGAGTCATCGGAGACGGAATTAGCTGCTAATCTGCTAATGACCAAAGTGGATTTGGAGCATGTCTGGGAGAAATTGAAGGACATGGAGAACCATAGCCGGCAGAATAACTTCCGAGTCATCGGAATTCCTGAAGCCGAAGAGGGTCAGGATATGGTGAAATTCCTGGATGAGCTCTTTCCGAATCTGCTCGACAGGCTATAAACTGGAAATCGAGCAAGCTCACAGGGTTCCGGCTCAGCGATTCACTGAATGAGACCGGCCCCGATCAATTCTCTCCAAATTTCTGAGATCATCCGATAAAGATCTTTTGTTACATGAGGTGAGGAGTCAAGGAAAGCTTTTTTGGAAGAACCACAGCATTTTCTTGTTCCCAGACTTTGCAAATTTGACAAGAGAGAAATTTGATCAATTTAATGAATACAAGAAACTCTTACATCAACGGAAGGTCTTGTTTGCACTGATGTTCCCGGAAAAATTGAGAATAGATGCTAAGGATGGCCATAAAACATTCACATGTCCCCAGCAAGCGATATCCTTCATGAAGTCAAGTGTGAGTGAGTTATTTTGTGGTACTCACATTGTTGCCGAATGGACTGACTCACTGAACATTCACTTGACTCTTCAAGGAAACTGAGTGCCTTTTTTTTCTTTTGCTGGTTACGCCTAGCGGCTGGAGTTTGTTTTGAGGATTAACATACCTTTGGGACAGTTACTGTATGTGGATGAATCTACAAGTTCTTTGTATTTTTTCTGCCAATTGGCTGAAGTTTGAATTATCTTTTGTTGTGCAACTGTGTCTCACAAAATTTTATAGAAACACCGGACTTGAGCTATCCGGTGGGAAAGTTGTTGCGGGGGCTCTCGTAGGCGTGCATGGACTGTTTGAGTTTAGAGGGATGGACGCCAGTTGGCGCTGTTGTGTTTGTGGTTAATGCGCATGTTTTTCTTTTTCTGTTTGTTTGGTTATGGGGGAAGTTCAGGGTTTGATTGTTGCAATAAAGTTGAAATGTGGTCTTTTATCATTTTGTTTTTGACACACAATCTATTTTTTCTCATATGTCAAATTGTTAAATGTTAATATCAAGCTATCAAACTTCTCCAACTAGTTTGATAGAAAGGTTTTGCAAAGGCGAAATAGGAGCTAGAACTTCCTATTCAATAAAAAACCAGGGAGGGGAATTTTGTAATACAATTCATTTTAATAACATTAACCTTCCCAATCAAAGATAAATGTAATGAAGCCCACCTGCCCACATCGCTCGAAAACCTTTATATTAAAAGGGACAAATATGACTAAATCACACAAATTTGCTAGGAATAAAATGCTTAATGCCTTGTTAAGGCCACTGGAAGGCACCAGGCTGAAAAGCATTAGGAAAGGAATGAATAATTCTGTGGAGGCAAGGCATAGATCAAGTAGGTTTGGAGATGAATAATAAATGATCATCTGTGTAAAGCAAAAGCTTTTGCGCCACACCTCCCGACACCACCCCTGGAAAATCATCCTCCTTCCTTATTATGGCTGCTAATGGTTCCAGGGCAAGACAGAATAATAATGAGGAAGGAAGGCAACCCAACCAGGTTCAATGGAGTTAAATAATTTGAAATGAATCCATTAATTTGTACCGCCGCAACCGGGTGTCTATAAAGTAAATTAATCCAACCAATAAAAGTATTTGCGAACTCATACATTTCCAAAATCTTAAAAAGATAATCCCATTCTACCATATCAAACGTCTTTTCGTCATCAAGTGAGATGGCAGCAACCAGAGTCTGATCATTCGCCACTGACCACATGATATTGATGAAACACTTAGTGTTATCAGAAGAGCTACGGCCCCGAATAAACCCCACCTGATGTACTGTATATGTATAAGAGTTGTCATAACTTACTCGGTTAGCCAACATTTTTGACAATATTTTAAAGTTTAGCTGGATCAGGGAAATCGGACGGTAACTCTTATACTCGCTTGGATCTTTGTACTTTTTAAGAGTTAGACTGATCCAGCCTTGCATCATGGTTGGTGAAAGTTTTCCATTCTTTAATGATTCCGTATAAACTTCTAGCAAAAGTGGAGTCAATTCTGTAGCATAAGATCTAAAAAAAACTCAGCAGCAAAGCCATCTGGATGGCTTTTTTTTGTGGCAACACTTATGTTTCCAATTGAGCTAATTGACTAAAATGTTTCCAATTGAGCAATCAACAGATGAAATGAGGAACTTATATACACATAAAAAATCTATTCTAGAATAAATCTTATGGACTGGTGAAAAAAATTTATAGTCCCTACCAGATGGGTTCAAAAGTCTCCAAATATCTGTAAGACCGAGATTTTACACGTCCTGTGAAGTGTTAGTGTTGCTCTACAGGGCTTGCACACTTTTGCTTCACTATGATCAAGGACTGAGTCCATCAAAAGATTAAAGTTTCCTCCAATACTATGTCATGAGGGGTGCCATCGGCTTGCAAAATCACTTCAAGATCTATAAAAAAAAACCCTGATCATCAATGTTAGGTGCATAAATATTAGCCAAAATAAAATTGACCCTGAATTTCTGCTAAAACTAAACTCTTCCTAATTTATCTTTACTCTGTTTGAGACATTTGAATTGAAGATCACACTTAACAGTGTATTGACTCCCCTGCTCTTAATTAAGCCAGCACTAAAGAATCTTCCCAAATTATTCAGCTTCCTGTGGGGAAAGTTGCATTTCTTGAAGAAACACTATATCATATTTCTTACGTTTAAGAAGAAAAATAACCTTACTTCTTTTTATGGGCTTCCCCAAACCATTCACATTCCACATAGAGAGAGACAATCCATTCATATTAACATTGGTCAATTTGACATATGAGAAAAAATGTATTGTGTGTCAAAAACAAAACAACATTTCAACTTTATTGCAACAATCAAACCCTGAACTTCCCCCATAACCAAACAAACAGTCTGTGTTTGGATGAGATGATGCTGGAATCTACTATTACAAAACAATGAATGGTATTACAAAGCTATGGCCTGTCACATAGGAAATGGGCAGGCCACGACATTCCATTTTGCACAATCAATGTTCTAAAATAAAGCATTGACATTATGCCACTGTTCGACTACACATATGCAAATGTATACACATGCACGGGAACTAAACAGATCATGAGTCCAGGCCACTTTGTGGCAGTTTGAGTGGCAATGTGTCTCCTCGGCTGGATTGTGAACAAACATGTCCACATACGCATAAACATATTCAGACCCACGCAAAAACGCATATAAAACCATACATTTATTGCTTCCTGGAAGCAACTTCTTTAACTGAATCTAAAAAAAATAATATTGTATTTTAAATGGTAGATAGCAGTTTCTTCTGATTTCTTTTTAGTCATAACATTTTAGTAATTTATTTGCACAAGAAGAATTAGGTAATATATTAGGAAAAGGAAATAACGATACACACAGTAGTCCAGCATCCATGGATGGCATATGTGTGTTAGCATTCACATTTTCTCAAAACAATACCTAATCGAAACAAATGTACATACAGTGCACAGTAAATAAGACATTTAATCATAGCACACGTGAAGCGCTTGTACTTTGAAGTTGCACTCCAGCACGAGCAGCAATCTCCTGACAGTTTTAACAGCCTGGATCACCTGCTTGGATTGTCACGGAGTGACCATTATGATTTGTGAATTATTAGAGGAACATTTGATCCTGATCCTGACGTTTTTGATTCTGATGGAAGATGTGCTTTAGAGGAAGATAGTAGAAGAGTGCTTGAAGGGAAGAAAACGTCTTGTTACTGTAGTAACCTCCATTCCCTGATGGACCTCTATTCTTTTGAGAAAAGGCCAATGAGAATTGGTGAGTGGAATTTGCATGCCACTCCCCCGGACATACGGGTATAAAAGGAGAAGGAACGCCCACTCTCATTCAGGTTTTGTGCTGAGGAGCCGAGACAAGGTCCAGCCATTTCAGCGGCTAGTACAGCATTGTGGCAAGAGGGACACAACATGGAACATGGAACGGAGGTTATGACAGTAACCAAGACTTTGTATTGCTGTAGTGACTTTGGGGTTCCCTATAGAAAAATGGCACAACAGCTGAACCATGTTATGTGAACTTCTGATGCAGGTGCAAGCAAGCTGCTGCGTGCGTAATAGCAGGTGCATTAGTCTGCACGTAACCTCCCCCAATGCCCCAGAAAGACGTCATGTAATTCCCCACATCCCTGAGGGTGGAAGCGACGTAATTAGCATGGGATCAGGCAATGCCAGCTGCAGCCTTTTCTGTCTACGCTTTCTCTCCACAGATTTTGTGATCCAGCTGGGGCCATCTAACGTTATTATTTGCATTGGGGACGGTGTTCTTTTCCATTCCTGTTCTTTCAGGGGGAAAAGACCCAAGGTATTGGGTGTTGCCCAGCCCGCTGCTCTCCAGATGTCTGCTAGAGAGGTGCCATGGGCCAGTGCCCACGAGGATGCCACACTCCTAGTAGAGTGTGCTCGTATTCCAAAAGGGGTGGGTACGGCCTGGGCTTGGTATGCCAGAGTGATGGTATCCACGATCCAGTGGGCAAGCCTCTGTTTGGAGACAGCATTCCCTTTCGGCTGTCCGCCGAAGCAGACAAAGAGCTGCTCAGAGCATCTAAAGCTCTGCGTGCGATCCAAGTAGGTGCGCAAAGCACGTACCGGACAGGGTTGGGTCTGCCTCCTCCTGGGGCAGCGCTTGCAGGCTCACCACCTGATCCCTGAAGAGGGTCATGGGAACCTTGGGCACATAGCCCGGCCGGGGTCTCAGGATCACTTGAGAATCTGCCAAACTGAAATCCAGGCAAGTGTCGCTGACAGAAAACGCTTGCAGGTTCCCAACCCTCTCGATGGAGATGAGTGCAATCAGCAGGGCTGTCTTCAAGGAGAGGGCTTTCAGCTTGACTGAGTCTAGTGGCTCAAAGGGTGCTCCCCGAAGGCCCAGGAGGACTGCAGAGATATCCAATGAGGGGAAGAAGCGTGGCCTGGAAGGCACCTCTGTGGAACCTGATGATCAGGTTGTACTTCCCTCGGGACTTACCGTCCACTACGTTTTGGTGGGCCGCTGTAGTGGCTACATATACCTTCAAGGTGGAGTGGGATAGCCACCCCTCCAGCCTCTCCTGGAGGAAGGAATACACTGGCCCGACTGCGAAGTTTTACTGATATTTGCCTTTGATCATTAGAAAAGAAAGTAAACTGTTGAAGAGAGGCTGATATAGAATACGTGCTGTAGAGTTAAATAAATGATCTCTCCACAGGATGCTGGATCTGCTGAAGTTGTGTGAGGTTTGTTTATTACATCTGTTTAAACAAGATATGCACATATTTGCAGACGGTATATGATATTAGTTTTATTGATATTTGCCTTTTTTTCATTAGAAAAAACAGTTAATAGTTACAGGGAACTGTTGAGGAGAGAGGGAGAATGAATCTCTTTAATATTATGAGCTCAAACGTGTCTGCTACAGCTCTGATATGTTGATATGATGATATGTCTGACCGTTTAAATGAGACTGTGTTGCACACTGGTTTATTATTGTAGTAACATGATGGCACGTAATGACAAAACGAACCATGACTGGTCGTTTAGATGTCTCAGTCGCTTCACATGCAAGCAGGCCCTCGAGAAACAAATCTGCCAAATGGGAAAAATTGTTGGCCGATGCGATAATTTAAAAAAGTCAGAATATCAGCTGATTTATCAGCCTCTGCGATATATTGGTTGACCACTACTTGAGTGTTTTTGACTGGTTGCTAATTCTAGATGCTTGAGAGGTGCTCATTGAAACAGGGCAATTAATTTTTTTCCTCCTGTCTTCTTGGACCACATCCACCTTTCCACTCTAACCTTCTCAGTGCTCCAACACTTCCCAGCCTATGTGCTGGATAGGCATTCTGTTAGACTGTCATTTGTAATATGTAAGACCTTTCAGCATATATTGAGGAGATGTCTTTGAGGAACTGAATACAAATACAAGAAACGTAATCAATCTAACCAAGCACTATTTGCACTGAGACTAATTCTGATCCAAAGCACCAATGACACAGAAAAATATGCAAATGTTATCTGAAGTTACATGTAGTTAGCACTGGCCAGAAGCCCTATCAAGCCAAACATGGTGCTCTCCACAGACACTCCACATGTATGAGCATTAGACTTGCTAATGAGTCCATTGTATCCATGGAGCACAGCTACAGAAACATAATCAACACCAAGGCATTTGCCACACAGACTTTCATTACGTAGCTGAGTTGGAATGAAGAGGTTCCTTTACCCTGTTCCTTCTCCCTCCTTTCGTTTGGAGAGTGTTCTGAAACATTTAATTTCAGTTAGATATATAAGTGGCTAGTTCTCAGCCGTAATCAGCACAATCAGGCTCTGTGTGATTAGCATGCTAGTTGAGAGCCACTCTGGTTATTTGGCCCAATATTCATAAGACTAAGTTGAGCTGTGAGGTTCTTTGCCCACTCACTCTGTAGTGTGGATTAACTGTTTACAGCACAGTCATGATAATCAAACTTTAGACAGACAAACTTCTGTACTGTCATTAAACTGTAGAGTAGTTTGTTTTTCTCTCAGCAAAATTGCTTTGCCAAAATTAGGGAAAATTACAACATCTCTCCTACAAGACCTCACCTCATTTATCTAACAACTTTTTAGTACCTACTAGCTGCTCCAGTCTTTCTCTGCTAAGAAAAGTGTGTCACAGGAAACGGTTTGCCCTTGCAAAAAAGTACTGTGGCGGTATCATGGTATCATGATAGTATCAGCTGGTGATTGATATCATTCAGTACCCTATTTACTATATTCATTTACCATGATATTTACATAGCACTCCAAGGTAGGTCTAAGAATACCATATTAGCACTATGGTACATATTATTTGCATGGTGTTTTTGATAGTTTTTTGGTAGTGTTGAAGGTAAAAATATGGGTTGTTGTGTGCACATCTGTCTGATTTAAGATTTGTCACTTGGCTTGACAGAATAATATTGTGAAGCATCTTTAAAGCAGTGGGGTGTCTTCTATATTCCCAGCTCATGAGCTCACTCACTACTGATGCTGGAACTCCTCTGTCTTATTGTACTGTCTTGAAAAACACTGAGAAATTAGCTAGAATGAGAAGATCAATGTTTTAATACTGAAAAAAGGTAGGTCTATTCAAAATCTGCCTTTTTATAGAGGATATCTAAAACATTGATTTGGCCTCAGGCTTTTGAAAAGGGATAGTTCAGACAAACCTTTTTATTTTAAATTATTTTCATACCTTTTTACTTGGTAAATGTGTGGTGTGGCCTGTGCCTGCTGTAAGGTGTTTTTTTGAGTGAGATTTTGAAAGTGCTGAATTTTTTAAGTATGCTGTATATACTTTTTTTCCTGTCAAAATACATTTATTACTATTTTAGGGAAGAAAGTAAAATAATATTTAACAGTATACTGCTTTATTAACATTTTCCATACAAAGCCATCCACATTAAACTTTTACCAAAGTCTTAAATGGGAGTTTGACTTACTGAAAGAGCTAGTTTGTATTTTCATTGCAGTGGGCATTAAATCTCAATTAAACTTGCATCCTCCACAATATTAAACTCCATGTGAAAAGCGATTGCTGACAAAAACGTCTCATTCTGCGTTTTTGTCATTGTTATGACTTGACGTGCTTCTGTGTTAATTAAAATGTGCCTTACTTTGCGATTAACAAAAATTAACTCATTCAACTATTTACATTTATCCAAGGGTTATTTTGTTAATTCTGACAGCTCTAATGTGAATAATTAATTTTCTTTTAAAAAAATCCTTCTGTCAGCATTCTGCCCTCCAAATAGAGATCTTACAGTGCTCAGAAATGTATTTGTGTTTACTTAAATTTTAGACCATCTTCCTTCATGTGAAGTGACTTGAGGACACATCCATTTATCAAACCTCAGAAATGTACTATGTTGATTTTATTCCTGTCTATTTGGCAAATATATACCATCTTCCTTCCTGTTGTTTTCATTTTTAGTCCTATTTTGTCAGACACCTAGGATTGAGGCATCTTTCCCCTTTCCTTTCTCCTTGGGCATTGCATTTGTTATGTATGTTTTGTTGTCCCTGATCTGGAGGAGAAATAGAATTTCCTCAACAATGTTGGCTGCAGTTGTCTGCAATTTGTGCTAGTATTTGTCATATGGGGCCCCTCCATCAGCATTCTGCAATTGGATATTCAACGTTGTCCTTTGCAGACAGATAAGCATGCACTGCAATAGTGCTGCAACTGACAATTTTTTTGATAATCAATTAATCTAACGATTATTAATTAATCATTAGCTATGAACCGATTGTTCAGCTTGTGCTCCGACTCGAAAGTCTTTATTAAACATGCCTACTAACAATAAAGAGGACAAAATAATCCTTTAAAAATACCTGTAAATGACATTCACTGAATTAAAGGAAAAAAAACAACCTTTTTATTAAGTTTAATTCAGTAAAGAGATTCACTGCAAAAATGCTATTGTTATCAAGTGTTTTTGTCTTGTTTTCCATTTAC
This sequence comes from Moxostoma hubbsi, assembly GCA_032164185.1. Lineage (NCBI taxonomy): Eukaryota > Metazoa > Chordata > Actinopteri > Cypriniformes > Catostomidae > Moxostoma > Moxostoma hubbsi. Next base: position 19,506,040 of record JAVLUX010000033.1, read on the forward strand.
AATTGTCTCAAAATCCTTAAAACAAGATACATTTACTTGAGAAGCAACATACATATTTATACTTGATTTAAGAGAAATGTATCTTAAATATAAGTGTATTTTGTATAGAAGTGTATTTTTTCACTTGGTTATTCTCCTGCCAGTGCAATAAAGACAAAATATACTTATATTCAAGATCTATTTTCTAAATATCTTATATGCTGCTGCTCAGGTTAATGCATCTTTTTAAAAGGATTTTTAGATATTTTTAGATATTGGATTTTTAATATTATATTCAACTTTCTCTGATAAAAATTGATTTCTTCTGCAGTTGTATGTACAATGTACAGAAAATGTACATTGTTTTAAAGTTTTAGCCATTTATATGGGAAAACAAGCCAAATCAAAAATGTATTTTGTTGCAGTGTATAATGGGGCGAAGACAACCCTCTCTCACCTTCCTGTTCACTTCAATCCATCTTTAACTCACAAGAAAAACAAACTCTCTCTTATTAATAAAGCTGCGTATTGCCAATGTTCTTCACGATAAGAAATGCACAGTGACACATGAATTCTGATTAAATAAATCACGAGCCATCACGTTATAATCATGCTGCAGCAAGCGTGCGTGCTTGAGGGACGAGCGTCCCCATGACAGGGTGTGCCTCAGCTGGGTGCAGTTTCAATCCCTCCCCCTTAGACACTTGGGACACTTGGCGCAACTCATAGAAGAGTTGCTGACTGCACAGAGAAATGCCAGTTTCGGAATTTGTAGTTATTTACATGTTCTGCTTCCATATTATTTTAACTTTATTAAAGCTATAACGCATTAAATATAACTGCATTAAAGATGTAACTCTGGGGTGTTCCATTTAAAGGCGCTTGACATGCAAATTTAGCTTCAGGGGAGCTTCAGCTCCAACTCCACATATTCCACAACGATAGTGCTTCTGTGTTTACTTATTTTTTATTTTTGCATTATAATACCCTCATACTTTGTTGCATTAAATTAGATCAAACGACTATTCGACAACAGAAATTTCTGTCAACAATTTTTTATTATCGACATTGCCGATAACGTTGACTAATCATTTCAGCCCTACTGTAGAAAGACAGTGTGGTTGCTTTTGTTAACTATTTCATTTCTCCTTATTCCTGTGTCTCTAACAGGTACTCTTTCATCGTCTTAATCAGTATGCTGTGTCTAAAATCGATAAGAATATCACTGAGGAGACTGTCAAGGTGAGTTTTGGACAATGAACTGGTTTGTGGGGTGCTTTCAAGCCCTAAAATGAATATTATATATATATATATATATATATATATATATATATATATTATATAAAAGATAAATAGTTCACCCAAGATGAGAATTCTGTTATCATTGACTCAACCTCATGTCATTCCAAAGCTGACTCTGGCATGTAAACAATTGCAGTTTGCATGTTTTACAATATGTCTTATCATCAGTGTTGGAGGACATGGTGTACGGGATGCCCGCTGACCCATGGTCACACAAAGGCCACGGTTATTGAATAGCCTATAAGCACTGTATTGTATAGCACACAGCTGGCCTGTTCATATATACTGTATGCTGATTTTTGTATGTTGTGGAGGTTCTAAGATGGAAGAGTGTCATGAAGTCACAGTCACCTCTATGTTTCTTTAAGGCATCCTCCTCCTCAGTATTTGCATTGTTGGTTTTTTATGTACAGACAATGTCTCTTAGTCAGTAAGTCAGAGTTTCCATGCGTCCTCCTTGCAGGTGCTGTTTTCTAACCTGGAAGAGATCCTGTCAGTGCACAGAGACTTCCTGTCGATGGTGGAGGAGCTGCTGCAGCCCGACCCCAACCCGTATCATGAAGTTGGCCGCTGCTTCCTGCACTTTGTGAGTCTTTTGCCCTATTTCACTCTCTATATCATACTGTATTTCTCTCTCTGTATTACACACACTCTCCTCTATAAAACACTAAATTCTATTTAATTTTATATATATTTTTTTATAAGATTATTGAAATGTACGATTTAAATGTCTAGAAATGTAACAAATTACTAGTGGTCGACCGATATGGGATTTTTAATGGCCGATGCCGATATTGAGAAAGCAATCTGGCCGATTGGCCGATACGAGGCCGATACAATACATGTGAATACAGTAAATGAATATGGTAAAGTATTCCCACAGGGGATTTGTTTTCGGTCCAGCCATCTAGCAGAATGAAAACACACACACAAAAAAACATTTTAGATTAAACTGTTATGGGTAATTTGATTTTTCACTCACATAAACAATTACTGCTGCTTACTGCAGGTTACAAATAACATTTATCATTAATTAACCAATCTAAACAATATTCATAAATTAATGACAAAATAGTATGTGCAATTCCATACATTTTATGTACAATACATAGTTAAAAATACATCTCACATAGTTTATTTACACTATTTAGTTTAAACAGGTTGTTTTACTTTAAGTATATTTAGATAATAATGATTTATGTCTGTTTAGTTTTGCTTGTTTGTTTCTTTGAATCTTTGTAAGCCGTCACATGTATTTGCATACTCGATTATCATCAAATCCGACCGGAACATATGAAAAGGTATACTCACAATATTACGCCAATCATGGATAATTAAATACAGCAGATAGAGATGGTGAATAACTTAATTCAGATTAAGGAATATTTTTTTTTTTTTTTTCAAACGTATTATTACTTACCATACAGTGTTCGCAACACATTCTCACACCCAACTCGTCACATATTGACGCTTGGCCAGGACCCCTTGGCGTCACTTTTTAACGCACTGGGTATACCTTTGGCGTAATTTTTCAACGTGCAGGGCGGAGAGTCAAGCGGCGGCAGCGAGTCAAGCGTTGTTAAACTCACCGATGAATGCGGTTGCATATGAACGTGCTAAACCTTTGCGCAGAGGGCAGTTTGATATCAGATTGCGAGGGTTTTTAAACATAAAAAAAAACAGTTGGAGGGCCAGATAAAGATGATCTGGGGGCCACCATTATACTAGCCCTGGCATAGATCATTTATTGTAGCCAATTCCTTTTTATTTTTATTTATTGTAGTCTCGAGCCATTCACAGCAGACAATGGGTTGCGGTGAGTTTACCCAAGACGTCAAATTTCAACGCTACAGGCTCTGGTTCAGAGTTCTATAGAAGTCTATCGGACTACCATGCACGTTGAAAAATGACGCCAAAGGTATACCCAGTGCGTTTAAAAGTGACGCCAAGGGGTCCTGGCCAAGCGTCCATATGTGACGAGTTGGGTGTGAGAATGTGTCTCACGCGATCACACTGATCTGTAGTGCACGCGACCCAGCTTTTCAGTCCGTGGGAAAACAGCGTCTACTTTAAACGTAACCGAGAACAGCGCGCGCGCTGAGGAACAGCCAGTCACAGGTTTTTTGACTGTTTGTTAAATGTTTTCAGTTTTGTTTGAATTCGTTTATATCACATCTGTGACCCCCACTGGAGCTACCGCTGGGCTGCGGATCTGACATATCACGGTACTGTTTGAATAGACTTCGCTGCACCCCGAGTGTTTTTGTGTGTAAAACAATGTAGCGTCAGGTTAGAAGGCGAATGCTGATTGGTCATTTACTGTGTCTGTCAGATGTCTGCTTAACTTCTGAGTGGCTTGTCTTACGGTGCTGGGCGGAGCAGAGCGAGCGTATTCAGTTCATTCATGCTGGCTCTGCTCGCGCCAGTGGAAATAAGCGCTAATGCACTGTCAAAAACTGTTTTGAAATATATCGGCCAAACGGAAATATTTATCGGCCGGTGCCGATATTTAAATAAAATCCAAATATCGGCCGATATATCGGCCTCGGCGATATATCGGTCGACCACTACAAATTACCATAAAAAAGTTTTATGTATATTGCCCATTTTATATAAACCAAACCACCAAACGTCTATTGCAAGACGAGGTAAGTTTATTTATATATCACATATCACAGACTATGGGAATCCAAAGTGACACCTAGAACAGGCAGTATAGAAGGATTAAGGAGCCATTCAGTCAGTACAGATTCAAACACAGCTAGCCACAGCACATCAGAATTAAGCAGCATGAAGGGGAAAGCAAATGTTTATATATGTGATTATGTGTGAATAATTTGATTAATTAATCAGCTTATCATGTAATTTGTTTGATTACACTTTTGAATTGATTGACAGCCCTTGATTTAAATCAACAATAATAGTTCAGATTGAAATTAGCTAATGCATTTGCATTAGCTCCATTGCCCATTTCTGGTGTAATAGCTCACAGTTATCAATATACATTTTATTAATGTCTTACATTACAGTGTGTTCTCTGTCACCCTCCCGCTACTGTAACATGTTCAGAAAGCATTTAAAAAATGTTTGATGAGTGCATATTCCTTTTTATCTGGTATAGAATCATTCAGGGCTTTATTGCAGCATTAAACCACAGTGTTATTCTTTGAAAGACCTCCATCAGTGCAGGAAGAATGACCCATAATAGTAGTGTGTACTACTACTGGTAATGTCTACTATAATTCTCATCTCAATTTAGCATGCAGTGCCTTCAAACCTTTTGTGACCAAGAGCAAGGACCTCATTAGAGATGTCTACACTCTCCAAAATAAATTTAATTGATCCCACATGGCCAACCGCTTAATTTTTGCACTCACCTTGAACTGCTGACCTTCCATAATCACAGCCAGAGGTCAGTTCAAGTAGTATTGATTATTAGATTATTAAGATTGTATAAACGAAACGTCTAGGTTACTGTTGTAACTTCCGTTCCCTGATGGAGGGAAAGAGACATTGTGTCGAATGAAGCGACACTAGGGGACTTCTTTGAAGGCCTCGGTTACCTCTGAACTTGAGAAAAGACTAATGAGAAATTGGCAGACAGAATTAGCATGTCCCTATGAGAAATAAGGTCCAGCCATAACAGTGGCTCGGTTCAGCATCGTGGCCAGGGGGACACAACGTCTCATTCCCTCCATCAGGGAACGGAGGTCACAACAATAACCTAGATGTTCCTCGTCTGTCGCTCACTTCAATATTGTGTCGAATGAAGCGACACTAGGGGTCCCTATTTAATCACGCCATGCGCTGAGCCGTGTATGTGCACTGCTGATGCAGGTGCAGGCAGGCAGTTGTGTGCCAAAGTGACAGGCTGCGAGGGAGGAGTGGGGCGACTGGGCGGCAGGTGGGATTGCCCAAGGGAGACGCTGGTCCGCCCGTAGGGGGACCGTACTGCGGAAAATACACACAGGGGATTAATCCACACAAGGGCTGATCCTGTGGAGCACCTATTCCAGTACAGAGTAATTTTAGTTCCCGTAGTGGGTCTGGTCAGGGAATTCCTCTGCTCAATTTGTGGATCAGAGGGCTAGGGAAGAAGAACATCCAGGGAGCGTGAATCTAGTGGACTTTCCTGGGGGAAAGAGAGCATATGATTACCTCAGTGGAGGGGAAAGGCGCTATGTGCAAGCGGAACACCCGGTCAGATGTTCAACATTCCCGAGTTCTACAGGCCGCAGGACGAGTCTGACTCAACCTTCAGATTGTAATATCTCGTAAAGGTATTGGGTGTTGCCCAGCCCGCCACTCTGCATATGTCTGCTAGGGAGGTGCTGTTGGCCAGTGCCCACAAGGATGCCACACTTCTTGTCGAGTGTGCCCAAACCCGCAAGGGGACGTGCACAGTCTGGGTGTGATAGGCTAATGCGATGGCATCAACAAACCAGTGGGAAAGCCTCAGTTTGGAGACAGCGTTCCCTTTCCGCTGTCCACCTAAACAGACAAAGAGCTGCTCAGAACATCTAAAGCTCTGCGTGCGATCCACATAGGTACACAAAGCACGTACCGGAGGCTGGGTCTGCCTCATCCTGGGGCAGCGCTTGCAGGTTCACTGCTTGGTCCCTGAAGGGGGTCGTAGGAACCTTGGGCACGTAGCCCGGTCGCGGTCTTAGGATGACATGGGTGTCTGCCGGACCAAACTCCAGGCAGGTGTCGCTGACAGAGAAAGCTTGCAGGTCCCCAACCCTCTTGATGGAAGCGAGCGCAATCAGGAGTCTTCAAGGAGAGAGCTCTGTGCTCGACTGATTCTAGTGGCTCGAAGGGGGGTCTTTGGAGGCCTGAAAGGACCACAGAGAGATCCCATGAGGGGAACAGGCATGGCCTGGGAGGGTTCAACCTCCAGACGCCTCTGAGGAACCTGATGATCAGATCGTGCTTCCCTAGGGACTTACCCTTACATCGTAGTGAGCTGATATGGCGGCTGCATAAACCTTCAAGATGGAGGGGGACAGCCTCCCCTCCAGCCTCTTCTGCAGAAATGAGTGAACTGACCTGACTGCGCATCTCTGTGGGTCTTCAGATCAGGAAGAACACCAATACACCAAGAAGCGCCACTTTAGGGCACAGAGGGTGCTCTGGCTTGGTTGATTGTGTCTATGACAGCAGGTGGTAAGTCACTCAGATCTTCCGCATCCCATCCAGGGGCCAGACGTGGAGGTTCCAGAGGTCTGGGCGCAGATGCCAGAGGGTGCCCCGTCCCTTAGAAAAAAGGTCCTTCTTCAGGGGAATTCGGTGGGGCTCTTGCGAAGAGCGTGAGATCTGAGAACCATGTCTGTGTGGGCCAGTAGGGGGCCACCAGAGTGGCTTGTTCCTCGTCCTGCCTGACCTTGCACAGCACCCATGCAAGTAGGCTCACTGGGGGAAATGTGTACTTGCGCAGCTCCTGGGGCCAGCTGTGTGTCAGCGCGTCTGTACCAAGGGGAGCCTCCGCTAGGGAGTACCAGAGCGGGCAATGGGAGGTCTCTTGGGAAGTGAACAGGTCTATCTGTGCTTTGCCTGGCTTGAACAAGGTGAGGCATTTCAGCACCAACTGAGTGCGCTCGTTGGTGAGGCACACTATCATAGAGAATGAGTCTATCTCCATGCCGAGAAAAAAGATGATCTGAACCGGTACGAGCTTGCTCTTTTCCCAGTTGACCTGAAGCCCTAGATGGCTGATGTGCCTGAGCAACTGATCCCTGTGGGGGCGTACAGTAACTCTCAAGAGTGGGTTAGGATGAGCCAGTCGTCGAGGTAATTGAGTATGCGGATGCCCACTTCCCTTAACAGGGCAAGTGCTGCCTCTGCGACCTTTGTGAAGACGCGAGGGGACAGGGACATGCCAAAGGGGAGGACCTTGTACTGATACACATAGCCGTCGAACACGAACCGTAGGAAGGGTCGGTGTTGAGGCAAGATCGAGACGTGGAAGTACTTGTCCTTCAGGTCTACCGCTGCAAACAAATCTTGATGCCGGATGAAGTTAGAATGTGTCTTTGCATGAGTAAAACAGGAGTTTGTGCAAGGCCTGGTTGAAAACTTGCAAGTCCAACAGTCATAAGCCGCCGCCTTCCCTGGGTCGTCCGTCTCAGGAATGCTTGGGAGCCTTCCAGGTCCTTGATGATGTTCGAGCGACTGGGGGTGTGCGCTTCCTGCGGGCCACTCGATGCTGGGGCTGAGAGCTGGGACCAGGTTGGGGTGGAGCTACCTGTCGTTTGGAGGCCGCCGGAGGATGCCCTCGGTGAGAAGACGGAGCATGGCCCACTCTGGTGCGGCTCAGGGCATGATGTGGGAAATGGCCTCCGTCTGTTTCTTCACCGCTGAGAACTGCTGGGCGAAGTTCTCCACGGTGTCACCGAATAGACCGAACTGGAAGACGTGGGCATTGAGGAAGCGTGCTTTGTCCACATCCCGCATCTCGACCAGGTAGTATTGTCGGGGTCAGGACTACCCAAGTGCAGATCTTTGAGTGCCTTGGCCTGGTGAACTTGCTGGAGGGCCATGGCATGCAGGGCGGAGGCGGCCTGGCCAGTTCTCGTGACACATGTGGATCGCAACCGCTCTGTCCGAGTACCCATGGGCCACCCCGACGTAGAGGGTAGTGAGACCGGATGAGCAAGGAGGTCGGTCGCGGGCTGTGAGCGGCACCTGGACCGAGGAAACAATCATCTAGCCGTGAAGGCTGTGGGGATGTTGGAGGGTTCCAGTCCAGCCCCATGCTGATGGCTGCCTGGGCAAGCATATCGCCCATCTGGGTGTCAGCCTCAGACTGGGTGTGCCGACCCGAATGAGTCTTCTGCATCACTGGCTGTGAGGCGACCCCCTCTCTCCTCGAACTTGGACTAAAATCAACGAGCGTGCTGGGGGCGGGTGGTTTGTGGGGATCTACCCGGCGAAATCGAGGACACTGCCATCCCCAAATCACCTCCATCTACAGCCTGGTCGTCCTCAATCCCATGGGAAGGAGGAGCGACGCGGGGGGCGGCTGGAGTGGCGTTCCTCCTTAAGAAGGACAGTACCGCAACGTTGCCATGGTAAGATTCTCGCAGTGAGAACACGAACCATCCACAAACGCTGCCTCAATGTGATCACTGCCCAGACACACGCGGCAGCGACTGTGACCGACCGATCATAATCGGAAAGAAATCGACCGCATCCAGAAACTACACAGGGGTGGGAGGGCATCTTTATAAAGACGCGTCCTGAAAAGGACCTTCAACGGCAGCTGTGTATTTGCTCATTTAGAGAAAATAAACTCTTTTTCAGAAAATACTCTCTTTTAGAAGCGCTGTCAAAGCGCTCAGGGGCAAAGCTGCACTGCCGTGCAGAGAAGGAGACAGCATCTGATATGCGCCGTAGATCCAACAGCATACGCTCTACAGAGGTGAGTGGAACAGTCACAGGTGAGTGACTTCAGCTTGCTGATCGCACAACCGCTCAGCTCCGAAGAAAAATAATCTGAATGGACAGACGCATGATTCCCTCCTTTTATACCCGTATGTCCGGGGGAGGGATATGAAAATTCTGTCTGCCAATTTCTCATTGGCCTTTTTTCAAGTTCAGAGGTAACTGAGGCCTTCAAAGAAATCCCCTAGTGTCACTTCATTCGACACATGTCAAAGTGAGCGACAGACGGGGAACTGTACTCACAGATTAAAAATAAATAGAAAATAACCTATTAACCCTTCCTGTCTCTGCGAGAAGTGTGGAAGGGACTTAGGGCATTAGGGCACTTAGGGTGTTTGTGAGTTCAAAAGAGCCTACCAGAGCTGACCTTCTGTATGTGGCTTGCTGTCTTTTTGTCTGTGTATCTCCTTAGAGAGGAAGGTTTCAGATTTATGATGAGTACTGTGGGAACCACGAAAAAGCTCAGAGGCTTCTGTTGGAGTTTAATAAGATCAGGACAGTACGTGCACTTCTGCTGGTAAGACACTTCTCGCTGCCTCTCTCAAACACTACAAAAACCAAAACATGAACATCTCTCATATCCCACTAGAGGTCATAATAAAAGTTTTATTCTTAAACAACTGGCTGAGAAAACAGCTCAAACCAGCCTTAAGACATAACACAAATACTGTACACTTGACATGCTTGTAATACAAACCTCCATCAAACCCTTCATTTGCATTCATATACATGAATGAAGATTCATGTTTTTGTCAGACATATTTAACTTTTCTGTCTCTAGACTGTGAGCTTGTTATGTTAAGGAATAACACTGTCATTAATAAGCTGGTCTGGGCCAAAGGCAGGTCTTACACTGAGGGCACAGTGGAATGTGTGTGTAACACTATATTATATCTTATGACCTGTGAAACATGGGAGCTCCTTGGAGAGTCGACACAAATTCATTTCCTCTGCCCGTGCCGGCAGTGTCCTTCAATTCTCTGTCATCATAATATAGTGCAAGCAAGCTCTGATCCCTCTGTTACACTACAGTTCATACACAGCAATACACACACTTACAGTAGGGTCCAAATATCTGAGGCCACATTGAAAATCTTCAATTTTTTCATTTAAACCATGAAATAAACAAAGATTTAGGAATTTAAAAAATGAAAATCAAAGAAATGAAAAATGACATAAAATGATTTAGAAATATTTAAGATTTTGCACAATTTGTAGGCTCCTTATCAACTGTTAGAACATTTGAGACATTGACCATGTTAAAGGGATTTTTCACCCAAAATTAAAATTCTCTCATCGTTTACTTACCATCATGCCATGCCAGATGAGTCCCAGATGTGTATGACACAAAAAAATATTTTTAGAAAAATGTTTCAGCTCTGTAGTTCCTTACAATGCAAGTGAATGGTGGCCAGAACTTTTAGATATTTATCTGACTTAAATATTAATCTGTTTCTCATCCACACCTACGCTTCTGAAGACATCGATTAAACCACTGGAGTCGTATAGATAATTTTTAAGCTGCCTTTATAGGCTTTTTGGAGCTTCAAAGTTCTGGCCACCATTAACTTGCATTGTATGGACCTACAGAGCTTAAATGTTTTTCTAATAAGCTTTGTTCATCAGAAGAAAAAAGTCATACACATCTGGGATCGCATGAGAGTGAGTAAATGATTAGAGAATTTATATTTTTGGGTGAGCTATCCCTTTAACTCCTTTGTACAAAAGACAAACAAAGCCAAGCATGCAGTAACATCACAAGATATTCTTTGGAACATTCTCATGCTTGGATAACATGGATCATCAGGTTTTGCACAATCTTGTGTGGAGTCCATGCCAGCTTATGTGCATCCTGTAATTAAAGCAAAAGCGGGACATATAAAATATTAAGACATTTTGATATTCTGAAATGTAAACATTTTTTATTCAACTTTTTGCAAAACTCATCATGCTGATAATGTATTTTCTATTAAAAAAAAAATGCAAAACAGAAATTTTCTCTAAAAGAGTATTTTCCTCTATAAGAGCAATACACAGCGGCGTTGAACGTCCTTTTCAGGACGCGTCTTTCTAAAGATGCCTTTCCGCCCCTGTGTAGTTCCTGGATGCGGTGGTGTGCTCTCCACTTCAGACGGCCACAAGCGCTGTCTTGTGTTTGGGCTGTGATCACACTGAGTCAGCATTTGTGGATGGTTTATGTTCTCACTACAAGAACATGACCATGGCAATGTTGCGGTCACGGCTTTCCTTCAACAGAAGGAATGCCACTCCAGCCGTCCCCTGCATCATTCCTTCTTCCCACGGGATTGAGGATGATGCGGCTGGCGATGGAGGCGATCTGGGTATGGCAGCGGGTGCAGCTTCGCCAGGTAAGTCCCCGCGAACTGCCCGCACCCCGGCACGCTCATTGACTTCTGTCCTGGCTCGAGGCAACAGCGGCTCGCCTCACAGCCAGCCTGCCTATCCTGTGGAGCCCCACGAGCTGGATGAGCTCACCACTGCATCGGAGAGCGGTCCGGCATCTGACGCGGATGACTCGTCTGGGATGTCGCCTTTGGGCCAGCACGCCCAGGCTGAGGCTGACGCCCAGATGTCCGACATGCTTACTCGGGCCGCCGCCAGTGTGGGCTTGGTCTAGAACCCTCTGTCCTCCCCACAGCCGTCGTGGCTGGATGATGAGCCACGGAGCCCGAAGGCACCTTCCTTCCCGGAGGTGCATGATGAGCTGACGACTGCATGGAGAGCACCCCTCTCCACTCGTCAAAAAGCCCCTCACTCATTCGCTCTCACTACCCTCGACGGCGGAGCAGCCTACGGGTACACTGTGATTTCCCCAGGTGGATAGGGCGGTTGTGATCCACCTATGCCCCAATAATGCCGCCACCTGGCGGGGTTGCCCTGTGCTCCCCTCCAAGGCCTGTAGAATGACGTCGACACTGGCCGCCAAAGCCTACAGCGCCACTGAGTACTACCTGCTCCGCCCGCTGCTCTGCCCCTCTGGGTACTTCAAAAATAATCGTCCCATTAATGCCCCCTAACGAGCTTGGATGCGTGGCTTTCACGTCCCAACCCATCACGCTGGCCTGCCAGGACCTTCCGACTCTGTTACGCAATTCAGATTGCCAGGCCCCCCCTCCTTCAGGGGCATCCGCTTTACTGCAGTACATGTGAACATGACAATTCCCTGCTGAAATCGCTACCCTCTTACTCAAAGACGCGATAGAGCCTGTCTCTCCAACCGAGATGAAGAAGGCGGCAGTTTACGACCAATTTTGGACTTGCTTCAAGCCAGGCACTGTGATCCCTTTAAAACTTTTCCAGAAGCTCCAGGGGCATATGGCGTCCTACGCGGCGGTCACGACGCTGGGGTTGATGCATATGAGACCGCTTCAGAACTGGCTCCAGACTCGAGTCCCGAGACGAGCATGGCGCCACTACCTGCACCGTGTGATGGTCACCCCCCCCCCCCCCCCCCGCCGCCAAACCCTGGACAGACGTCTGCTTTCCGCTATCACGACAATGCTTGCCCAGTGGAGAGTGGAGGCTTCACCCCCAGTCAGCTGATTAGGGAATGGTTCGGCAAGGCTCAGGTAGACCTGTTCGCCTCCCAGGAGACCTCACACTGCCCGCTCTGGTATGCCCAGAGGCTAACAGAGGCTCCCCTCGGGGCAAACGCACTGGCACACAGCTGTCCCACGGGGCTGCGCAAGTACGCATTTCCCCCAGTGAGCCTTCTTGCACAGGTGCTGTGCCAGGTGCTGTGCAAGGTCAGGCAGGACGAGGAACATGTCAGTCTGGTGGCTCCCTATTGACCCACCCGGGCTTGGTTCTCGGACCTCATACTCCTCGCGACAGCCCCTCCCTGGCAAATTCTCCTGAGGAAAGACCTTTTTTCTCAGGGACGGGGCACGCTCTGCCATCCGCACCCAGAACTCTGGAACGTCCATGTCATCTTGGGCCTTCAGAGACCCCCCCTTTGAGCCGCTAGAATCCGTAGGACTCAGGACCCTCTCTCTAAAGATGGCCCTGCTGATCGCACTCGCCTCCATCAAGAGGGCCGGGGACCTGCAAGCGTTCTCTGTTAGCGACACTTGCCTGGAGTTCAGCCCAGCAGACACACATGTGATCCTAAGACCGCGGCCGGGCTACGTCCACCAAGGTTCTTACCACACCCTTCAGAGACCTGGTGGTGAACTTGCAAGCGCTGCCCCGGGAGGAGGCAGACTCAGCCCCTTCGTTGCTGTGTCCGGTATGTGCTTTGCCTACCTACTTGGACTGCACGCAGAACTTTAGACATTCTTAGCAGCTCTTTGCCTGCTTCAGTGGACAGCGGAAAGGGAACGCTGTCTCCAAACTCTCCCACGGGGTGGTGGACGCCATTTCGTTGGCCTATCGCACCCAGGCCGTGCCCCCCCCCCCTTTGCGGGTCCGGGCACACTCAACAAGGAGTGTTGCGTCCTCATGGGCACGGGCCAGAGGCACCTCCCTGGCAGACATATGCAGAGCAGTGGTTTGGGCAACACCTAAAACCTTTGAAAGATTCTACAATCTCAAGGTAGAGTCAGTTTCGTACCGTGTTTTCTCACATCCGAGCCAGTAGAACTCGGTAACACGCTGACGGACTGGCCAAGGTGGATCGCTTGCACCTAGCGCCTTTTCCCTCGGTTGAGGTAATACCGTGCGCTTTTTCTCCCAGGAGATCCCACTCACTCGGCTCCCTTGATGACTCCTCCCTAGCCCTCTGGGTCCGTAATTCGGTGGAGGAATTCACCGACCCATTCCACTGCGGGTACTCAAATCTACCCTGTCCTGGAATAGGTGCTCCACAGGTCAGGGCTCCTACGTGGACTTCCCCCCTTTGTGTATTTTCTGCGGTACGGACCCCTTATGAGCGGACCCACGTCTCCCTTGGGCAATTCCCACTGCCCCCCGATCACCGTGATTGTAGCTCCGGGATCTACCACCGTGCCACTTCCCACATGTGACCTAAAAGCCCATGTGGTGTATTCACCACTCTTACCTCCCCCTCTCTGGGCAGGTGTGGTCTCCGCAGGGTCTTTTCCCCCTGAAAGAATAGGAAACTGGGTAAGACCCCCTTCCTCGGTGCGTGTAAGGGCCCCAGCCGTTGACTATGTGAGAAACATAGAGAGAAAAGAGGCCCGGCTAGGCTCGACCCGTTCCCAGGTTGGCAAGCGTCGCCTTGTTCCCCTATCTAGGGTAACTATAAGGATTCCGACGAATTTGTGGGGCATTTGGGAAGGTTACGTGCAGTCTGATACAGCTGGTCGTTTTGACACGTCAAGTACTGCCCACTCTTGTGTCAGCAGTACACGTGCACCGCTCAGCGCATGGCGTGATTTAAATTGTACCCCTTGTTCACTTCTTCGACACAACGTCAAAGTGAGCAACAGACGGGGAACGTCTATGTTACGGATGTAACCTCCATTCCCTGATGGAGGGAACGAGACGTTGTGTCCTCCCGGCCACGTCGCTGAGCCGAGCTACTGTTGTGACCGGACCATTTCCGGCTCCTCAGAAAAATCCTGAATGAAACAGACGCATTTCCCCGCCTTTATACCCGTATGTCCGGGATCGGGACATGAAAATTCTGTCTGCCAACTTCTCATTGGCCATTTTTCATAGATCAGAGGTATATTCGGCGTTCAAGAGAGACCCCTATTGTCGCTTCTTCGACACAACGTCTCATTCCCTCCATCAGGTAACGGAGGTTACATCCGTAACCTAGACGTTATTTGCTTTTATCACAAATATACTTAAGCTATTTCTGTTCGTAATGCATTCTATGCTACTTAAATGAAGATAAATGAAGATAAATGATAAATTAATGATATTAAGACAAAATTAGAAACATAATCACTGATGTGCTTGGCAGAAAATGATTATGTTGGTAATCTCTATGGTGTGATTGCGGTTACTCTTTGTAAGTCTTTGAACTTGTGCCGGGGTAGCCGTATGGTCTTGATTTAATTTGATTTAATGGCAATTTTATGGCCGTGACCTTGGGGCGATTCATTCCATTGTGTCAGCCTTATGAGAATCCTCATGAAGCTCACCATGAAGAAGTATTAGTAAAGATACCTAATTGTCTTTTTAAACTGATTTTCTTTTATGACCTCATCTGCTTGTTTATTTCATAAGAACTGCATGTTACTGGGCGGCCGGAAAAACACAGAGGTTTCCTTGGAAGGTTATTTGCTTGCACCCATCCAGAGAATCTGCAAATACCCATTAATCCTGAGAGTGAGTATATTTTACAGTACATTTCTTGAGTGTAATACTATCATCCTGCTTACTGAGTTTTTTAAGTAGTATGTTTAAATATAACAGTATGCAACAGTATGAAAGAGTGTGAATTATGCAAAAAATTAAACATTTTATTTTTTATGTTTAATTCAGCGAATTCCATCATGTTAATATTGGAAATAAAAATTATTTACCTGTTGTTTAAATCCAATGTTTACTTACATTTTATTTAGAATTTAATCCAATCATAAAAATGTCTTATCTCCAAATAAAGAGTATGTTTAAAAACAAAAGAGTTGTTTAAAAGTCATGGCTGGTATTACTGCTTGAAACCAGTTTCATTTTGTCCTATTTACCCTCCTAAGAACCTTTTTTTAATCTTTGCCGGTGTCACCCTCAAATTTCATGAACAAATCAATGAAACTCTAACACTACTTTTGGTGTAATGTCAGAGGTTTTACCAATTTCATTGTGTATTTAGCTGGAAAATCAACCACAATCTTTACAAACCATTTTTGAAACTCTGAGTTTCATCTTTTCCAACCTCATTGCTAATGTTTCGTATCTGCTCTTGAACCAAAAACATACAAATAAAAAACCACCCACAAGCTCTAGTTCACTTAATAACACCATCATTCCTGCCGTATTCACTGAGCTTCTCACAGCCAGAGTCGCCATGGCCCCTCTTGCTAAATAACAGTGATAGGCATCTGTGGTTGCTCAGATGTCTTACAAATGTAAATGTGAGTGGCAGCCTTAAACTGATGAGGCAGAACACTTGTGTTTACACTTGGTTTGGAGATTAGCATCTTCTTCAGCAGACCCCGTTATGCAGTAGAAAAGTTCACAAGCATGCATATTGTGCAAATCTATATCTAAAGATTTGTAAATCTAAAAACAAAATTTAGGCCTTTACAAAAAAACTTTTTTTTGGTTTTGGCTTTGTTTTTTCCATCTGTCAGTGTCAAGTTTTGTTTAAACGTTACATTTACATTATATATATACTGTTTCAAGAAAGGAGTGTATTATATGACAAGATAATCTTGTTCTGTCATTATACTGCTTTTTTCTTGTAGAAAACATTAAATGTATTGCTTAATGTTTGCGTTTTGTGTGAATCTACAGGAGCTGCTCAAAAGAACCCCAAAGAAGCACAATGACTTCTGTCTGGTGCAGGACTCACTGCAGGTGATGAAAGCTGTTTGCTCCAGTATCAATGAGGCTAAAAGACAAATGGAAAAACTGGAAGTGCTAGAAGAGTTGCAGTCTCATATTGAGGGCTGGGAGGTATACACACACACACACACACACACACACACACACACACACACACACACACACACTTTCAATGTATTAATCTAATTCTAATTTCCATGTACCTAATAGGTCCGATACTATGAAGCAACAGTCTTTTGTCCAGACTTTTTTGAATACCCACAATATAATCGCAAAGCTGACAATATAAAATTAAACAATATCCTGAATATCACAATGATTTTAATGAGCCTTTTATTTGGCCATTAAGTTTCATAGAGAGCATCAGTAGACTAATTTCATGATCTTTCAGGGCTGTATAATTAATCAAAATAACATCAGAATGGAGATATGATCAAAAGTGATTATTTAACTGCTGCCATTAAAGACAGATAAACATAGTATGCGAGTGCATCAGAATGAAGCAGTGACGCGCTGATCTGTGAGCAGAGCACGCAGGGCGGCGGGGCTCATGGGCTAGAGTTTTTTTAGTGCAGTTCAAGTTCATTGTGAAGTACTGTAGTTTCAAGCATTTGCACAATTCCAAACATTAGTGACTGCTATAAAGTTATTATATAAATCTACAAATGCAGTACAGTAAAGGAGACTTTGACACTGTTCACAAGATTCGAAACTCATAACTGTCAAACAAACCTTGCACTTCCCGATCCATAATAAAAGCTCCTGGTGAAGGTTACATAAACATGACCGCACTTGCAGTGTCAAAATAAAAAAAACAGTTTAGGGTGAAATAAATAGGACAGAAATATATTAATTTATCTTTAACAAATCTTATCCTGAAAGAATAATTATTCAGTATTATATTATAATAATAAACTTGACTGGATTACACATTAATAATTTAGTACAATGCAATATTCTTCTGGTTTCCAAAAAATAAGTGAAGTAGTTTTTGCACACCTGGTTCACTAACAAAGACAAATGTTTTAGTAAGAATATATGAAGGTAAATAAGATTTTTAATAAGCTTTAATGTATGATTGTTTGTTAAATATAAGTGTAAACATGCAAATCAATGAAAATAATTACATTTTACCCTCCTGTTGGAAACATGTCATAATCTTTTTTAAATAGATTTGATTTAATGCCTTTAAAATATTAATTCTACCTGTCTACAGTGGCTAGATGAAAGGATGGTCCTCTGATTCATGATGCGCATGTGCCTGAATTTATTTGCACTAAATAGTGGGTCTACAAGGTGGCAACACTCACATTTGAGACTTTGCTGTCACTAAGAAGTGCTAGAAGAAGATGTGATCGCTGCTTCAAAACAGCTGTGTCTAGAAGGTATATTTCTGCATCTCCTGAGGAGAAGTAGTTCCCTATCTCATATCAGTCATAGTTTGTATGCAGCAATTGCCTGTCTATTCGCGCATGGTCAAATTAAATATAGTTTAAAAGGCTTGCGTTCGACTGTGCGCAGACGCTAAGTGATTGGTCTAAAACGAAGCATACTTGAGGCTTAAACCTTTGGTATTTTTAACCGTGATATAAAAAATTCTGATTTTCATTTTTGATTATAAGGCCCCCCATTATCCAAGACAATATTCAAAGTTATCATTTTATACACTGAAAAAGGGGGTGTTAATAGACAAAAATACATTTTCATTGTAAATTTTGTGATTCCAAAAGAAAACTTTGTGTTCTTCTATAAAAATCAACAGTTGTTGAAGGCCTTACACTAAGACACTAAGAAATATAATGTCACCTTACAGGTTGTACATCTTGATTTTTAGCAGTTTTTAGATTTTTTTTTTTTTAGCAAGATATGATTATAAATATTGCTTATTTTAAATACTTTTAAGTTGTCTTATGGCCCCCCATTCATGTTTTCTTAGACCCTCTAGTGGGCCCCAGCCCACAAAATTTGTCCTATAATGTTTTTCAGGTTTTAATGTCATTAATGTTTTTCAGGTTTTAATGTCATTACAGAGACATTCTGTATGGTCCCTCAAAAATGGCAAAGCCATTAGCTTATTTGATGTCAAAGAATTCTTCATCTCGCCTGTTTCTTTGATGTAAAAGATTAAAAACCTTAAAATCTTAAGATCTAATTGAACTTCAACTTTTATCCCTTCACTCTTTCTGGCTCCATAAAATCCCTCTTTCCGCCCACTAGCTCAACTGAGTGCTCTTTAGACTACACCAGTACTGTGTGCTCTCTGCATCAACGCCTTTAATTAGACCTATTGTATGGTAGCAGCCATTTGACCATAGCACAAGACTATCTAGGCTATTGTTCATATTCAGTTGGCTGATTAGAGCAGAAATTCTTTCTCAAGTGCTCCATATACAAACCACAAACTATATCTAACATGCAGACATGTTCTTGATGGACTGGAGTTGTGTGAATTACTTTATTGCTGCCTAAATATGACTTATGTTCTGTCAAAGTGTACTTCTATTATAAGGACCTGACAGATCTCTATATTCATCTAAAATGTTTAATTTGTGTACTGCTGAAGAAAGACAGTCATATACATCTGGGTTGGCATCATGGTAAGTGAAGTGAAATATTCCTTTAAATGTCTTGCTTATAAAACAGGCCAAGCCATCGTTACTAATTTAAAAGGGTTAGTTAAGCCCCCTTTACTAATTCAAAAGCATTTAGAACTTGTAACTTAAAAAAAAAATCTGTTGGAGGAAGGGGCCGTTCACACTGAACATGTTTTGGCGTCCATCTGCACTGTTTATCAATTGCTAAACATGCGTTAGACGGATGTCTTATGCTGTACAGCTACAGTATATTTTGCTGTTTTTTCAGCATCTTTTGCAGGAATGTAGCATTTTTTTTAGACTCAATGTCAGGTTAAAAGGAACATCAACCTTTAAAAGTGCATCTCTAGATATCTGCGTTCTTTTATATTCATTGCACTGCGTCTAGCTTTTTTAGCGAAAGAAAACATTGTTATATTTGTTGCTCTCGCCATTTTTTTATCATCTTGTGCAGTAGCTTTGGCTTTTTAGACACTCTAGCCCCTTTCACATGTGCTAACCAGTAAATTGCAGACATTTTTTTTAATTGCCTTTACTGTTAAATGCTCCACATCTGTTATTCAAAAATGTTTTTTTTTTTTTCCATTTTGTGACCATTCACACATCTGCACCAAAATACCATTAAACTCTGAGATGTAGTTAGTTATTTTATCAGTAAAGCAATTTATTTGTACTAAAAGACTGGATTACACTTCTCAACTTCTAAAATCTTAACAGAATCTAAAGATAGCTAATGCTCATGTACGTTCTAGAGTTGATTGACAGGCGTTGCCTGTATCTAAAAGGTGATTGGCTCTTTTACCTGTAAGGCGAGAATTCCTATCTACATTCTTTGACCACTGTGCATTCCAGTTTCTCCCATTTGTTTTACAAGAAGTGGTCCGTCTCTGCTAAATAGTCTCTGGTATCACACACTTTCCTATTATGTAAATAAGTAAAGACAAAAATTGGGCATCACACACTGCATCACTGTGGATCACTGCATCTGTAAGGCTGGTCCGATCACAAACTCGCATGGAAACACATGCCCTGTTCTAGGAGACGCATGACAGAGGCTGGTACTCTGTTCCAAGTCTGAAAAGAAACAGGCTGAGTGCATTTGGGTGTGGTCTTGGGTGGAGAGCGGAGACTTGAAAGGGAGGGGGGTGCTAAATGTTTTCTTCATTTTAAGCACTCGTTTGCCATCTCCATTTCTTTGTGGTCCAGTGTTGTGGCCATGTGCGGTCAATTTCCATTGCCTACTCACCATATGACTTCATATTTGAGTTGTGGAACAACATACACTACAAAATTTCCTGTACTGTCTGCTCTAAAACATTGAACATTTTTACATACATAAATAATTTCTCAATCTGTCCAATTCAGTAAAAAATTTTTTACTCCAGAGTAACTTTCTGTTTTATGCCAGTGTGCCCTGACGTACATGCTTAAATCGTTAATCTTACGACTGTATTTACAGATTGCATCAAAACTGAACTTTTCAGGGAAATGATACAATTTCTCATTCAGGAAAATAGCCAGTGCAAAATGTATCAGTATTTTCAATCATGGCATCTTCACATGACCTCTAAACTGAAAATTTCAGGTAATGTTCTGGAAAAAACTATATGTGTAAAAGCAACTCGGGTTAAAAAGAACGACAACTTTTAAAACCGCATCTCGAGGCACATTAATCAACACCTCAGAGCATATGTCAACCAATCTGAATCAAGTAATCAACAGTGCTGTGGTATACATTTAGATTTTTAGTTTAACAGAGACAAAATGTCTGGGTTTTGTAAACATGGGTAGTGTTGCTGATGAAGTTCTGGTTCTAATGGGACATTGCGGTTGGAGTCACATTGCCACAGTGGCACTAGAGTGAGTTAACGGTTGTTAAACTAACTGTTAAACATGTTAGCCACGAAGGACTCTCTGCTGAGTGTTAATTGGTACTCTCTCACATCCAACCTTTTTGTGTCTCTCAGATTATGCTCAGTCAGGTCTATACAGCTTCCACAATGTCTGATCTCACAATTAATAGGCCGCAACAAGCTATAGATCCATTTTGGGCCATATTTTGCAGGTGACTCATGTGACAAAGAAATGTATTCTTATATCCTTCGAATTTAGCGTGGCGTCTGAGCTTTTGTGGATTTACAAATGCATTTAAATCTGTATGTGTTTGGTATTTTCTAAGCAGTCCTAATTAGTATGAGTGTTGCATGTTTGGAGATATATGTAGCCACAATGACCACAACTATTTTGAAACATGGTTAAAAATAAGGAAATCTTCGCATTTGAATGCGGCCGCCTTGCACACGTTTTAATAAGATATTTTGCAAATCAAAGGCCATGTTGTTTTAGCGTTCAGGGTGTGTGTTGAAATGATCCCAGCCAAATTTCTCTGTCCACATCAACCATTGTAAAAACATACCGCAGAATGAAAACCAGGCGGTCAGATTTTTATGATGGAAATCTGTGGAATGTTTTATAAAAGACAGACATGGGTTTTGAAAATTATGTTGATGGATTTTTTTTTTTTTAAAGATCTACAAATTCCCTGGAAGATTGTTTCTGTCTGCAACACATATCTGAGCAGTCACACCCTTCTGGTAGGCGAGAAATTATATACAGTTAGTATGTGTGGCCAGAGCTGTCACATAAGTTTGCGGAGGACTGCAATGAATATTCTGGGGACATTTTTGGAAATTTCTCCAGTTAGTGGCATGCACTGTTCAGTGTTTCAT
The DNA here is from genome assembly GCA_032164185.1 of Moxostoma hubbsi. Taxonomy (NCBI): domain Eukaryota; kingdom Metazoa; phylum Chordata; class Actinopteri; order Cypriniformes; family Catostomidae; genus Moxostoma; species Moxostoma hubbsi. The sequence continues at coordinate 19,527,527 of JAVLUX010000033.1, forward strand.
CCAAAACAGCTTTTATGAAGTACAGAGTGACCTTTTGGAAGCAATTCCCGAATCTGTTTTAGCCTTTTGTCATTCATTAATGACTGTTTGCCTTCCTGCTACCTCATATCCAGGAAACAAAGCCTATGACAGATAGAGGAACACACACGCACACACACACACACCCCGCATGCACACACACACGCACGCATGCACACAAACAAACAGAAAGCTCAGAATTGTAATATTTGAGCTTTAAAACATAAATGGTCATTTTAAAATTTTGTTAAAATGGCTAGAAATAGTCTAGAAATTCTTAAAAAATAGATTAAAATTGTGAAAAACTTAAAAGAAAAGGTAAGCAGTTACAGAACCTAAGAAAGAGGCATGCACATATTAATTTACATTTTAACCTAAAATCATAACATGCCCTAATATATTTTTTGGACCTCTGGCATTAAAGAGAGGAAGAGGACAGTTGGCTGTTCTCACAGGGTGTGGGTGGAGATGGGATAAGAGAGCACTGTTTTCCATGGCAGTGTCCAGAGGTGACTGATTGCTCATTATTGTTGACCTGCAGCACAGCTGTGTGTCCTTCAGAGCAGTGGAGCAGTGATAGGGAGTACTGTCTGATCCAAAGACAAAGTCTGGGCAGATTTAAAGGAATAGTTCACCCAAAACGTTCATTGTTTGGGAAAATTGCATTGCCTCATTTTGTTTTAAAGTTGTATTATTTTCTGTCTTCTCAGGAACAGAAAATTTAGGTATTTTGCATAATGTTCTGGCTGTTCTTTTCCATACAATGACAGTGAATAGGTTCATATGGCTCATGTGCTATAAGTCTTTTGAAGCCAAACAATATCTTAAAGGGATAGTTCACCCAAAAATGAAAATGCAGTCATTGTTTACTCAACCATGTGTTATAACCCTGTATTACTTTTTTTTTTTTAACACAAAGGGTCGAAATTGTGAAACAATTGTATGCTCAGTGATGTCATTCAGTGGCAGTTTATAGTGACAAACTCTTCAAGCTTTAAAAGAGTACAAAAGTATAATTCAGCAGTCTAATAAATTATTTTATGAGACACATGATTGTTATGAAAGCATATGATAAGGTTTATTGAGAAACAAACAGAAACCTAATGTATTATTTAGTGAAAATGTTCACTAACTGTTGATTTCCTGTGTGCGTTGAAAGAGAATGAGAGCAAAGTCCCCTCGCGACATTGGGGGAATTGGGCGAAATCCTCCAAAGCGATAGTGACAACAGAAAACAACACAGCTTCACACAAAACAGAGAACAGAACTAAGCACAAAATTGATTCATATAGGTTTATATCATTGACTGAATTAAAATTTTTGGGTGAACTAATCCTTTAATGTGAGGAACTAACTGAAGTTTATTCATTATTCACTGAAAAACACCCCTTTTGCCGGTCAAATCTCATTCATGTTTAATCATATATGGCGAGTTGAGATGCATTGTGTCAAGTTTAACTTCAATTATACTTTTTCATATGAAACACAGAAAGAAATGGCATTTGTATATTTGAATGGATGTGAACGCAAATGAGATATGATAGCTACGACTTTAAATAAAAATTGGATTCTTAACACACCATATTTGAATGTGCTCAAACACGAATGAGATTTAAGAGCTATCAGTATAAATTAAAGTTAAAAATTTAAAATAAAAGATTGTATTTTGACAAATTTGTCACATACACTGCATATGCATTTATAAAAGTTTTAAAAGCTATCGCAATAAATAAAAATGCTAAAAGGCCACAAGTAAAATAAAACAATTTTTTTGGGAGCTGTTGCTAAAAGTGGCAAAATGCCAAAAGTAAAATGAAAATATATTTTTTTTCTCCAAAATTTGGACTGCCCAATTCCCAATGCACTCTAGGTCCTCTTGGTGGCGTAGTGACTCGCCTCACTCTGGGTGGGGAGGAGATTGTTTTTTTGACAAATTTGTCTGACACTGCATATCTATTTTGGTCAAAGCATGTGTCAGAAATAATTATTTAGCTCTCATGTTCATGGAATTTACAGTGACACTGTGATATGTGTTTGATTCCTGGTAAAAAAAAAAAGAAGAAGTGGTAATTGAATTTTTTTGCCTATTTTTATCTTTACTCAGGGCTCCAACATCACAGACAGCTGTACTGAGTTGCTCATGCAGGGAATTCTGCTGAAGATCTCTGCTGGGAACATCCAAGAACGCATCTTCTTCCTCTTTGACAACCTCCTGGTGTACTGCAAGAAGAAGAACAGGTCAGACTTCATTTATATCTGTCAGACCCTTCAGCTGCCAGCTGTGGTAGCACCTATTTCGATAAGAGAGAAGCTCACAGTAAACTTCTTCTTCTGGAAGTGTAGACAGCTGTGTTCTCTTACAGGCGTTTGAAGAACAGTAAGACGGCCACAGAGGGTCCACGATACCTGTTTCGGGGCCGAATCAACACGGAGGTGATGGAGGTGGAGAATGTGGATGATGGAACAGGTCTGTGTATACTATATGTAATTGTACATAAACTCTCTCATGTTGTTGCAAACCAGGATGACTTTATTTCTTCCATGGAACCCAAAAGAAGTTTAGCATGATGTCCTGGATGCTCTTTTCCATATAGAGAAAGTGAATGGGGACTGGGCCTATCGTGCTCCAAACATGACAAAAAAGTACCACAAAATTTGTTCATACCATTCATCTGAAATCCAAAATAGTTGTCTTTTGTATGTCTTGTCATTGATGTCAAAACTGATGTGATTTTTCTTGACACACCAGATTTAAATTTCTGTGAAACTTGCACATGGTAGTTTGACTGATGTTGACTTTGATTTTATGGTGTTTTAAATAATTTTTTTAAGCTTGACAGCCCTGTCCACTTTCATCGTATGGAAAAGAGTAACGTCAACATTCTGCTGAACTTCTCCTTTTGGGTTCCATACAGGTTTGTAAATGACATGAGGGTGAGTAAATGATGACAGAATCCCCTTTTTTTAGTGAACTACCCCTTTAATAACTCTGAGAATCTGAATTGAGACTTTTTGTACTGAGATCTACCCATTTCCTGCAAAATAACTGAATAATGTTCTCTCCCATTGGACATGATGAAATTCTTTCTGAACTGACATAATTTGGGGAAAAAGTAATAAATTGTTTTAGTTTTGATGTGGCACCCTGTAGATTGTATTTCTACAGATACACTTCTAAAATATTCGGGCTAAGCATCTAACTACTTTAACAGCTAAAGGTTAGAAAAATGGCATTTTCTGGGCAAAATGACAAGTGCTTGGAGCCCAGTGACTGGATGAACTTGAATGCAGTGTGTCTTGGCTAAGGAGAGACCATGATTATCAGTTATATTTGTAGAAAGCAATTATTTGCTCCTTGGCGGACTTATTATCTGGCTGCTCTAGAGATGGATGGGTTTCATTCCATGGAATCCAAACAAAGCCAGCTCTACCACGTTTACTTGTGTGTCTTTTCCCATTCTCCCCAATGGCTCCATGTGAAATCTAGACATTGGTTATTATTCGCTTTTAATGAAAGTAAATAGGATAATAGACACTTCCCATGCATGGCTAAAAAAGTGCTCTCCAATTCATAAATATATAGTGTCACTTGGATTTGATTTTTTTCAATTAAAAAAATTAAGGACTAATGCACATGCTATAAAATGGATCAGGCTTCATATGGAGGTTGAGAGCAATATTTAAATTGATTAAGTTGAATTTTAGAAGGGTTGATTGGGATTTAAATAACCTCAATTGATGGACAAAATAATTTGTATCTGCAGCATTTCTATAGCATTTTTGATGCTTAATAAAAAGATAATCTCAGAATTGATTCAATTGAATCAAAGGAACATGCTTTTACTGATCGATATCTGGCTAACTTGGGTGATGTATTGATTTTTGTCTGTGTTGCATACAATCTAAAGATATTGATGCAATCAGTGCTCCAGTATTGTTCTTCAGGATTGTTTCAATAGCATGTCGATTCTCCACGACCTTGTAATTAGAGCAATCATTGCGCCGTCTGCCTGTGATCCATTTTGTTCTCAGGCTGTTTTGTTTGTTGCCTGTTTCATGTGGGAATGTGTGATTTGCTCTGAACTTTAGTGCTCACACAGGCTGTTCACACTGCTTTGTTTATGACCAAGAACATCCATTTTGTCATCTGGGCTGCTTTGATAGATAGCCTGGCACACAAATGTGGAAAGAAAGCAGGAATGTGAAGTGGAGAACATCGCTGGTTGTGCCACATGTAGGCAAATGGGCCACACAGACAAAGAAAATATGTTTTGGAAAATGTGAAGAAGTGGCCTGGCAGGGCTATAAAAGTCTTCACCGTCGAGCAGACATTGATTATCCATCTGTGTTTTTTCACAGCGGATTACCACAGCAGCGGGAACATTGTGAACAACGGCTGGAAGATCCACAACACAGCGAAGAACAAGTGGTTCGTTTGCATGGCGAAGACGCCGGAGGAGAAGCAGGAATGGCTGGAGGCCATTTTGAAAGAGCGGGAAAGACGAAAAAGTAGAGTAGCGAAGAGATTAAATCTTCTGAGACAAAAACAGTTGACATTTTAGCTAAGTGTGCATGTCATAAGTTAATTAAGTCTTGTTTTAAGATTTAATATTCACACTTTATTTTACTGTGTTACAATGTAATTACATAAGTAGTTACTGTGTAAAAACAATGATTTGCATTTATTGCGCATATATTTAATGGGACTGTTATAGTTATTACTACAGTAGTTAATTATAGAAATACATAACAGATACTGTAAAGACACTGTAAAATAAAATGTGAACTATAAACTAAATGTTTAAATGTCTTACAGGAGTTTTTTTCTGTTTCAAATAAGTAAGGCGTACAGGTTTATACTGCCCGTACAGACAGCGTATTCTTGTTAAAAAATGTAATAAAATGATATTTGGGATTATATATTGATACTTTTTTGTATTATGTGAGAAGAAAGAAGCCACAGAGTACTATGAAAGAAATTAAAATATAAAAATTTGCAGTTTAGGGGTCATTATACAAAATTTTATATATATATATATATATATATATATATATATATATATATATATATATATATATGTATATATGTATATGTATATATATATGTATATATGTATATGTATATATATATATATGTATATATGTATATATATATATATATATATATATATATATATATATATATATGTATATATGTATATGTATATATATATGTATATATGTATATGTATATATATATATATGTATATATATATATATATATATATATATATATATATATATATATATGTATATGTATATGTATATGTATGTATAAGAAATGCCTTCTTTTTTTGCTCTTGCAGCATTGAGACTTGGCATGGAGCAGGACACCTGGGTGATGATCTCTGAGAAAGGCGAGAAGCTTTATAACCTCATGAGTAAACAGGGCCACCTCATTAAGGACCGCAAGCGCAAACTCACCACCTTCCCCAAGTGCTTTCTTGGAAGGTATGTCAGTGAGAGTCGTATCACAATGTGGATAATGGCTGTGACAGACTCCAGGAGAAATTACACCAGAGGTCATGGCCTGTGGTTACATGGGAGAAAGTGTGACATTCTGAGAATGAGAGTGTGTAGTTGTATGAGTGATAGTAATGAAGGGGGTCACATAACATTTCATTTTGAAAACCTCTGGTCAGACATAAATAATAGAACTGTACAGAATAATGGAACTTGTGAGGAGGAGTGGTAGCTTGTTAATAGTTCTCTGCTTCAGCCATTGTTTTACATGCAGTTGAACGGGTCTCAATCTATATGACAAATTGATCTCAAATACCTACATATAATAGCACATATAAATAGCACATAGAGGGCTCAAAAATAAGGATTTTTTTTTCCAGCTGGCCCAGTCGGCCAAGTAGTTCAGATTTTACGTTTCAATGGCCCACAACAACAATGATAATGATGTTTTTTTATTAATGTTTTTTATATGTGCCAGAATTTTATTAACTAGAAATTGTACTATATATATTATAGTTTACTATAATTACACTACAATTAACTATAATTTAACTCCATGACACACTTTTGTGAGAAAATGACATTATTGAATGTTACATTATTACTGATTATTTATTAATGTACAACCCATTCTTATTGACGGTCTTCACAAGTCATAGTTTCCCTGTTACCTACAGTATAACTATAACCCCTATCATGTTACCCATCTAGATAATGCTACTTGTGTGAAATTTAAATCAGCAGAACGTTCAAAAGGTGACACTTTACAATAAGGTTCCATTTGTTAACATTAGTTAACAACATTAGTTATCATGAAAAAACAATGAACAATACTTTTACAGCATTTATTCATCTTAGTTAATGTTATTTTAAACCTATAGTATACATTATTAAAATCAAAAGTTTTATTTGTTAATATTAGTTAATACACTATGACCTAACATGAACCAGCAATGAACAATTGGATTTGTATTATCTAACATTAACAAAGATTCATAAATGCTGTAAAGAATATATTGTTATTTCTTTGTTCATGATTCTGAATTCATTAACTAATTTTAACGAATGGAACCTTATTATAAAGTGCTACCATTCAAGACATTACAGGAAACCAAATACAGTATATAAGTTTTCAAGTCATAAAATAAAATGGACATGATATCAAATATAAGATGTAATCACAACACTGCATTGGCCCCGATGGGGCAAGTGACAGTTCAGTCAACTGGTCCGAAACTCTCTTACATTGGCTCTGGGCCATAGGGCCATCCTTATTATTGAGCTCTGACATTTGAAGTCAGGATCACTTTCATTATGCCTTCAGTTCATGTGCTTTTAAATTTGCCCTTTTCCTCTATCGTTGTATCCATCTGGCTATTTTTTCCTTGAAGAATTGGAATTATGTGTCTTAGTTGGTGAGCTAAAAAAAAATCCAGGCCCTTTGTGGTTGTGAATCTTCTTTTAAGATCATTGGTTGGATGTTTGTATTCCTGGTTCTTATTTAAAAGTGTAAATCTGCCTGTTTTATGTAAATGATACCCAGAGCGCCCTGCAGAACACCAGATTGTGTTAAAAATTGTGCTCAGAGACACTGTTGAGGTAACAACGTACAGAGAATGTTATCACACTTATGAGATTGCTATAATGTATACAGTGCCCCCAAAACGTATTTGCACACTTTTGAACTCTTAAATCACAGTTAAAAATATATTAATTTCATTACACTATTAACAAATTATTAAACTAAGTGGTATCTGCAAACAGATGATGCTAGATCTTTTCTCAGAATTAGCTCCTGGGGTAATTTTTAGTGGATGATTGAAGTCAGCTACCCTCAAGTTCACACAGGAGGAAGCACAGGTGTACTTCATTACATTTACTATGGGCATGTTTCACTAAGTTTGACAACCAGAAAGTGTCCAAATACTTACAAGTACTGTGCACTTAAGATGTTTCACAAAAACATTTGTCTTAAGATGGTTATTTATATCTTCAGCTTTAGTGTGTCAATAGGAAATGTACATTTTAAGCTCACGAACATTCCTTTTGCAAATAGATTAGAATGGAATAGAAGAACAGGGAGCTCTGCAACACATAACATGGTCCGCACAGAGCCCCCCACTGAACATCAAGTCAGTCTGGGATTACATGAAGAGACAGAAGCAATTGAGACAGCCTAAATAGATAGAAGAACTGTGGCAAATTCTTCTTCTTCTTCTTCCAAGAAACTTGCAACATCCTATCTGCCAACATACAAGAAAAACTGTGTCCAGATGTACCTAGGAGAATTGGTGGTGTTTTGAAGGCAATGGTGGTCACACCAAATATTGATGTGGCTTTTTTATGTTTACTGGATTTGTATGATGCTAATTGATAAATGAAAACTTTTTGACGTTATTTTTGAAGACATCCTCACAATGCAACATTTCACAAGTGCCTAAAACTTTTGCACAGTATTGTATGTCTTATAATATATCTACTGTTTTATTATACAAAAAGTTAAAATAAATGCCACTTGGTTTGATATGTTGTTATATAATGCAATTACATTCAGAGATTTTTAAGAGCGTGGCTTAAGTGTCCAAATAACAGAAGAAGAGCAACGGTAATGAGCATGTGCTGGACTGACTAAAATCTTTAGTGTCTTGACACAGAGCCTTGTAGAGTGCGCATGGACTTAGTTACTTAAGAGCTGAATATTTTGTTAGTGCTTATTAAATAAGACCAGCTAGCAGTTTCAATAATAAAGATCGAAAAAGTGGTGAAATGTCTACTTCAAAAAGTGCAAGTGTGAACATCTGCAGTCTGCTTTATGCGACAGCAACACCAGAAAATGGTATTTGAAATGATTGTTCCAAGATGCATTGTATTTTTTAATTCTCTGATCTCTTTTGTTTTAAGTGTGGTTTTGAAAACCACAGATTGAACTCAGAACTCGGCTAAATGGGCAAGCCAGAAGTCTCTGCAACAGGCATTCAGAATTTACAACATCTAAGATGTCACCATACACTTGACACCCAAACCGGTGACATTCAACCACAAACAAGACTTTCACTGTTATTCTTTATAATGTCATTTTTAGTTGAAAATGTTCTGTTCAAAGAAGACAAGAAATATAAAGCCTCCTCAAAGACTAACTGTTCGTAGTTGTGGCCGGATTACATTGTAAATGGATTTAAAGTGGGGCACAAATTTCTCCCCAGTGTTTCCAGACAATACAAAGACATTGAGGTCTAGAACAGGCATGTATTCATTAAGGAAAGAGATCAGAGTTGGCTACTGTTCATGAGTGTGTGTATGTGTGTGTGGGAGAACCATATTACAACCAAACCTGTGAAATTATATCTCTGTCTGGGCAAACATTCTTAACAGTACACACTTTGTGTGCTTTGTCCACCAGTTTGTTACTATTTTAATTCTGACTCTCATCCAGCAATATGACTGTATATTTTTGATCAATGTGATGTCTCCAAGATAAAAATATGTATTGCCTTTATCTCTGTATTGCCCCACAAATTTGTTTTTGTTTCAGTTTTCTCTGCCTCCATACTGTTCTCCCCATTTAAAAATTATTTCAGCTAAAATGTGCTAAACTTCCTCCAAACAGTTTTCCACAAAGCTCATATGCATGTGAAATTATGAGGTTGTGGCGAATTTGTCGCATTGTTCATTTGTCGCATTGCATGCTTGCCACGGGTTTGCCTTTTTTAAGAGTCACTCTTCCAGCTTTAGAAGTAAAAATATATTTTTAGGGCTGAAATTTGTTACTGTGCAGGCAAGATCTTTGTTAATTCATTACCCTTGAATTTGAGAAAGTTTTTACAAGCAATTTCATTTCTTTCATTCAAATTAAGTCAATTTCATAAAAAGCTTGTTAGTAGTGCTGGCATGTAGAAGTATTTCATCTGGCTAAAAGTAAGCTAAATATCACCTCCCGAATCTTCCTCTCATTTTCAGATGGCTCAAGCACAAATGTAAACGGCATGACCAAAAATAGGTTTGGCTATTCCAGTAATTCCAGTGAAGACAAATCTCAATGCTTCAGCATATAATGAGATACAAGAGAACTGTGTGCTTCCAGCTTTGTGGTAACAATTTCAGGAGGGACCTTTTCCATTCCAGAATGACAATGCCCCTGTGCACAAAGAAATATCTATAAAGACATTATTTTCTGAGTCTGAGTTAATAGTCTAACATACGTACATAATAATCAATCAAAATAGATTTTGTTGAATCAAATTTCATTGTATCAAATGCTTAATTACAGAGTAGTTAAAGACACCTAATGTAAATTGGGTCCAGTAGTTTTAAGTAGCATTTTAGTAATTTCAGTGATGACAACATTGTTGTCAAGAAAATTGTGTTACGTAAATACCGTGTAAAAATGCAGGTAACAACTTAAATTTGATATCAGGCTGACAAAACCTTCTCTCTTTTCTGTCTCTTTCTCTTTTGTTATACTTGTTCAATCTCATTCTGTCACACATGCCTTGCTGGTGTTATGCTTTACATTTGTACCTTGTCACTGTGCCGATCTGCCTATTTCCTCCCTGTCGAGAAAAGACAAAGATGGTAGAGAGCAAGACAGATTGAAAGAGAAGGAGAGAACTTACTGTACTTAATCAGTAGTCTTGAGGAGCGAAATTGTTTTAGATATTAAGATATTTTCCCCCTTTGGTGAATAGTTCTTGCTTTTTCTAAGCATAAATGTAAGCAAATATACCTAATTCAAGACATACAGGCATTCTCTTTAAACTATTCTTATTATAACAATAAATATATATTTTTTAGCTTGTTTAATGTACTGTATGTATAGATATTTAAAAAAAATAGTAATAGTAAATTGTAGTAAATAGTAATTTTCGGTAAATGAAGCATGTTATATAGCTTTTATTTATTTATTATATATTTTTTATAAATAACAACAATTACTAGGATAATAAATGTGAGGGTCTCAAAACTATATTACATCATCATTTGGAAAAGTGACTGGACTCCTCAAAACTCCACCGCACTGCACAGGAATACTATTCATTATTGAGCTTGTCTTTGTGGTGTGATCTGTCAATTCTAATGGATTTTGTTGACAGTCATTCATATCATTTGTTGATCCCTCGTTGTTTGTCCTCAAATTATTTATGTGTTCTCTGCCTCTGTTCTCAGTGAGTTTGTGATGTGGCTGATGGAAATCGGAGAGACCAATAACTCTGAGGAGGGGGTTAATTTGGGTCAGGCCCTACTGGAAAATGGCATCATTCACCACGGTTAGTTCCATTTCCACTCTATGCCATCAGCTTTCATCCCTGACTAACATATTATGGGTTTCTAAATGTCAGTACTGGCTAAAAATTGCTATAGCAGCTACAGTTGACTCTCAGAAATTGAATTAAAGGGATATTTCTGCACATTTTTTTAATTTGGTCATTATTTACTCACCCTCATGCCATTACAATCCTGTATGATTTTCTATCTTCCATGGAACATAAGGAGATATTTAGCTGAATGATCCCACTGCTCTTTTCCATACAATGGAAGTAGACAGTAAGCTCAAACATGACAAAAATTTCCATAAAAGAGTTCAGAGATTTTCTCACATCTCATATTAAAATGTATGTTGAAACTAACGACACTTCTACTATCAGCAGCAGCACACAGTGGGAGGCATTCAAAGCCTACAGTATATAAGTGGACTAGTAATTGCATTTGTCTGTCATATGAGGAGATCTGAGACCTTCAGGATGGCAGAAATATCTTACCAACTTTCTAACCCATAAAGTTGAAAAGCATCTATTGAACACTAGGCAGCGGTTTTTTTGAATTTAGTGAAAAAGCTGGCAGATTACTTGCATTTCAATCCCTAGCAGTTTGTTTTAAGTCACATATGGGTGACATAGTTTCTGACCCTGAGGAAATTAATTGATGATTTTTTCAAAATAATTCTTTACTCCTCAGAATGGAGTTCCAAAAATTGGAATGGTCCAAACCCTCTTGATCAACTAATATAGACTAGTGTTAATGATGGCCCTACACATGATCTGTGCAAGCCTGTATCTATTACAGAGGTGCAAGAGGCAATTCATTCCCTTCAGAGCAGCAAATTTACAAGGCCTTTTCCTCTGTGCTAGCCCCAGTTTTATAAAAAGTATATAATGAGGCCTTTCTTTCATGTTGGCATCCATCAACCATGTCAGAGGCATGCATTTCATGGTTACTAAAGAAAGATAAGGATCCTCTACTTTGCAGTAGTTACAGGCCTATTTCTCTGTTAAACGTGGATTTAAAAATTCTGTCTAAGGTCCTTGATCATCGTCTTCAGCAAGTGTTGCCTTCCATAATCTCCTCTGACCAGACAGATTTCATGATAGGGAGACACTCTTTCTATAACACTAGAAGACTTCTTAATATCATCCTTTCTCCCAGCTCTGACACTGCTGAGGTTGTTCTTTCCCTTTTGACGGGGTCAAATGGGAGTATCTGTTTTTTTTTTGTTTAAAAAAAGTTTAGTTTTGGTTCCAAATTTATACAATGTTTTCAGTTGTAATATTCTTGCCCTGTTCCATCTTTGCATACTAATTTAACACATTCTAAACCCTTTCCGCTCCATCGAGGCATGTACCTAGGCTGCCCTCTTTCGGCTTTACTATTTGCTCTTGCTATTGAGCCACTGGCCATCTGGCTACGTAGCAAGGAGAAGTTTGAGGACATTGGATTGGAATCAGTCATAAAATCTCCCTTTATGCAGACGGTCTTCTTTTATACATTCCAACCCTATTTCTTCGTTACCATCAATCCTTAATATTCTTGATTTATATGACAAATTTTCTGGTTATAAATTGAACCTTCAAAAAAGTGAATTGCTCCACATCAATCTACCAGCTGAGATGCTTTCTCAGCATCTTTTTCCCTTCAATTGGGCTCAGGAGGGGCTCAGATATTTAGGTGTATTTATTACCAAGTCATTCACAGCCATCTACATAAAAACACTCCTTGCTTGATGTCTGTGAAGCAGATGTAGAGAGATGGTCATCTCTCCCAATATTGTTAATAGGCCGTGCTAATTTGGTTAAAATTGTAAGTTTGCCCTAATTTTTTTTTTATTACCCTTTTCAACATATACCAACACTTATTTACAAGTCTTTTTTGTCACTTTAAATCAGACACCAAACTCTTTTTTGTGGGGCAAATAAGACATTGTCGTGTTTGGTTATTAGACCTTTTGGTGTTATTAAAGCCAAACCTAGTGCGATGTGTCTTCATGCACCAAATTTGAATAACGACTTAAATTTTGTTCTTTTCCTCACGCAAAGCTATCATATATCTTCAGAAGACTTATTTAGAACATGAATCATATAGACGCCATATATTTATTTTGTCCTTTCTTGAGCTTGACATCTCCTGGTCACTATATTACAAAATCAAACAGTTTTGGAACAGCATGAGAGTGAGTAAATCATGAAAGAATTTTCATGATGGGTGAACTGTGTACTGTAATACTCTGTATTGAACTAATGAGGACCACGACTCAGTGAATCTTTTGGAGAGTTTTCTGTCAAAACTAGTGGAATTGACTCTCATCTCTTTCATTTCTCGACTCAAATGGTCCCTTGATAGGTATTCACCATCATCATTTGTGCTTTATTAATGTGTTTCTGTTATACAGATGGCACATTGGACAAATAGCTCTCTTAATATTTCAAGAACCCTGACATCATCGCTGTTCTGGGACGAGTTGCTAAGAGCAGCTGGCTTTTTATAACTTAGCCTGTGTTTATATAAAGCATTACAAATATTCATCCCTTTACACGTCGTTTTTTGTGTAATACTGAGGGACATGATTAGTCCTCTGCCTGCTATTACTTTGTTATTTGTTTGGGTGGAGGGTTAGGTTCTGCTCAATTCAGACTCACCATATGGACTTTTCTCTTAAAAGAAAATTATTGGCAATGAGCCAGGACTTCATGCTAAATCACTTTTCACTTCACCGCTTCCTAACAGGGAGAAATACATTTGAGCATTAGGGCTCCCTGTCCACTCGCTCACATTTACAGGTTTAACAAGAACTATCTCAGCCTTTGCTGAGTGTTCGCTGAGGAAGAGTTCATTGATGAAAAATAGCAGGATTAATTTTCATAAGCATGTTACTGTAATATTACTTGCATCTGTGCTTACATGGTGCCGAAAGCCTCTTAATTCCACTTAACAGCTTCTTAATTCCTTGCTTAAAGTTTATGTAGCTTTTTGTGTGTCATTGTTTTCAGACTTTTTCATGCCAGCAAAGGGTATTCTTTCAGCTGCATTGAACCTTGTATTTCATTCCCCACACATGTAAAATAAAACAAAACAACTTTAGTGACATTTTATATTGCAGTATTAATGTTGATAAGTAACTACTGAGTAACACAAGTGGAACACAAGACAGTAAAAAAAAAAATCACTTGCAGGAATAAATAATTTAATGTGGAACTGCTTCTAAATAAAAATTGTTATTAATGTCACTTTACAGTTAATTATATATATATATATATATATATATATATATATATATATATATATATATTACTTTTTGAATTAGGTTTAAAGTTAGGCTTAAGATTTGAATCTCTGCCCTCTTTAACTCGTTCCAGTTACAGACAAGCACCAGTTTAAGCCCGAGCCAGTGCTCTATAGGTTCCGCTATGATGACGGCACATACCACCCTCGCAGTGATATGCAGGATGTTATCTCCAAGGTAACTCAACCGGCCCTGCTCTGCTAAATGACCAATTTCTCTCTGTCTCATTCTGTGGTTTTGGAAACTTTGGCATATGGTAACGAAAGCCTTCTTCCCCTCAGGGTGTGAGACTGTTCTGCCGACTCCATAGTTTATTCATGCCAGTGATCAGGTAAGAGGCCAGTATCTTAGTTCCACATCATTACAGCTAGCTGCAGTTACACTAGCTTTGCCAGGTGCTTTCACACCCCCACTGTTTCTCCTTCCTATCTAAAGATAGCAACTACAGGAAAACAGATGTGAGTTTGGGGTCTGTTAGATAAAGATTTGCTGTGTTGGAGGAATTTATCTAGAAGCAGAGCATACATTTACAGTATACAGTGGTCCAAATGTCTGAGACCACTCGTCAAAATGCATTTTTCTAATTTGATACAAATTTTAATACAGTAATACTGTACATACTTTTCACATTATATTATCAACATGACCATTTTAAAAAATTAATGAAAAGTTTAATTGAAAAATGATAATTTTATACACCATAAATGGAATCAAGGAGATCTGACCTTTTATACAAAGGACATAAGTTTGCTTTGTCTCAAAACCCTACAAATTTGTCAATATCTAGGTTTAAATGGAAAAAACTTTCCAATATTTTCAATGTGGTCTCAGACTTTTAAACCCTACTGTACATTCACAGTGTGACTTTGTTTGTATTTGTAGGTATTTGCACTAAAACTGTCCTTGTCTTTGTTATCTTACATTTGGTCAGACACTGGTAAATATATTAACACATGTACAACTTTTGAGACGTACAAATATTGTCAATGCTCTAGGTTTAGGTTTCAGACTGATGTTATAGTGGAATCAGAAACAGTAGGTTGACTTTTCTTTAATAATAGAACGCTCTGTGCTTACCAAAATTCGAAACACTGCCCAAAGTGGCCTAATCTGTAACTGTTGTTGGGCGTATATACATATGTGAGCTCCATTTTCCAGGTGAAATGTCCATGGAGGGGCACCAAAAGTGAGTTGCAATGCAAGATGTTTTCAACTATACAGGCTGTAATTCAGTGAAGAAGAATGCGTATTTTATAAACTGTACCTTCCACCCAAACCACAAACCTAAACCTAACCATCAGTGGAGTAAAAATGTAATGTTGGGTTAATTGTTTTGATTAATAAATTAATTTAGATGTTATTGTATTCATAAAAATGAAAGGAGATTCAATTATACTTTATTGTATTTATAATAAATGCTATGTTTATCACAATTACATTTATTTAAACTCCACACTGTTAACACATTATGCATTGACATTAAACTGTGTAATTATATTCTGTGTGATTTCTAAGGGCTGGTCATGATAGTCAGATCCTTATAAAATCAATTACCATGAATTCTGTATTCCATAAAAAAAAAAAAAAAAAAAACACTTTACGTACAAATATATATGGACACTAATGAGATCATGTTGACATTCATATTTACACTGAATTTGACTTCTCTAAGGTTAGTGTATAGCTGGTCTGCTGAACAAACAAACAGATTTCTGGATGGGTTTGATGCAGTTGAAGTCAGAATTGACCTGTAAGGGATTTGTACACTTCTCTAGCTAGACTGAATAGTTAAGTTTGGGGATTTGTGAAAGTCAACATGGTGGTGGGACACTATAGTTTAGTAAATAGCCATTGTCTAGTCCTAGTTCATGAAGTTGGACACAATGACAATTGAAAGAAATGGTCATAACACCAAGTTATCCATGACTGTCTCGCTCAGTCTGGGTAGTGCCAGTGGTAAAGGTGTCTTCATATTTGGCTATTCAATGTCAGGACTGCACTGCAAATGACTGGAAACATATTCTGGAATACGAACAATTACAAACTCCTATAGAAACGTATTTCTCTACTCTTAGACCCTATGCCGACCATCTCTATGCAACTATAATTAGAGAATATAGCTACACAGCAATTTAATTATCTGTTATTTCCTGCTGGTGAGGGAGATAAGGAGGGGTTTGGCACCCCCGCTTTCCCCATATAGAAAACATCCAGCTTGCCTCGTGTACCCTCAAATCCTTTGTGTGGTGAGAAACATTCCTTACATAAAATAAATACTGCAACACCATCTCCAAAAAAGTCTGAAAATGCCAATAAAACAAAAAGGAGTGATTTGCACTACAACTACAGATATGATGTTTTTCCTTGTGAATTTCATTGTTTTTTTGAAAATGTACAATAATTTCAAATCAGATGATTGCAACATGCTCCAAAAAGTTGGGACTGTCGAGTGTTTACCACTGTGAAACATCACTATTTCTTCTAATAACACTTATTTGGACACTGAAGACACAAGTTTAAGTTTAGAGAGTGAAATTTTCCCCCAGTCATCCATTATGTAGGTCTTTAGCTGCACAATTGTACAGGGTCTTCATTGCCATATGGTGTGCTTCATAATGCACCACACATTCTCAATTGGAGATAGGTCAGGACTACAGAGAGGCCAGTCTAGCACCCACACTCTCTGCTTACACAGCCATTGCACTTGAAATTCAGGCAGTATGTGGTTTGAAGTTGTCCTGTTGAAATGCAGGGACATGTCTGGAAAAGACGTTGCTGGATGACTGTATATGTTGCTCCGAAATTTTTACATATCTGTCTTGATTCATGGTGTTCTCACATATGTGTGAGTTACCTATGCCACGGGTACTGACAGACACTGGCTTTTGGACCTGATGCTAATAACAGCTTGGGTGGCCCTTTTCCTTTTTGGCATAGATAACACACCGGCTTTGTTTTTAAAAAACATTTTGAAATGTGGACTCTTCAGAACAAAAAACACAGTTCCACTGTTCTACTTTCCATCAAAGATGAGACCGATCCCAGAGAATTCGGCAGCGGTTCTGGAAAGTGTTGATGTACAGCCCTGGACAAAAGTATTGGCAGTGACATTAACTTTGTGTTCCGCACATTTTTCTACTTCAGTTTTTGTGGTGTTGATTCACATTTTCTATATTATTGTGCAGAGTGATCAGATGCATTTTAAATAATAACCTTTTAAACTTTACAACAAAAAAAAACAAATTTCACTGTTTTTTGGTTCTGGCACAAAATGACCAGCCAACATAATTTCACTAATCATATCAGCAGCACCTGGGAAAGTGTGAACGAGTGCTAGTCTGGTGAATTCATTCTGATTTGATTATAAGAGCAGACTGTTTGCTATAAAAGGAGGGAAGAATTGCTTCCAATCATTGTATACTTGTTAGCAATTGTTACCTCTAAAGAAAGGTGTGCAGCCATCTCTTTGCATCAAAATGGCCTCACATGCAAATAAATTGCTGCAAAGAATATTGCACCTGAAAGAACCATTTACCGGATCATCAAGAACTTCAAGGAGAGAGGTTCAACTGCAGTGAAGAAGGCTTAAGGATGTCCCAGAGTGTCCAGCAAGCGCCAGGATTGTCACCTCCTGAGGAGTCAACTACGGAATCATGTCACCACTAGTGCAGAGCTTGCTCATTATTGGCAACAGGTTGGTGTGAGTGCATCTGCATGCACAGTGAGGCAAAGAATTTTGGACAATGGCCTGGTGTCAAGAAGGGCAGCAAAGAAGCCACTTCTCTGCGGCCAGGCAACTCCCGGATCTTAATCCCATAGAGAAACTGTGGTCAATCCTCAAAAGGCGAGTGGACAAGCAGAAGCCCACAAATTGTGATGAACTCCGAGCTCTAATAAGGCAAGAATGGATCACCATCAGTCAGGATTTGGCCAAGAAAGTGATATCCAGCATGCCAGAGCGAATTGCAGAGGTTATGAAGAACAAGGGTCAACACTGTAAATATTGACTCTTTGCATAAATTGAGTGTTTTTGCCAGTAAAATTAAAACTTATAAATGCTTATCATTGTTTTCCAGTATACCATAGAAACATGTGAAAAAATAATCTACAAATACTGAAGCAGCAAACTTTGCAAAACACAAAATTGATGTCACTGCCAATACTTTTGGCCACGGCTGTAGTTCTTCTGCTTTGCAGAGTAAAATTTTAACTTTCATCCGTGGATGCAGCGGCGAGTTGTGCTGACTAACAAAGGTTTAGACATGTTCATGATATCCATTATAGATGAATGATGTTTTTAAAGAGCACTGCAGAGGGTGAAATGCCCAAAATCCTTCCAATTTGTCAAAAAGTGGTGGATTATTTGCTGAAGCATCTGTTGGTAAATTGACAAGTCTGAAGTGATCCTTGCTCTTGAAGATCTAGGCTGTTTTTGGAGACTCTCTATATACTATAACATGATTGCCTCACCTGTTTAACATCTCCCGTTTCACATTAATAGTTATGTCAACTCGTCAAATTGTTATTAGTATTAAATTGCCCCTGTCTCAATCATCTGATTTGAAATTACTGTACATTTTCAAAAAACAATGAAATTCATAAGGATAAACATCATATAATGTGTAGTTTTAGTGCTTTCAATATAGCAAAGGGTGAATATAATTTACAAATCACTCCATTTTGTTTTTATTAGCATTTTTCATACAGTCCCAACTTTTTTGGAATTGGGGTTGTAAACTTTAATGGGGAAAGAGGTAAAACAAAGAGTAAGAAAGTTATATAGGACTGAATACAATTGTTTAAACATGACAAAATGATCATATAAAAAAACAAGAGCTTTGCTTATTTTTAAGAGTGAAGATGAGCCGAAAGGTTTGGTTGGTATTTGTATACACTGCAGATTGCAGTGCTCTTATGCCAGGCATATGGCAGCCCACAGTAACGCTGTTTACCCTAATTTGTCACAGTGACAGTTCTGGGTAAAGCTACAGAGGAAGGCTGGCTCTATGACTGTATTTGTTAAAGCATGGCTTTGCCTGTCCAGGCTTACATTTTTGGTATATCATTTAAAAACTTTTTTATGAAATGAAACAGAAAATCTTCACACCCCTACTGAAAAGTCCACCTAAGACAAGCATGCATTTCCATGATGGTCCAAGATGGTTTACACTGGTGTGGTGCAGGTCTAGGTGGTGGACCAGCATAGCTGTGTTTTTTTCACCAGAATAAAAATACATTTTTGTTTCCTGAGAAAGTAGCCATATTTCCTATCATCTGGAGGTGTTTGGTCATGTAAAAACTGAACAGAGATGTTTTTCTTTTGAATTCACTGAACTGCAAACAGCTAAGTATGGCTTTGACTATGTGTGTGTGTTTAAGTATTCACGAGGGTGTGGGCCTTCCAGAGCTGTAGTTTTCTGGCCTAGCAAAGCGATTGTCCCTCAAGAGACCTCTGGCTTCATGGGAAAATTGCTGCTCCATTTCATAGTGATTTTATGTGGTCTGGAAGCAGCCATAAAGTATCCATTAGGCCCACACCAGGCCCTGCAATGGGCCAAGAGGCACCTGCTGACCTCTACTGGAGTGGGGATGCAAGTTTTGTAACTTGAGTGCAGTCTCAAAAATTTCTTCCAGCGGTCTAAACTAACAAATCATATATACACAAAGTAAATTTCATAGCATAGCATTCATTCAATTGCTCATTGAGGTTTCATAGAGTGACGTCATATAGCATTTGAGTCTAAACTCTTGTGCATTAATAAAAGTTGTCAGTCTACTAAACTTGATTTGCTTTCACTTAGTATGGTTAGCATTGCAAGATTATTGATTTATCTATGTTTATGCCACCCATCTACACTTGGACAGCATTTTTCTCCATCAAAAATTAAAAAAAATTTCACA
Organism: Moxostoma hubbsi; assembly: GCA_032164185.1. Classification (NCBI taxonomy): domain Eukaryota; kingdom Metazoa; phylum Chordata; class Actinopteri; order Cypriniformes; family Catostomidae; genus Moxostoma; species Moxostoma hubbsi. The sequence goes on from JAVLUX010000033.1 coordinate 19,547,499, forward strand.
GAGACTTTTGAAGATGCTTTGTAACACGTTGTGTCGAATGAAGCGACACTAGGGGACTTTCTTGATGGCCTCGATTACCTCTGAACTTGAGAAAAGGCCAATGAGAAATTGGCAGACAGAATTTGCATGTCCCTCCCCCGGACATAAGGGAGGGAATCGTGCATCTGTTCATTCAGATTTCTTCTTCGGAGTCAAGCGATTGTGCGATCAGCGAGCTGAGATCACTTCTGTTCCACTCACCTCTGCAGAGCGTTGCTGTTGAATCTACAGCGCGTCAGTGCAGCTTTGCCCCTGGGCATTTCGACAGCGCTTCTAAAAGAGAATATTTTTTCTAAAAGATTTTATTCCTCTAAAAGAGCGCACACAGCAGGCACTGTACGTCCTGTACGACGCGTCTTTTTAAAGATGCCCTTCCGCCGTGATCACACTGAGGTGTTGATCACACTGTGGATGGTTTTTGTTCTCACTGCCACAACTTAACCATGGCAACATTGCGGTGGCTGCGCAAGTATGCATTTCCTCCAGTGATCCTACTTGCACAGGAGCTGTGCAAGGTCAGGGAGGAGGAGGAACAAGTCACTCTAGTGGCCCCCATTGGGCAACACGGACTTGGTTCTCGGATCTCACGCTCCTCGTTACAGCCCCTCCCTGGCGAATTCCCCTGAGGAAGGACCTTCTTTTTCAGGGATGGGGCACACTCTGGCATCCACGCCCAGACCTCTGGAACCTCCACGTCTGGCCCCTTGACGGGATGCGGAAAATCTGGTCTACCACCTGCTGTCGCAGACACAATCAACCAAGCCAGAGCTCCCTCTACCAGGCAACTTTACGCCCTTAAGTGGCGCTTGTTCGCGAATTGGTGTTCTTCCCAATCTGAAGACCCGCAGAGATGCGCAGTCAGGTCAGTGGTCTCGTTTCTCTTGGAGAGGCTGGAGGGGAGGCTGTTCCCTTCCACCTTGAATGTTTATGTAGCCACTATATCGGCTTACCACAACGCAGTGGACCGTAAGTCCCTAGGGAAGCATGATCTGATCATCAGGTTCCTTAGAGGCGCACGGAGGCTGAACCCTCCCAGGCCATGCCTTTTCCCATCATGGGAACTCTCTGTGATCCTTTCAGGCCTCCAGAGACCCCCCCCTTCAAGCCGTTAGAATCAGTCGAGCTCAGAGCCTTCTCCTTGAAGACGGCCCTCCAGATCGCACTCGATTCCATCAAGAGGGTTGGGGACCTGCAAGCGTTCTCTGTCAGCAACACTTGCCTGGAGTTCAGTCTGGCAGACACCCATGTCGTCCTAAGACCTCGGTTCCTACGACCCACTTCAGGGACCAGGAAGTGAACCTGCAACCGCTGCCACGGGAGGAGGCAGACTCAGCCTTATTGTTGTTGTGTCCGCTGCGTGTTTGCGTACCTATGTGGACCACATGCAGAGCTGTAGATGTTCTGAGCAGCTCATTGTCTGCTTTGGTGGACAGCGAAGAGGGTACGCTGGCTCCAAACAGAGGCTATCCCACTGGGTATACTCGACGAGAAGTGTGGCATCCTCCTGGTGCAGCCTGCTCCCATGCTTGGCACATTGCTTGTCCCCCCCCACCCCCCTCGGGATGCTGGGGACCTAAAAAGTTTATGACATTTTTTATGGGGTGTTGGGGAAGTGTACTTGCAGTTTTACGCAGCCTGTTGCTTTGGCACACATCAGCATCATGCGTCAGAAGTACACGGTTCAGCGAATGGCATGATTGAATAGGGACTCCTAGTTTTGCTTCATTCGACACAACGTCGAGTGAGCGACAGATGAGGAACGTCTAGTTTACTGTTGTAAACTCCGTTCCCTGATGGAGGGAACGAGATGTTGTGTCTCCCCGGCCACAATGCTGAATCGAGCCAATGCAATGGCCGAACCTTATTCTCGGCTACTCAGTGCAAAACCTGAATGAACAGATGCATGACTCCCTTCTTTTATACCCATATGTCCGGGCAAGGGACATGCAAATTCTGTCTGCCAATTTCTCATTGGCCATTTTTCAAGTTCAGAGGTAACCGAGGCCTTCAAGAAAGTCTCCTAGTGTCACTTCATTCAACAACGTCTCGTTCCCTCTATCAGGGAAAGGAGGTTACAACAGTAACCTAAATATTTTCATATGAAAACAGTGTGGATGTGGCCAAAGAAAATATGAAATGCCATTCGCAAACCATCGTACTTCAGTGAAAAGTATAATTAACAAAAAATGTATTGTCTTGATTTGATCCATCGAGTATTTATTTGACTGTGAAAAGTGGGCGTTCGATATCAGAATGGATTTCGATTTGAATGTGTTTTTGCAGTTGATTGTGGAAAGGATTAAAATGTTGTCCCAGGTATCAAGACATATTTGTTTGAGCCTCTAACTACTGGAAACCAAGATGGTGACTGGGATGGAGGCTAAAGGTCAAGTTCACTGTCTAGATTATCTTGATTTATCCCAGTTGTAGCACTTTTTTTCAAATCTATAATTATTTGCTTTTATTTCCATAACATTTATTACATGAAATTGCTATGTTAACTATTTGCAAGGCTGGTGTACATTATCGTACCCATACAACTTAGGTGATTTCAGAGGCTGAACAAATGTTTCCATTTTAAAGAAAGATCACGAAGTCAAAAAAAAAATTTCTTTGGAATAACATGCTCAGCGATTCATTCACAATAAGACCAGCAACATGTATTAAGGGATTAATTAAACATGTATTAAGGGATTAATTAAATAGGATCAATTTAGATTTCTCGTTCGTGTGAAAAGTGGCAGACTCAATACAGTATGAAATATAAGGGAAAGGACTTGTTTTTACTTTGAAATATGAAGTGGAAATGGTTGTTGTGACGTGAAAGCAGAGAAAGCTTGAGTTAGCTTCATCAAGTGAATGTAACTCAAGACAAAGGTTAAAGGTCAGCTTGAAATATATTACTCTTAAGGCTACTGCAGAGATGACACATTCTTGACCTGTTCAAGTAAATATGTTTCTTGATTTTCACACAGGGATAAAGATTATCATCTAAGAACTTATAAATCTGTGGTCATGGCAAACAAGCTAATCGACTGGCTGATAGCACAGGTAAGATTTGAATATTTATAGTACTATTTTGACATTAAAGGGATAGTTCACCCAAAGGAAAGGAAAAGGAAAGGAAAATTCTGTTACATTTACTCACCCTCATGTTCCAAATATATGACATTCTTTCTACCATTGAACACAGAAGGAGATGTTAGGCAGTATATTAGTCTCAGTTGCATCTTTTTTCCATACAATGGTCAGGTGGGTCAGTCTGATTGTTTGGTATGATGATACTATAGACAACTTGGAAACACATGCACCTCTGCAGGAAGCTTTAATTTAAATTTGTATTTAAAATGTGCTGGAAATGAAGTGCATTGTAACATTTAACCAGCGTCTAGCCACAGAGTCAAGTTCTGTCTGCTAAAGACTCACCATAATGTCAGCAGATTTGGACTAGACTTGTGGACTAGAAGTGTGGCTCAGAAATTGAGGGGCAACCCTAACATTCATGCATATCAACGTTCAATGAGATAATGTATTGTGTTTGACAATTAAATTATTGCCTGGTGGTCAAGTGACTCTTCAGAATTGTGACACTGCGGTGACTTGACCACACTAGTGTTTGTGTAATTTAAATGTGGTTTTCTGGGACTAAAGGGAGGGTGTTTGACAATTTTACCCCTTGCAAGCAGACAAAGAGTGTGACACTTGTCTTTTTCTGCTCTACAGGGTGACTGCCGAACCAGAGAAGAGGCTCTGATCTTAGGGGTGGAGCTGTGTGACAATGGATTCATGCATCATGGTATGATTGCTATTTATTTAATCTTTATTCTTCCTTTATTTTCTTTCTTTAATTTTCTGTCCTTGGTGGATTCTGTCTGTTCTTTTCTTCACTTCCTCTCTGTATCTCTGTCAACCCTGCCAGAAAAAAACAGCTTAAACCAACCAAAGATGGTTTGCTAGTCTTAGCTGGTCTCCCAGACCTGGTCAGTTAGCTGATTTTAGATGGGTTTTGAGCACTTTTCATTTCCCCATTTTGTAATAGTTTCATCTTCTTGCCGTGCTGAAGCCTAAGGTGGTTTGCTTGTCTCAGCTGGTCTCCTAGCCTGGTCAGGCAGGACTGTTGGCTGCTTTTAGGGAGGTTAGGCACTTCATTTAGGACCAGCAAACCACCTTCGACTGGTTTAAGCTGTTCTATGTCTTTTTAAATTTTTTCAGGCTGGTCTGTTGTCTGATTTTAGGGATTTGGGGATCTTCATTCAAATTCACATTGCAAAACCTTTCCTGTAACAAAGTGCTTTAACAAGAATCTTGCATGTTCTGTCCCTCGACAAAAGCCTCGACCTTCTCCACTATCCAAGTTTGTCTGGCTGGTTGTCATGGCAACCGAATGTTTGAAGGATTCAGGTCTCGTTTTCAGGGCACTCAATGCCAAAGTCCTATTATGCTTGAGACGGGCTGCTCCCAGCAACCTACAATTACGTTTCATACGTGGCAAACTACCAACAAATTTATGGAATGCAATACTTGACTGGCTACATTTTTTAATCTGGCCCTGAATGTGATCACGGGAGTTTATCCAGATAAACTGGTTCACTTGGTTATGTGACCATTAAAACTAATTCAGCTTTATCTAATCTAGCCCATTTAAGTGAGAACACTGGTCTCCTTTTTCTTGATTAGGGGTATTTATAATTTTTTTACTACAAAATTGAAGGGATTGTTTAGAGTCCATTTTGCTGTGGTGACAGATTGAAATCCTGTAGTTGACACATTACATATCTATGGACTTAATTTTGTCAACAATATTTTAGGTTAAAATTTAAAAGAATATACAGTATTTGAGAAAGTATATAGTTTAGGTCATGTGAACAGTCACCGTTTCTGTTTTTCAACATTATTAATCACCTTTTTGCCACACTTATAGAAGTTTTAAAAGTTAATGTGGTGTGACAAATGAATTTTAAGTTTTAAAATTAATCTCAATTTGTATAAGATGCAAGCATATATAAAAGAATTGGCAAAATGCTGTTTAAAATAGTTTTATATGGATACTATGTCACCACAGGACTAGTTTACTTAATTTACCACTATGAAGTTTCAGTTTGAATGGGAATTGGAAGCTTATTGACTTAAAACTCTTGCTTTTATATTTTCACAGTTCTGGAAAAGAGTGAATTTAAGGATGAGCCTCTTCTGTTTCGCTTCTTTGCTGATGAAGAAATGGAGGGATCAAACACCAAACACAAGCCCATAAAACATGATCTAAAAATAGTGGAGAATGTCATCGCCAAGTCGCTGCTGGTGAGAGATGCCCTCTGTAATAGCCTACAGCTGATGATACTTACAATACGTGCACTGACATCCACTCACGTACGGCTTTGCTGGTTCGGCATGTACGGCAGATCTGAACTCAGGCCAGCTCTGACTCTAGACACTTTACCAGTAACTTGACTGTTGCTAAACCAGCCTGTCATTATGCTTAAACTGGGTTGACAAACGTGGCCCACAAGAAACTGCATAGTGGCCATTAGTGAAGTTAAGATGATTGGAGTGGTTCCAACGCATGTATTGTAATAGAACTCCCCTGGATGACGAAATAATGTTCAGTGTTTACCCATTTACACAAGATCTAATACCACTAATTTTCTCAGTTATGATAACTGTGAAATGTTTACTCTTGTTTCAGATACAGCCAAGCAAGGGTGGTTATGGCTTCACTCTAGAGGATCGTAACAGAGTACCTATTGTCAAATCAGTGGAGAAAGGTTCCCATGCTGAGGTGAGTGTTACTTTGTCTGGCTTTTAATAATGGATGCCCTGCTTTTCTAAGGGCCAAGAGATCATTGTCTGTTCCGCTGTTTTCTGCTGACTTCGCTGCATACCTTTCCACACAAACACATAGTGAATATAAATGCTAGACTACTGCTTTTTTAAATTGGCATGGCAAAATCAGACTACACAGCATTGAGTTTTCATGAGTAAAATGTAATTGCTCAGAGGTTACTTTTTAGTAATGTATCAACTTTGTCTCAGTTGTTTCTCTAAATTTCCTTGGGAGCAATAAAAATATACAAATATTAGACATGCATTGACATACTAAAAGTTTAACCTTTTAACAGCCCGACGGGTCTGTTGCACAATAACTTCGCGATATGCAAAAACTCAAAAATTAAAAGATAAACATATCTTACATCGTTGGAAAGCTGAGACTCTTGTGATTCGAACGATGTAAACCATTTTAATATACACTTAACACAGCGGGTACAATCGGTGTATTTCTCAGACCACTTACAGCAAAATAAACGAATACAAAATGGTAGAAACTCACTTATAATGCTCATCTTACTCTACTGATCCACTTCATTCCATCAAAAATGGTTTAGTTACACTGTAAAGGGTCCATACAATCCAATTCAACAAAGTATTTGGTCCATAACACATTTATATATCAATGAACACCCACGTAGTATAGACGTAGCATTTCGAGCTAACCGACAGAGCTAACACAACTTCGCATTCTTTGATGAAGCTACCTTGAACATGTAAACATTACAGATATTTTTATGTCAAAATGTCCGCTGACCCCTGGACTTTAGATGGACAGGTCATTTGAGCCAGTCGGTGCATGATAGAGGTGTGGCCAGGTATCAATATCCTTGAAGCCTATACATACACTTGGATAAACATGTGTAAAACACTCATTTTCTAATGTATTGTTATCAAATTTTAAATTGGGTTTGGTAAGGCTTCATGCTGTGATCTAATTGTGTTTTCCAGCTAATTCCTCCCAGCTGTAGTTATCTGCAGGCATCTTTTTACAAAAAAAAAATGTAGGCGGAGTTTATTTCCCCTTTTTGAGTGTGTTCAAAGTTCTATTACTCAATACAAGTAAGACTTACAGTGATTCTGACTATTTAGGAACAAACCTCAAAGTCTCCCCTTTCAAAAGAGACCAAAAGCATGCATATACTCCAAAGGGTTCAAGAACAGCATGCATTTTAATTTGGGTAGGCCTTTTTTTTAGGCGTTTTTGGCAAATATTGCAGGATGTTTAAAAGGATATAGCTGTCAAATGAATGTGAATAGCATAGCTCAGATAATTTGATCTTCAAAGAATTAGATAAGAAATGTTTGTATTGTCTGATATTTGATCTGCAGATTGCAGATGGCATATCTGAGCATCATTTGAGACATTGTTGAGATCACTTCTGAAACTTCTAGAGGAGACATATGGCATTACTGGGGTCGTTTTTCAGGAGAAAAATTTTGTAACGTCAGCTAATATCTTCATCTGATCTTCATTTAATCTCATTGTAACATATTAGATCTCCTTCTACACGTTTTGTTATCACAATGATGACATTTAGTCTAGACATGCTTAGATGTTTTGACTCTATGGGACTCAATTAGGTCTTTATACATTTATTGAATCCGTAAACCTTGACATACAATCCACAAATATTGCTTTTTTAACTTTTTTTTTAGTTTTAACATTCTTTAAAGTATTTTGATGTGCATTTTGATGTGTGCAATTGTGATATTCCTTGCTAATACAAAAATAGAATCTTCACACTATTCTTGAGGTTCTATTTAGTGCTTTAATATGTTTGAACTGTTAGATCATACCTCAGTAAATGTGGTCTGGGAGACTGGATTAATGCTACCCAGGTCTGAAGTTACACTGTTGCTTCAGAGTATGAGCTTCATGCTGCATTGTATGTGGACCCGCACTGTTTCCAATGTGAAACAGCATAGATAATGGGCTGTCACATAAAAATATTCAATAAAGGCTCTCTTCTCTAAAAGTGAGAGAAAGACTGAGGAAGAGAGAGCAGATAAAGGAAAGAGGGAAAAGAGGTAGCAAGAGAATAGTGAATGAAAAAAGAATGGAGAAAGTAACAAAAGGAGGGACATGCTCTCCCTCCTTTTTTTGAATGATGAATCGACAGAGAAAAAACATTATCCGGAAACAGAGGACTTTTTATTGTGAGAAAAGAATGTTTATATTTATAGCAGTCAGGAGACTTGCCCAATCCTTTCATTGAAGCACATAGTGAATTAATTTACTCCACTTGAGAGCTCAGAGCAGGAAGTCACACATGTGGTTGAAGGGATTGGCCACTACAGATGTGTCAAGGAAAAATTGTAATCCATCTTTTCATCAATCCATATATCCATCCATCCATCCATCCATCCACTTCAGACATGGCAAAGAATGATAGCACAAGCACAGTTCCTTGAAAACATTACACAAAAGAAGTTTGTTAGGTTAAATATGATTAAACAATGGATAAATACAGTTAAAAATTAAGACAAAAGGATTTAGACACTTTCTGGTGTTTCATTATTGGATGAACTATACCTGTGCTTACTCTTCTTGGACTACTCTACTGATTTAGAGGGGAAATGACTTCATACGTCTTTTGGTGGGGGTGGGAGGTGGGGTAACTGTTTATCTCTTTGTCTTTGTCCTTGATCATGTTTTCACATTGGTCTAGGAGGTGGCAGAAGTTTCAGGAGGGGCACAAGGAAAATATAGGGGGGCACAGGCCCCTCCTTAGACTTGTCATGCTCTACTGTATGTTGAGAGCTTATTAGATATTCCTATATGGCTCTTATGCAGATGGCCGGTCTGGAAGTGGGGAAAAAGATATTTTCCATTAATGGGGACCTGGTCTTCTTGAGGCTCTTCCAGGATGTAGAAAGTTTCTTAAATCAATGCCTCCACAGCATGGGTCCCCTCAGAGTACTGGTCAGCACCAAGCCTAGAGAGTGAGTAATAACTTATTTTCAATAATAATCTAAAGACTTTAAACCATCTGTTACCATTTTAGCTGATCTACATCAGCACGCAGGCCAGTTATCAATTTAATAAAGAACACTGCCAGACAAACATCCTTTTATTGATTAATAGCGGCTCTTTATATAACAGCAATTGACAAGGAATCTCAGAATAGACACTTGGAACAGGGAGCTAAAAACCTGACAAAATTTATGTCTCTGCATCTATCTGCTCCACAGGACTTTGAAGATCCCAGACTCTGTGGACGGATTGGGCTTTCAGATCCGGGGGTTCGGCCCATCTGTGGTGCATGCGGTTGGTAGAGGTAAGAGCACCAGAGAAGGGGAAAGAAAGAGAGAGACTAAGCTGGGCTTCAGGAAGTTATTTCCTCATGCCCTTTATCCAAATGTGTTTGAACCTCAGCTGGAATACAGCTGGATCTGTAGTTACAGGACTGGACTTGAGCCAAACTGGGAAGTGCATCACTCATATTGCATACATAGAGAGTGAGAGAGACCCTCACTTCCTGCTGTGTCTGAGCTGCATTCTCATCTTTGGGAGATATGAATGAAAAAAAGCCTGCACTGGCACCATTGACAAAAAAGAGAGATAGAAAGAGACAGAACAGAATGTATAGTCAAGCTGAATACATTAGACTTCACCAACAAGAATAATTAGAAAAAAATATTTATTAACATATTAATAACTACAGTCTTAAACAACACAAAATAGTTATAATTTTAAAGATTAGAAGCTATACTTGCATGTAGGCATTATTTTTTTGATAATTTATTAATAATTTTGCACTGCACATATTATTGGAATGGGTAAAAAATAAAGCTGATCAAATAGCCATGTGCCATATGGCGTTGCAAAGCTCTCAACGATTAGAAAACAACCAGACTATTTATCACAGGCAAAAATATAGCGAGTAATAGCTAAGTATATGTCTTTGACATACTTGTTACATGTAAACAGGTGTTTCTCAACAGCTGTTTATGAAACATTAACAGAAAATATCACATACCATTACTTAGAGGAGGCGATTATGTTTTGTCCACACGCAACATAATCGGATGCATAGATCATTTGATAATCTACATGAAGTACAATGTGTACACAGCACATAATGTGCTATCTGGCTAAAAACACTTTAGCTTTCCTGGATCAGATGATTTAATTGGAAATTATGTAGTAAATTATCCAGCATCATGGAATGCTAAAACAATCATATTAGCTTGATCGCTGCAACTGATTAGATCAGATCTCTGCAACCAGAGGTGGAAGTCATCCAAATATGGGCAGAGAGGATTGTTCTGTCAAGTCTAAATGAGTTTTTTGTTCATGTTTTGTGTTAATGTTTTTATTTTGAAAAGTAGTTCCATGTCATGGTATTTCCTGTTTCCCTGCCATGTCATGTGATTCCCTGTTTCCATGTCAAGTAATGTGATCATCCTGTTTCCCTCATGTTCATTGTATCTGTTTCCCTATGGTTCATAGTCTTGTTATTGGTTCTATTATGTCATTGGTTTATGCTCATTATCTTGTTTAGAGTTCTGTTTGTTCATTGGCTTATGTTTCCGATGTCCATTTATTTAAGTCTCATGTTTCCATTGTATCAGGTTCAGGTACTGTTTATCTATAGTTGCGTTGTGTAATAAAGTAAATTCAAGTCATGTCAAGTCAAGTCATTTATGTTTGTTATTTTTTGGATTCATGTTTTTGGTTACTTGGGTTCTTCTCATTATCATCATCATCATCATCATCATCATCTTTGTCTGCCTGTCATTGCTGAGCGAATGTTACAGAATACCTGACCAATTATGAACCCAGCAGTTCGGCTCCTACACCTACATCAGGGGAATCGTCCCCTGGAGGAATATGTAGAGGAATTCTTCACTCTGGCCTACAGGGTGGATTTTAATGAAGTGGCCCTCAAAGACTTTTTCAGTTTAGGGCTTTCAGTAAATGAGCCGGTCTGCTCCATGATGCCTGGAGGCTAAACCCAATGGACTCTGGCTCAGTTCATGGACTATGCCCTGTTGTTGAGGGGTTCACCTTTCACTGTGGGAGTGGCTGATGAGGGGCTCAGCACTTCTACAAAGCCTGTCACGTTCTACGAGCCAGGGTCCCACGTCGTGGCCGCCGAGCCAGGGTCCCACGTCGTGGCCGCCGAGCCAGGGTCCCACGTCGTGGCCACCGAGCCAGGGTCCCACGTCGTGGCCACCGAGCCAGGGTCCAACGGCGTGGCCGCTGAGCCAGGGTGCCATGTCACGGTCGCCGAACCAGGGTCCCACATTATGGTCGAGAGCTTGCGCCACCTTCTGCCATGGATCCTGAGTCTCACCATGCCATGCTTCAGCCTGCTCCATGCCATTCTTAACCTGCTCCATGCCATGTCACACCTCGGCCTGCTCAATGCCATGTCACAACCACGCCTCGGCCTGCCCCATGCCATGTCACAGCCATGCCTGAGTCTGCTCCATGCCATGTCACAGCCACTCCAGAGTCTGCCCCATGCCTTGTCACAGCCATGCCTGAGTCTGCCCCATGCCTTGTCACAGCCATGCCTGAGTCTGCCCCATGCCTTGTCACAGCCATGCCTGAGTCTGCTCCATGCCATGCCGCAGTCACATTTCAGTCTGCTCCATGCCATGTCACAAGCAAGCCTTTGCTCCATGGTCCAGGTCCACCTCTGTTACAAGGTCCAGGCCCACCTCTGCTCCACTGTCCAGGCCTTCTATCGCTCCACTGCCAGGCCCGCCTCTGCTCCACGGCCCAGGCCCGCCTCTGCTCCATGGCCCAGGCCCACCACTGCTCTACGAGCCAACGCTCAAGCCTGCCATAGCCAAGTCAATGATCCTGCCATACAACATGTTACCATGTCATGCCATGTAGCCACGTCAAGTCGCCACGGAATGGAACTGAATAAGATCTCATTACTCATGCCTGCATGCTTTGGATAGAGAGCATACCTTTATTCATTGTTGTATTTGCATGTGTAATTACTTCCTTTGCACAGTTATTATGTTTTATTTGTTTGGAGAGGCTTTTGAACACTAGGATAAATTATATTTGCTATGCTTTAACTTTTTATTGCTTTGTCGTTTCAACACAAAATTTTACTCAGTTACAGGTGACATAACAAAAGCTAAACAAAAGCAGTTTTCCATCCGTGCATGAACTAGCTTATTTTCACCCTTAGATATATAATATCAAATCAGATAAATAAGGAGAAAAGTTTATTTTTCTAAATTTTTAGGCTGAGTGTCTCAGAATAGATCATAATCTATATCATTAACATTTGAAGTGTTTTTTCAATTTTTAATGATACCAAACACTTGACACTACTTTTTTTTGTCGTTATAAGCCTTTCATTTTGGGTATGTAACTGAAACAAGAAATCGTTAAAAACACCCTTAGAGCTTAAAGTTTTAAGATTACAAATGCACACGTTGTAGACCAGCATAAACCAGTTTATAAAGTCATGGAAATTAAGTTAGTCTTTTCACAAGTGTAGTGCTATATGAATTCTAGGTTCCCTACCCACATTTAGAAGGTCAGCAGCTCATTCAGATGATTGCTGTTTGTAAGCTCAGCAGGGAGTTATGATAATGATTACCTCACCTAATGTGTTCGCTTGTTAAAAAAAAAAAAATGCTTTTGCCTGAATTTCGCTGGCTGCAGAAGAGAGAGAGAGCATTTACTCAGGGGAAAAAAAAATGCAGAGTAAAGACTCCAGACCATGAAATGTGATTAGGGAGACACAGAAACCTTTTACACAGATACACACTTTTAATATGCAGTGATATTTAGTTTACTGATTATGCAAACAAATTTTGATATTTAGTCTGGAAGGCACTTCTCCCAGTGATAGTTTGGATATTTCAAATGTCTTGCTGGCCTTCAGGCATCTTTTAAATTAACTACACATCATTTACAGACAAATAGCTCTGGATATTACTGTTATGTGTTTTGCTTTTTTGAAAACTAACTAAAGTCTCACCCATTTCAGTTTACAGTCTATTACCTGCTGTAATAATGCAAGTGGAGTTAATGCCAATTGCTCTGTTTAAGCTAGATGGATCTTGACCTTGGGGTCAAGCTGTTTGTGTGTGATTTTCTTTGCAAACTGGCATTCGGACATGAGTTTTTCCTAGAATTGTAACCACAAGGAGAATATCTGAACCATTGTTCATGCTTTGCTTGTATATAGACCAAGACCATTTATAGGCCTGCTATTAAAAATGCTTATAGACTAGAGAGATTGTTTGTTTAGCAGATTTGTGTTGATAGTGACCACAAACAAGGCCTGACTCTCTTTCTGTCTCGGTTTCTCAACCTTTCACATCTCCTCATTTTGTACACTCTCTCAAAGTATGCATAAAATAGCTCTGTTACAAGCCTAGTTAGCTGCCTCTCTCACAGCCTACTGCTTATGGCAGCTGCCTTCTAAGGGGCCACCACACCAAATGTAACCTTGCGCTAAAAAAGCTAGATGCACCACCACAAATAGAACAGGAAGCAAGTGTCTCAAGACATTTCAAGTTCTTTTTAACTTGGGACGGCTTCTTAAAAATTCAGTGTTCTTGTGCGATAGGCTGAAAAAATAGCAAGACATAGCACAATGGCCAAAGACGTCCATCTAGCTCATGTTTACATAGGAAGTTATTTGAAAAATAATGACAAAGGACACAAAAATGCGGACACAAAAACGTGTTTGGTGTGAATAGCCCCAATAACAGCCTAAACATCATGGAACCTCAAAAGTAACCGAATCCGCCACACAAATAGTTTTATAATTTTTTTTAATACGCCATAAGAAAGTCCTTTATGAGGCAGCATAATGAAGTCATCTATATTTTGGTATACCTTTGAGTCTGAAGCACACCTATGATGCCTTATACACTAGTACTTTTTTTAACAGATCGCTATTGAGATTTGCGTATTACAGCTGATAAGATTTTATTGACACGTTTCTCTCTCTTTTCCTCTCTTGGTAGGCACTGTAGCAGCCATCGCTGGCCTTCACCCGGGCCAGTGCATCATTAAAGTTAATGGCATTAACGTGAGCAAAGAGAGCCATGCCAGTGTCATTGCCCATGTCATGGCCTGCAGGAAGTACAGACGACCTACGCAGGTGAGAGTGTGGGCATCCCTCAGCCCTGCAACCCACCACATTAGGAATTAAATATTCCTGACCTCTCTAAGTACTAAATCTCCATCTATTAAGCAACACTGTATGAGAACCCTTTGTGATCCAGTCCAGATCATTACTTAGCAATAATAGTAGTTATGGTTCCTTTTGGGTAACAGGGCAGGGAAGAAGGCTAGTAAGCCGACTGGGGGTGTGAGGGAAATGGGTTAAGGAATGAGGGCCTGGCATGGCTGTGTTGGAGAGTAATTAAGGATAATGGATTGAGCCAGGTTTGGCAAAGGCTGAAGTAGGACACAGTGTGGTAGGCTGGATGGCTGGACTCTAGTTTCCATCAGGCCAGGAAAAGCAGAGCGAGGGGTTGCCCACCCTCCTGCTGAGCGGGGATTTGTATCCCACAACCAAGAGAAGTCTCAGTAAGTGGGGGAAATGTTGGAGAGATGTGGGTTGAGTCAGGACTATGTGGGTTTTAGCTGAGGTGGGGTGGGTTTGTGTTGGTCTGTGGAACATATCATCGACAATAATGGTCACAGTCAGCATTCACCCAAAGCTTTCGAGAACCCAAAGGCCTTTAATTAGAGCATGCAGTGCTTGTAACAACTCTCTAAAAACTACTACTTAGGTCATGCCCACACTAATATGTTTTCTTTTGAAAATGCTTTAATTTCGGTATGCCTCTTATTCACATAGACTGCGTTTTCCTCCACCGAAAACAGAGCATTTTGAAAACACTCTATATTACCACATACTTTGGAAAACAATGATGTTAGGAAACTGGAAACTGAGTTTTCAAACAAAAACTAATTTGAATGGATGTGACCTTGGATGCCATGTAGTATTACTCAGACATTGGTCTTTCATAGCTCTGGAGACTCCATGGAGTTCTCATGTTTTACATTTGAAATTAAAATGTGACATTTGTGAGTTTTAGTCCATGTTTTTACCTTTGAGGCCATATATATAGTGTAATCCTGAAAGTTTCTCCCAAAACAACTGAGATTTTAAAGAGATTGCTTTTGTGATTTTTGTGTCTCATGGTAGTGTGCAAATCAGCACATAAACCAAGGCCCTGAAATGTAATTTTGGGTGTTCCTTTTTCAGCAAGACTCAATTAAATGGGTCTACAACAACAGTGAGTGTGCACAGGAAGACCACCAGAGGACCAATGAGAAGCCATCCGCAGGGGAGAATGGAGATGTGTTTGAGTGTAAAGTTGAAGGTGCTTTTACACACTAATACACACTTTTTCTCATCCCAACTCCAGCCTTGGATTTAATGTTGTTCTTTGTACTGTGAGACTAAAGCCCAAAGTACTTCGGTCAGACATTAATGCAAATTTCATAATCAGCAGAGTGCTTGAGCACTAAACGCGTGCTGTACGATTTTTATAACTGCATGTCTTTGAACTCAAAGAATGCGTGTGCACCTGGAATTATGCACTAATTAATGGGTCCACAAGTTGGCAACCATCACAATTGAGCCGTTGCTATAAAGAAGAATGCTAGAAAATGTCATCGTTGATAAACAAGAAACAACGTTGAAACAATAACAGTGGATGTGCACGTCAAGATCATGTGTGTGATGAGGTCTGGAAATACCTGCATTTGTATTGCTCCAGTCTAAAGGAATGTAAAGACTTCTTTATGTGTCTAAACTCCTGAAGAGAAATAGTCCAGTAGCTCACATCAGTCATAGTGCGCATGTGCCAACTGCCTGTGTATGCGCAAACAGTTTAATGAAGTACGCTTTGACAGGCTTGTGTTCGGCTGTGCGCAGGCGCTAAGCAATCACATTAAAGCCGATGTATACTTTGGGCTTTAAACTACAGATCTCACTTCAGTTGCCTCATGTGGTGCTCACAGGAGGTAGAAACAACTCATGTCTAATGGCTCACTGAGAATGAACTCTCCTGCTTTATTGACCCAAACAACATACAGTATATAGATAGAATAGATAAATCAGTGCTCTGGATAAGTAAAATAGAATTTCATGATGTAAAATTTCCTTTATCAAACTGACATGCCCTGCAAAAATATATATCTTTCTCAGTATTTTTGTGTAATTTTCTAGTAAACAAATATCTAAACATCCTTAAAACAAGATTCAGTAGATGTACTTGATAAGCAAAATAAGAGGTTAAGCCTTGTTTTCAAAGAATTCTAACAAAATTTTGTGTGCTTAAAACATGACGAAAAATATATATATTTCCAGTGGAGTTAAAAAAAACGTCTCGGTTACGTAGTGTAACCCTTGTTCCCTGAAAAAAGTGGAACGAGATGCTGCGCTGAAGAGCACTTTGGGAACACGTCTTAGTTGTGGCCAGCTGTGAATATGTGTGCAACACGTCAATGAACATTGACCGGAATTTATAGCCTCTGCCAGTGTAATCATTGGACGCACAGGGCGCAGGGCTATAAATAGATGCGTCACTGGAGCATCGTCGCGTATTTTGTCTGAAGAGCAGTCCCGGGGCATCCCAGTGCGGCAGAAAAGCGCAGCATCTCGTTCCACTTTTTTCAGAGAACAAGGGTTACACTATGTAACCCGAGACGTTCCCTTTACAAAAAGCTTCACTATGATGCTGCGCTGAAGAGCGCTTTGGGAATGAAAATACCCACGCTGCCGCACTGTGGCTGTCCGGACCCCTACGGTTGTGCAGTGTGCTCACAAGAGCATGAGAGGTCTCAGACATGAGCTTGAGATGTCGACTCAAGGACATAAGAGCACGGAGTGGTATGAACATCCAAGCTGTAGAATCTAATGAATGTGTGCGGAGAGGCCCAGCCTGCCACATCACAGACATGCTGCGGAGGGACCCCTCTGGCCAAGGCTTAGAGGAGGCGACCCCTCTGGTAGAGTGAGCCCTGATGCTCTTTTGACGTTGAGTCTCAAACCCAGAGAAACCAGATGAGCTAAGACGATATCCCTGTGATGACCTGCCAGTTCTTGGAACTGCGATAGTATCAGACAGTCGTCTATGTAATTCAGAATATGGATACCCCGGAGTCGTGAAGGAGCCGGTGTTGTATCCATGCATTTTGTGAATGTGCGGTTTAATAGGGCTAGGCCGAAAGGAAAAACCCGATACTGGAAGGCTTCGCCCCTGAAAGCGAACCTCAGGAACTTCCTGTGCTGTGGCAGAATTTCTATATGAAGATATGTGTCCATGAGATCGATAGTGACCAGCCAAACGTGATGTTGGGCTTGTGACACGATCGTCTTGATAGTTAGCATCTTGGACATGAACACCCTGACTGGGCAGTTCAAGCCTTGAAGATCTAAGGTCGGACCCTTCATGGGAACCAGGAAGTATTCGCTGTAATAACCTGACTCTTTCTCTGGAAGGGGGACATGTTCTATGGTCCATTAGACTGAGAGATTTCGCAGTTCTTTCCACAGTAGAAATGCCTGCTCCGGTTTGCGGTAGTGGGGACCACGCCGTTGAAACACGGAGCGAGGTGAGCGAATTTAATTCTGTATCCCTTTTCTACTGTTCTTAGGGCCCACATTAAAATATCTGGCAGAAGTTTCCATGCTGCCAGGTACTCTGAAATGGGTATTAATTTAAGACTTCCTGTTGAGGGGGTGTTGAGTGTTCCGCGTCCTGGATAAATGCAGGAAGCAGCGAAGCACCCGACTTTTTGATGGAAGCCTCTACCTCCCGAAACACCGGAGGTGGCGGGAATGGAGAGGTTTCGTGGGGGTACCAGGAGGGGCGAAGTGGATGGTGCGCCCGCCTCGTCCCGAGGGGAGCTACACCCACAAGATTAAGCGTCAGGGTTTATTTCTCTTAGAAATTAGTATCCTGAGGTCTTGCTTTGGGGGCTGCTGAGGGCGACGAGACTGTCCCCAATCTTTGCGAGGTGGAGCACGACTCGCCACGCTTTGCTTCTGAGCCTCCCTTCTAGAAGGACTGAGGAGGGTCTGGGTGGGCGACAGGCCCGCCCCCTGAGTGTGGCGAGGAAGAAACTGCCCAAAGACTTCCTCGTGGCTTTCCACCTCTTGGAACCTGGAGATAACTGTGTTCATAGCGTCCCCGAATAGGCCAGTAGGCGAAGCGGTACCCGCACTCAGGTCCTTCAGCAGGTCAGCCTGGTACGCCTGTAACACTGCCATTGTGTGCAGAGCAGCACCGGCCTGACCCGCTGCTTGATAAGCCCTCCCCACTAAGATGGAGGTAATTCTGCAAAGCTTTGTGGGGAGAGAGGGTTTTAAGTGACGATGCCGAACCCAGCAAGCGATAACCCGCAAGTGTCTCTTCGACCGGCAGCATCATGGAATACCCCAGTGTCTCAGCACCCACGATGGTCTAATATATACTGACGTCGAGGGTACGTGGACACAGGAAGTATAAGGCTTCCTCCATGAGCGAGAGAGCTCGTCATGGAGGTCATTAAAGAAGGGAAGGGACTCATGAGGCGTTCCCTTTTCCCGGCCAACAGACAGAAATCTATGCTCCAACTTGGAGCGTTTGTGGGCGTGGCCAGTCTAACGAAGCATTTTGCCCGAAAGCAGATCGCAATGCTCGCACCCGCCCCAACGCGAGAGCAGCATGCTCTTCCCCCAAACAAACGATATGTGTCCCTCTCGGACATAGAGCGGAGGCAGGGAAACACGCATCATTTGTCTTGACTTTCTGTCATATTTTTTCATTTTTTTCCTTTTTACCCCTTTTTTCCTTTTGAAAGCAAGCAAGAAAGAGAAAAGAGAAAAGGTTCACTGCGCACTGCCTAACAGATTCTAACACCTAACAGAGGAAAGAAAGTTTGACAGGCTCGTGATAGCACACAACACACAGAGTGATCTGAAGACAAAAGATCTGACGATGCTCCGGTGACGCATCTATTTTTAGCCCTGCGCCAGGTGCGTCCAATGATTACACCGGCAGAGGCTATAAATTCCTGTCAATGTTCATTGACGTGTTGCACACACATTCACAGCTGGTCACAACTAAGACGTGTTCCCAAAGCGCTCTTCAGCGCAGCATCATAGTGAAGCTTTTTGTAAAGGGAAAAACTTGTTTTCCTTTTGAATTACATTTTTTTTTGTTATTGTCAAATTATCAAATAATTTTTTTATTGTTTTAAGCAAACCTAACAAAACATTTTTGTTTTAGATTTGTCTGATACCTCTGATCTTTGATAAAAGCCAATTGCAAATGGCGAGTGGTATTTGCATGCCACTCCCCCGAACATACTGGTATAAAGAAGCCGGCGTGGGAACCGCTCATTCAGGTTTTGTGCTGAGGAGCCGAGAGAGAAGTTCCTGGCTATTTTAGTGTATAGTCCAGCGTTGTGGCAGGAGGGACACAACGTCTCATTCCCTCCATCAGGGAACAGAGGTTACGGAAGTAACTAGGACGTTCCCTATCTGTCACTTACTCGATGTTGTGTCGATGAAGTGACACTAGGGGTCCCCATAAAAAACAGCACAACTATCTGAACTGTGTTACGTGAACTGGCAGTGCGAGGACTAGGACGACCTGCTCCTCGTCCTCCTTGACCTTGCACAGTGTCTGTGCAAGTAGGCTCACTGGGGAAAACACATAATTGCATATTGCAGGGGGCACTGTGTGCCAGCGCGTCTATACCCAGGGGTGTCTCGGTCTGGGGTACCAAAGCGGGCAGTGGGAGGATTCTGGGAAAGCAAACAGGTCTACCTGCACCTGCCCGAGTCAACTCCAAATCAGCTGGACCACCTGAGGGTGGAGTCTCCACTCTCCCCTCTGGGTAACCTATTGTGGCAGCACGTTCGCTGCAGTGTTGAGGTTGCCCGTGATGTGAGTGGCTCGCAGCACTTGAGGTGTCTCCAGAGGAGGAGATGGCTGGCGAGTTGTGACATACAACGGGAGCGTAAGCAGTCTTGACGTTGATATATGACACTGTTGCCCTGTTGTCTGTCCAATCCAACACGTGCTTGCCCTGGATCAATGGCAGGAACCTCTGCAGGGCGAGAAGTATTGTCAACAACTCGAGGCAGTTGACATGCCAACGTGGCCACGGGCCTGTCCAGGAGCCGGCGGCTCCATGCCCATTGCATACAGCGCCCCAGCCCGTTTTGGAGGCGTCTGTCGTAACCACAACTTGACTGGAGACCTACTTTAGGGAACACCTGACCGTATAAATTTGAGGTCGGTCCAAGGGCTGAAGAGGCAGTGACAGACCGGCTTGATGGTCACGTGATGTGTTCAGCTGCGCCAAGCCCATCTCGGGACTCGGGTCTCATATGCATCAACCTGAGCGGTGTGGCCACCGCTGAGGATGCCATATGCCCCAGGAGCCTCTGAAATAGTTTAAGTGGAACTGCTGTTTCTGTCTGAACACCTTCAAACAGGTCAGCACCGACGGTGCACACCCGTTGGTGCGGTTGGAGTCCAACTCCAAGCCGAGAGATGCTCTGAACTGGGAGGAGCTTGCTCTTTTCCTTGTTGACCCGAAGCCCTAACCGGCAGAGGTGTGTGGGAACTGGGTCCCTGTGCGCTCACAACACATCCCGAGAGTGAGCTAGGTTTAGCCAGTCTTCGAGATAGTTGAGGATGCGAATGCCCACTTCACTTAACGGGGCAAGAGCTGTCTCTCCGGCCTTTGTAAATCTGCGAGGGAACAGGGACAGGCAGAAAGGGAGGACCTTGTCCTGGTATGGCCGACCCTCAAGTGCAAATGGCAGGAAGTGTCTGAGTTGAGGTGGAATCGAGACATAGAAGTATGCGACCTTCAGGTCTACTGCCGTGAACCAATCTTGATGTCGGACACTCGCTAGAATGCGTTTTTGCATCATCATCTTGAACGGGAGTCTGTGTAAAGTCCGGTTTAGTACTCGCAGCTTTCTTCAGACTCCTGGCGAACGAAATCACGTAGCGATTCGGACGGCCCGGGTCTGCCATCACGGCGGGTTGGAGAGTGCAAGTCATGTGTCCAAGCTCCGGGAGAGGGGTACCATGGGGACAATCTCGTCGGACGTACCGCCGGGTGGGGCATGGCAGCGGGGTGGAGTTGAGTCAAGGGACTTTGAAGCACTTACCTGGCTCCTGATACCCACCAGAGGATCGGTCGGGGAGGAGGGAGGAGGGACATCCTCCACACAGTCCATCAAAGCCACAGCTGGGAGCGCAGTGGGGGGGGGGGGGGGGTGGTGGTGGACAGTGGTCATAGTTACAGCCGTGCACACCCGATATGTGAACCAGGGATTAAGGAATCCGCTCTTTTGTTAAACTTTTGGGTACCACGGCTACTTGAGCGTGCAGCGAATTTAACTGAAAAGGGAACAAAAGATTCTCCTACTGGCCCTCCACCTGGGGAAGCAGTGGGTCTCCTGGTCCCAGGGTCGCCTGTCTCTGGGGCTCTTCAAAGCCTTCTTCTTGGTGGCCAGCCATGATATGGGTGGCATCTGCTTCCTGCGGGGTAGGCCGCAGCAGAGCCGGTGCAGTCGCCACAGGAGGATGCCCTTGGCGATGAGCAGACGGGGTGTGGGATCTTGAGCCGCACTGGGGCAGGATGGAGGCCAGCTTGGGAAATGGGGGCATCAAGGAACCGTGCATTGTTGCCCTCTCTCATCTCGACCAAGTTGAGTCAAAGGTGACGAGATGGATATCGCCAGTCGCCGAGGGCAGTTCCTGCATCAATCCCGGGGCGAAACTACCCTCGTGCAGTTCTTTTAACACTTGTCCATCGGCACTGTAGGCTTTGGCCATCAGGGACGACGTAAACCGACGCTAGACGGGAGCTTTGGGTGCCCATGCCAGGTGGCGGCGCTCTGCGGTCATAGGTGCACTGTGAGCGCCTTATCCATTGGGGGTATCACTGAGTACCCCTTGGCCGCCCCACCATCGAGAGTAGTTAGGGCGGGGGACCAGGCAGTAAAAGGTGCCGTCTACGATCTTGTCAGCTCCTCATGCACTTCCGGGAAGAAAGGAACTGGGGCGGGGCGTGGCTGTGAGTGGCTCCACGGGCCCTGGGACAATCATCGAGCCCGGGAAAGTTTGTCTGTCTTTTCCACATCAGCCTGTGACTGGGTGACCGCACTAGTAGAGGGAAGCCCAGCCGAGGTTTCCACGTCCTACTGGATGAGCCCTCTCTCCGATGCTGCGCTTGAGAGCTCATCACCTTTGCAGGCCCCGAACAAGAGTTTGAACTTGCCCTGAGATTAGCTGGCACACTCATCCGGAAGCCTGATCAGGGCAATTGAGCATGATGGGGAATGGGAGGTCCGTGGTGATTGGGAAATGGTCCATTGAGGTCCCCAAATTTCCCCCAGTGTTAGCCGGGCTGGCCTCAAACCTGTAGGTAGAAGGACCGAGGTGGGGAGCTGCTGGGGTGGCTTACTTTCTTACAAAGGCAAGCCTCGACCGGAAAGTTGCCATGGTCATGTTCACGCAGTGAGGACATGACGCATCCACGAATGATGTCTCTGTGTAGTCAGTGCCCAGGCATGAAAGACAGCGATCGTGGCTGTCAGAAGGCGAGAGATAATGACTGCAACCAGGAATAACACACAGACGGAAAGGCATCTTTAAAAAGACATGGCTTTAAAAAGACGTTTCTGTGTGTGCCGCTATTTTAGAATATATACTCTTTAAGAATATGCTCTTTTAGTTTGTTCTGCCGAAGCGCCCAGATGCGATCTCTGCAGTGCACCAGTGCAGAGGGGGGAGACGCCGCTGTAATGCGCCATCAGAATACAGCAGAGGTGAATGGAAACCTTGAGAATTCAGCTCAAATAAAAGCGACCGCTCGGCTGCGAAGAGAAAATCTGAATGAGCGGTTTGCATGCCAGCTCCTTTATACCCGTATGTTCAGAGGAGTGGTATGCAAATACCACTCACCAATTCCCATTGGCCTTTTATCAAAGATCAGATGTGTCTCGGGCTCCCAAGAGTGACCCCTAGTGTCACTTCATTGACACAATGTCGAATGAGTGACAGATAGGGAACATGACAAAAGTACTTTTTAAGAAAATTATAAGTAATTTCAATCATGAAACAAGATGCATATTTATTATTTGTTTTTTTATTATCTTCCTTTTCTCCTTTTTTGTCTGTTTTTACTATTCTTTTTTGTCTCTTGTAACATTGGTAACATGACTAGTAACATTGAAACTGCTCTGTGTGTTCAACAGAAGTCATGGATAAGTTTAACACCATCGCCATAATAGATGGGAAAAAAGATAATGTGAACCTGACGGTGGATAACGTTTATCTGGAGTACGGCGTAATGTATGAATACGACAGCACTGCTGGAATGAAGTGTCATGTCCTGGAAAAAATGGTGGAACCCAAAGGCTTTTTCAGCCTGACTGCCAAGGTAGAGTCACAAGACTCAACAAAAATACAGATACACCAGACATTATCATTAATTTCTCTGCTGTAGTGGAACAGTGATTTGATTTGGACACAAGCACGAATCAAAGATTGTCTTGTATTGAGAGGCTCTTCATTGTTCATGCATAAAACTCTGTGAAAGATAGAGGATATTAACCAGAGTGTGTGTGTAACAACTGAAAGTTGTCTCTATGGCCCCCCATTGAGGATAAACACTTTAATCACTGAGCTTGTTGCCATCTGGAGACATAAAAATGGTAGGGACGTGAAAGACTATGGATACAACTATGATTTTTGCAAAACATAAACATATGGCCTTATTACTCATGTATCTATGTTTCTAGCTATTATTTGAGTTAAAATACAGGATGAGTAAAAAACATTTCAGCGTTTGTAAGAAGAAATTCAGCCATTGTTAGAGTAATGACTGATACTGGCCTTGCAACATGCTTGCAGGTAAATTATGTCGAGATTAATATAGCAGAAATCTTGACTATTGCTTAAAGATGTTTTTGTATTGGGTGGAATCAAATCAAATGCAGTATGAGCATGGCCATAATTTTGCCCAAAATCAAAAGAACAAATTAATAAAATTACATTTAACACCATGAAAATATTAAGCCTATTTAGGCATCCTGTAATAGAAAAAAATATAATGAATTTATTGATTTTATAAATAAACTATTTATAATTTTTTCAAATAAATGTTTTATTGATTTAATTATTTATTATTAATAATAATAATACATACATACATTATATCATTATAGTATTTGTTGTACTGAATTTAATTTAAACTGATAATTAGAAATCTTCATTGTGTTTTGACAGATTCATTTTCAATACTGTTCTCAATAATGGGAATGAGATTTTTTTATTCACATTACAGAAATTAGAAATTGAGGGATTGTAATTACATGTACATGTAAATAATGTTAATGGCCATAAAAATAAGCCTCATTTTCATTATAGAAAATATAATTTATTTATTTTTTCTTTTTGATTTTGCTGTGAAATTTGAACTAGACGTTTTTTGGTGAGATTCACCCATGTGTTGGTATTTGAAAGAGAACACAGTTATATAAAGTTTATTGTCTGTTTTATATTATTAATGTTTGGTTTAATGTGGTGATTATTGCATGCAGCCTCTTACAATGTGCAATCCTAGATGTTTTTCACACTTGTTTACAAAAAGAAGCACTAAATTTCTTTTCACTCCAAAATTGGGTTCTCTATAATACATAATCTTTGTAAATCAGCAGCTGTCAAACATGACCAGTGAACATTCTGTTGCCAAGCAGTGGGGGCATCATAGCTTGATTGTGAAATTGCAGAAATGCACACTAATGGAAAATCGTATTACATGTTCTACATTAAGAAACACTTTTGTGTTTAATTCCCTTAACTGCAAGCAATTTCAACTTATTACAAACATATGCATGGGTAGGTCTGAACTTCCTCTAAGAAAACAGATGAATTTTAATATTGCAATGCTGTTAGGCAGATTACAAGCAATCGTTACCATCTCAGCATGCCCTTAAATTTCTCATCTCCTCCGTTCTCTCATGGGCAGAGATCTGTCTCTCTTATGAGAAAATACTTTTACGACCTTGTGTATGAATGTTCACTTAAAATTGTAGTGTACTTTTGGTTTTATTACTTGTGGTTGGTAAGGCATCGCTATTTCTATTTCTCATACTTAGGGTTAGGGATTTGAACAAAGCTCTAACACTAAGTATAACACTTCTTTGCCCCCACACCATTTGTTCTATGGACATGATTTTCCAGTAGATTTTCATTGAAGGAGGAACCAGATCCATATATAAGGACCCGAATATCATAGAGACATAGGGATGAGCTCATTGCAAAAAATATTTTCTTCATTAGTATTTTTTTCTTGCTTTCCAGTAAAAATATCAAAATCTTAAAATAAGATATATTTACTTGACAAGCAAAATGGCATAACATAACTTATATATGGCATAAGTCTTGTTTTCTGAGAAATGTGACAAAATGTTGTAAATGTTACACTTAAAACAAGAACAAATGTATAAAATCTGCCAACGGGTTAAGAAAAACAACTACTTTTTTCTCTTCGAATTACATTTGTTTTTCTTACCCCATTGGCAAATATTTTTTTCTTGTTTTTAGCATAAACCTCACTAAATTTAGTTACATTTGTCTGAAAACAAGACAAAATATCAAGCCATTTTGCTTGTCACGTAAATGTATCTTGTTTTAAGAATGTTTGGATGTTTTTACTGGAAAACATGACAAAAATACTAATTAAGAAAATTATATTTTGCAGTGCTCTTTTTTACATGGGCCAATAAGTTACTACCTAGCAATCACCCGGATTACCCTAGTTACCACGTAGCAACACCTTAAAACCACCCACAACATTCCAAGCACCACTCACATTTTTTTTTTCAGAAAATGTAAAAATCTATTTATAGCATTGATGCTGTTATCTTTTGCAAGTGTAACGATATAAAACACATCACACGGCATCTACACTGATTTTAGTGTACGGTTTGTACTGCTTTACATGTTTAGAAGTGTTAAGGAAATACAGGGTGGAGTTGCAATAACCACAAGGGAACAACAACGTTCTCTGCAGCTGTTTTGAGAAACGCACGTAATGTTTTAAATCCACTTGACCTATGGCAGTTTTGCTCACTTGATCTGTATTTCATCAGATGTATTTTCAAGCTGTCTCATCTGCCAAAACTAATGCTGTGTGTCTCCTTTTGTGTGCTTTGTCAGATTTTGGAAGCACTGGCCAGGAACGATGAGCAATTGGTTCAGACCTGCAGCAGATTGAGATCCAGCACAGATCTCATTCCTGAAGACCTGCAGACCAGGTTTAGTGCCATGTGTGGAGAGAGACTAGAGCACATCAATCGAAGAATCACGAATTACAGGAAGGTCAGCATGCATTATGTGAAACGCCTCTTTTTAAAGAACAAAAAACAGCTCTATGCTGGTCAGTGCTAGTTTGGAGCTAGTCTAGATGGTGGACCAGCATAGCCGTGATGTTCACTTGCAAACCTTGTTAAAGGTTTAGTTTTTCTTTAGCTAGTCATTATTTAATCATTTGCATACCATTCCAAATGCGTATCGCTTTCATTCTTGTATGAAACACAAAATGAGATGTTAGGTAAAATTGTTCAGGCTTTTCCTTACAATTAGAGTGAATAGGTGTCAAGCTCCAAAGTATAACAAAAAGAATATAAAAATACTGTAGGTCCATAGGACTTAATAATAGCCTTGTTTGATGTATAAAATGAAATTTAAATTGTTATTAGCTGAAAATCCTCTTTTTCATCATAGACATAATTTGCATATGTTCAAATATGGAAAGGTGAATTGATGTAAATAATGACTTAAATTTTGGTCTGTTTCTCACCCAAAGTTGGTGTAGCGCTTCAGAAAATTTTTAATATACCACTCACAATGGATCGATTACTTTTACCTATATAGGTGCTTCTTGGAGCTTAAAAGTTTTCATCCACATTGATTTGCATTGATTGACAAAAAAAACAAATATGTTTTTCACAATATCATTGCTTGTGTTCCACATAATAAAGAAAGACATATGGGTTTAGAATGGCTCGAGGGAGAGTAAATGATGAGAGAATTATAATTTTTTGGTAAACTATTCTGTTACTTTTTGGAGACAACAGCACACCAACATCCCATGCTCTTTTCTGCAAAGTGGATCTCATTCTGTCCATGAAAAACATAGTTGAATGTCTTGATAAATATCTTTGGTAGACCTTTAGATGGCTGTGGCTAAGAAAACTTTGCTTGACTTGTAGCACAGGAAATGGAACAGGAAATTGTCCTGCCCTGTCCTTTTTAACTCCAGCTGGTCTTGATTGATGAAATATGCAAGTCCACCATTACCAAGGGAAACAGGCTTGTGCAAAATGTCATTTTTAATTTACATCATCTGCTCTTATTTGGAGCAAGAAGAGGAAAATATGTCTGCAAGCATCTAACAGTTTCCCTTGTTTTTCCATGTGATTTCACTCACACCCCACTCAGCACTGGATTAATTAGCTATTGCTTCACTAGCTATAAATAGCTTTGAACATCCCGTACCATTGCATAATTTCCCTTCTGTGATAGTCTTAGTGGGGCCTCTGTAGAGGTCTGGCAGGGTCCGTGCTCAGGACACTGAAGCGCCTCATTCAAGACTAGCCAGGAATGTGGGAAGTCCAGTCCCATAGGAAGTCATGTGTCCAAAGCAGCTGTAACCCATCCACTGGTCCCAGTGTAGCCTGGGACCTCAACCTTACTCAGAATGACCAGAGTTGTTATGGCATTGTTGGGAAAAAGCGAGGTTCTAATCCGTGCTCAGTACCATTGACTTGCTCAAGGTGAACATTTCAATCTGGTCAGATTAT
Source organism: Moxostoma hubbsi (assembly GCA_032164185.1). Classification (NCBI taxonomy): domain Eukaryota; kingdom Metazoa; phylum Chordata; class Actinopteri; order Cypriniformes; family Catostomidae; genus Moxostoma; species Moxostoma hubbsi. Next base: position 19,575,200 of record JAVLUX010000033.1, read on the forward strand.
TACATGCTCCTGTGCAAGTAACTAGTTGTAAATTGAATTAAAACAGCTTCAAGCATTTTTGGCATTCAAGTACAATATGGATCTATTCACAAACAAATTTGTAAATAAATGAAAGATTTTCTACAAGAAGTGTGGGATGTGTCAATGTACTTCTGAAAAACATCAAATGTGAGCGTGCAATGACTCTATAGTAACATTGCATGAGTGTACAAGACTACAAATGCAAAACACAGTAACTACACATTAGGCAAAATTGACTATCTTGGATCTTATGTGTCCTGTAACTATGTTCAGATTCAGAGAAAACTCTTTTGTAATCCACATTTACCTTGACAATGAACACACTTTGAAGACATTTTTCTCAATTTCAGTGTTGGCATTGTTACTGCATTTTGTCTTTTCATGGCAGAAAAGTGAAGTGTGTAATTTTTAAATGTTAAAATTAGGGCTGTCAATTTGATTCATAAATTCAGTGCGATTAATTATCTAAACAAATTATGTGTTAAAAAAATGTATGCAATTAATCATGTGCCCGGACTGTAATAAGGAAGATTCCTGAGCAATTCAAGCTTGAAGTACCACCTGTTTTGTCCAGGGGGCAGTAAGCAAAACATCAGCTGTATAAGCAACGCGCAGCTTATACAGAGAACACAGCTTGATGGATCACAGATGTGAATTTAAGAATCTCGAGATGTGTTTTTCTAAGTATTAAACTATGTTTAACTTAATACAGTGACCTAAAAATTGTATGTTTATGACGCAGCCAAAGTGAGATGCCCAAAAAGCATCCGTCTGATGCAGGTGTACATTGAAAGGTCCTCAGGAAAGCCCTCATAATAAATCTCAGACTGATTGACAAATTAAATTGCAAAATGGATTGCTGTGAACTGTAGGCCAATTATTGGCTTATGTTCAATATATGCAAATAAAGAATACATTCTAAAGCCACTTTTTGTATTGTCTTATCAATGCTTACTCCTCTCTCTGCCACAATAATGTAATGCATTTTAAACATATGTATATTTTTGTCTTGTACTGTATTTATATATATATATATATATATATATATATATATATATATATATATATATATATATATATATGCTGTATAAATATATATATGCTGTATAAATTGTTTGTAATTATTTAAATATATATATATATTTTTTAGGATTAATTCATCATTATATATTGAAATATTGTTATTTTAGCATTTAGCAATTTTAATTACCATGTAATTAATTTTATTTAAAATTTTATTCAATCGACAGCCCTAGTTAAAATGAGTGCTATCAGAATTAAAGCGTTAATGCATGTAGCTAATTTAAAAAGTTTAATGCGTTAGTGCATTTACCGTTAATACAGCACAAACAAGCATAAATACTTGTTAGGAGTGTGGAACCTTTGTGTCTGCTTGGAGTTATTACACTGACACACTTCACAACACACGCAAAACAGTGCTTCTGCCACTTCACAGTATACCGGCAGATTAATATTGTGGAGGATGAGAATTTAAGAGATTTAATGCCCATTGCAATGAAAATGCAACCTATGGGGTGACTAGTTCTTTAAATTAGTCAAACTCCCACTTCGACCTTGGGAAACATTTAATGTTACTTGAATTGGTGCTATTTTAGTGCATTTAGGTCTTCATTCTTTGGAAGGCTTTGTTTGTAAAGTATTAATAAAGAATTATATTGTTACATAATGTTTTTTTCTTTCCTAAAATGGAATTTCATTTTGACAGGAAAATAAGTATATATTGTGTTATATTTCAGCATTTTCAAAATCTGCTATTAACTTTAAAAATGAATGCAATTAATCACAATTGTAAAAGTTTAGATGTTAAAATATTTTCCTCATATCCCAGCTTAATAAGCAAAGATAACTTAGTCATTTGTCGGTTGATTTTCCTAAAAAATTGGCAGTGAGTTCGGGGTGGCACTACGTGTTCATCATTAGTGGTGCAGATAATTGCACGTTTCAGCTTTAAACATGACAAGAGTATTCATTTTAAAATAAGTAAATAAATTATGTAGGGTTAAAACACTCTTTAGGTCTTAAGATTAAAATGGATGAAGGGGTGATGGAAACTGGGCGGTCTGAACTGTAATGGGCTTTGCATGTTAGCATACCAAACTCTATCAAAAGATCCTAACTCAAACCTCACTAGAGCCAGGCTGGTTGAAACAACACTACTGTACCTTGAGTTGATTATAGTACTGTAGTACTCAGGTTTAGATAAATTAGATGTGAAAACCAATATGTTCTTGTTCATATTTACACAAATTATCACCAAAATATTTTGCTTACACAAATCCCTCTCTACTCTCAGTTTTCAAGAGTTTTAAAGAACAGAGCCTGGCCCACGTTCAAGCAGGCGAAGACAAAGGTTTCCCCTATACACAGCAGTGACTTCTGTCCTACCAACTGTCACATTAACGTAATGGAAGTGTCATACCCCAAGACCACCACTTCTCTTGGAAGTGCCTTCGGAGTCCAGCTGGACAACAGGAAAAACATCCTGGAGAAAGGGGGACGCAATTCAGAACAGGGTGAGTGAAGATAACGTTCTTCATTTCTGAAGAACATTATTTTCTTTGACACCACATATACAGTAATAAAAAAAAAATATATATATACAAAATTATAATTGATACCGATTGATCAGTCACAGCATACCGTGTTCAAATATGTATTTTGCGATAATGATGAATGCTGAGTACATTATTTTGTAATTATAAACTATATAATTAAATGATTGTATAATGTGTGTGTCTATCTGTCCTGGCTGGTTTGTGTACAGGTAAGCTGAATCCCATGGTTTATGTTCAGCATAGTATTACCAGCATGGCTGCCCCATCAGGGCACAGTCTAAGCAGGGCAGAAGGTCACGGTCTGAGTTTCCTGCTACGGGAAGATGATCTGTTCATCCTGGATGCCTACCACAAACTTCTCAACAAACTCACCACTGTCGTCAATGAGATGGAGTGCTACGCCGCCCAGATTCATGAGTGAGTCTGACATATTTATTTGATATTTGCACATCCTGTGCGACATAATAAAATCTTTGTTTCGTCATGAGATCATAATACCATTTTTGTATGATAAATGTTTCTTGCTGATCTAACATCTTATCATCAACGATGCAGTTTTAGACAAGTGCAACATTTGTCTACACAATCAGACTTTAAACTGCCAGAAAGCCCTAAAGTGAAAACTATCTTATTAAAGCCCAACAAAGTTCTGCAGTGTGACTGATCTGCGTGTTATTACACTTTACTTCAAGAAGTCTCGACAATTAAAACATTTTACACAAAAGAACTTTGTGAAAAAATATTTATATTGGTTTAGAAGAGAGATTTTTCATTGTGGTTAATCTGTTTATTTATTTATTATAATCTTTTCATTGGCCGCTTGGATATTAAACAAACTCATTAACGAAATGTTTATCTTGATGGGTAATTACAGTGGATTCTTAATTGCTGCAAAATTTCTCTACCTGGTTGTTATGCTTTAATAATTAAAGTGGTAATATCATCAGAGATTGAATGTCCTTTATCTTTTGAATTAAAGATTTTGATTTACTATGGAAACATACTGAAGCTGTTTGAGGGTCCAAAATATCTGAGAGTCTGAGAGGAAATGGCACACAAAACCTTAACTAACATTATTAGTAGACCTTCTGAAAAAATATTTATAATAAAAAATGTGTGACCCCTTTAAGAACTTTCTTTTGTATTTCTTTGCAGTTTTTTTGTTCAGTTTCACATTTACTGCTTCTCAGGTGAACATTTATAAGTTTTAGCTTGACGACTAATAATATTAAACATGTAAAGGTTAGTCACACAAATTAATTGATTTGCAACTATTTTAAACCCTTCCTTGACTGCAAATAATTTTCTTAAGTGAGATGTTTATTCAGACCTTTGAAATCAATCAGATCATGTAAGAAATCACGCAAGTGTTCCTAGAGGTGACAACTTAGAACTGCATTAGACTTCATGGGAAGGTATTATCCCAGCAATCTTGTAATCTTTGTGCATTTCTCATGATCTAGCATCTGGAATCTATATTAAAGTTCTAATAACAGTTATTTCTCTAACATCTGTGAGCTTATGTTTATGTGTGGGAGAGACACTTAAACATAACATGGATGGGTTACTTCCTGTCTGAGCTGAACTGTTGATAGCTTTTCTGGAAGCACATTAACACCTCAAAGGAAATAGGACATTCTTAAGGCAAAACTAAAAATTGCCACAAGAGCACAGAACTCAAACTCCACTCTGTAAATGTCACTCTCACTGAGCAAATTGCCATGTGGCGCAACTGACAAACAAAACCACCTGTAATAAAGGAAAATCACAAATGAGAATTCTTTAATTCCTCAATTGTTTCTCTGTAGGAAATAAGCGGCTTTGTGGCAGGGTATGTTTACAGCTGCCAGCATTCATCACCAATAATATATAAGAATTTATATGCAAATTAGTTTAAGAATCTTGGCTGCGTTCAAACACCATCATATTAAGGATAAATGAAAATGATCAGATTATAAATCTGAATAAGAATTCTCCACCATTAAATATGTAATACAACACAATTTATATATGAGGAGGTTTAGCTCAAGAAGGGAATTTAGATTAATATTGGGAATATCGAAAGAATTAAGTTGTATGTCTGATCACTCGGCCACGCTGAGTTGACATGACACATCTTTTAACTCTATAGAGTAATACTATTCTCATGGCCAGCGAAAATAATATCACAAATGGTTTGTCAGTTTTCCCGCTCAAAAGTGAGCATACTTTTATCCTGACTTTTATGTAATGAAATTGGTGCAAGAGACATGACACATGTTAACGTCAACATTCTCTACATAAACAGGCCAGAATTTAGATATGAAACATGAAATACTTTCTCTTTATGATTAGTTCACTACACATTAACATTTGAATATACCTTATTGTACATTGTATAATTGAGCATCATGTATGCATGAAGTCAGTATAATGCATTATATGATTCTAACCACAGTTAGGCATCATGTGATGTGTTTTAGCATATTAAAATTAGGTTACAGAAAATGTCTCTTGATCCCTTATTAGTCTATTTTTAAGTGTAGCAAATCTGTTATATCAAAGGACAAAAACTGATTTAGTTCTGAGTGGGGTTTTGGGGGAAGGTTGCTCCTTCAGTTGAGAAGGTTAAAATCATTCTTTTGTTCTGGAATGCGCTTGCCAGTTATGGGGGTTTTGGTTAAAGGTTAGGTTTTTCTAGACACCCTCCCTTGTTTTGTTTTGTTGCATTGGCCAGATGCAGGTCAGCTGTTTTTTTAGATTCTTAATTAATGCTTATAGGAATTTTCTGGAATTATAGGGGATCTTGGTGTAATTATGTCTTAATACTTCATAATTTCCTTCTGCCTGGCTACTCAGATCCTACATATCCCCTTTTCGATCGGTGAAGTTTGAAGTGGAATTAATCACCAACGATTGCTGGAAAACAGGCAGAAGAAGCAGACATAAACAACAAGACAACACCTCCATCAAAGCTAAAGCACTGGTGTAGAATAATGAATTATTCAGTAAGTGTTCTAGCGTTAAGATGAATCTTGAGATGTTTTGGTGCTATTTGGACTCTTCTATGATTGTTCGGGTTTTAGAGTCATCTTTAATTATCTTTAGTGGTTCGAAATCCAGTAAAAGTTTATTTCGATTTGATTGGGGTGAATTGTCCTGAATATAAGCGATTGTTTGTGAAATTGATTGTCTTTCTTGCTGGCTAATTGGAATAGCTTTAAAATTGTGCCTATTGAAGAGGAATCTGAGTGATTCCTATCATAATGTGTGGTAAGTTATCATAGCCAGTGTTGAGTGGTTAGTGTGTACTGTAATCCCTGTTCCCTGATAAAAGCGGAACGAGATGCTGCGCTGAGTTTGCGCTTTTGGAACAACTTTAGGTGTGACCAGCTGTGAATATGTGTGCAACACGTCAATGAAAATTGACTGGAATTCATAGCCTCTGCCAGTGACATCATTGGATGCACCTGTAGCAGGGCTATAAATAGATGCGTCACAGGCGCATCATCAGGTATTTTGTCTGAAGAGTAGTCCTGGGGCATCCCAGTGCGGCAATGAATCGCAGCATCTCGTTCAGCTTTTATCAGGGAACAGGGGTTACAGTTAAGTAACGCGAGACATTACCTGTCAAAAAGCTACACATATGATGCTGCGCTGAGTTAGTGCTTTGGAAACGAGAATACCCAAGCCACTGCACTGGGGATGTCCGGACCCCTTACGGTTGTGTTGTGTGCTCGCAAGAGCACGAGAGGTCTCAGACATGAGCTTGTGAAGTTGACTCAAGGACATAAGAGCCAGGAGTGGCATGAACATCCAAACTATAAAATCTTATGAATGTGTGCAGAGAGGACCAGCCTGCCGCATCACAAACATGCTGCAGAGGGACACCTCTAGCCAGGGCTTTAGAGGAGGCGACCCCTCTGGTAGAGTGAGCCCTGATACCTACTGGCTAAGCTTGACCACACGCCTCGTAGGCCAGGGCAATAGTGTCCCTCACCCAATGCTCTGGCAGTCGGCCCCCCTGTTGCGGCCCCCATGTCAAACAAATAGTTGCCCTGACTTACGCCACTGGCTAGTGCGGTGGACATAAGTCTGAAGGGCACAGACTGGACAAAGTTTATGAAGTCTTTCCTGCTCCGGCGTTGTAAATCGCGGGAAGCAGAAGGCTTTGAGAGTGACCGGATGTAAAGTCGAGAAAGGAACCTTAGGTAGGTAGTCAGGGTGAGGGTGCAAAATTGCTTTAGCCATTCCTGGGGCAAAATCTAAACAGGTTGGCAAGACAGACAGAGCCTTTAGAATTTATTTTAGAGAGGTGATTGCCATAAGAAAATCCATCTTCAGAATCAGAAGCTGACTCTAGAGGTACGAAGGGGGTCTCAACCAGACCCTCAAGGACTATTGCTAAGTCCCATGAAGGGGTCCTTGTCCTAGCAGGAGGCCTCAGTCGCATAGCTCCATGAATGAAGCGAGCGAGTAGAGGATGTCTCCCCAACGGCACCCTGTCAATCAAGGCGTGGCAAGCCACATAGACCCTGAGAGTGGCAGGGCATGTGCCTGCTGACAATTTTTCCTGCAGAAAGTCCAGAACTGAAGCAATCTGGCAGTTAACTGGATCTGCATTATGTGCACTGCACCATCTTTCAAAGACACCCCATTTATTGGCATAACTTCTTCTAGTAGAGGGAAACGCATACAGGCGCATTCTGGGCCATGTATGCACCATCGTGTCCAGCCCCAGGGGCCCACTTCTGCCCTGTAAAATCTCACACAGATTTGTTCCAAGTAGAGGGAGCTCTAGCACTTAGAATGGTCTCGATAACTTCAGGTGAAAGCCTAGTGTCCCTCAGTTGGTACCCTTCAGGGGCCAAACATGAAGGTTCCACAGCTTGGGCCGGGTATGAAATATTGTCCCCTGCGCCTGAGACAGAACGGCCCTCCTGTCCGGAATCGCCCAAGGCAAGCCGTCAAGGAGAGACATTATCTCCGAGAACCATATCCTGTTCAGCCAACGTGGCGCTATCAGTAAGAGGCAGGACCCTTGCTGGCGAACCCTGGCCAAGACTCCCGAGAGCAGAGAGGTGGGACTGGGTGACTCAGAGAGAAGAAGAGGGGACATTGCGCTGTCTGTTGGGAGGCAAAGAGGTCCACTTCTGCTCTTGTAAAATCTCAACCAGATTTGTTCCACTACCTCGGGGTTGAGTTTCCACTTCCCTGTCTGGACAGTAAATCTGCTCCCATTCAGGCATCCAGGGATATAAGCTGCTCTGATCAACAGGAGCTTGCCCTGGGCCCAAAGGAGAATCTGCCGTGCCAGTCCGTTCAGCTGGCGTGAACGTAGACCTCCTTGATGGTTTATGTAAGAGACTACTGCTGTGTTGTCCGCCCACACCAAGACATGGCAGCCTCTGGAGGAAGTATTTCAGGGCCAGTCTAGCTGTAGTCTGGCCACAGCCCGAGTAACCACCTCAAGTAATTCCTCAGCTGCTTTATTATTGTGCGTTCAATGTTCAGAGGTTCAGCATCCCCCTCGTGAACCAAAGAGGCGGAGAGGCGTGCTTCAGGCTTACGAGAAGGATCGGCTGGATCTGGGGAGAGAGCGAGCGATAGGGACGGACCCGTCTCTCACTCCTCAGCCAGATCTATGCGAGAGCCCCATGATGAAAGAGTGGGTGCTGTCTCTTGGAAGTAAGCGAGACGAGTGTGAAGCATTTTGACTGTAAACAGATTGCAATGCCTGCACCCGCCCTTCCGCAACGCAAGAGCAGCATGCTCTTCCCCCAAACACACAAAACAAAAACTGGTGTGTGTCCGTTTCAGCCATAGAGCGTAAACATGGGAACACACATAGCTTGCTTTGTTTATCAGTCATTCTTTTTCTTCTTTTTTTTAAGGAAAAGAGAAAGAGAAAGGTTTCTGTGCACTGCCTAACAATTCTAACTCCTAACAGAGGAAAGTAGAAAGTTTCTGACAGGCTCATGAAGCACACACACAGAGTGATCTGAAGACAAAAGATCTGACGATGCACCTGTGATGCATCTATTTATAGCCCTGCTACAGGTGCATCCAATGATCTCACTGGCAGAGGCTATAAATTCCGGTCAATTTTCATTGACGTGTTGCACACATATTCACAGCTGGTCACACCTAAAGTTGTTCCCAAAGCGCTAACACAGCGCAGCATCATAAGTGTAGCTTTTTGACAGGGAACAGTTTGATATTTTCCTATAGAGGTTGGATGTGTTAGTGGTGTATTGTAAGAACAGTTCGAACTTTGTCAAACTGTTTTAGTTGTGTGTTTGTGGCTGTTTAAGCTGTGTCAGACTGTGCCCCACTTTCCTGGGCTTTCAGAGCTCTTTTCTGTCAACTTTGTTTTCGGTGGACCCATTTGAAGATTAGCATTTTGTGTCTTGGCTAATCTGGATCATCTAGGTGACTGTGGGTGCTGATGAAGCCACAGTTCATGGAAGTCTTTCACACAGTTCTTGATATCTGTATATGACTCGTCATGAGCTTCTGTGTGACTGAGTTTCTGTCATGTTGTGAGTTAACTTGAGGTTAAGGCTAATGGCTGAGTTTCCATAAGCCGGTGCCTTGTTGGTCACTGCTGTACCTGGCACCTGTGTTCCTGTCATTGTAGGAATTGTTTTTATGGTCTGCCTTGGGTGGATTCTGCTTTAAGTATGCTGTGAGTAGCTTCACCAGTTCTGGTGAGTCTACTGCAAGTGGCTTATCTTGTTCTTGTGCAGTCAGTTCTGCATCTGTCTGCACAGTGTGAAAATGGCTTTTGTCGTCGTTTGCCTTTAAATGTCCATCTAGGTTCCTATGTCGTCCTTTCTCTTGGATTGCTTTACTTGGGGTATTTGGGAATAGGGATGTGGTTTGTTCCATGGTTTCTCCAAGTGGTTGGACATACATCTGTGTCTGGCGCTGATGTGGGGGTCACACACTTGGTCGCCATAGGGTTTGCTCCGCTCTATGCCGAAGAACCTGGCTTTGCTGTGATGCCGCATATCTTCTAATGCCAACCCTTGGTTTTGAGAGGGAAGGCTAGAGACAGATGATGCATTGGGGACCTTTCTTGAGGCAAATCTTTGTTTAATATAAGCCTTATGTGCTAAGTTACACTGTTGTTGAGCGGTCATCTTGCGAGGACAAGCAGTGACTCATAGATGATAGTTCACCGTGGGATGCAGGTTTCGGAGGAAGATGGCGTTGAAGTTGATTTATTTTTCCATCTCAGGTTCATTCCGGGACTTTAAGTAGGCTTGCCGTAGTTGTTGATAGTAGGCTTGTATGGTCTCTTTCTGAACTTGTTTAATGTTCAGGGTAGTAAACAGTTCTTGCTCAGATTGTGGGTCTGAAAATTATTTAATCAGGGCCACTCTTAGAAGTTGGTAGTCAGACTTTGTGTGGTTTGGCTATCTGTCAAGAAAACTTCGCACCTCAAGACTGGATGTAATCCATAGTAGGAAGAAAGTGTCTCATCTGAGGCCTTATATTCAGGTGGAAGTCTATGTCAGTCAGATAAGCATGGATATTGTGACCCTCAGCAGGATTTGGCATGAACTTGTCAATGTTCCTTGCCAGCTTGTCGAGGTTTTTAAAATCCATTCCAGGTGCTGCTTCAGGGTTCGGTGGGATGTTCACCCTTTCACCGTTGTTGGCAGGGGGTTGTGAGGAGAGGATTGGTGAGGATTTGTGGTGTGGGCCCTCGTTTCTTTCATCATATGCACAGCTTAGCTTTTGGTTGGAGGATGCTGCTTTGTTGAACAGGGGTGCTGCTATGGGATGCCTGTCCATTTTAAGCTCATAACTCGTAACTCAATGCCCAACACACAAGGAAAAAAGGCAATAAGTAATAAAAATCAGCTGGAATCTGATGGGTGGTAGGTAACAGTAGGAATGATATACTGCGGTAATTTGTAAACATACACTATTTCAGACCAATTATTATCTAAAGTAGTTAAGGCTTTAGCAATAGATGTGTGGTAAATGAAGCAATGGGAAGCTTCAATTCAACTTAATTTACATTAAGTCAATTGTTGCTTGAGAAACAGTATTTTGTAAGATGAGGTAATGGAGAGAGAGAAAATTTGAATAAAATGCATAAGAGAGAGAGACAATTTTGTATTTTTTATTTTGAGAAGTTAAAGGGTTAAATAACTTCAAGATTCGAACCTGGAGCGAATTATCCCAACCAGCTGTTGGTGATTGCAATGTTGGCATGGGGGGGGGGTAAAGCCGCCCCCATGCCCCCAGAGAGCTGCAGTCGGTAGAGGCTACAGGAGGTAGAGAGATGTAATGAAGCTGAGTGAAGCTGAAAAGCACCTTGTAAATGTGTTTTTATGTGGAGCTGAAAAGCACCCTGTTAGTGTGTTCATGCTGCTGAAAAGCAGTGGTGTTGAATGTATTTATTACACTGAAAAGTGCTGACAATAAAGTGTCTTATGTTGGATGTTTGACTGGCTCCCACCTCCTTCAGTGAGTCCACTCCTTACATTCTTCTAAAGAGCAATTCTTAAGCAATGCAAGTTACAGACAGCTCACGTAATTGTTTAACGTGACGTTTAACGAGTGGCGTTTATACTTTCAACTCATTCGCCACAAGATTAATTTGTATTTAAGCGGCAGGTTTACTTTGGCTGTTAAAGCAACAATATAATTTGATCAGAGCAAATTTTCGTGTCAGTTTCTGGTTACAGAGCAGGGTCTATCCACTGACGGTATACAGATTTACTGCAAATCTCTAGTGTGATTAAAGCTTTTACACTCCTTTTCAAAATTACACTTGGACAATGATGAGCATTATAACACGTTATTTTCAAATTCGCTAAGCGAGCAGGCACAAAAATGCAAACATTACTACTCCAATAATTTATCAGACAGTTGAGATAGACTAGTTGAATGCATTGGAACATCACAATATCATCAATTTAGCTGTATAAAAAGACAATTTAGGAAGAGATAGAGGAACATCGCTCATCTTTTTACCCTTACTGCACTGCAAGAAGATATCTTCAACCTTGCAGGGGGAAATTTTAAGCTCCTTTCGTGGAGTTTTTACTTTAACTGGAACTTTATTCCATAAATTGTGTCTGGGCTTGTTTCATTAGAGAGTTAAATTCTATTCCTGTGCTCTTTTCATGAGCACTGAAGGCAGCATTAGACCTTTCACTCATAACAGGGAGGCAAATACGAGCCCTTGCTTTTTCGTTGTCATAACAACAAGCCTGAACACAATACATATGTCACAGACTAGTTTCATGTGTTTCTGATCTGATCTAGATTCAAAGAAAAGAATGACTGTGTTTATAAAAAAAACAAACGACACATTTAGATTCTGCACGCATCCAGTTATGGCATGTGTCTCATCTAGAATTTCAGAAAAGATCTCAAAAATCCCAATTTGTGCTCAGATTTGCCAAGATACCAAAAGTCTCCAATCAAAAGAGAGATTTCAAGATAAACTAATATTTCAAATTCAATTCAATGGTCTCCAAATTAATTTTAAACCTTTATGAACTCTTACTGTATGTCAATAATTGTTTCTTTTGTGCATACTTTTTATTCATCCATAAGAATTGTAGGAGAAATATCTTAAAAAGTAGTTGACATTGCAATTTTTACTGTATATAAAACATAACAGAGAACTCTGAGACAGAGAGCTATGAAAGAGCAACCTCTGAGCGATGAAGTTTTCCTCTTGGTACATTATATTCCCTTCCAATTCTATTCATACCACCATTAATTAAATAAAGCATCCATTATACAGCTTGTCTTGATCTGTTGTGAGGGCTGTAATTTTTCGCTGCCGCTGCCATATGCTCGTCACTGCCAATTGCTGGCTGAAGGTCTGCGAGTGTGCTTATAGGCAGGGCTTTCCTTGATCTGGTGGGGAGATAATGACCTTCCTCACAGCCCTGGGTTGGAGAGAGTGCTGTAATGGCTGTCTGGAGGCGGTTGTCAAACAGCCATCCCTATCATGCAGCAATAATGGTGCAAATAGCAGCGGAGTAGCTCACCGGAGCCACCACAGAAGCTTCTGTGTCTGCTCTGGATTAACAAGAGCATTGATCTCTGCTGTTGGAGTGGCTAAAGATAACAGAGCTAAGATCTGAAGAGGCCTACTGTATATCAGAGGACTTTTGTGTTATTTTAGTTCCTCTCTCTTTCCTCGCTGTGTCTCTTTTCTCTGTCTTTCCCTGACTTTTCACTCTTTCAAAATAAGAGTAGAGTCAACAACTTGAATTTCAACAAATTGACAAACTTTATTTATTGCCGAAGCAATTACAGGCTGATCTCATGAAAATTACGTGACTGGCAACATTTTTGCAAAATGGCATGACGTGGTTTACTACGCATATCATGGCTTTTACATGGTGAAATTTTCACTGTGTGGTTCTTAAAGTGTGACATTTTCTCCCATACAGACAAGGTCAATGCTCCATTAAATTGTAAATGAACAGTATCTACCTCCCCACCCTAAACCTTAAACCTAAACGTAACCGATAGCATCATAAAAAGCAAATGTGAGATAAAAAACAGATGAGATTTTTAAGGTTTATGCTCTATTGAGTACAAATGCATTTGTTGAAGCAAACATGTCAACACGTCACTTTTGGCTTGGTGTCAACTCATGTGCTCATCAGGACTCATACACTTCCCAGATAGGCTGACAGAGAGCATACAACACATACATCACGGTCCGGAGCAGTGCAGGTGACAAATAGAGCAGGGGATGCATTACATATTTACACTAACAAATTCTTATGAATGGAATATTATGTCTTCATTTATATTGACTTTGCTTGACATTTAATGGAATATGTAATAGGACTCAGATGGGGCAATAACCAGTGAAGAACCTCCAAATTAAATTGTACCTTTATTGCACGCGGTTTCGCCAACCCACTTGTGCCTAAACTTAGCACATGCTTGCATGAAAATATAAAAACATCACGGCCATGCCCACCAACTTTGCTCATGTGATGTAACGCTTGCGCTTAAGGCATAGCACTCTTAAAATAGGGCCCACCTTGTTAAGTAGGGCTGGGCCATTAATCAAATTTAATTTTCAATTACGATTTTGGCTCTCAACGATTATTAAAACAAGATAATCGAGATAAAACAATTATTGTGCAGCATTCCATTTGATGAATGGAACATCTTTAAAGCATCATTTACATTCATATAAAAAGGAATTGGGTTTTGAAAATGATCTCAGAAACTGGCATTTCTCTGTGCGGTCAGCGGCGCACCTATGAGTTGCATGAAGTGACCAGGAAGAGATTGAATCTTCTCCTGGCTGATACATACTCTGGTGAGGGGATGCTCATCACTCTCTGCGTTTGCTGCATCTATAATATAACGTTATGTCTTGTAGATGGGACGTAGTGAATCATAATATTTGTGTCACATTCACTGTGTGCATCTTATCATGAAGTAAATCAGTGATACACAGTTCTATTGAGAAGAGAAAGTCTGTTTTTTTAGCTAAAGATGGATCGAAGTGAACATAAAGGTGAGAGAGTGTAGTTTTAGCCCATTATACACTGAAACAAAATCCGTCTTCTTTTTTTTGGCTTTTCCAAAAATAATATCTAAAACTCTTTTAAAACAACGTACATTTAAGTTAGGAGCTATACTGTAGAAGAAAATTTTTTTATTGTAGAATATTGAATACAATATTTAATCAGGGCTCGACACTAACACTTGTCCATTGTCTGGGACAAGTGGATTTTTGAAGGGGCAAGTGAAAGAGAATTTAATTAAATTGATCTTGTCAAATTTCAAATGTCAGTCTCTTTTGTATTTGAAAAGAGAAAAAAGTGTGATTTGACCAGTGAAGTCAGAACTTCATTATAGTTGAAAGTGCAGTGTCAGCTGTATGATATTAGCTGAATGTAAAGCACAGCTGAAGAGCCTCATGTGTCTCATAAAAGCTTTCATACATAAAGAACTGTAGGCAAAGAGACCCATGGATTGGAACCAAGATCCTCCCCTGCAGAGCATCATCATTGCTCCCATCCTCAACCTCTTCTTACTTTGATGCTCTGTGTGCCCCCTGAGGCCCCACACTGTGCACACTTCCTTATTAATTCCCAGCCAATAGTAGTGCTGGGTGCTCTTTTCCATGTCAACAGAATGGCACTCAAGGGTGGAGACCTGTCTGTTTTGGCAGGGAGAGGGACAATGTTTTAAAACCGCAGAGCTGGATAACAAGGGCATTTCTAGCAGCCTCTGGCCTTCTTGCAAGGGAGGCATCATTGGAAATTGTCCTACATTTCTCACTTAGAGAATTGCTTTGGGTCAGAATTATTTTTTTTAAATTTTTTAATTTTTTTAGGTTTCGTTTATTGTTAGGATGAGAATAAATGTAAGGGTTTGCATTTACAATGGCAACATATTCCACAAAAATATGTTTATAGTGTCCCATTTGATTATAAGAAGCTAAAGGGGGTTGTCTGAAACTCAAACAAGGCTTGACTTGTTTGTGCATTCATGTGTGGTGAGACCTGGTCACAATCCCAGACCCAGTGAATTATTGAAAATATAGCTTAAATGAACCCTTGTCTCAGAATATGTTGCATGTAAGCCAGTTCCAAACACATAGCCTCGTTAAAAGTTTTCTTTGCTGTGTCCGGAAAGGGAACCAATTTATGATTGTTAATACAGCTATAAATGCATGTGCAAGCAAGGCATGGCCGAGCGCCATCTGGGCAGATTGACGCCGGAGAGATAAGTGGTGAACGAGTTCCACCTGTTGCCACACTGGTCGCGCATTCCAGTGAGGAGCAGTGGGAGTATTTGAGGAGAGGAGAAAGCCGCAGAAGGGGAGAGAGAGATCCATCAGGGTGTATGTGCAGTGTTGAGCTGAAAAGAAAATCTGTATGTTAGAATGAAAATATGGTCATTAAAAGTTGCGTTGGATGTTTACCCTGCTCCCCCTTCCTCCTTCAGAGAGGGAACGTGAATCTGCCATAGCATGTTTGAATTTATTCATATTTTGAGGACCTCCAACTTCCTTGAGCTGTTGAGGAAGCTAAACACAAACAGGTTCTGTTTTTTTTTTTTTTGGCTCTCCCCATTCTCACACGTTCAACTTAAGCCACACATCTTGATGACATTAGAGCTCTGTGCCCAGCCTTTCCTCCTGTAACATGTCTTTCATGGAGTGTAAACTTTACCCTGCTAGACATGTAACATTTAAAAGGTGGCAGCATGATAGGGTGATAATGTGAGGTGTCTTTTCCACTGTTCATCTGAATCAATGTCTGTTTCTGGAGATACACACACTGAGAACTTTGTTAGGAAGACTTGTACACCTACATATTTATGTGATTATCTAATCAGCCAATTTTGTGGCAGAATCAGTGCCGTGCATAAAATCAGGCAGATATGGGTCAGGAATTTCAGTTAATATTCACATCAACCATCAGAATGTGGAAAATGTGATCTCAGTGATTTCGACCATGGCACGATTGTTGGTGCCAGACAGGCTGATCTGATTATTTCTGTAACTGCTGATCTCCTGTGATTTTTCACGCACAATCTGTTGTGACAGAATGGTGACAAAAATAAAAAACATTTTGCAGACAGAAATGCCTTTTTGAAGGCAATGGAGAATGGGCAATGGAGAATGGCCAGATTGGTTTGCGCTGACAGAAAGACCAAGTTGATTCTGACTCAGCAAAGAAACACCCACTCAGACAGGAAACAGACATCTGACGGGCATATGAAGTGACCAACCACAGTTCGCTTTTATTTTGTTAAGGGGTGGGTAATCCTGAAATTGTTCAATTATTTTATAGCATCGTAAAACTCCCGAATATCTTTTAAAGATCCAATGACATGAATGCCAAAAAGTGATCAAATCGAGTGACTAGTTCTTCCTTGATGCTCACATTGTAACAGGACTTTGAATTTATTTACTGATTAAAAAATCGAGTAGAAATTACAAAAATTATTGCGACACATTAAATAGATGAAAACATAGATGTACTTGTAACAGAATGATGGAAAATGTTTTAACCAATCAGATGGGAGGCAGAGTTAATTTCATCAACAAAATTACAGGTGAAAATGTTCATTGATTACTTTTTTTTGATTTGGTCAAGACAAACAAAAACGAGATAAAAAGATGCATCATTACGATAATGAAGCAATGACCCAGGGTTTCCCAGCAGAACATTGCCCAGAGCATCACACTCCCTCTACTGACTTGTCTTCCCACAGTGCATCCTGTTGCCATTATTTCCCCAGGTAAACGGCACACACGTACATGACCGTCCATGTGATATAAAAGAAAACGTGACTCATCAGACCAGGTGACCTTCTTCCACTGCTCCAAGGTCATTTTGATGCTTGCATGCCCATTGTAGGCGGGCTTCTGTGGTGGTCCCTGATGGTGGACAGGGATCATCATGGGCAATCTGAGCGGTCTGTGTCCCATACACAGCAGGGTGCGATGCACTGTGTGTTGTGGCACACTTCTTCCCGTAACCATCATAAAACTTTTCTGTGACTTGTGCCACAGTAGAACTTTTGTCGGTTCAGACCAGATGGGATAGACTTCATTAACCTCACGTATCGAAGTGTTTTGGGCACCCAACACCCTGTAAACGGTTTGTGGTTTGTCCCTCCTCGGACCACTGACTGGGAGCACCCCACAAGCCTTGCTGTTTCAGATATGCTCTGATCCAGTCATCTGGCGATAAACTTTGGCCCTTATCAAAGTCGCTCAGGTTTTACACCTGCCCATTTCTCCTGCATTCAACATGATGACTACAAGAACTGATTGTTCACATTCCCAGACCTTGACATGTAGCCTTGTTAGGAGATGATCAACTTTATTCAAGTCACCTGTAAGTCATCATAATGTTTTGACTCATCAGTGTATCTCTCTTTTTGTCTTTCACAGTTTGCTCTCATCCATCACACATCCCATTGGCTCTGAAGGGAAGAGCTACATCTCAGCTGAGAGTGAGAGTGAGAGAAGTGAACGCAAGAAAGTGTGTTTCAACGTGGCTGGAGACGAGCAGGAGGACTCGGGTCACGACACCATCAGCAACCGGGACTCCAACAGGTATCTGAGGACCTAATACTCATATAACCCTTCTGAAAAGACCAACTTAGACCATTGTGAATTTCCATGCTGTTCCAGGCTGGTTTATGATGATTGCCATTCCAAATGTATACAGTATTTAACGTGAAGTTCAGTGAAAGCACATTGGTACACTATTATATGTCTTTGTTTGTCATCTGTTGGTAGAAATAAAGAGCAAATGGGTCTTATTAATGAGTCACTTAAAATGGAAGTCAATTGGTCCAATTTTTGGAGGGTTTGAAGACAGAAATGTGAAGCTTATAATTTTATAAAGCACTTACATTAATTCCTCTGTTAAACTCATGTATAGTTTGAGCTATTAAGTTGTTTAAATGTTCATTTTTAGAGACATTGTAGGGGTTTATGGTTTGTTGACATTTCACTGCCATGGCACTGAAGTTGTAAAATTAACTATAACTTTGCACAGGAAGGTTAGGAATTAATTTTATCATATTAAAATCCTGATAACACACATATTGTTTGTCTTATGGCAATTTTTTTGAAAAAGAGAGTATTTTAACATTTATGGATTGGCCCCATTCACTTCCATTGTTAGTGCCTCAGTGTAACTGCCATTTTTCCTTTTTTTTAAACAAATAGTTTTGGTAATCAGTATTATGCCAAAAATGCTGTCGATTGAGCTTAACTTATATTGAACCCGGAATATTCTTTTAATAGTCTATTTATATTTAACAGTATTAAATAATATTAAGGTTTTCATTCAAATGATATAAAAATTGTATATTTTTACACATTCAGATTTTTTTTCCAGCAGTCCTCTCAAGCTCTCACAGCAGATGTTGTGTTTCTTATTGCTGTGTAAATGTTTTTAAAATCTTAATAATTTTTATAGTAATCCCTTGTGCTATGTAAATATGTTCTAATTCTTCATAGATAATAATGATCATCTGTACTGTGTGAATGTGTTAAAATATCTCTTCAGCAGAGAAGTAAATCTCGCTGACTTAAATTTGAGAGGTAAAGTGCGCTTACTTTCTCCAGTTTTCCCACAATTGGCTGTTTGTGCCCATAACATCTGCTTTTCTTTTTAGCAGGGTAAACAACATCCTTCAGTTAAGGAGTGTTAATGGTCCAATTGTAACAGATCTCACAAAATAAGTTCTCAAGAATTTGCTGTGATGTTAACAGACGTTTTGTGTTTCAAACCTCATTGAAACTCTATCAAATTACTTAGGAATTCTGTTTGATGTGGGTTGTGGCTTTAACACCATTAAGGTCCTGTTGGGTACTGATAGTCAGATAATTTGTTAGTAACACATGAATGTTTGGCTGATTGCTTTCAGTGATTGTAACAGCAACAGGAACTCAATAGCTTCCTTCACCAGCATCTGCAGCAGTCACTGCAGCTCCTACATACACAGTGACGAGATGGACTCAGGTAACACAATCTGACATTATCCTACACACAGCTGCCACCACAACACCATTGCTAGATATCTCTGATTAATGCTTCAAAACACAAAGGAACATCCATAACTTTAATCAGTTTTGGCAAGAGCATGAATATGACTTTAAAATAAATTCTTCTTATCTCTTTGCACTGCACATGAAGCACACATTTTCCACTTAGTTAGACACACAATACCTGATAATACACAGTCCCTTCCAAACTGATGGACATTTGATGCTAACTACTGAACAGATGGAGGAAGAGGGGAGAGGCTTGTTCATTGCTATAACTGTGTCTATGTTAAATCATCTAATGAATACCACTTCACCCTTTCTCTCTCTCCACACACACACACACACACACACACACACACACACACACACACACAGGAGACGAGATGACAGCCAGCGTGTGGATATCTCACGACAAACAGAAGAAGCTGCATGGTTTCCTGGAGCATCTGTTTAGTCAGGTGTGTGTGTTTGCTGTAAAATCCAACAATCTCATATATCCACATGCATGCAATTATAAAACATTTCTTTCCAATATTTGTGGATTTTACAAACTGGACATTTTTTTGGTATAATTTATACAGTATTTTAGTATTTCAAAATTTTTAACCATTAATAATTTTTTTGCAATCACAATTTTTTTATAGTACCACATTTAGTACAAATATTCCATGTAATCTATCAATTAATATAATTACGGTGGAATGTGAACAGTGTTGTTTTAAATAGTTTAAGATGGAGAATGTTACACTTCTGTCACTTAAATTCTATTTTTGATTTAATTCTATTTTATTTTGATTGATAAATTATATCCAGTAGACAAAAGCAGAATTAAATAGGAAAAGAATAAGCAATATTATTAAATAATCCACATGGTGGTTTGATTTGTGTTGTTACCTATTTCCGTCCTACTCTAAAGAAGCCTTAGCATGACCTTTGACACCTTACAAAAACAGGCTGAATTCCCTCACACGATTGACCACTGCTGTGGTCTTTTTGCCCAGAGAGCGGTGTGTTCTGTCTCCAGACTGTTTAATGAGGATATCTCAATCACCAGTAAACTGGAGAATGTGCAGCTCACTGCATTCTCTTAAGACTGCTGTTTAGTTTGTAGCATGCAGGCTTCCGGTGGTGCAACACTCCCAGTTCACGTGGAACAACATTTTTTCAGGCTGACAGGGTGAGAGTTCAATGAGTTTTGTTTGGGCAGACTGCTTCCCTAGTTAATCTAAGGGCTGGCACCAAAGGGACTGGTTTGAAACTTGGCTGCCTTGAATAGAGCACACAGAAAGTCTGTAGATGGTTTTGTCCAGATTTGTTGGCTGTATTTTGCTTAGTTAGCAACAGTAACTGGATTATGTAGATTTTCACCCCTTCTTAAAATACAAACAACAAATCAAATCTAACCAGCCTAAACTGGTTTCCTCGTCTCCCAGTCTGGTCAGGTCACTTGTTGACCAGCCAAGACCATCTTAAACCAGCTAAAACCAGCAAACCATTTTAGTCTGGTTTAAGCTGTTTTTCCCCCGAATCCTCATATAATAATCTGTTCTCAGCCACAAGGCCTTCTAACGTTCCATATGTAGCACATGTAAAATAGAAAAAAAAAATGTCTGAATGTACTCAAACACAAATATTGTTGATTGATATTTTAATATTAAAATAGACAACATTTAGTAGCTAAATGTCTTAAATACACCTGTGGAAACAATTAACAATTTCTCTTGGCCCACCCACCCAAAAGTTTCTGGCTATGCTACTAACCCAGGTAAGGTTGTTTTTTCAGGAGGACAACATTCATTTCCTATGTTATTTTGGTATTTAGCACTGGTTTAATATGCAGGTGGAGTCCATCACCAGTTTGTTGAAAGGACCAACTGTGGCTCGGGCCTTTGAGCAGACAAAGAGCTTCACGCCGGGACGAGGACATCAAGGTATCAAGAAATGTTCTCTGTTAATTAAATAACATGTGTTTTTATCAGGAACTAAATTTCTATTGGACTACGCTTATTTATACAATAGAGTCAATATTCTTTAAACTGACCTTTTGGAAGCACTGCATATAAATCCGGAATTGACTACCCTAAATTATAGCTCAGTGTGTGGATGAAATACAGGATTCACTCTCATAAATAGACACTCAAAAGAGGAAAGACAACTGTATTTAGCTGCAGAGTGAACATAACCCTTGTGAAGTGAGTTACATATGCAAAAAAGAGTGAAAGAGGGTAAGGTAAGAGTAAAAGGTCTGCGTTGCAAATTTGCTTGCTGTTCAGGAGTGACATAAATGTGGGCCTGTGTTTTACGCCTAAAGTGTAGTTGGCATAAGGAAACAGGGCTGAAGGTGGGGGTTTCTTTTTGGCTGTGTGTTTAACGTCAGCTTTGTATTTGACTGAAAATCAGCTCTGTACAATTCCTTTTATCGGGACAGATAAATAACACTAGAATACTAGATAGTCTAGGACACTTCCTCTGTCTTATTCGAGGACAGTAGGGCATTAGACTTCTAAGGACTGTCTAGGTCACTTCCTCTTTCTGATTCTAGATATTGTGCATAAGTTCCAAATGGCATTTTTTGTGCCCTTGAACAGCACTGCAGGAAGGAGATGCTATTCGTAGGGTCGTTCTAAACGAAAGTGAGCAGAATCCATATAGATTCTTTAATGAAGAGCCTTTCCTCAAGGCTGTTAACTATTTGTTTCGACAATGCCAATTTAGGGAAGCAAATTTGTTATTTATGATCACATGATTCTGGGTAGTGATTCCTCACAATACATTTTGAATCCTGAGATAATTTATTGTAGGGACTGAAAAACATCAATTGCTCTCATGCACCCAAAGACTATCAATGGGAAAAAAAATATTTTGAATATTTTCACATTACAAATTTTCCTATGTACATTTTTATTTAATCTATTTTAAATTTCAAATTACATTTGTAATTTCTGTGGTACTAGCATCTGATTTATTTGTACAAATTTATTTGTATGATTATTTCACAATGCAAAACAATAAAAATACAATAATTTTTATTATTGTATTAAGATTATGACCTATACATTTCTTTGTGAAATTCACCCGAAAAGACAAATCACTTTCAGTTTTATTTTGAGAGGCTTTTTAATGGTTGTGCAATGTCCTTGACAGTGTAACGTGTAGGTGCTGGACAGAATGACCCAGGAGCAGAGGTAACAGTTCCAAAAATATTTATTAATAAAGCCAGCAATGCTCCACCGCGCATAGTAGAGAGTAGTGCATTCGTCAGTGGAGTGTGTGCGTCATGGTACTCAGGAGCATATTAGCAGAATCCTCCGCAGAAGCTTTCTGATGAGAGAGATGTCCAGCAGAAAATGCGAGCAACAGCAGAAGTGTAGATGCACGTGGGAATAGAGCGAAATTGGCGATGGGAAATGGTCCAATATATCTGGGGTTTAGCTTACTGGGTGTCGGAGAGGGATGTCCTTAGAGGACAGCCAAACCTTCTGTCCACACACGTAAATTGGGGCCTTAACTCAGTGCCAGTCCGCAGACCTCTAAACTGAGCATCATTCCGCATTAGGGCTTCTCTGGCAGTTTTCAGGGTGCGTCTGCACCTCTACAAAAAGTATGAAAGGATGGAACCTAGAAGTCGGGTTCTTATGCGACAGAGGGGGCTGGTAACCAAGGCTGCACTGGAAGGCTGATAACCTCATTGATCATGACTGCAAGGAGTTATGGGTGTACTTGATCCAGACTAAATGATCACTCCAAGAATACGGATTATGGTAGGCCACACAATTCGCCTGCTCAGCTTGCCCATTTTTTTGGGAATGGAACCCAGAGGATAAACTCACTGTAGCCCCTAGCTGTCGGCAGAACTCTGCCCAAAAACGTGACACTAATTGGGGGCCTCTTTTGACCATGTTGACCGGGAGGCCATGAATGTGGAAGACATGATTAATGACTGCTACCTCTGTCTTCCTC
Source organism: Moxostoma hubbsi (assembly GCA_032164185.1). Classification (NCBI taxonomy): domain Eukaryota; kingdom Metazoa; phylum Chordata; class Actinopteri; order Cypriniformes; family Catostomidae; genus Moxostoma; species Moxostoma hubbsi. The sequence goes on from JAVLUX010000033.1 coordinate 19,598,270, forward strand.
ACTGAAGCTAATTTGGCGAGGGGAATGCAGGGAACCACCTTTGAGAACTGGTCCCCTACAGTCAAAACGACTGTTTTGTGATGGGAGGGGGGTAGACCAGTTACAAAATCCATGGATATGTGCGACCAGGGTCTCGAAGGAACTGGCAACGGTTGGAGGAGCCCAGCTGGTTGGTTTACAGGATGACAAACAACATTAGACAAGTGACTATAGGACATGCATCCCGACAGATCACGGAACAAATAACTTACCCAATGAGCATGTGGCTGAAGACACGGTGTTGCATAGCACCATGCAGACTTTGGCTTCCACCTCCCAGGATACCATGCCCACAGGGACAGTGTAACTCCCAATTAGCGAACTCCAGAAACCTCTGCAAGGCCTTGCGAAAATTTGAGGTTGGTCAATCAGAAAAAGCTCTAACCTTACCATACGCACTCCCTCGGGCGAAAGGATGAACCCTAGAAATGGAACCGACTGTACATGAAAAGCATACTTCTCCACCTTGATGAAAAGCCAATTCTCTAACAGTCATTGGAGCACCTGCCTGACTTGCTGCACATAGCCCTGGATATTATGGGAGAAGATCAGAATATCATCTAGATAAACTAACACGAAACGATCGGCCATGTCTCGAAGCACGTCATTCACGAGCCCCTGGAAGATGCCGGGGGCGTTGACCATTCTGAAAGGCATAAACAAATATTCAAAGTCTCCCCTATCTGTGTTAAATGCCATCTTCCAATCATCCCCCTTGCTAATTCAGACAAGGTGATAAGCATTGCATAGGTCCAACTTCGTAAAGATGGACGCCCCCTGCAAGAGTTTGAAGGCTGAGGACGTCAATGGCAAAGGATACCGAATCTTTATCGTGATGTCATTCAGCCACCAATAATCTATACAGGGTCTAAGCGAGCCATCTTTCTTCTCCATGAAGAAGAACCCCCCCCCCCCCCCCAAAAAAAAAGCCTGTATAGAAAGTGATCTCTTATAGCGTGATCATTCCATTCACCTGAAGTAGCAAGAGTGCGAAACTCATTCGTATAATCCTTAACATGTCGATCTTCTAGGGAGAGTCCAGACAAAATCCTTGCCACCCCTGACTTTGAGCCAAGCGATCAAACACTCGACGGAGCTCCGAAAAAATGTCAGATATGAAGCGTAGCAGGGATGTCGGTTGTCCCACATAGCAGTGACCCATTCACCAGCCCTACCGGTGAGGAGTATAATGACACAAGCCACCTTCCAAGGCAAACATAGAGGGTTGTAACGTAAAGAACAGGGAACACTGTGAGATGAATGCGCTACAGGATTCAGCACCACCTGAATTAGGGGTAGGATATGGAATGCAGGCTTCAAAACATCTAGGATACACAGGCGTCACAGGTGCTCTTGAGGAAACCTCCTGCGGAGATTCAGGAATCAGAGATTGGTGGAGCTGTTGCACATAGGAGGTGAGAATGGTGAGACATGAGGCCATCGCCTCCAAACCCTAGATAGCGGCAGCGATCAGGTCTTGCTGACGTCCCAGCAGATCTCCCTGCTGTGAAAGGGCAGAGCGAAGAATGGAATCCTCCGCTGGGTCCATGTTGTTGCAAGATTATTCTGTAACGTATAGGGGCTGGACAGAATAAATATAAAAATATTTATTAATAATGTCAGCATTGCACCACCGTGCAGATTAGAGAGAAGTGTATTTGTCAGTGGAATGTGTGCATCGTGGATGTCAGGAGCTTGGCAGAATCTTCAGTAGAAGCTTGGCGATGAGAGAGATGTCCAGCGGACAATGCAAGTAACAGTAGAAGTGTAGATCCCCGGCACATGGGCATAAAGCGGAATTCCTTTGTGGATTTCCAGGCTGAACTCAGCGAAGACTGGAAGGCAAACCACAACCCAAACAATATGGGCAAACCATCAGAGTGACAAGACAGGACCAGCTAAACAAGGAGAGCATGGTTAGTACTCAATTTAACATAATAATCAGAGAAATAAAGAAACAGAGAAAGATGAGGGCTGTATGTAGGGAGTGCAATCAGGCTGAAACAGGTATTGCTCGACAAACAATCTGTGGCATGATCGGCGCAAACTGAGAACAATGAACATTCCCATGGAAATGCTGATCATGCCTGCAAAACAAGAGGGAGAGAAAATGACAAAACAAGCCAAACAAACCTGTGGGCTTACCAGAAACTGGACAGACAGATGTTTGTGTTCTTAATTGATCTCATGTCACTCTGTGATAGATTTCTCAGAGCTTATAGGAAAGCTCATAGGGAAATATAGTATAATCGCTGTAGTGAAGGAAATTAGGGATGTCCCAATACCGATGCTGCTATCAGAATTGGGTCTGATTCTGCACTCATGTACTTGTGCTCCTAAAAATGCTCAGATACCAAAAACTGATTCCACCTGACATATGAATATAATTTCCTAATCATTCAGCACACAAATTAAAATCATGTTATGTCCTAGTATGATAATTAAACTACAAAGGCTGCGATTTAATTAGATAAATATAAGTTTGCATGAGCTGCATGCTTCAAAGTAAATAGATTTAGTTTTAAGAATGTCTGAATGTAAATGTGTAGCTGGCTGCTCATAACAAGAAGCTATAAACACCATCATTAAGCACTGCACACTCTCTTTGTTGCAGATGACAGCGAGCAGAGTGCTAATTCACTGTTTAGCGTACAGCACACAATGAGATAAATATATAGTTTGCATGTGCTGCAGGCTTCAAAGTAAGTAGGTCTTGTTTTGAGAATGTTTGAATTTAAATATGAAGCTGGCTGCTCTTACCATGCAGCTCTAAAACACCAGTTTGTAGCAGAGTACAATGAACAGAGCTCCAATTCACTATGTAGCATGCAGCACATACAGACTACATATTTATTTAATGAAATAACAGCCTTTTGCTTTTTAATAATCACACTGGGTCATGTAGTGACCTGCTTTTCCGAAGGGTGAAAAACTACTGTCAAAAACACACAGAAACGGAAATGGCTTCACTCCAAAATAAAAGCTTCAGCCAAAATAAAAGCTTAATTTAAATGGAAAAAGTATGACAGAAATATACACTGCCTGGCCAAAAAAAGTTTGGATTTGAGGCAGTGAATGATCTGGGGTTGATTCAGTTGGTCGGGTCTAGTTTCAGCAACATTATGCTGCAATTAAAGGAAGCCAGCTGACCACCTGAATGTACTGAATTACTAGGTTATCCCATCAATTAATATTTTCCAGGATGACAATGCCAAGATTCATTAAGCTCAAATTTTAGGAAGCGTGAGGAATAATTTTCACACATGAATTGGCCACCAGAGTCCTAATCTGGGTGTGCTGGAGAAGAATTTACGGAGTGGTTCGACTCTCCCATCATCAATACAAGATCCTGGCCAAAAATGTATGAAATAAATGTGACACTGCATAGGGTTGTCGAAAAAATTCCACGACGAACGCCCACCGTAATCAAAGCTAAAGTTGGTCCAACTAAATGTTATAGTAATGTTTCATGTCTGGAGCATGGTGTCTCGATCCTGACCCTTCTGTCTGGTTCGGTTTTGGTTTCAGGATCCAGACACTCATGTTCCATGTCTTGTCTTATATTGGCATGAGTGCATTGTGCTTGTCATCTTGGTGGCATTTACTCACGTCTATGTCAATAATCTATGTCTTTCTCTCGTGGATGCGCATTGCTCTCGCTTTGCGCTGCGCATCCAGGTTGCTAGTTGTTTTTACATTGCATTGTGGTTCAGTCTTTTTGGTCTGAGGGGTCGGGTGTGTGTGTGGCTGAACTCTCGCACAGGTGTCCTGTCTCATGCATCGTGTGCTTTTCGCCTCACAATATACGCTTAGGTTTTGTTTAGTGTGGGAATGCGCTTTGTTTGGCATTGCTACACATTCTCTCTTCTGTTCTGTCAGTTGGCATGAGCTTATATTGCCTTATTGTCTTGGCGACGTGCGCTCATGCCATTCGGGTGTTTTGTTGTCTTGTGAGAGCATGTGGCTTTTGTTTCTCTATAGCAGTATCTCTGTCTGATGTCATACCCTGTCTCCTTGTTTGCCCATTATTAGTTTATTAGTCTCACCTGTCCTGTCTCTTTAACCTGTTGATTCCTCTCCCTATTTAAGTCTCCTCATGTTTGCTGTCCAGTGCCAGTTCGTCTTGTTTCCTCTCTTGTTTGTTTCCTAATGTCCTCCTACCAGTCAGTCTGTTTACTCCTTCCCTGGTTCCCGTAGCCCAGTCCGGTCGGTCCTGTGCTCTGTTTTCCCAACCCCAGCCTGAATACCCTTTTCCCCTTAGTAGTAGTGTAGGGTAGTTTATGTTTAGTTTTAGTTTGTTTTTGCTCCTTTTTGTTGTATTTAATAAATCCCTGTTTTTGAACTCTGCAATTGGGTCCTGTCTCTGAAATTCCATGACAGTCTTTGCAGCACACCTTTATGATCATCATGTTTGATGATCGGTACTACAGTATCTGCTGTAAGGATAGTAGGGTAATGCAATCAATACAGCACTAGAGTTTTTGGGTGAACTATTCCTTTAAAGCAAACAGAAGTTGTCTGTTTTTTTTTTGTTTGTATAATCACTGCTGCACATGTTTGACTCTAGCGTTTTGTGATTGTTTTTGGATAGAGTTCGACCAGGACATGGAGCCCAAACTCAACTGCACCAAGAAACTGCGGCTTCATGTCAAGCAGGATCCATGGAACCTGCCCAGCAGCGTCCAGGCTCTCACACATGCCATCACCAAGTTTGCGGAAGGTCAGTCTTCCCAACACAGACATGCACAAACACACACGAGCATGGCCAAAACCAACCACTCTTAAGCAGCTCTTACTAGGGCTAGAAGCTTTGGCAGTAGAGTTTGGAGGGAATTTTTCAAGCACATTCCACTTCATGTGAATTTATGAGGAGGGAGAGTGAATATTTGGCTTGAAATCCCCCAGGTCAGTTGTCAGCAAGGGCTGAACAAGCACTCTACTGCTTTTTAGCTTCCCTCTGCTGCTGTTTGTGTGCTTGTGTATAAGTGCCCAACCTGATGAATTTGCAGGAAACATAAGCTGATGATCATTATAGTCTAGTCTGGTGTGTTTAAAAGACTCTTCCTTTTTATTTATACTTCCCGTTTACTGTCTAAAAAGAAAATTAAATATAAAGTAGTGCTATAGTTATTTTAGGAATAGCAGCACCTTTCTTAGAATGTTAATTTTCAGGCAAACTGTCCCTTTGTCATCATTTACTCACCCACATGTCCTTCTGCGGAACACAAATGTAGAGGCCATCATTCACTTTCATTATATGGATAAGAACAACTTAGGCATTCTTCTAAATATCTCCTTTTGTGTTCCACACAAGAAACAAAGTCATATGGTTTTTAATGACATGAGGGTGAGTAGATAATGACAGAATTTATATTTTTGGTTTAACTATTCCTAACATAAGTAGACAGAAGGGTTCATTCAATAACAATTGCACCAGTTTTGTGCATGCACAAAATCCTGGCACAGAAAGTGTGTGGAAATACACAACGCAATTATTGTGCTTAATTCGTTCTTTGTTTATTACCCCCTTGAGCATGTTTAATGATTGCACTTATTTATTGATTCAAATTTATTTGTATTTTTCCTCCAGAGGTGAAAACTCGGCTACTGTTGGTCTTACTGCAGTACACAGGTGAGTGTTGATTAAACAAAGTTGACCCCCAAAATGTGCACATTATGCAAATAGTCTAAAAATAAATGTATGGAACATGCATCAGTCTTTCTACCAGGCACCTATTCACATCTTATGCTGTATAATCTGTCACACTAAACAGTAACCATTCTTTTGAGGTCACCCTGAATAAATTACACTCAATTGAGAATTCCACTGCACAGCAGTTCCACCACACCTGCACGGACAGCCCAACATCCTCTGAGAAAGATCATCCACATTAGCAGAGCCCTAAGAGTCTTCTATAATCCCTTTAAGGAAATATAATGTAATAAAAGAAGCCATCATTTCTCAAGGCTGTGATGAGAAAATACAAATAACATTTGGCTGGGCAAATAAAGAAACAGCCTCTTGTTATGGTGTGTAATGTGTGCTCAATGTGAATTGTTTCTTTGGGCGATTTTTCTTATGGCAGCTTTCGTCTATTAGTTCTGCATCAGAACTTGCTGATTTTAGTCTGCGAGCAGTAATGTGGATTTGCAAAATAAGAGATAATGTGAGAAGTTCCATTTATTTGATTGAGGGAACACTGAGGTTAAGGGCTCATCAAAGGCTAATTGAGTAGATTTGCTCTCACTTTATGGTAATTTAAAGGTGAATGAAGTGTGTAATTTCTGCACCATTTGCGTCACCAAGCAGAATTTTCCCCAAACACTTCTGCATCTTCGATTGGTCAGATAATCACAAGTAATGCCCCAATCTCATGCCATTGATTAAGCCAGTGTTGCTGTGTCAGGCTGGTTGGATAGTCAAACAAACAAAGCAATGTTTTGATAGTGCCACAGTGTTTAAACTTTTCAGGGGAGTCAAAATATTAATGGCTTACAGTTTTTATCATTGGTTACTCCCCCTCATGTCTTTCCAAAACCTTATTACTTTCTTCATTTCGTGGAACTCGAAGACAAATTTTGAAGAATGTTGACGCTGCTTTTTATTTCCATACAATGAAAGAAGTGAATGGTCAGTCCCTATCATTCTGCTGAACATAAGCTACAGTATACATAACTCATATTAATCACATATAATGTGAGGGTGAGTAAATGATGACTTTTTTTTTTTTATCGAACTGTCCCTTTAAGTTGGGATAGGATCAAATATTTTAGCAAAAAAAATTGCACATTGTACCTTGAACTCTCTTGCTCTTTCTCAGACTCAGAGATCCAGTTGAGGAGGGACATGGTGTTCAGTCAGAGTCTGGTGGCAGCAGTGTGCTCTTTCTCAGAGCAGTTGATGGCAGTGTTGAACCAGGCCTTCAGTGTTGAGAGTGAGAGTCAGGAAGCCAGTCGCCACTGGCTGGAGCAGATATCCTCTGTTGGACTGCTGTTCAATTTCCAGTCGCTGCTCTCCCCCAACCTGGTGAGTACTTTTCAAAGACTTTGTCCTTAGGGTTGGATAAATGGTGGCCCTAAAAAGTAGACTTAGAAACTTTAAGGGATAGTTCACTTAAAACATTTTCTCATCATTTTCTCACCCTCATTCCATCCCAGATATGTATGACTTTTTCTGCTGAACACAAAAGAAGATTTTTAAAAGTATATCTCAGCTATGTACAAGACAAGTGTATGGTGACCAAAATTTTGAAGCTCCAAAAGCACATAAAGGCAGCATAAAATGAATCAATACTCCAGTGGTTAAATCAATATCTTCAGAAGATATGATAGGTGTGGGGGAGAAACAGAACAAAATTGAAGTCCTTTTTTTATGCTCAATCCCCACTTTCACTTTCACATTCTTCTTTTGTTTTTGGCAAATTGCATTCTTTGTACATATTGTCACCTACTGGGCAGGGAGGAATATTTATAGGAAAAAAAATACTTAATTATTGATCTCACCCACACCTATCATATCTCTTCTGAAAATATGGATTTAACCATAGGAGTCATATGGATTACTTTTATGCTCCCTTTGGTTTCTTTTTGGTTATTTAAAAATTTAGGACACATTCACTTGCATTGTATGGACCTACAGAGCTGAAATATTCTTCTAAAAATCGTCTTGGTTACTGTTGTATCCTCCGTTCCCTGATGGAGGGAACGAGATGTTGTGTTGATTAGTGACATTAGGGGTCGCTCTTGAGAGCACCGAACACCTCCCATTCTTTGAGAAAAGGCCAATGAGAATTGGCGAGTGGAATATGCATGCCACTCCCCTGGACATACAGGTATAAAAGGAGCTGGAATGCCCACTCAATCCTCTGCCGAGTTTGCAAACCATAGGGCTAGGGAGGAAGGACATCCAGGGTCCACGACTTTGTGAACTCGACTGGGGGTAAAAGCACACATTTTTGCCTCAGGGGAGGGGAAAGGCGCTATATGCAAACGATACACCCGGCTAGCTGTTCCGCATTACCGAACTCTACCTGTTCGTGCCTGAAAGAACACGGGACAAAACCGGCTCAACCAGGAGATTGTAAAATCTTGCGAAGGGATTGGGTGTTGCCCAGCCCGCTGCTCTGCAGATGTCTGCTAGATAGGTGCCATTGGCCAGTGCCCACAAGGACACCACACTCCTTGTAAAGTGTGCTCTAACCTGCAAGGGTTTCAGTAGGCACCTGCACTTGGTCTGGTAGACCAATGCAATGGCGTCCCCGAGCCAGTGTGCAAGCCTCTGTTTAGAGATGGTGTTCCTTTTCCGCTGTACACCAAAGCAGACAAAGAGCTGCTCAGAGCGTCTAAAGCTTTGTGTGCGATCCAAGTAGGTGCGCAAAGCACGTTCCGGAAACAGCAAAGACAGGGCTGGGTCTGCCTCCTCCCGGGCAGCGCTTGCAGTTTTACAACCTGATCCCTGAAGGGGGTCGTGGGAACCTTGGGCACATGGCCCGGTCGGGGTCTCAGGATCACGTGAGAAACGCTTGCAGGTCCCCCTCCCTCTTGATGGTGGTGAGCGCAATCAGGAGTGCTGTTTTTAAGGAGAGGGCTTTCAGCTCGACTGACTCTAGTGGCTCAAATGGGGCTTTCCAAAGGCCCAGGAGGACCACGGAGAGATCCTTTGAGGAGAAGAGGCATTGCCTGGGAGGATTCAGCCTGCAGCTGACTCTGAGGAACCTGATGTTCAGGTCATGTTTCCCTAGGGACTTAACGTCCACTGCATTGTGGTGTGTGGCTATAGCAGCTACTTATACCTTCAAGATGGAGGGGGACAGCTGATCCTGCAACCTTTCCTGCAGGAAGGAAAGCACTGACCCGAATGCGCATCACTGGGGTCTTCACCACGGGACGAATACCAGTTCATGAACAGGTGTCACTTCAGGGCATTAAGCTGCCTTGTAGAGGGAGCTCTGGCCTGACAGATTGTGTCTACCACTGCTGGTGGTAGGCCATTTAGGTCTTCTGCGTCCCGTCCAAGGGCCAGACCTGGCGGTGTGTGCTTGGTGTCTGGTCGCCGTGACAACGACAGTCTAGAACACTGATTATGTGACCCAAGGAGTGAGAAAAGTGCTCTCTTTTTGACAATGTGGGTACCGTAGCCCATTTGGGGTGCGGCGAACAAAAAAGAAAAGGAAGAAAAGGAAGAAAAGGATTAACTTCCCAGGCCTCCAGTAGGGGATTGAGTGGTCTATATACCAGCTCCGTAGCAGACATCTCTCTCCTTGGGTCATCCATCTCAGGGGTGCTTAGGAGCCTTCATGCCGGCCCGTGAGACAGGGCTCCACACTGGGGCTGAGAACTGGGCTCGGGTTGAGGCAGAGCCGCCTGGGCTTTCGCCGCCACAGGGGGATGCCCTTGACGAAAAGACAGGGTGCAGGATCTTGAGCTGTGCTGGGGAAAGATGTGCTGGATGGCCTCGGTCTGCCTCTTCACCGCCGAGAACTTCTGGGCAAAGTCATCAACGGTGTTGCCGAAAAGTCCATTCTGGTAGATAGGCACGTCGAGAAAGCGGGCTTTGTCGGCGTCCCTCATCTCAACCAGATTCTACCACAGGTGGCCGCTCCTGGACAACCATGGTGGACTTTGCCTGCCTGAGCACTCGAGACCACGCCCATTGAACTCCCCAATTCGCCTCCAGTGCCAGTCGGGCCAGCATCATACCCATGGGTAGAAGGCGCAGTGCGGGGTTCAGCAAGATTGGCTTTCCCCCAGAAGAAGGAAAGCTGCGAATGCAACTTTGTCATGGTCATATTCTCGCAATGAGAACATGAACCATCCACAAATGCTGCCTAAGTGTGATCGCTGCCCAGACATGTGAGGCAGTGCCCATTGCCATCAGAAGCGGAGAGATAACGGCCACATCCATGAATGACACAAAGATGGAAAGGCATCTTTATAAAGACGCATCTTTAAAAAGGCGTTCAGCATCAATGCGTATGCATCAATCAATGCAATGCATCAGATTATACACTCTTTTAGTGCTGTTGAAGCACTCAGTGGCGAAATCTGCACTCGTCGTGCAGAAGGAGAGAAAGCTGCTGGAAATGTGCCGTATATCCAACAGCATACGCTTCTTAAGAGGTGAATGGAACAGCAGTAGTATTCAGCTAACTGATAGTACAACCGCTCGGCTCAGAAGAAAAAATCTGAATGGAGTGGGCATTCCACTCCTTTTATTCCCCTATGTCTGGAAGAGTGACATGCAAATTCCACTTGCCAATTCTCACTGACCTTTTCTCAAAGAATGGGAGGTGTTCGGGGCTCTCGAGGGACCACTAGTGTCACTACATCAACATAACATCGAGTGAGTGACAGAAGGGGAACTTTGTGTTCAGCAGAAGAAAAAAAGTCATACAAATCAGGGATGGCATGATGAGTAAATGATGAGAGAATTTTCCTTTTCCTTTTAAATCTCACTTCACACATTATAGAGGATCTACAGGTGTAGTTCATTGCATTAACTAGGGACATGTTCCACAAATGTTTTACCACCATACTAATATATTTTTCGTCTTGATTTTCAACAGTATGTCTATTGTTTTATAATTTCGAACATAACAAACTTGGCTTAGTGAAATCCTACTTAATGCATCTCACACCACAGTAGAGGGTTTATAACAGCTTTATATTAGCTGCAACATTACAATGATTTTACAAAGAACAAGAGGTGTTGTTATTTATGCGTAGCACAAAGCATGAGTTTAAACAATAGTGGCAACAGCAAGTTGATAAAAGACAAAAACTTAAAAAGTTAGTGATTTAAATTAATCACAATAAAAAAGTAAAATCGTTCATTAGCCATTATTGTTATTTTTTTCCCTTTTTTGAACATGTCAGTTTACAATAACAATGCTTACAATGACATGGTCTAACTTTTTAATCCTTAAATATGTTTTACTTAGACCTTACAATAAAAAGAGTTATCAGTACAGAAAAATGCCTTTATTATTATTATTATTATTATTATTATTATTATTATTATTATACATTCTTCATAAAGTCCAGAAAGTGATCCCTTTCATAACGTCAAAGTATTTGACATAACGTCATAACATCCTGAGGCTTTGAATCATTTAGCCATTTAAACATTTAGACTGTTTATGTTTGCCATGCAAATTGGTGCATTAATATCGTATTCAGTTCAAGTGAGATTATATATCAACTTTTATTAGCCGCGTTCAAAGCTGTTGTAAAATGTCAATAAACACACATCTGTGACCTCACATTCTATACGGTGTGTTGTTTGGCAACAGTAAACAGCCTAGAGTGTTTTTAAACATTACTGTGCTTTATCATAATTTCTATTGCTATTTTACCAGAATAAACCAATAGAGTTATTTTATTATTGCAAAGGGAAATTTATGCTCTATTCTTTCCCCTTACCCATGGTAAAGTGATTGTACCCTTTATACATGGTAAAATCATTGTTACACAAGGTCATCTGTGGAGTATTTACACCAACTTTAAACATGGGTCATTTAATTAGAAAATGTTATATACATATATAAAATTGTTTACATTTTACTGATGCATCAAAACTCTGTTGATGAGTTCATTTAATGCCTGTGAGCATCAGTGCACAGCAGATCTGCTACTTAACAGCTGACCTAAAGTCTATTATTATACACATTTAATGAGCAAGATGACACTTGTTCATTAAATTGCTTGTTGAGAAAATTGGGTGGTGAGACTGAAAGCATCCCTAAGATTAAAATGCATGATCTTTCACAACACTGCCACTTTCTTTCTTTGTTTAACTGTCCTCCCTCCAGATTACATCTGCCTTTTGTTTATCGCAACAAGCCACAAGGTCAGAGCGACACCATTGCATTGTGATTTAATCTGAGTTTGTTGTTTTAATGAATGGATTACTTTGGCTATGTGTGTTTACTCATCACTTGCAGTTTACACAGGCTGCAGGCATTCTGGCAGACCTGTTACAATGCTGGATTATTGTGTGTTGTAAAGTGTTTCTCTTTCTGGATTTGACTTCAGATCTGATTTCACCTGGTCATGATTGATGCCAGAGGATTACATTTCTTTATTTGTATGCCTGAGATTGTCCTTTTATTTGAAAGATTTATTTGTACCCAGAGTCGGCTTATCTACAAAGCCGGAGATAAATACCGCCTGCTTACAGCAGGTAATTACCAGCTTGCACCAACTAATAACCAATTTACACCAGCTAATGACCAACTTGCAACAACTAATAACCAGCTTGCACCAGCTAATAACAAACTTTCTCCAGTTAATGACCAGCTTCCACCACCTAATAACCAAGTAATACCCAGCTCACACCAGCTAATGACCAGCCTGAACCAGATAATGACCAACTTGGTCCAGTTAATGACCGGCATTCACCAGCTAATGACCAACATGGACCTGTTAATGACCAGCTTTCACCAGCTAATGACCAGCTTCCACCTGTTAATGACAAGCTTCCACCACCTAATAACCAACTTGCACCAACTAATACCCAAATTACACCAGCTAATGACCAGTTTGAACCAGTTAATGACCAGCTTGCACCAGCTAATGACCAGCTTTCACCAACCAATAACCAGCTTGCACCAGCTAATGACCAGCTTGCATCTGTTAATGACCAGCTTGCATCTGTTAATGACCAGCTTGCATCAGGTAATGGCCATTGTGTACCAGCTAATGACCAGCTTGGACCAGTTAATAACCAGCTAATGAAATGTTTGGACCAGATTGGACAAGTTAACAACCAACTTGCACCAGCTAATGGACCTTCTTGTATCAGCTAATGACCAGCTTGCACCAGTTGATGACCAGCTTAGACCATCTTATGGTCATCTTGGACCAAGCAATGACCAAACTGGACTAGCAAATTACCAGCTTGGTACAGCTAATGACCAGTTTGGACCATCTTAGTCCAACTAATAACCAAGTTGCTCTAATTAGTGAACAGCTTAGACCAGCTGTTGACCAGCTTAGACAAGTTAATGATCAAATTAGACCAGCTCAGAAGTGGGTGGTGGATGTGATTGTGCTATGATACATAGCTATGTGGGACCTACGTGCCCACTGCACAAGGGGTATGGCTACGTCTTGGGCTCTATTCAAGGGAATTTCAGTCCAGGAGGTTTGTGCTGCTGCAAGTTGGTCTTTCGCATACACAGTCGTAAGACTTCACTGGCGCATTCTGTCCTTGAGGCCGGCTTGCAGAGTATTACATATTAAGCAGACATGTATTAACTCAAAAAATAAGTCACCTTTTCCTTTTCCATTTGTCTACATCTCTTGACTGAGGCCCTATGGGAGATGATTCAGGCTAAGTTAGGTGTTTTTTGGTGTCTCTCTCTGTTTTCTGTGTCTGCTTCAGTCAGCATATTTTTCATACAGGAGTTGTCAATATTCCATAGTGAAAAACTGAACGAATGTTAGAAAGATTACCTATGGTTACTCACGTAACCCTGGTTCTATGATAACAAGAAGTGGGGAATCTCATGTCAATGCCCTCCTTGCAGTTCACACAGAGAAGAGATATGCAGAGAATGAGGTAGCTGCAGGTAGCTGCAATTTATATTGGGGAGGTGGGATTACCCAATGGCAACAGGGATTGGTCAGTAATTTTTCCACAGATGTGGTGTCATTGGTGCTTCTGCAATCGGTCATGCCTGAGGCGTACCCATAGTGAAATACAGAACAAATGTTAGAAATGCAACAGCTACTGTATTCCAGAACACAGCTACTGTACCAGCTTAAGCTGAACTTGCAAGCAGGGAGATAGACGTGTTTTAATCAAGCAAGTAGTTTAGCTGTGCAGAGCAAAGCAGTGAAGCAGAGGAGTCGCAGAAACTAAACCCACATGTAATATGAACATTCTCAGTGTTTCAGACTCTAGTCTTATCTCCACTGCACGGATGCTCTTCCCCCTCACCTACAAATACTTAGGGGAGGGAGAGCAGGCAGCAGAGAGCAACCTGAAGGGAATGTCTTGACATAATATCTCTTGGCAGCTTTGTAGGCCCCAGATTAAAGGAGTGTGGCATCTGGCACATGGGGATCTTTGAGAGAGTCAGCCCACGTATCAGGCAAAGGTGTCACTTGCAGATTCACGAGGAGTGGTCCCACGATTCTCACACCAGACTTGTTCTAATTTGTCTGCGGATGGTTCTTATCCATAGCCACGGGCATACTGTGTGTGTATGCTGGCAGAAGATCAACTAGAGAACGGCTAGAGAGAGATAGAGAGTAAAGGATGAATAAAGAATGAATCTCTCTGCTTCTCCTCCTCCTCAGCCTCTGTCTGCCATGATTTTATTTTATATCTACAGTATACCCAAGCAAATGTACACCCACTCTTTTTTCCACTCTTACCAAGAAAACTTAGACACTTTTTCATTGAACACATTTGGACCAATGCACATATGCACTGTTTTTTTAATTGATTGGTTCTTATGTGCTCTTCATTTTTCATCTAGATGGATGAGCAGGCCATGCTAGAAGATACACAGGTTGCTCTCACAGACCTGGAAAACGTCACCTTTTGTTTCAGGCAATTTGAAGGAGAGCCTCTTGTTGCTAGTGAGTACCTTGTATAGGAAACATATATATTTGCATACATATATAAAGTTTTTAAGGATTATATTATTATTGTTAATATCAATAATAGCAGTAGTCTTTGGTTTCTTAACTTCAATATTCCAAAATGCACTGTCTTGGCATACAATCTTTTATTCATAGAGCTCATTCTGACTCCACCATGCTTAAAGTTTTTTTTCTCTGTCTCCAGATATGCCCATCTCATACCAAGTGGAGGGCACTCGGCAGGCTTTGAAAGTCTGTTTTTTCCTGGAGGCATTTTATTTCCAGCAGTTACCCCAGAGACTAAGACACAGTGGCAGCTTCAAAATCTACCCCATCCTGTTCACCCAGGGTAGGGTATTTGTTAAAACATGGCTAGTTGCCATGCAAAAATAAATAAACAAGTAAATAAATAAAAATGCTGAATTGTGCTCTTTCAAAGTAAAGTCATGTCAATGCCTCAACTTGCTTTTTTTATTATTTAATTACAATATAACTAGTTAAAAATCTGTAGAATCACCCCCAAAGATTCACACAATGTTTCTTTCATAGCCTTGGAGAGCATGGAGGGATATTACTACAGAGACAATGTGTCAGTAGAGGAGTATCAGGCACAAATCAATGCTGGATCTCTGGAGCAGGCCAAGCAATACTACAAGAGACTCCGGTGAGTGTGCGTCACCTGACAGTCAATCTCAAAGCTGATCTCCTGACAACTCTCAAACTGCATTGCTTTCCCTCTTTCCCCTCACAATTTAAATTTTAATCTGTTCTTTTTATGATGTGGAGTTAAGATTAGTTTAAAAAAATCAGTTTGATCCTTACTGGCTATGGAAAGTTGTAACTGGAAGACCGTTTTTAAAGCAAGTGGTAGATTTTGTTATACAACAATTAGTTATGGTCCTCTAATCTGATTTGACAGCAGCATTCCAGGAGTGCTGATATTTACTGTTTATATCATTCCACTTGTTTGTGTCTATGGAATTCCAGGCAGTCTGTCCATCTGTGCATTGCTCAGCGACACACAACAGTTGATCCTGCTGTGGCTTAGTTTGGAACTTTTTCCATTATCCATCCATCCAACTTTTTCCATTAGTGGAGCAAAAATAACTGGCCATTTTGTGACTAAAATATAAATTACTCAATATGAACTTCTTGTTTATGAGACTGTTTTATAAAAGCAATATCAAAATCATGCCATAGTACTAAATATGAGCACAGCTGTGATTCTTAATATTCCCTACTGCACATCAGACAGAGTGTACATGATTTCAGAAGATGATGTCTGCATCCAAAAACTACTTATGTTGAAAGCATGAATGGTATTTTTGAAATAGGGGGAAAAAAATCTTAAAATTTGAAGTCTGTCTATCTGCTCATAATTGATACGTGAGGCTGTTTGTGAAATTGATTTTGATGGTTAGATTGAGATGCATCTTCCCCCAGGCCTCATGATGGGTTCAGTTTAAATCAGATGCCAAAACTGATTGTACTTTACCATGACCAATGCCTCAGATATCTCCCATTACATTCCCATCAAAATAACTCAAGATATCTGTATCCATCATATGTAGAGTAGTTATAAACAGCCATAATGCTGCTTAAGTCATATTTTAAAGTCTTCATAGGCCTCCAAGGGAATTAAAATGTCTGTTGAAAGATGTAAGTTGATTCCAAACCCTAAACATCAGTACTAACACTTACGTGACTATAAGTACACACTATATGAGTGAATTATATGTTTATGTTAAGTAATCATTGTATAGGACCCCCATAACATGCGCTCTGAGCAGCTGATGGATAGAGGTTGTATAGCCCATAGCCCATAATGTAAGTATCTGGAGCAGATTCATTCAAGAGAGATTTATCAGTCCAGTGGGATAGGAGAGAGTGGTAAGGAGTTGAGTAGCCTGACAGCCTGGGGGAAAAAGCTGTTTAAGTGTCTGGTAGTTGCAGTACAGATGCTCCTGAACCGTTTTCCAGAAGGCAGTAGGGCAAACAGTTTGCGGGATGGGTGTGAGGTGTCAGCAATGATGCTGGATGCATGGTGGATGCAATGTTTATCAAAGAGTTCTTAGAGAGTAGGGAGGGAGACTTCAATGATCTTCTCTGCTGTCTTCACTATCCGATGTAGGGACTTACAGTCAGAGGCACTGCAGTTTCGAACCAGACAGTAATGCAGCTGCAGAGGATGCTCTCTGTGGTTCCTCAATAGAAGGTGGTAAGAATAGGAGAAGGGAGGCTGGCTTTCTTCAATCTCTGCAGGAAGACGCTGCTGGACTTTTTTAGCAATGGCGGTGTTGAGTGTCCAGGTTGCAGTTGCACTCCCACGAACAGAGGAGTGTGGGTAACTCTTCTGAAGTCAACAACCAGCTCTTCAGTCTTGTCAATGTTTAGAGACAGGTTGTTGTCCACCAACCGATTGACCTTTGCTCTTTATGTGGTCTCATCGTTGTTACTGATGAGGCTGACCACCGTTGTGTCATCCGCAAATTTTATGATATTGTTTGAGCTGTGCTGGGCAGCACAGTTGTGGGTGAGAAGGGTGAACAACAGAGGGCTGAGCACACATCCCTGCAGTGTGCCAGTGCTCAGCTTGATGACCCTGGAGGTGTTCTTTCCTATACAGACAGACTGGGGCCTGTTAGTCAGGAAGTCCAGGATCCAATTGCATTGGGAGATGTTCATGCCCAGTAGGCTCAATTTTCCTACCAGCCTCATCGGGATAACTGTATTGAATGCTGAACTGAAATCTATGAACAGCATTCTGACATAATTGCCTTTTCTATCCAGATGTGTGCGTGTGAGGTGAAGTGCATTGGAGATGGCATCATCAGTGGTCTGGTTGGAGTGCTAAGCAATCTGCAGAGGTTCAAGGTGGTCTGGGAGGTGGTATTTCATGTGCCTCAATACCAGCCTCTCAAAGCACTTTGTAATAATGGGCATGAGTGCTACAGGTCGGTAGTCGCTGAGGCAGGACACTGTTAACGTTTTAGGCACTGGGAGGATCTTAGTTGTTTTGAGGCAGACAGGAACTGTTGCTTAGAGAAGGGTCGGTGGAAATGGCAGCCAACTGATCAGCGTATTCCCTGAACACCCGGCCAGGTATATTGAAGTCCAGCAGCTTTTCATGGGTTAACTTTACGCAAAGTAGTCTTTACGTCGGCTGTGGACAGACAGAGGACATGATTATTGGAAGGAGGGGTTGTCTTCCTAGCAGGGTCTATGTTCTGTGCCTCAATTTGTGCATAGAAGTAATTTAGTGCACTGCTGCATAACTGGGGTGATTGTTTGTAGTCAGTGATGGATTGTATACCTTGCCATATGCACTGTGTGTCCTTGTGAAGTCTGCTAAGTTGTTTTGAACTTTTTCTGCATGGGTGAGTTTTGCCTTTCTGATGGTCCGGGAGAGTTCAGGTCTGGATATACTGGGAGCCCTTTCATCTCCAGACTTGAAGGCAGCATCCCTGGTTTTCACTAGAGTCCGCACTTCTGCAGTGAACCATAGCTTTTGGTTTGCCCGAGTCTTGATTGTTTTGGAGACAGTAATATCCTAAATACACTTGCTAATGTAGCCAGTGACTGAGTCTGTATACTCCTCCAGGTCTACGGAGATAATGTTTTTGGATGGGTCTGTATATTGGGGTGAGAATAATGGAGATGCGGTCAGATTGTCCAAGGTGGGGGCGGGCTCGTAAGCACCCTTAATGTTTGTATAACCAAGGTCCAGCATGTTTTCACCATGTGTGGCAAAATATATGTTTGGTAGAATTTTGGTAGTTCAGGTTTCAGGTTTGTGCTGTTGAAATCCCCAGTGACAATGAAGCAGCTGTCGGGGTGAGCCATTTGTAGCTTGTTGATTTTCTTGTGCAGTTCACCCAGGACTCTGCTAGCATTAGCATTAGTGCTAGGGGGATGTAGACAGCAATGATGATCACTATTGTGAACTCTCTTGGGAGATAAAAGGGTCTGCATTTAATTGCCAGGACCTCCATGAGTGCTGGGAGGTCCGTAGGTTGTTTCCTGAATGAGAAGCTCCCATTGAATTCCCCAGATCGCCACATTGCTAACCGATTCCACCTCATACCCTAGGTAGAAGGACCGAGCCGTGGAGCCGCTGGTGTGGCATTCCCTCTTATGAAGGAAAGATGTGACCGCAATGTAGCCATTGTCATATTCTCACAATGAGGACATGAACCATCCACGGACAAGGTCTACATGTGGGAAGCACCCAGATACGTGAGACAGCGATCGTGGCCATCAGAAATGGAGAGATAACGACCGCAACCACGAATAACACTGAAATGAAAAAGCATCTTGAAAAAGACACTTTCGTGAGTGCCACTCTTTTAGTAGGGAAATATTCTCTTTTTAGGAGAATAAACAGGAAAATCAGCTCTTTTACTGTTGAAGCACCCAGGGGTGATTCTCTACACAACACCAGTGCGAGAGGGGGAGAACCGCTGTACTGCACCATAGAATTCAACAGCTTGTAAGAGCGAGAGATGAAAATGGCTTGGCAGAGTAGTTTCAGCTCAATGAAATATAACCGTTCGGCTCCGAAAAAGAAATCTTGAATGAGTGATTGCATTTTCCCTCCTTATATATACGTACATCCTGGGGAGTGGCATGCAAATTCCACTCACCAAATTTCATTGACCTTTTCTCAAAAGATCAGAGATGAATGGCACTCCCAAGAGTGACCCGTAGTGTCACTTCATCGACACAACGTTGAGTGAGTGACAGAAGGGGAAATTGTATTATATATCATATGCAAATATGCAGATATCTTGTTTAAAAAAAAAAAGTAATTCACAAACCATTTTCTTCCCATTGAACGTTCATCTAATATCTTCCTCTGAAGCGTGTATTCCATCAGCCAGAATAAAAACACCATGATCGGGATAAAAATTTCCTCTGATTCACAAATCATGACATCATCGTAACAATCCAAGCAAGCGATCCAGGCTATTTAAATTGCCAGGAGATTGCTGCTCACGCTGGATCTGGCATGTGTGCAATGAGTAAATGTCTTATTCACTATTACACTGTATGTGCAATTTGTTTGATTTGGTATTTTTTGAGAAAATGCAATTGCTAATGTGGACATGCCATCCATGGTTGCTGGAATACTGTGTGAACTGTTATTTCCTTCTTTTTTAAATTACTAAAATTTGATGACTAAATAGAAATCAGAAGAAACTGCTATCTCCATTTAAAATACAATATTATTTAATTTTATTTAATTTATAAAATATTTATATTATAATAATTATATATATTAATTTTTTAAAAAGTTAAAGTTTAGTTGAAATTGAGTAAATATAGTGCTAAATAGTTTATTATAATTATTTTTTTTAGCAATTTTATGTTTGTTATTTACTATATTAAACTGTGTGATATATCAGAATTGTATCAGCCACCCTGCACTCTGAATATCAGCGTCAGCCATTAAAAAACCCATATCGGTCGATCACTACAAGCTACCTATTTGAAAATGTAGTCAGTTACAGGACAAGTTTCATTCAAAAAGTTTTGAATGGTTAATCTATGTGAACCATCCGAACAATCCAGTTCACTAATCCTTCAGTGAATTGTAAATCAACAAAATATCAATATAGTTTTGTTTGATACAATACTACTTGTTAGAAAAAGTAGCTAGTTGTTATAAAGCTACTCTCACTCTACTATAAAATGTAAGAAAATGTTTGTTACTTCTCAACACTGGTGCTGCAGTTCAACTCTGACAGCTAACAAGTTTAATTTTATTCATGTGAGATTACAGAGGCTGTAACCCTGCTGTAATGCATAAATATGTAATTCTTTTAGTATGTGCGTTTTTATGCAGGTGTTGAAAAGCCTTACAGGGAAGGCGATTCAGCTAAGTCAAGTTATTAGAAAAATTTGTGCAGATAAGCTTTAAAGAAATTGGCAAGGAGCCTCCTGGTGTAATGTGGAACAGATGTAAACTGGGGCTGAAGATGATGGAGAAGGACATGAGTGGTACAGTATGAAGGTAGAGAGAGAGAAAACAGAGAGTTTAAGAATATCCTTAGGCCCTTAGGTGCTGGGTTGCCAGATTTATAAAGAAAATAAATGTGTTTTTAGATTGTGTGGTTGGGTGAGCAAAGACACACACAGTGGGTGTGGCATTAGGCTTCATAGAAGGCTTTTATTTAAAAATGAAAATTAAAAATATTGAAGCAGATATTTTTAACCACTAAGCTACATTACTCCAGATTTGGTTCTGACTTAGACCAGACCCTTAATTCCTGTCTATTTTCTTTACCCAGTTGGTTCAGTATCCAGCCTCTCTGTCTTCATCTATAGAGTTTAGTGCATATAAATACAGTAAGTATTGAGTCAACTGTGGACTGTCCACCCACACTCAAGACTTAAACATGCAGACATCTCATACATACTAATATAGCTCACCCATAAATCCTGAAACCCTGTATTACTGTCATACCTTAATTCAGGTGGCTTTTTAAACTCTTGTATAACAGCACAAGTTGTGGTTGAGGTTGGAATTAGGGCTGGGATCACCCATACAGTGTTGCAGAATGTGTGTATATAATTACATTTAAGCATTTATGGATTTGGCAGATGCTTATATCCAAATCTGCATTCAAGCTATACATTTTACAAGGTTATGCATTCCCTGGGAATTAAACCCTTGACCTTGGCTTTGCTAGTACCATGCTCTACTAGTTGAACTACAGGAAATGTATGCTTGTGAAATGTAAGGATGTGCAAAACTTTCAATTTTCATTATCGACTCTTCGGTTGGTTGTTTGAACGACTTCTCGACAATACTGGATAAGATAATAAGGATAATAATTGATGCTGTTAGTCGATTGTATTTTTTTAATCGTGATTAATCGCATAATTTTTCATAGTTAATTGCGATTAATCGCAGATTATGAAAGTGCTGAAATTTGACTCTAAGCATAACAGTTTTCTTGTCAAAATGCATTTATTTCCTTTTTGGAACGAAAGCAAAATTATATGTAACAATATAATACTTAATTGACATTTTCCAAACAAAGCTTTCCACAGTATTAAGATTAACAAATTCAATTAAAATGTAAATGTTTTCCAAAGTCTAATTTAGAAGTTGACTAACTGAAATAACTAGTCTCCCCATAGGTTGCATATTCATTGCAATAAGCATTAAATCTCTATAAGTATCATCCTCCGCAACATTATCCTGCCGGTAGACTGTGGCTATCCGCTTTCCTACAGCCATCATGAGCTGTGTTCATGATTCACATCAAGGTGTCAGTGCTAGTGTCAACCTCGGCTTTGATCTCCACATTAAACGTGCTGCTGACAATGTCTTTTTCTGCGTTTTTGTGAAAGTTAAGACTTGACCTGCTTCTGTAGTAATTAAATTATGCCTTACAGAGACTGTAAAGTACTTGCTTTCTATCACAAATACCATCAGGGCATCTTTTGGACATAAGAGGTCCTTTCCCATCACTCTGTGTTTGTTGTGGTGTCATCAGTGTAATGACTCCAGGCGGACACATCGCAAAGATTCCGCCCTAGTCCCACTAGTGTTTTTGCTGGCTTATGCTTTATTAATGGTAAATGTGTTATTCGTGATTAAGATAAATTGCACAAAACTATGAAATTAAGAAAAGTCTCATGGAGTCTCTGGAGATCCTTGCTCCGCATTTAAAAGCGCAGAACTCTAAGATAATTTTGCTTGTACACATATAGTTCATCAAATCAAGCAGTTTAACCTTTCTAACTGCTACTTTTAACTTTGTTGGCTGTAACAGCAGTGGTGTAGAAATTGACTAAATTTCAAGCATTAAAGAGACTAAACGTCTTGCAGAAGGTTTTACTGTGTGGGCTGTTATTCACTTTAAGCACAGCAAGCTATAATCATGCAAAAATGCTCTCCAAGAAGTTACATCTCTCAATTGTTTTGAGAATTTCATCTCCCAATAAAACCACCATCTCTAAACATATTATTGTACTAATTAACTAGTCAGTTGTTGGACGACTAGTTGATTAGTTGACCAAGGTAGCTCATTAATAGTAAAATGTAAGTAAAACAATAAACACATCAAAATTAAAAAAAATATATAAAAAATTTAATCTTATAGTAATTTTATAGTTAGAGATTTGTCTAAAATTTTAAAAACAACATGCTTGTTTAGTCCAATCTATATAATCATCCTTTATTCAATCCTACAGCATTATCTTGATAAAATAAGGCATCCATGGATGGAACCCAAAGGTCTTCAACTCTGTTCAGATGTAACATACTGTATTGTATATTACTGTACAAATGTGATTTGTAACATTACTTCTAACATGTATGCTCCTACTGATCAGAATAAAGCCTGGAGATCAGCTCCGTGGACTTAAAACAAAAACCCGATGTCTGCTTTACAAAAAGACAATCTTATGCTCATGCCATGATATATATAAAGGTCATAAATTCAACCACATGTGTCCATGAGGATGGAAAAGTGCGATTTGATATGCCCCAGTGATCTATTATCTCCACAACTTCTTTCAGTGAATGTAGCATGCCACGATGAGATCACTGAAATCATCCTGAAATATAAAGCGATCTTCAAATTACAAACACATGTCAGGTCCCATGCGGATGGGAGCTCTGTGTTTATGGGCCTTAACCTTTCCATCTCAGATCGTGTAAGTGTATCAAGTCTCTGACAACCATGTTTAGTTGTATGTTTATCCCTGGAACCAGTTAGGCACTTCATCTAGTAGATTTGTCATATACCAGGGGTGTCCAAAATCAGGCCCGTGTGCCATCTGCTCCCTCTGACTGCTCCGATGCGGGCTGCAAGAGACTTTAGAAATAGAACAGAATTAGGCCCACTATGGAGAAATTGTATGAAATAAATTTTTTGGGCACTGGATATCGCTATCAAGTGCAGCCGCTATTTACAGCGCATCGTCTCCGCTAGTGTGTTATGTGTCATCACCAGCTTCATCCACTGGCTCAACAGGATGAAGTGAAAGAATGATGCATTTATTAAAGGATTGACATCATGTTAGATACTTTACTCATGTACTTTTTCTTGTAAAAATGGCTCGATACCTCACATCATACAACTAAGTTGAAGTGTTGTGCGTATGGCTGAAATGTTTAATGAGCACACACAGAGAAGCACAAACCAAGCATACTCTTCCAGAACGTCCACTGTTGCACTGGGAAGTATACTGAATGGTGACAAGGACAACCTATTTCAGGGTTTGAATCTGCAACCTTTTGAGAGCGAGAAGGATGCAAGAGCAGATGGTAGAAATAGCAAGAATGAGTACTAAAAAAGTGAGAGAGTGTGAAAGAAAAATTTTTAGTTTTTAAAAAAAAATTGTAGTTAGAAGAGAGATAAAAATCCTTCATAACAATGCACAAAAAGAGTAAAAATCTAATTTATACCTACTTTAAAACTCATGAGCTTCAGATTTAATGGTTCAGGGCAACTTTTATGCTTTACTGTTTTGAAGACACTATTTTTTTGTCTATTTGTACGATATCCAGCACTACATTATGTTACGATACTCTGTTGTCTGCCTTGTGTTTTTTCCCTTACCACCTCCAAAACTACAATTGCCATAATTCCCTCCTAGTCTATGTGTCTGAGTTTCATTGGTTCATTGTTTAATTACCTTGTTATCAGTTCTAGTTTGTCATTGGTTTTAGTTTATTGTCTTGTTATCTTGTTTTGAGTTTTGGTTTTCCATTGGCTTACGTTTCCCCTTGTTTTTGTATTTAAGTCCTCATGTTTACCTTGTCCCTTGTCGGTTATTGTTTGGTAAATGTTTCATATCATCCCTGCCCTAGACCTTGTTCTTGCCAGTGCCCTTCATAGAAGTTTCCTGTATTTATACCTTTGTTTTCCCATTGTGGATGTTTTACTTGTTCCTGTGTTCACCGTTTGCTTGACTTCGTGCAACTCTCAATAAAACTGCAAGTAGATCCAACTCCTCGTCTGCCCTCTTCGTTACACGTTAGTTCACGTTAACAGGACACAGCCCTGGAAGCCTTCAAAGAGAACTTCTTTGATTATGCAATGTGCTAATGTAGCATTCGCTGAGTTTATTTCAGCAGAAGTTGCATTGTTTCATGGATACAACTTTGGGGACAGTGCTGTGACTTACAGTACTTCTTTTCATGTGGAATGGACATTAGTTAGATTATAGTTGGCACATTTAATCAAATCCATGACTCATCTGAATATGTTTTTTAAGAAGTGTTCTAAGTCTAGTTCCCCGTCTGTCACTCACTTTGACGTTGTGTCGAAGATGCGACACTATGGGTCTCTCTTGAGTGCCGAATATACCGCTGATCACTGCCGTGCATATCACCAGAGGTAAGAAGAACAGGTAAGTGTGACTCGCAGCTCGCTGCATACACGACCATTGGCGGCAAAGAAAATTTCTGAATGAAAGAGTTGTATTTCCCCGCCTTTATACCCGTATGTCCGAGGGTGGGACGTGCAAATTCTGTCTTCCAACTTCTCACTGGTCTTTTTTCATAGATCAGAGGTATATTCGGTGCTCGAGAGACCCCTGGTGTCGCTTCTTTGACACAACGTCTCTTTCCCTCCATCAGGGAATGGAGGTTACATCCGTAACCTAGACATTCATGTCCAGTTCACATCAAGTTCATACCCAGTATCC
The DNA here is from genome assembly GCA_032164185.1 of Moxostoma hubbsi. NCBI lineage: Eukaryota > Metazoa > Chordata > Actinopteri > Cypriniformes > Catostomidae > Moxostoma > Moxostoma hubbsi. The sequence continues at coordinate 19,623,569 of JAVLUX010000033.1, forward strand.
CTACATAACCAGGACTTCAAAGTGCTCCTAATACTCTCAATAATTCAGTATTAGACTTAAAGCCTTGATGTGGCAACAGATCTGTTTGTGGTGGCTGATTTTACTGATGAGGAACAATTTAAAAGACCCTAGCCAGCCACTTTCATGTCATTTGGGATTCATTTTAAGTTCAAACTGTTAGATTAGTTCTAATTTAGTTTGCACACTAAAATACATTTAATGGACAGTTGTTTTTGAATGTTGTCCCAAAAAAGGCACTAATTTGAGCACAGTTGATTTCAGTTCTAAACTCCAATGGATTCTTTGTCTTGAGTTATTGGTGTTTGACTTGTTTGTAGTGGTCTCTGTGGTCCAAGTCATGTGGTTGTGGTATTTGATACAGATGGTAGCTTGTTCTTGTAATTTTGACTCTCACACAGCTTTAATTTACATTTATGCATTTGGCAGATGCATTTATCCAAAGTGACCTCAGTGCATTGAAGGTACACTTCATCAGTTTGTGTGTTCCCTGGGAATCGAACCCATGACCTTGTCGTTGTTAGTGCCATGCGCTACCAGTTGAGCTGCAGGAACCCCTGACTTAATGCTTTGCTAATCACATGTCCAGAAGTTGACATAAGAGATGGAATTGTTTGAGAGATCTGAACCAAATGGGAAGATGCCAAACAAGTACTAAAATAAGTGGAAGAATTTGTTTGCTGTTTATGGTTACTTTCATTTGAGTGTGTATGTGTGTGTGAGTGTGTGAGTGAGTGTCTGCGTTCGTACATGCATGGAACCAGTTTGACATCATTTTTGTGAATCTGTTTGTAATTAGTCGAGGTTCATTGAGGTCTTGCATTGGGTCATAGTGGTGGTTGAGCCCTAATTCTATTTTTAGATTTATTGGTCCATTTAAATGCATGATGGCATGATGGCCTGGAAGCCTCATAATGACCATCATGCGATTCCGAGTCTCTGAGAAACCAAATGAATAATCAAACTGAACTGTACAAAAAATTGCGTGATTTTTCTATTTTTTCCCCCATTGTATTGTGTACACACCTGCCTGTGATGTGTTTTTTATGGGTTTAACAGCATTAGCATAGACCATATGTTACCAAATTATGAAACAAAATTATAGAACTCATTTCAAATAAAAACAAACTGTTGAACTAGTCATGTTAGAGGTCATTTTAGATGAATATTCTGCTTGAATAACGAGAAGCAGAAGTTTATTTATAAAGCACACTTAAAAACAACAAGTGTTGTAACCAAAGTGCTGTACAATTCTTTGCAAACATTAATAATAAAAATGAAATAGAACTTATAAAATGTTAAAAAAGAACAAATTAATAAAACATTAAAAAACCTACACAAATTTTTTTTTAGAATTCTCAACCAACATTATAGGCTAGAGAGAAAAAAAATGTGTCTTCAATCTAGATTTAAATATAGGCAATGAGGAAGAAGACCTAACAACAAATGGGAGTGCATTCCACATCTTGGGGGCCGCAACCACAAACGCCGATCACCTATGGTTTTCAAACGGGATCGGGGAACAGAGAGGAGTAACTGATTTGATGATCGAAGAGACCTAGATGAATGTAGATGAAGTAAATCTGCAATGTACTGAGTGGCTAAACCATGCAAGGCCTTATAAATATACAGCACGACCTTGAAATTAACTCTGTAGCTAACTGGAAGCCAATGTATGGAATCGAGAACTGGGGTAATATGCTCTCTTTTCTTGGTACCCGTTAGAAGTCTAGCTGCTGCATTTTGGACTACTTGCAGTCGTGAGAAAGAAGATTGAGACAGACCCACATATAAGGCATTGCAGAAATCAAGCCGTGAAGTAATAAGAGCACGAATCACTATTTCCAAGTCCTTCTGTAAGAGAAAATGTTTTAATTTAGCAATGGACCATAGATGAAAAAGCTTCCTTTAACAACAGCATTTATCTGCTTATCAAATAATAAGTCAGAATCAAAGATGTCACCAAAGTTCTTAACTCTATTGTGCATGGTTAAAGACAAAGTACCTAACTGACTTTCAATGTCAGTGATTTGTAACGAAGAGCCAAAAGCAATATGCTCGGTTTTATCCTCATTAAGCATGAGGAAGTTTTCAGATATCCATAATTTAACTTCCTCAAGACAGGAGATGAGATTACTGATGGAACAACAATCATTAGACCTGACAGGAAGGTAAAATTGTGTGTCATCAGCATAACAATTTTATGCTACACTGTACTTCTGAAAGATAGAGCCTAAAGGAAGCATATAAAGAGAAAAAAGCAGAGGACCCAACATGGAGCCTTCTGGGACACCCCATGTGAGCAGTGTTGGGGAAGAGAAGTGATTATCAATACTGAAAGAAAAAGTTCTTTCCTTCAGATATGAGGAAAACCAGCTTAATGCAATTCCCTGGATGCCAACCACCTTCTCAAGACGATTTAAAAGAATGGAGTGATCAATTGTGACAAATGCTGCACTGAGGTCTAGAAGAATTAAAATGGCCCCGTTGGCAGAATCCAGGGAGACTAAAATGTCATTGGTCACATTTAATAGTGCAGTCTCAGTACTATGCAGTGACCTAAAGCCTGATTGAAATCTGTCAAATATGTTGAAGGTGGTTAGATAAGAATAGAGCTGTGAATAAACCACCTTTTCCAAGATTCTGGACAGAAAAGGCAAGTTTGAAATAAAAAGCAGGAAATTAAATTAAAAGCAGTAAAGAAACATTTTTAAATACTGTAAGTATAGGCTATAGTTGAAATAGAATACTAAGCTTTTCTTCTTTTTTTCTTTTACTAATTTATGTAATTTTTTTAAGGTTAATTTCACTTATTTAATTATTAGTTAATTTTTTCATAACTTATTTTATTTCACTTCTATCAAAATGTGGTCAAGACAGTTTGCCTAAAAGAACACAACACGTTTGGTTATCTTACGCACAATTTACACGTCGGGAGCAGATGTACATTTTGTGTGTACCAACTAATGTTTTGAAAATACAAAAACTTGAATCTGAGAATTTATGTCGGAATGGCTTTATGAACGATGTACACAAAAATTGGATTGTGTTTCATAAATAAGACCAAATGTAGTTTAATACTTAAGAGTTAGGGGTCTAGTGATGCTTGATAAATAGTTTTTAATTTTATCTGCTGAATTTTTTATGTATATTTTACAAATGAAACACATTATTTTCTTTTTTTAATATTCTATGTTTGAGGGTATTATCACATCAGGTTACATAATTCATTAAATTTTTGTATGTATGTAGGCCCTATGTGTAAGAGGGAGTGTGTGAATAGAAAATGACAGGTGAATCATCAAAATGTTCATTTTTTTATTTGATATAATAGAATCTATGGGAATAATGATTCATGGCCATCAGGCTTTTAAATGTGTGTAAATGTATTTTGACAGCTACTGGGGGAAAGAAACTAAATTGTAGTCTAAGAATTAAAAATACAATTATACCAACACAGTTCCATACTATCATGATCGTTTGCTGTAAAGCACAATGTGTTCATGCATCAATGTCTACTCATGCCTGACTACCACAGAGTACAATGAGTAATGTTTGTGAAATAGGGACAGAAGTTATGTTTTTCAGGTTTTAAGATGAAACAGTGGCTGCAATTTTCTTTTAGGCCAAGAAAAGAGAGGCACAGTGAGAGTGGCCTATCCTTGGATCCTGTCCAGCATTTCCATTAAAGTTGCTCTTAAGAGCCATAGAAAGAAAACAAAAGCCATCAGTTACTACACACTGTGCCTTGAAGGAATAACCACTGCTCTGTTACGACTCCTGCACAACTCACAGTGTCCCACAGTTGCCACACACAGAAAAGTAGGCGAGTAAATACACCAGAGAACATTCTAATATAGATAAAACTGTCCACTGTTTTTAATGGATTAAATTTGCCTGCCTGAACAGCAGCGGCTTATTGGAGTATGACCACCAGAACTAGAATCCCTGCCATTCTCACAATGTGGGAGATTTGTTTGTTATGCTTCACCTTGGCTGAAATTTTATGCTGCTTGACTATGAGGCCCTGGTTTCTTTCTTTCTTTCTTTCTTTCTTTCTTTCTTTCTTTCTTTCTTGCCATATAAATGTGATGGTACTTGAATTTGGGTCATCTTTCATATTTATCAATCATCATTGTACCAGAGTACTCTTTGTAAGGGTTGCTGGTAAAACTTTCATAAAGTCTGTGGTGACAGACAAAGAGGTATTGAATTAGTGTTAAAAATGCAGTGGATAGTCAATAACTTGTCTAAGGTCCCTTGTCACATACCTCCATGCACACTTCTATCAGTGCAGTGTATGTTTTTTAGCAGAGCAGTCTTGGCATGAGCTAATTTTTCTGCTGTGAAACTGAACAGCGAATAGGCGATTGATCTAGTGACATAAATCTTCAGCTCCATCTGGTGCTGCCTGAGTGAGCCAGATGAGGCTGTTGGGTTTTATGAAGCATGAAAGCCCATTATGCCCGTCTGCATCCTGGTACTTTGTGTAGCACAGCGGGCTATTGTTTTAAATCAGTTGATTCTTTAGGCACAGTCTCAAAATGAGGGGCACTCTACATAACTGGCTAACTGGAGCCACTGGTTGAGAACTTTATGAAAGAGACCCAGTTTTAACTGGTCTGTTCTTTGGATAGTGTATTATAATGTTTATGATACCATAGTATAATTGTGGCCTCATAATAGTCAGCTTAGCCCATGAAAAAAAAAAAAAAAAAATCAAATTTCATCCTTTGAATATCTCAGTTGTTACTCCTAGATAGCCATGAGACAAATGGACATTTTCGCTTAAGACTTTTGTTCATGCCTTTCATATTTTTCTCCTGAGAAAGATACTAAAGTTTTCTATCAAAAGTCAGGTATTTCAATATGTCATCCAATTCTTTCAAGACCAAATGACATGAGCGATCACAATCATTTTATAGCCTATACTCTCACTATTTGTCAACCATTCTCAATATTTGTAATGTTATTTCTCCTAAATAATTTTAGGCGATATTTAATTGAAAACTTAAATGTTAAAGTTGTTACATAAAACGTAACTTTCGTTAAGTTAAAATAATTTTCCGGGTTCATTACAAGTTAAACTCATTCAACAACATTTGTGGCATAATATTTAATACCACAAAACTTTTATTTTTACTTGCTCCTCCTTTTCTTTAAGAGTTCTTTAAGGGGGCCGATCCATAAACATCCAAATACTCACCGTTTCAAAAGTATAACAACAAGACGTAAACAATATGCGTGTTAACATGATTTTAGTGTTATAAAATTTCTGTGTAAAGTTATAGCCAATTTTACAACTTTTTACAACAATGTAATGTCAACAAACGCTAAAACCCTAAAATGACTATAAAAATGTAAATTTTTATAAAACTTTACATTTGTGGTTCTGTTGGTTATATAGTCCTGGTTTCTGCATTAAAAAAATCATAAATGTCAGAAATCCAGCCTGATTACAGTAGCTCGTTTTTTTTCTGACTTTGTCTTCTGTTTTGGTGTGTGGCTCTGTGTGTATGTTGGGTTTTTTAGATAATCCTCATTGGCTCGTTCGCTATTGGGAAATTGATTATCACTTGTTGCCTGTTAACCCTCTTGTTGCCTGTTTATTCCCTCTCCGTCTGTTGTTTTGTGCTAGATTGTGCCAAGTACTTACAGTATCTGTTTCAGTCCTGCCATTCTGTTGGTTTTTCCCATTTACCTTTTGTTAGTATCTGATCTTTGTCTGTTCTTTGACCACGGTTTTGAAACGTTTGAAACGGCCTCTGTGGTCATGGGCACTGGTAGTGTTAGGGGAATGGCCTCCTTGACTGGGAGCACTGGCAGCAACTTGAGAATGGCCTACATGGCCAGGAGCACTGGCAGCGACTGGGGTTTGGCCTACGTGACCGAGGACGCTGGCACCGGGACGGCCAAGGCTTCAGGCACTGGTTCTGGGGCGGTCGAGGCTTCTGGCGCTGGCTCTGGGACGGATGAAGCTTCAGGAATGGGCTCTTTGACCACGACATGCGTGGACACTGGCTTGTTGACCATGGCAGGCGTGGGCGCTGGCTTGTTGACCGTGGCAGACATGGGCACTGGCAGTGGCAGGGGGAATGGCTTCCGTGGTTATTGGCAGCAGAAGGGGAACAGCCAAGTGACACAAAACACAAGACAGAAAGGGGGGCGATAATGCCATGGTCCCATCAGACAGAAAGCCAACCTAACAAGGTGACAGCTTTGGCCATGTCTGGTCACTGTTTTGTATCTATTATAAGGGATTTGAATAATGAGGGACGTGCTGATCAAACAATCTGTATATCTGTCAATCAGTGAGTCAATTAATCAATCAATTAATACTGAATACTGAGTAAGTAACCTTCTTGGTTGAGTTTCTGATAAATTATATATCTCAAAATTATGTATGTGTATTACACTGAGGTTAAATGAAAGGGTTACAAAGGTTCTTGAAGTCTGCGCGCAGTAGAATCAGAGCTTTGAAGCCTCGATGGATGTTTCTAAGGCAGTTCAACTCGGATAGTGTTTGTTTACACTTTGTAGGAGTTGTTGAGTGCTGCTTAATGAAATGAAGATGAAAATCCTTTTGTAAATTAGTAGAATTAGTGTTTAAAGCTCTTACTGCCTAAAGCTGATGGCCTCTGAGCAGGGGCGGACTGGGACTAAAAAGTGGCCCTGGACTTTCTGGCCCAGAGTTGCCCACCACACCGGCTCATTGATTTAATTTTCAGGCTCAATTAAAAAAAAAATTCTATTGACTGCTAGTCCACCAGTGCAAAAATTGTCTTAACTTAACCACTGTAAATGTGATGAGTGGATTTATTAGAGAAAGCACTAAAATAAGTACTTTGTAGATATGTCAGAAAACGTTTTTCCCCAACATACAGATGTTAGGTTAAAATGTACATAAAAGTACAAGGGAAAGTGTGTATTTTAGTTGCTGTGACAAGTCAGCATTTCTTCTAATCACCTTTCAACTTTTTCCTAGAAGTGCAAATAAAGTATTGTCTTAGTTAATATGAGGAGCAATAAGTATAATAGTAATATATAATATATGCATATATAGCTTTACAAGATCATAAAATGTAGTTTAAAATAGTTAGATGAAGAAAGTGTCACACAGCAGGACACAAATGATGAAGTCAATTACTCACATAACTATGTGTAAATGTTTATTAAAGAAAATCAATCAAAACAAATTTGACCATAATATATACATATATAAATATAAATCTATGTAAAAAAAAAATTTAAAAAAAATAAATAAACATGCCTCTTAAAGTGTAGATCTTTGCAGATATTTTGCAGATTAATTGCTCAAATTTTCACTCTTTGTGAGTTTGTTGTGTCTTTATATCAGCAGTTTTTTAATTCCTTCCCCAGATTATTCTTGAAAAAATGTGAAAAGCCCAATGCATTGACAAGCCCTGTTTCTGCATTCCTTTAAACAAAGTAAGCTTCAAAGACTCAAATTGCTACAAAGTATATTTTTCATGACTTATAATGAGGTCCACATAAGGTACGGTGTTGATGCAGTCATACGGATACGCGCTCCGTTGTGAAAGCAATTTCAAAATAAAAGCAATTGTTTTGACTCGTCTTGCAGAGTTTTTGCATTTTTGCTTGTTATGAGGTTCGCACGGGCATGCAGGAGCCCTGCGTGGCCACCTATATTGCCTGTAAGACTGGCCAGTACTTGCGCAGCAGCAGGCCGTACCAAATTACCTAGTCCACCCCTGCCTCTGGGTGTTTGGAAATGCATCTCATTACATTAATGCAAGTTGCCTTAATACAGGATGAGCTCAATCTTATGAATGCACCTCAAGACTCTGGGTTCTTCAGGTCTGTGCATGTGTGTTTCAATGAAAGAGTTTCCCAGTTGTTTTTCTGTTTAGGTGGGCAAGAGAGAGAATAGATTAAGAAATAAAAACTGTGTTTGCATTTGTAAACATCATTTTGCTTTATTAATAGCCTCTAATCACAAAACCAATCTACCTCTGTTAAACATTTCCATATCATCTGCTCTTACAGTGATTAATATCTTAGACTAATTGTAACAATAATATTTATGGTGTGTCAGATGAGAATATTATCATAATAAATATGTGCTGGCTGGGATGCAGATGGTGGGTGGATTAATTTACCTGACAATAAACATGTGCTTCAATGTGCCTTTGTGCTGACACCACAGAACGTGTTGCATAGATTTTTTGTGTGTGTGCTTTTTTAGAGGGCTATGTTAAAGCATGATATACAAATCTAGATTAAATGAAATTGAATCATACTAGGAATAGCAAAATTAACTGTTTGTAAAGAAGACAGTAAAACTGCAGTCTGCTGATTGACAGACAGACAGACAGACAGACAGAATAAACATGATAAAGTTTGCAATTGAGAGACCTGTCAATGGCACCTCTAAAACATGATATTTACATTGTTGAGTACTTACATTGTTTTATGTTACCATTAACAGATCCACATTATTGTTTGTTACAAGGATCACTCCAGTAGATAAGTGCTATTAGTGGGCTTTCACTAGAGCTCTGGACCCATTATGAGGTCTTAACTATTGACCAGCACACCATCACACTCCTGCTCTTTCAATTCCTCTACTGCACCCTGTGTCTGTTATGGGAATTGCAGTCAGTATGATAATTAATTGACATCTGGAATGAATCCCAAATTTGATAGACATTGTTTGTTTCAAAAACAGAGTTCTCTGCTGCTTTGTTTGCGGACTAAAGTAAACGTATAGGCAGCATTCTTTTTATGTAAGATATAATGAAAATCCCAAATGAAATGTTACTACACATTGACTGCTGCTTGAGTATGTTCATTTGACTTTGTTCAGTAGTGCTTACACTAACATGCCTATGTTAACCCTCCACAGGGCATTTTATCTGGATAAATCGAACCTTCCCCTCAGCTCCACACCCAAAGCAGCCTTCGTAGACAAGGTATGTGCCATCACTCACACTGCTATCTTCAGGGACTCAGGGGAAATCTTTGTTTACGACTGTGTAGTGCAACTAGCTATTTATTACATGCAGTTATTTGTATTTGTTGGTCCTCTGGAATGAAAACAGAAGCCAGGAGTAGAGATTTGAGTGGTTTTCAACTGGTGGGTTAATACCCAAAAATGATCGTATTAATATAATTTACGATGCTTACATCACAAAGCCATTAAAAGTTTTGTTGATGATCAGAGTCATAGATTTGTGCATTATATTTTATTTTGACCATGGATTTAATGTGAAACATTGTCTGAACACTAGCTTTTTAAAGGAATGTTCTTGCATTTGTGGCATAATGTTGATAACTTAAAAAATAGAAGCATGAAAAATAAAAATAACATCATGGTTACAGTAAGGCACTTACAAGTGGAATGTTCATAAATGTTAAAATACACAATTCAAAAGTATAGCCACAAACATTATGCGGCATTGTGTCATCAACAAAGCTGGAATATTGGATATAACTTTGCACAGAAAAGGTTAGTAGGTGACTCTCAAACTAAAATCATGTTAAAATGTATAATGTGTCCGTCTTGTGGCTATACGTCTAACTGATTTTTTTTTTTGTGCGTGTGTGTGTTTTTGTGCTTATTTTAATGTATGAGGCATGTCAAAATAATTTTTTATGTTAATAAAAATTATGCCCCAAATGTTGTCAATTGAGCTTAACTTGTATCAAACCCATAACATTCCTGTAACTTTAGCTTTGGTATAATTTAACTTAATATTGTTGTTTATATTGCATGTTTTCACTAACCTCCTGAGGCCTGAGTGTGACTTGTGTGCATTTTACATTTCCCTTTTTGAATTGTAACTAGTAGCACCTAATAAACATGCAGACGTCTCCAGCTTCCCCTTATATCTCTTTCCCACTGATCAGCTGATTCAGCGCCGGCTGTTCTCCATCAGGACCTTGCCATGCACTCCTCCTCCTCATCACAATTAAAAAATAAATAAATAAATACAAATAATGAAATTTTAAATAATAACAAGCTATAGAATGTCCAATTTTCTTCTTTTTTTTTCATGTTTCCAAGAGTGTTGGTTAGTCATGTTTTAGAGACAATACAGACATTACATCAGAAATTTACATAATTAATTTTTATTCAAAGTAATGGCCAGCATCATCCAATCACTGCCAACCATGTCAAAATAAAATTATAAATTCTGAATCTACTGTATGTACTGATTACCATTTTCCCATGTCTGCCAACCATGCTGAGTTGTCCAAACATCATCTGCAGCCTGAAACTGAACTTTTGATAGGAAGTTTGGATTGAATGCATTTAGCTGCATAAAAAGCTATAGGATGCTTCCTTGCTCCCTATTTAGTGAATGACTTAACCTCCAGTGTGCTGTCTGTCTGCACTGGTCATAGAACAGTTCGAAATGCACCTTATTTTCATCCTATCTCCATATAAAGCTTCTGAAAGCAATTATGAACCCATTGATTCTTAGTGTGATAATGCACAGTGAATTTAGGATTTCTAAGAAAAAATGCACTAAAGTACACATTATTATACATTGTGTCTAAATGTGTAACGTGTAAAAAATGGCATATTGCTGGAAACACTCTAAACTCTTGACTCAAACAGGTTTCAATGTAAAAACGTATTTAGGTTTCCAACAAGATGTAGTTTTGTTAGTGTTTCTGCCAAAGACAAACACTGCTGTCGACTCCATGCGTTTGAAGTTTAACCCTTTACTAACAGCATGGTTTAAATTAATTTAAATTGTGCGTTTCATATAGCAAAGCCAAAATATAATGTCTACAAATGTGTACACAGGGTCACACAATGTTAAATCACAAAATTTAGTTTGACATAAAACAAAAAAATGGCTAACCCCCTACAGTACCGCCACAGACCCCCTTGAACGTTTGCTATTGTTTATGGATTTCCAACATTGTCCGATTTTCTATTCTTTGTAATATGAATACATTTCAGTGTTTTATTTTAAGGACATTTTTTCATACTGTGTTGAGTTCTGAAACAAAAGCAGATGAGAAGTTTAATATTGAATCTTTCCATCATTCTGTCTTTGTAGCTGATACGTCCTTTGAATGCAATTGATGAGTTGTACAGACTGATGGAGAGTTTTATCTCATGTCGGAGGATGGCTGCATGCCAGTTCACGGCCTGCGGAGCATCTGGAGTCGGGCTGCTCACAGTGGCATCGGAGCTGTGCAGTCGTCTTGGAGCATGCCACATTGTCATGTGTAACAGCGGAGTACACCGGTCAGCTTGAGTTAAGCATACATACACATAAACTCCCTCTGTCGCTTCTTTCAGACAGGCATCTGGCAGTCACCAGGGACTCTCTTTAAGTGGAACATTTCTGTTTATTCCCCTTCTATTTTTTCTTCTTATGTGTCTGTAGCTCAGAGCAATTTACTTCCTGTCACTTATTTCTTTTATCCTGTTTTATTCTCTGAAGCCTTAACCTCTCCTTCATTTTGATGTAATTTTGTCTGATAGTTTGGTCGCAAATTCTTTTATTTCTTCTCTCTTTTACCCTTCTGTCACTCTCTCCTCTTTATACCATCTAATATTCCATTTCCTTTTTTTATATGAATATGTAATGAACCACATTACATGCTCATGTATCATTTCGTAACTACACCTTTCTCTATATTAATCATTGATCTAATGGAATTATGAATATGCAGTGTATGAGTTCTACATTTAGGTCTGAGTGAATCTATCTTTTCCAGATGGCCCAGACAGTTCTATTTCGCTAAGGGTTCATTTGTAATTCTCAACTGGAGTGGCATATTTAATTCAGCTCAGAGTCTTCTTTTGTTATCACCCCAGTTGAACTGTCTTGTCCATTTGTTTCATGAAATCAACAGTCTCTATCTCCCAGAGTTCATATAAGTGAATGTAAAAAGGGATCATTTAGCTTGGACCTTTTCACATAAAGCTAAATTAAAAGTTAAAGCAATACTATAATATAAGTTATTATAATACAAAATAAAAGAAAAAAGATCCAGACATTTTACTGAATTTATTAGGAAATAATAGAATGCAGTTTATGAACGAATGAATAGTTGTAGTTGTGTATTAGTTGGGATCACCTTTGGCAATAGTGGCTCTTTTCTTGTGGAGAGCAAAGTCATTCCAAAGATGCTCAGCTGGTTTGCAATGTAGCTTTTGCTGTTCTTTTAAAAAATGTAATTGTGATTTCATTAGACTATAGCATCACAAGGGTGACCAGACATTGCAATGAAACCTCAACAGTCCTGATTATACAAACGGTGGATTTTACTTTGTCTCGATACTCAGTCTTAGCTTAAATATTTTTGTAAACTAACATCGCAGTGCTCGTGCATTTTATTTGGCATTAGAAACAAGTGATGAGAGTGGTTCATTTCCACTCTGAGCAGCTCCCACCTGTGCTAAACTTCCCCCTTTGCTGCTCCCTCCCACCTCTGCTGCTGTCTATCTGCCTGTAAGAGATCTTTCCTCACCTGCTAGAAAGCAAAAACTGGGGAGGGATGGATGATAATATCGCAGTACAGTACAGGGTAATCAAATGGCAAAATAAAATGTCCTCTTCATATAGACTACTACATCCTGTTCTCTGACATAGGCTCTCTCTGACATAGAATCACACAAATTTTAATTTAGTTGAAACGTACAGATTTTGCTCTAATGGAAAGCGATTGGTACTTTTATTCACCAAAGTGGCATTCAACTAATCACAATGTATAGTCAGGACAATAATAATGTGAAAAATTACTATTACAATTAGAATTTGTTTTTCAGAACTTCTTAAACTACTTCAAAGATTTCTCATCAAAACAATCCTCCACATGCGTCAATGACAGCTTTGCAGATCCTTGGCATTCTAGCTGTGAGTTTTTCCAGATACTCAGGTGACATTTCCCCCCACGCTTCCTGTAGCACTTGCCATAGATGTGCCTGTCCACTTCTCATGCACCTTAAAGTCTAGCTAATCCCACAAAAGCACAATGGGGTTAAGTTCCATAACACTCTTTTCCAATTATCTGTTGTCCAATGCCTGTGTTTCTTTGCCTTTTCAGAAGTGGCTTTTTCTTTGCAATTCTTCCCATAAGACCTGCACTCCTGAGTCTTCTCTTTACTGTTGTACATGAAACATCCTGGTTACTTCCATAATCTCCTGTTATGAGCGCCGAACGGCCCTTTGGGGACATGTCGACTTCCCAAGGAGGGAGGAGTTTCTACAAACATGGTGACTGGGGCAGAGGGCCCTCTGCCCACGGAAGATGCAGTTTACCAACAGGGAAACAGAACATTTTTTAAAAAAGGATTTACCGGAAGATATAAATCACATGTGTTTACCTACGGTGATCCGGCACATGCGGAGCACCTACCCCAGTGCAGGGCTTAGTTAGCATGTGTACTGAGCCGACAGGGAGTTTCTACGCAAACTTGTCTGTGACAGGGCTAGGAGGAAGTCATCCAGTAAACACATCTTGTGAACAATACTGGGAGTCAACAGTGCACGTCTTCAGCTCAGTGGATGTGAAAGGCACTATGCACAAGCGATACACCTGGCCTACTGTCCCGGACTTACCTGTTTGTTCCTGCTAAGACACAGGATGAAACCGGCTCAAACTGTTGATTTTGGTGTTGGGTGTTGCCCAGACCGCTGCTCTGCAAATGTCTGTTAGGGAGGCACCACTGGTCAGGGCCCAGGAGGCCGCCACACTCCTGGTAGAATGGCCTAGTAGCCCTGTGGGGGCGGCACGTGCTGGCCGTGGTATGCCATAACTATGGTGTCAGTGATCCAGTGGTCGATCCTCTGTATGGCGACAGCACTTCCTTTCCGCTGTCCACCAAAGCAGACAAAGAGCAGCTCAGAGACTCTAAAGCTCTGCGTGCGATCCAAATAGATGCGTAAAGTGCACACCGGACACAGCAACGTCAAGGCTGAGTCTGTCTCCTCCTGGGGCAGCGCTTGCAGGTTCACCACCTGATCCCTGAATGGGGTCATGGGAACCTTGGGCACATAGCCCAGTCGGTGTCTCAGGATCACGTGAGAGTAGCCCGGATCAAACTTTAAAGAAAGTGCCTTAAGCTCAGCTGAATCCAAGGGCTCAAAGGGGGCTCCCTTTAGACCCGAAGGACTACAGAGATGAGGGAATGAGGCGCGGTCTGGAGGGATTCAACTTCCTGGCGCCTCTCAGTAACCTGATGATCAGGTTGTGCTTCCATAAGGACTTACCGTCCACTGTGTCATGGTGTGCAGCTATAGTGGCTACATACATCTTCAAGGTGGAGGGGGACAGCCGTCCCTCAAACCTCTGATTATGAACATAGACAGAGACCTGGAGGCGACCTCCGCGGTCGTGAACATGGGCAGATACTCGTAGATGACCTCTGTGGTCGTGAACATGGACAGAAACTTGGAAACGACCTCTGTAGTCGTGTACATGTGCAGAGACTTGGAAACGACCTCCGTGGTCATGTACATGGGCAGAGACTTGGAAACGACCTCCATGGTCATGTACATGAACAGAGACTTGGAAACGACCTCCATGGTCATGTACATGGACAGAGACTTGGAAATGACCTCCGTGGTCGTGTACATGTGCAGAGACTTGGAAACGACCTCCGTGGTCATGTACATGGGCAGAGACTTGGAAACGACCTCCATGGTCATGTACATGGGCAGAGACTTGGAAATGACCTCCGTGGTCGTGTACATGGGCAGAGACTTGGAAATGACCTTGTTGGCTGTGACAGGCTTGGGCGTTGACTCATTGGCTGTGGCAGGAGTGGGCGTTGATTTGTTAGCCATGGCAGATGTGGGCATTAGCTCGCTGGCCGTGGCAGGCGTGGGACGCTCAAAATCCAAAACCCTAACTATAGACATGAACTAAACTAAACATAAACAATTAACATGAACTTAAACTTGACTTAAACTAGACTAGCAAACAAGGTATATTAACATTCAATACTTGACAATGGATAATGGCAAACATGAGGCTTAAATACATGACATGGGAGAACAAGACAAACAAGTTAACCAATGACAGGACTATAAACAAGATAACAAGAGTAATAAACTTTAAACCAATGACAAACTAGAACTGATAATGAGTAACAAGACAATAAACCAAGGAACACAAGGCACATGAACATGTAGGGAAACAGGAATCACATGACTCAGGAAGACATGACATGAACAGGAACTAAATATTACTAAATAAAAGACGTGAAATACATGAACACACACATAAACAATACAGTTGCCTTATTGAAAATCGTTGAAATATTTGTAGTGCCCCTCAATTGCAGAGTGTCAAAAGCTGAATGTCAACATCATCAAAACAACAAAATAACTCAAATAATGTAAATAAAATTGTATTTAAATAAACAGCTTCACTGCTCAGGACAAAGTTTATTTATGATAAAAATCTTGCACATGTTAACATTATATATAATGATGACTTATTCATTAAGTCAAGTAATGTAAACAAAACAGAGAACCTTGTTGTAACATTTAATGCAATCTTTATTATACATGACAAAACATACCTACACTTATGCTGCTCATTGATCAGCACTTTGTTGCAGTGTGTATTGTATAAATCAGCATGAATTAAGCATTTGTGTGACTAACACACATTTGTATGCCAGTGCAATTGCAGGCCACATCTCAGCTTTAGTGAAGCCGCAGGTGCTCAGACCCACCGTGGACATGCTGAATTTTGTCCTGTTTACCCCTCTAAACTTGCCATACCCAAAAACTCTTTCTCTCATTATTTAACCTGTGTTTGCTCATAACAAACAGATAGTTCTGAATATTTCATTTTAAAACATGGTTTATGGCACTTTTTATCATTTATATTTTGTTTCAGGCACATTTTTCTCACGAAAAAGA
The DNA here is from genome assembly GCA_032164185.1 of Moxostoma hubbsi. Lineage (NCBI taxonomy): Eukaryota > Metazoa > Chordata > Actinopteri > Cypriniformes > Catostomidae > Moxostoma > Moxostoma hubbsi. Next base: position 19,639,471 of record JAVLUX010000033.1, read on the forward strand.
AAAAAGTATTCAGATACAAGTTACTTCAAATGAGTTTCAGACTTAAATTTCGTTAATATGCTTATGAGAGCCCTGGGCTGGAATTGAGTGGAATTAATCAAATTTCTCTGGTTCAAATGCGGTTAACCTGGCATGCTCATAACAGCTTGTGTTTGCATGATTTGCTGAGCATCAGCTTTTCTTTATAATGCACACATGTTTATTAACCCTTTTGTTTGCCAGACAAGCCTAAAACCTTAATCAGCAGCCAAAATATACAAATCCTGCTTTACATTTAATTTAATAATTGCAAAGAGAGTTTAATGTACTTTTGCATTCAATATAAAACACACAGTAGTTTTAAGAACTCAGTACTCACAGGACCATATATTGAAACTAATCTTAAAAAATGTCACATTCCAAACTTTCGTAACCTATGTTGTACAGTAGTATGCTATTATTAGTAGGGTAATACTTTTATTTCTTAACACCAGAATAACTAATGGTACATTTTAGCATAGATTGTGTTGTGAATCATTCAGAATATAATGCAAGTTTTGCATAAGAGGCTCTTATTGAAGGGTGGAGCTGTGCAAACTATATTGAACTTAACTGCAATCAGGGGTGGAAAATAGTAATGAAAACTAAATTATGACTGTTTTGGCACAAAATATAATGACTAACAATATAAGTGTACCTCAGGGGAAACAAAAATTATAAAAGATGTATGATATAAGCCCTTTATATTCAGTACATTTCTGAAATTTTGTGTTTTAACCATTTGTCTAACATCTGGGGTATAAATAATCCAAATAAACATTCATGACCCTCTATAAACCAATAAAGCTCTATACACTTGCTCAAATAATGTTATCCCCAACAAAGGTTACTAGATCTGTCTTTATTCTTGTAATAAGTCCAGTATCTGCTTTCTCTCCCATGTGTTGTCCCTGTAGTCCGTCCGTCCATCCCCAAAGTCCCATCAGTAATCGTCCCATCGTTTCTGCTGGCTGTGTGCAAGACTGTCGGTCTGCGAATATTACCACACAAGCAAGAACCGGCCGCACATTGTATAGCTACCAAAGAATACTAGACACGTGGGATGATTCTCTTCCACCTTGCATTTTGTTCATCAGTGAAATAGGAGCTCTCACCCATTTTTCAGAGTGCTTACTTCATAAAGAACCAATAAATGCTTTCAAACCGTTCTTGCCTCGGGCCAGTTGGCTCAGTATTAAGCCAGCCTTAATCTCCAAGGCTGATATCACACAGCGGTGTGCAGCTCCTGCTGTTCCTTCTACCTCTGCTCTAACTGCAAACCAGCTCTGATCTACCCTGTAATTGTTTCTTGTTGTAAAAGGGTTGCACTGTGCAATATACCTACAAAGTCAGTGAGACAATATACTCAGCAATTAAGTGATCAATTAAAGGGACAATTTGCCCAAAAATGAAATTACCGTCATCATTTACATACACTCATGTCGTCCCAAACCTGTATGTCTTTCGCTTTTATTATTTTTCTGTTTACTACCTAGAAACCTTGCAAAATCATCCTTTTGTGACGCTTTCTGCAACACTTTTCTTATGGAGGTCACAGTGGCACTTTAAGAAGTGCGTTGAAGCCTTGACACAGTGTGCCAATGCATTTAAGTTTACGTTTAAATGCTGCCCTAAGCAATTAAGTAACAGTATAAATGCCATGGACCAGAAGACCATGAAGAGCCCAATCAACCATAAAATGCTAAGAGATCAATATCACTGTGTAGTTTGTTATCGTAAAGAGGTCACGCAGTGCCCTTGACATCTACTTTTGGATTCTGTGTGTCTAATGCATGGACTTGAATCAAGTCACACATTAGGTAACATTCAGCTATTGTATCCTCTCTTTGCTGTGTCATGACGTGTCCTTGAAAGTTTAAAATGACCATGAATGTGCAGTATCAATGGCTCACACAGCACTCCACATCCACTGTTAAAAATACAGTGATTGGTGATGCTGAAATTGTTGTATCTGTTTTTTTTTTTTTCTTAATTATAAATCTACAGAGTGGATCGATCTATGACATGCAGGGAAGCAGTTGAGGGTAAAATACACCTTAGTGTCAGGTGTATTTCGGCATAGTCAGCAGTTCGCAGAAAGAAATAGATTCATCGCCAAGGGCAAACATTCAATGAGTGAACAAGACACCAACTCCAGAACACACAAAACAAATCTATTACCCATGAAGTTTCAAGGGTTCTTGTCTCGGAAAGGCTTTGACTATCAGCATAAATTCTAGCCAAGAACTGACAGGAAGAGATTGTTTGAATGATATGCAAAGTGACCGACCACAGTTTTAGTTTATGTGTGATGTTAAGGGGGTGGGTTTAGCAAGGCTATATGTATTCAGGTATTCAAAAAATTTAGGAAAAAAGGAAACACTGTCTTACTTCTCTACATCTAAATACAGAGAAGCACTGAGCCAAAGGTCAGTGCTATTCTCATTTCTGAGAAACTGAATGATTAAATATACATATTTTTGTAAATATACACAAAAATTCCTACACCTCTGTCAGTGAAAGCCTGAATTTTTACTGTAAATATCACTATTAATGAGATAAAAATGTCCAATTGATGCAACATTGCTAAAGACTATTTGTCTTTAGCAATGTTGACTATTGACTATTTTGACTATTACAGTTTTTCTCGATTGCTTAAACACTATAACCAGGCTTTTGAACTAAAATTTCAAAACCATAATGCCATTTATCAAAAAGCACACCCATTTCACTGAACTATGAACACTATTCCCCTGTTTTGACACATTAGTCAGATTTGTTGAACTGTCACAGCAAAACTCTACACACAAATCCCTTCATTTCTCATTGCCTACACCACATGGTCATTTAGAAAGCACTAGCATTCAATATTGTTCACTCAAGTCAGCATAGTTTCAGCTCAATTAGCACACAATTACCCAGGTGAAAACACTAAGAGTCACAATTTAACACACACCAATCAGAACTTTCAAGACACATAAAAGTGCCAGAGTCAGTTCATTTGAGTTTTGGAACAATGGATCCACAAAGAAATGAAGGAAGAGGTCAAGGAGGGAGCGGAAGAGGACGTGGTGAAGGAGGAGGAAGAGGACGTGGTGAAGGAGGAGGGAGAGGAAGAGGACGTGGTGAAGGAGGAGGGAGAGGAAGAGGACGTGGTGAAGGAGGAGGGAGAGGAAGAGGACGTGGAGGAGGAAGAGGACGTGGTGAAGGAGGAGGGAGAGGACGTGGTGAAGGAGGAGGGAGAGGAGAAAGAAGAGGAAGAGGACGTGGTGAAGGAGGAGGGAGAGGAAGAGGACGTGGTGAAGGAGGAGGAAGAGGACGTGGTGAAGGAGGAGGGAGAGGAAGAGGACGTGGAGGAGGAAGAGGACGTGGTGAAGGAGGAGGGAGAGGACGTGGTGAAGGAGGAGGGAGAGGAGAAAGAAGAGGAAGAGGACGTGGTGAAGGAGGAGGGAGAGGAAGAGGACGTGGTGAAGGAGGAGGAAGAGGACGTGGTGAAGGAGGAGGGAGAGGAGGAAGAAGAGGACGTGGTGAAGGACGAGGTAGACGAGGGGGAGGTGGTGGTGGAGGAGGAGGAGGAGGAAGGGCAAGGAGACAAGCAGTCTCGGATGAAATTAGAGCCACTTTAGTTGATCATGTCCTTGTCCATGGCATGACTATGAGGGAGGCTGGGCAACGAGTACAGCCTAATTTGAGTCGCTTCACCGTTGCGTCCATCATCAGAACTTTCAGGGAGGAAAACAGGTAGGTGTACTTACAGTAAGACTGCTCTGTACAGTAACTTGTGCTGTACTCTGTGCTTTGACATCACATCTACTGTTGCACTATGTAATATGTACTACTGTAATAAAGAAATGCATCAAATTGCCTCGCATACAGATAGTTTCAGTATGTTTCCATTTTTTCCTGTAAAAAGGATGTGTGAGTTACAGTAATGAGTGCTTCTATTTTTTTAGGACACAGAGACGACCACCTGGTGGAGGCAGGCTAAGGCTTTTGTCGGAGGAGCAAGAGAGGGAGCTTGTAAACATGGTCATTGCCAATAATGTAATCCGCCTGCGAGAGATTCAAAGGAGAGTGATTGAGGATAATAATCATTTTCGAGGAATAAATGCCATCAGCCTCTCCACAATTGACCGCATCCTCCGAAAGCACCAGTTCCGGATGAAACAGGTATACCGCGTCCCTTTTGAAGGAAACTCTGACAGAGTGAAAGACCAACGAGTGGAATATGTTCAGGTATGAATTTTGATATCGCATGAAGTATTGTGTACCATCAGAGTATAGCAGTTTATGCTGCCATTTGTGCCCTCTTGAACTGTGCTTCAGCATAGTGATTTACTCTACTGTGTTTCATGTGTTTTGCAGAGAATCTTTGAGATTGAAGGCTGGCCTGTTCCCCATGAAATTATCTTTGTGGATGAGGCTGGTTTCAACCTGACCAAAAGAAGGAGAAGGGGGAGGAACATAATTGGCCATCGGGCTATTGTAAATGTCCCTGGTCAGCGTGGAGGGAATGTCACTATGTGCGCAGCCATCAGCCAACGAGGGGTACTCCACCGCCATGCCATTTTAGGACCCTATAACACTATGCTCCTCCTTGCTTTCCTTGACGGTCTAAGAGAGCATATGTTCCAGTTGGACCACAGGGAACCAGCACAACCAGACCACCCTCACTACGTTGTTGTTTGGGATAACGTCAGCTTCCATCGTGCTGCTCTGGTTCGAGACTGGTTTACCAATAACCCGAGATTTTCAAACATCTTTCTGCCTGCATACTCTCCCTTTCTAAACCCAATAGAGGAGTTTTTTTCGGCATGGCGATGGAAAGTGTATGATCGAGAACCTTATATGCGTGTTCACCTCCTCCAGGCCATGGAAGAAGCCTGCCTAGATGTATCAGTAGATGCATGCCAGGGGTGGATCAGGCATGCAAGAGGATTTTACCCCCGCTGCCTGGCTAGGGCTAATATAGCCTGTGATGTGGATGAGATTCTCTGGCCTGACCCAGAACAAAGACAGGAGGCTGAGGCGGAATAATCTTCTTTTTTTTTTCTTTTTTTTTTGTGTTGTACTGTGTACATGAATGAATAAAAATGTGCCAATGTATCCATTGGTTGTGTCTTTTGTTCATCATGTGAAAAGGTTTGTGAGGAGGGGAACCACAAATAACATAACTTACCAGTTTTGGAAATGTTGTTTTTAATTTATTGCACCAGTGTGTTAGACTATGTTGTAGTGTGTTATTTTGAGGGCTTGTGTGTCCTGTCTGAGGGCAAAGTTTGGTTTTTCAGCAAGAGTGAATGGTTTTGAGTGTAGAGCTTCATTTTGACCTGAAAATAGGTTGTTTGGAAAACTGGGTGAGACGTTATGGATTTGTGTTTACTGTTTTGAGAATACGAGGCATAGTTTCAAGAAACGTGTTTAAGCAATCGAGAAAAACTGTAAATAGCCAAATATAATTTGAATAGTGTGCACAATGCTGTATAGCTAACCAGTATTAGAAATGTACTTTTTATTAAGGGCTGACATTTGCCCTTTAAAAAGATAGTTCAGCCAAGTATTCATCATCATTTACTCACCCTCATGCCATCCCAGATGTAATTTTTGTAAAGCCCGAAGGACTACAGTCAAAAGTAACTTTATTTCTTCTGCAGAACACTAACAAAGATTTTTAGAAGTCTATTTCAGCCCTGTAGATACATACAATGCAAGTGAATGGTGACCAGAGCTTAGAAAGAACCAAAAAGCATATAAAAGCAACATTAAAGTAATCCATAAGACTCCAGTGGTTAAATCGGTGTCTTCGGAAGCAATATAATAAGTGTGAGTGAGAAACAGATCAATAATTAAGTCTTTTTTTTCTTTTTACCATTTAATCTCCACTTTCACTGTTACTTTCAAAATGTGAAAGACTTTGAAAGTGGACATTCATAGTAAAAATGGACTTAAATATTGATCTGTTCAAGTCTGCTGGGGGTTCGGCGGTGCTTCGTTTACAGCCACACTGAATATTCACATTGGGCAATGATATCATTTTAGCATTGAGTGTCTTTTTAACTTTACTCTCCCAGAGTATAAAGTGCAGCATTAAAAAAAGGCTAGTTGGTAATTATTTTTTCAATGATCTGCCTACGCTGCCTTCGCCCGCAGAGTTTCACCTTTTCCAAGTTAAATGTGACCGCTCCTTTAGAATTGTTTTTCTATGGCATTTTTTTACCCTAATAAGGGCATATTTTTTCCATTTATATCAAATACTTTGAATCACTTATTTGAAATGGTCACATTTGTTTTAACACATTTTTACTTTAATTGTCTAAACCCATAACTAGATAGGCCTACAATACAATCTAATTAAATTTATATAAAATGTTAGTCAACAGATTAAACCAGAATTCACTTTGAGGGCATTTCTTGCCCCTTCATTTTATTTATATGGGGCATTTTTTGTCAATTTCGGTGCCATTTTTGTCGCAAGCCCTGGTTAATATATGACCCTTTAACCAATGCATTGGAGCACACTAGTTTTAAGCCACTTTGATGGCTTTTTCATTCATTATATAATTTCTTATGTTCCCAGTAATGTAATCAGATTGGGATCTGTCTATTTTCACTGTAAAGAAGCACTCAAAATAAGTAATCATTTAGACTGGCCATTTGGATTAGGTCTTTTTGACACAAACACTTCTTATCGACTTTAATTGGTAGCTCAAACTACTTTTGGCCTCTTGATGGGTTAGTATTTTGTTTCTCAAGTCTCTTATCCTGATTGTCTCCTTTCTAACTTATATCAGCTCTGCCACAGTGGTCACAGTCTGGGGCTCTTTTACCCTCTAAATGCTTATAGCTTACTTTAGGAGATATTATTGCAATCTGGTGACTGCTCACTTTCAAAACAATGCAGTTGGAGTCAGTGTTAATTTCGTCAGACGAGACGAGACTAAATATGTTCGTCAACGACCTTTTTTTCCATGACTAAGACGAGACGATGACAAGACTGCACCAATGTCCAAAAACGCTGACTAAGACTAAATTAACATGCATTATTGTTGACGAAAAAAGACGAGACTAAAATGTTTTGCATAAAATAAAAACTAAGATAAAATCTCTCTTCATTTTCGTATGCAATCGTCTCTACTTTTTCACCATGAGATAGAATATTCAGCTGTTACGCCTTCAAAATATTCCGAATGAGTTCGCGCTGTTGCTCAAGTAACGGTTACAGGTATCACACTCCTGTGGCTGCAACACGAAACTACACTGAGCAAGAACACAACAATCATAGACAGTGGCGAACACGCGACGAGCGCCGACGACATGCTAGGTAGAAGGAAGAGGCTCGATATTTGGTCGCATTTTAGGTACAATGATATTGACAAAAAGTCAGAATGTGTCATTATAACTGACGGGAAGCACTGCGGATAAACAATACCGGGAAAAACACCACCAACCTTAAGCGACATCTAAAGACTAACCACCCACACATTCAGGGAAGTTAACTTAAATGAACGTCTCATAAGCTAATGCTGATTTTAGGCATCTACGCTGTAAATTAACCAGTTAGCTATGGTGTTGTGGCACATACATTATGCAGGTTATATATATTTTATGTAACTTATTTGCTTAATAAAATACTCTTCAGAACAAGTTCATCATTTGTGAATGTGTCTCTTAAATCAGAAAACCAGACACGTTTAACAAAGTGAATTCAACAAATCATTCAACAAGTGTATTTTGTCAGGTAATTATGACATTTAACCAATATTTGAGATGTGTGAAACATTATTTGACTGAAATGGTTATCTCAGAATTAATCTCAGAAATAATTTATTTTAAAAAAGACTAAAATGTTTTGAAACTTGACTAAGATATATTGAGTTTTCTTTTGACTAAAACTAGACTAAAATGACAAGACTTTTAGTTGACTAAAACTTGACTAAGATACCTTAAATTCTCTTTTGACTAAAACTAGACTAAAATGACGAGACTTTTAGTCGACTAAAACTTGACTAACAAAAAAAGATATGTGAATGACTAAATATGACTAAAACTAACAAGGACATTTCGCACAAGACTAAGAATAAGACTAAATTAAAAATAGGTGACAAAATTAACACTAGTTGGAGTGTATGACTCTCACACCTGTATGGCCACACTGCCATTTGAATGTGTCTTCCCCTTCTGTCACTCACTCGACATTGTGTTGGTGTGGTGACACTAGGGGTCTCTCTTGAGAGCCTCGGTTACCTCTTATCTTTGAGAAAAGGCCAATGAAAATTGCCAAACAGAATTTGCATGCCCCTCCCCTGGACATACGGGTATAAAAGGAGGGAAGTGTGCGTCTGTTCAGACAGATTTTTTCTTCGGAGCCGAGCGGTTGTGTTTCAGCGAGCTGAGTAAACCCACTGCTGTTCCACTCACCTCTATAAGAGCATAAGCTGTTGGAGATGCACTGCGTTTTCAGCGGCCAATGCAGACTACGCCTCTGGGCACTTCAACAGCTCTCTAAAAGAGTATATATTTCTCTAAAAGAGCATACATTGACGTTGAATATCTTTTTAAAGACAAATCTTTCTCAAGATGCCTTTCCATCTTTGTGTCATTCCTGGATGTGGTCGTTACCTCTCTGCTTCTGACGGCCACAGGCGCTGCCTCCTGTGTCTGGGTATCGATCACACCGAGGCAGCATTTGTGGATGTTTCAGGTTCTCACTGAGAGAACATGACCATGGCAATGTTGCGGTCGCAGCTTTCCTTCTTCTGGGGGAAACCACTCTAGCCGCACCCCACGTCGCTCCTCCTACCCACGGGTATAGGGCCAGCGCGGCTGGCGCTGGAGGCGATTTCGGGAGTTTAACGGGTGCGGTTTCACCAGGTAAATCCCCACGGACCACCCATTCCCCAGCACGCTCATCTGCCCCGTCCGGTCCGAGATGAGGCCAGCTCGCCTTATGGCCAGTCTGCGCAAGGGTGAAATAGAGCCTGTCCTTCCAGCTGAGATGGTGCAGGATTTCTACAGCCCCTACTACATCACACCCAAGAAAGGCGGTAGGTTGTGGCCAATCTTGGAGTTCTGAACCAGGCTTTACACAGACTCCCGTTCAAGATGCTGACGCAGAAACGTATTCTGACATGTGTCCGGCATCAAGATTGGTTTGCGCCGGTAGACAAAAAGGACACATATTTTCACGTCTCAATATTACCTCGTCACAGACCCTTTCTATGGTTCGCCAGGCGTATCAGTACAATTTCCTCCCCTTCGTTCTGTCCCTGTCCAAGGGTCCTGGGGCATATGGCATCCTCAGTAGCATATACATATATGACCGCTTCAGCACTGGCTCAATCTAAACCACTGCTGTTGATTTGGCAGAGCATTGGTAAATCTGTTTGCCTCCCAAGAATCCACCCACTGCCCGCTCTGATACTCTCTGACGGAATCCCCCCTCGGCACAGACGCTCTGACACACAGTTGCGCAAGTACGCATTCCCCCCAGTGAACCTACTTGAACAAGTCCTGTGTAAGATCAGAGAGGACAAGGAACTTAAGTCACTCTCCTGGCCCCTTACTGGCCCACTCAGGCATAGTTTTTGGCTCTCACGCTCCTCGCGATAGCACCTCCCTGGCGTATTCCCCTGAGGAAGGACCTTCTTTCTCAGGGACGGGGCACCCTCTGGCAAATTGGTGTTCTTCCCGATCTGAAGACCCACAGAGGTGTGCAGTCAGGTCAATGCTCTCATTCCTGCTGGAGAGGCTGGAGGAGCAGCTGTCCCCCTCCACCTTCAAGGTTTATGTAACCGCAGCTCACCACGATGCAGTGGACGGTAAGTCATTAGGGAAGCAGCTCTTTTTATTCTTTGGTGGACAGTGTAAAGGGAACGCTGTCTCCAAACAGAGGTTAGCTCTCTGGATCATGGACGCCATTGCGTTGGCCTACCAGACCCAGGCCGTGCTGCCCCCTTACGGGTTCGAGCACACTCTACGAGGTGTGTGGCATCCTCATGGGCACTGGCCAATGGCACCTCTCTAGCAGACAGCTGCCAAGCAGCGGGCTGCGCAACACCCTATACCTTCATGAGATTTTACAATATCCAGGTTGAGCCGGTCTCATCCCGTGTTTTGTTAGGTCCGAACATGTAGAATTCGTAATATGGTACTGCTGGCCGGGTGTATCACTTGCGCATAGTGCCTTTCCCCTCTCAAGATGTGGCAAAGATGTGCACTCTACTTCCCCAGTGAAATCCACAATTCATGTATCCTGGATGTCCTTCCTCCCTAGCCCTCTAGCTCCGAATTCAGCTCCAAACCGAGGAGTTTGCAGCCAGACCCCGTGCAGGCACCGAGTTGCCTGTACTGGAACAGGTACTCCACAGGTACTGATTACTCCGGTAACCTCCTGTGATGTATTTTCCATGGTATGGTCCCCCTGTTGGCGGAGCCACGTCTCCCTTGGTCGCTGTGTTTGTAGAGCTCTTCCCCGTCGAGGCAGGATCTACAACCACGCTACCTCCATATGTGTCTGTTAAGCCCATGTGACGTATTTTGCCACATGTTAACCTCCCCTGCTGGGCAGGATATGGTCTCTGCAGGGTCTTTTCCCCCTGAAAGAAGTATTGGAGTAAGTAGTATAGGAAAAGAACGCCTTCCCTGATGCGTGTTATAGCGTTAGATGGCCCCAGCCACATCTAACACACTATGGAGAGAAAACCTAGAGAGAGAAAAGGCCGTGGCTGGAGCGGCCTGCTCCCATGCTAGTTACGTCGCTTCCCCCCCTCAGGGATGTGGGGAAATACATGACGTCTTTTGGGGCATTGGGGAAGGTTACATGCTGTCTGATGCACCTGCTATTTTTGAACACTGTAGCAGTTTGCACCTGCATCAGCAGTCTACGTAATACAGATCAGTGTTGTGGCATTTTTAGATAAGGACCCCTAGTGTCACTACAACTACACAATGTCGAGTGAGTGACAGAAGGGGAACGTCTTGGGTACTGTTGTAACCTCCGTTCCCTGATGGAGGGAACAAGACGTTGTGTCCCTCTTGCCACAACACTGTACTAGCTGCTTAAATTGCCGGGACCTTACTCTCGGTTCCTCAGCTCAAAACCTGTCTGAACAGACGCATGCTTCCCCCCTTTTATTTTCCGTATGTCCGGGGGAGGGGAATGCAAATCCTGTTCGCCAATTCTCATTGGCCTTTTCTCAAATATAAGAAGTAACCGAGGCTCTCAAGATAGACCCCCTTCATCAGGGAACGGAAGATATGACAGTAACCAAGATGTTAGTGTTAATGTAAAGTGAGTGGCAGACATATGTTCTCTCAGAATGAAAGTACATGTCACACTTCATCATACTAAAATGACAGATCATCTGACAGGTCATCCTGCTAGCCAGGCCCTTGCACTGACAGACAGCTTGTTAAATGCTTTAGCTTTAAAAATAGAGCCAGATCAGTCCTCTTCTTAAATGCTACAATCAGAAATTAGTAGTATTTGTTTAACATCTCAGTTTTATGTTCATCAGTGACAGATTAATTAGAAAGGCAACATTATTTCCTGCAATCTGCATCTAAATGCATTGTAAAAGCCATGATGAATAAACAGTTTTATTTTTAACATTACAATTAAAATTAAGGTATTTATTTTAGTACAATTAATTAGAAAATAACGTGATAAAAATTAACACATTTTGGAACAGAATACAGAAGACTCAAAACACATTTTTAATAGCTGAGCTGTTTTTAACTTAACATTGTGGGCTTTATTTTCGTGACCACGCTAGGTGCAGAGCAACACAATGTTATAACGTGCGTTATTTAATTTTTATCAGAGTGCTAATTCTAAGTGCAATTTTCATGCCAGCGCAAAGCACAAGTGGCCATTGGTGGGAGTGTGTATCTTTGGGTGTATGTGCGCAAAATATGGATGTATTGTAAATTAATAAAGTGGCACAAAGCGCAATTCACTAATTTCCTTAGAAATAGGTCTTTGCGCAAAGACGTTTCAAAACTACTTCTGTTTTCAGCACAAAGTCTTAACTCAGTTCCTGCATTTTTTGTTTGGAGATTCCACCAGCATGTGGTAATAAGGTTCATGTCCAAACTCTAATGACAACTTAGAAAACAGCAATATAGAGCTAATAAAATAAATAAATAAATAAACGTTAAAATTGTACGTCTTTGAATATCGGCATGTGGAAGCTTTTCTCAGCAAATATTGATGCAATTGTTTTATGCAGTTAAATATGATTAATTAAGTTGATAATTATAATATAATTGTAGTGTGGAGTATATGGTGCTCTATGATCTATATGCCCTCTCGTGTTTTGTAGTTGTACACTGAGCATCACGCTGGAACAAGCAATCCTTCTGGCCCGAAATCACGGTTTGCCACCACGATGCATCATGCAGGCCACTGACGTCATGAGGAAACAGGTATGTTCCGTTATTATATTTACTGAACATAATGTTGATTCTCTGTTGCATTTCATGTCTTTGTTTTCCTATTTTGGCCAATAGCATGACCCTGCCTTTCAAAAGAACATCTAAATAATAAAAATAAAAAAACACCTGTTTCTCATCAGTTAATGTTTCTAGTGAGAAATGCATTTGACATGGTTGGTTTTTACGTACCATCTCCAGCAGAGAAAAAGATGCTTCTGTGCTTTGAATGTTTTCCTAATTTTGCTGACCCAGTTAGTTTATTGGTATTACAGTTGCAAAAAATAAATACAAATTTTAGGCCACCGTGTTCATTTCGTGGAGGATTCATTTTATCAAAGGCTTGTTTAATTATTTTGGGAAATGTAACAAGCTTAACTGCCTTAGTTCAAATTCTCTCATTACGGCTGTTCTGCTTGGCTATTAGCATAAGCTCTTCCACCCTGGGGTTAGCTAGTCTTGGAGCAGGAGGGTTGATGCTCGTGAAATAAAGACGAGAAATGAATACTGTCTTCCTACCTTTAATTTAGAAGAGAAAGATCATTAGTCTTTTTCTGCCCGTTTTCACACTAGCCTTGAAGTGCCCTTCATGAGGTTATGGATGAAACTGACAAGGTCTGGCCTTTTGTTATGTAATTAAGGACCCTGAGACTTGCCGGTACAGTGGGCTTGTCAGCTCAAAGGGACTGAAGCAAATTTCAAGGTGGCCCTGAGTCATGAGAGGTAAAACACAGAGAACTGCTAGCTTCGTTCAAACTGAGGTTGACAAGTGGATTGACTTCACTCTTTTCATTTCATAAATTTTTAGCTTTCTCTTAAGGCAAGCCATACTTTGTGCTCTTGTGATATATTTGCATTTCAGCAGAGCCTATGATAAAAAACAAAAGCAAAAGATGAAATCACTTCACAAGCACAGTTTTCTTCCATGTGTTAACGCATGTCCTGTTGAAACAGTAAGTTTGGGTGGGACATACTGAAGGGCATGGTTTTTTTAAAAGGGATAGTTTACCCTTAACTGAATATACTCTCATCATTTACACACTTTTATGCCATCCCAGATGTGTATGACTTTCTTTCTTCTGCTGATCTTCTGTCTCAGCTCTGTAGGTCCATACAATGCAAGTGAATGGTGACCAGACATTTGAAGTTCCAAAAATAACACAAAGGCAGCATAAAAGTAATTAAAATGAATCTAGTGGATTAATATATGTCTTATTAGCGATGCAATCACTTTAGGTGAGATACAGATCAATATTTCAATATTTTTTACTATAAATATCCACTTTCACATTCTGAAAGTGAATGTGAAAGTGAGATTTAGAATAAAAAAGGACTACAATATTGATCTGTTCACATCCACACCTATTTTGCTTTTGAAGATATGGATTACTTTTATGCTGCCTTTGTGTGATTTTTGGAGCTTAAAAAAGGTCTGGTCTGATTCACTTGCATTGTATGAACCTACAGAGCTGAAATATTCTTCTAAATATCTTAATTTGTGTTCTGCAGGAGAAATAATGTCATACACATATGGGATGACATGAGGGTGAGTAAATTATAAGAGAACTTTAATTTGGGGTGAACTATTCCTTTAATAGGCAAGGCATAAGCTTTAGTTATGTCACAGCTATAAACCATGATATGTGAATAATGATTTGATTGGACAAAAATCTGTGCAGTGCAAGATAAGTTCTCAATATTTTGGTTTTCTCAGAAGAGAAAGACGGTAAGTGCATTATAAGTGCATACAGTATATCTGCTAATCATTAGTTTTGGTGACTATTAGGAGTACACTAGAATATAGATGGCTTCAAAGCTAATTGACTAACTGACTAAAAGCTACAAGAGTCAAATTTTGATTTCATGTGGTCTTTAAGATGGCCAAATTTATAATGCATGGTGGTTCAGTGCAAAATCTGATGTGCTAGACTGCCTGTGGGTGATGAGTCCTCCTTACCTGTGCCGGTCGGGTTTCAGAAATGACTTTTTGAACATAAATATTAATGACTGTCTTTAGAGCTCCCCCTGGCTAGCTATTTATTATTATTCACCATGATCCGTACCTCACAGCAAGACTTAAAAGAGACTCATCCATCATAATGCACGAAACTCATTGACTAAGGCAAAAGGACACAGACGAATTGCTCTATTATGCTGTTTCTGTGTATAAACATAAAATTGCTGAACTGTTTTTATAGCTAAAATGAGTTAACTGTATTTTTAGACAGGGGATCGTTGAAAAAAGGTTATCAAGAGATCGGATAATCTTCCCTGTGTCTTTAGACAATTTTGACAGTGGTGATATATTGCACTTTTTGTTCCTTGCCCTTTGATATCTCCACTGTTTTTCCACTGTATGACTGGCTGAATCTTTTAAAGTCCCAGGAAAGCAAAAGGGAAGCATCTCTGCTCTACTGCTTGGAACTGGGATGATGTGGATGCGTAGCTCTGATGCACATGGCGTGATTGCCGATGTTATCACGACATGATAAAGGACCACACAGTGTTGGCCGTGGTGATGCCCATGACTCATGCACTGATTGGTCAGCAGTGCTTGGTGGTGTTATTATATAGTTTAGAATTATTAGAATGTTTTATTTTATCCTTCCAATTTTGCTAGGTTTTCAGTCATTTTCACTCTATGGCTGTTAGTTTCTTTTTAGTTCTAGTTTTTTAGTACATTTAGTTTTTATTTTAGTTTTAGTTAACATTTATAATATATAAGTATATACACCGATCATCCACAACATTAAATCCACCTGCCTAATATTGTGTAGATACCCATCGTGCTGCCAAAACAGCGCCAACCCGCATCTCGGAATAGCATTCGGAGATTATATTCATCTCACTACAATTGTACAGAGTGGTTATCTGAGTTACCGTAGACTTTGTCAGTTCGAACCAGTATCACCATTCTCTGTTGACCTCTCTCATCAACAAGGCTTTACTGTCCACAGAACTTCCCCTCACTGGATGTTTTTGTTTTTGGCACCATTCTGAGTAAACTCTAGAGACTGTTGTATGTGAATATACCAGGCAATTGTCAATTACAAAAATACTCAAATGAGCCCATCTGGTATCAACAATCATCATTGCGATTATCTAATCAGCCAATCATATGGCATAAAATCATGCAAATACTTGTCAGGAGCTTCAGTTAATGTTCACATCAACCATCAGAATGGGGGGAAAAATGATCTCAGTGATTTGGAAAATGGCATGATTGTTGGTGCAAGATAGATAGATCGATAGATAGATCGATAGATAGATCGATAGATAGATCGATAGATAGATAGCTAGATTGATTGATTGATTGATTGATTGTTTACATCAATCTACACACCATACCCCATAATGACAAAGCTATAAAACAGATTTTTGAAAACTTAAAATTTCTTAAAAAGACAAAAACTGAAATATCACATTGATATATATATTCAGACTCTTTGCTATGACACTTGATATTTAGCTTAGGTGCATCCCATTTCTCTGGATCATCTTTGAGATGTATCTACACTTTGATTAGAGATTAGACCTGTTTCAAATTCAACTGATTGGACATGATTTGGAATGGGACACACCTGTCTATATAAGGTCTCACAGCTGAAAATGCATATCAGAGATAAAACCAAGCCACAAGGTCAAAGGAACTGCCTAGACAGGATTGTGTTGTGGCACAGAGCTGGGGAAGGCTACAAAAAAAATTCAGCTGCATTGAAGGTTCCAAGAGCAAAGTGGCCTCCATTATTCTTAAATGGAAGAAGTTTGGAACAACCAGGACTCTTCTTAAAGCTGGCCGCACTGCTAAACTGAGCAATCAGGGGAGAAGGGTCTTTGTAAGAGACTTGATGGACACTCTGGTTGAGCTAGAGATCATATGTGGTGATGGAAGAAACTTGCAGAAGGACAAACATCACTGTAACACTCCATCGATCTGGCCTTTGTAACAGAGTGGCCAGACTGAAGCCTCTCCTCAGTGCAAGACACACAAAGGACTCTCAGACTGTGAGAAACAAGATTTTTTGGTCTGATGAAATGAAGATTGAACTGTTTGGCCACAATTCCAAGCGTCATATCCGGAGGAAACTAGGCACCGCTCATCACCTGTGCAATACCATCCCAATGGTGTTTTTCAGCACCAGGGCCTGAGGGACTGGACAGGGTTGAAGGAAAGCTGAACGCAGCAAAATACAAAGATATCCTGTGGAGAGCGGGGCAGGCTGAGCGGCGACTGTGTGGAGCAAGGCCGGGCTGGACAACTGCAGCAGATTATCTCGCCCAGCTGTGGGTGATTGTAGCCTTATGCCTCCTACACACTACACAACTTTCAAAGATGTCGGATCGTGGTAACGTTCATATTACACAACTGTCTGTCTTGTCACGGAAGTCCTAGCACTTTCAAATTACACGACGAATCGGTGACAGGGGTGAACAAATTACAAAATATTTCACTATTGGCAAATCCCCAACATTCACAACAGAGTACGTGCGAGAAGTGTTACGAGATATGAAAACAAGGGCATGATCATGTGTTATGCATTTCAGAATATAATATGTATGTTTTTAATCATATATTTTATTAATTACAATATTAAAAATACCTCCTCCTGAAAAATATTAAATATTGAAAAAATATCCTATTTGCTTACCTAACTATCCAAGAGAATTGGCAATTTCTCTCCAATTCTTCTCTTTCTCCACCCGGTTGTGGTACAGTTCAGAGAAAACATCAAATAGGCGCTGGTGCTCCTGCCAATGTTCCACTAATTTTTCCTCCATTTCTTCGGTCCAATGAGACTTTATTGATAAGGCAGCCATGCTAGTTGATGTTCTATTCCAGGTACATCAGGACTCCTCCCACTGAAACTTCCTGTGCCCTGTTTCTTGCTCTCTCATTGGCTGTAGGTCAACGCTGCTGTTGTATTCAGTCAAAACATATTTCACATTGCACGATTTGGAATCACAGACAGGTCCAGATATTTAACATTCTAGATATCTCGCTGACATCGGCGACACGTCAGAGCTTCTCTAAAATCGTGTCATTGATAGTTCATAAATTGCGATCTTCGCTCACCAGAAAATGATTTCAGGTTTTTGCCGGTGATTTCCACAAATCTGTCGGTGAGCGAAAATCTGGCTTAAAATCATGTTGTGTAAACTTGCCATTAACGAGGGAGAGACAAAGACGCTACTAGAGCGGCAGTTGGGAGAGGCTCCTGGAGAGAGAGAGACCAATGAAGCTGTGTGTTCATGTGGAGCTGAATAGCACCCTGTTGGTGTGGTCGTGATGCTGAAAAGCAGTGGTGTTGAATCTATTTGTTACACTGAAAAGTGCTGACAATAAAGTGTCTTATGTTGGTGGTTACGCATCAATAGTTTAGCTATTTCAAGAGTGTTGCATCCATCTGAAAGGCATTTTACAATTTTTTTACTTTTCACTGCCAGTTAAATCACTTTTTTGTCCCATTTTATCTGAGGTAATGAAGCTGGCTAATAATTATGCACACCTTGATATAATGTGTTTGTCACTTTCACCACACCCTCGCTCATTACAAAAAATATGTATCACATGAAAATTATTGGATCCAATAAGCATTCAAATTGATATGGTTTGGAGTTGGAAAAATTGCATGGAAATAATGATAAGATCAGAATACTCACTTGCCTAATAATTGTGCATGCAGTGTATGTGTATACATATATAATTTAAGTATGTTTTAAGAAGTGTTTATAAGGGCCATCTAGTGTTATCTATTGTCTTTTTTTATGATTAATTGTTGTAAAGGTTTGAAATTTTGTAATAGGGGAGCCCAGGGTGAGTTGTCACAATTTTTACTACAGTGAACATTTAGGGTAGGTTTATTTTTGAAAATCAATTTCTGCATAGTCGTACACTTTAAAGTCTTTGCTACAAAAAAAGCTTTTGAGCATTTTCAGCATTACTGCCCAGGAAAAAAAGATATAGTTCACTGAACACACCTTTTGTGACAAATTGCCCCAATAGCAGTGCATGTGGCCACACTATATGGGTTAAGTTGTCAAAATGGAACCTGCCATTAAACCATTAGTGTAGGATTCATGTAAACATTCCTCCTTCATACCCCTAAATACATCCACCAAAACAAAATCTACACCCTTTTTAACTCTTTGCCTGCATTAAACAGTCTATTAAAGGTTTTTCAGCCAAATTTGGTTAAGCAATTATAAGTCACAAAACGATTCATGAAACAACAAAAATTGAAAAGGTAACATACATTTAGTGGTGGGGGCATGGTTGAGTGCCGGCTTGTGAATGGAGAGCGAGATCAGGAAATGAGAATGGTTAGGATCATCACCTGGCAATGATTTTCTCTAACAGCTGTTTGTCATTGCTGTGAGAGTGGAGACGGACTTTAAGAGAAAGCTGGACGCCAGTGAGGGGGAGCGAAATTTACAAGATACAAGTCGAAGAGACTGTAATGTACTGTGTCCGCTGAAAAGCGTGTTTTTGAGTGTGTTTGCTGAAAAGCGTGAATTTTGAGATTAAAATAAACACACCGTTTTAGTTTTATTCGCCATCCCCCGCTTCCTCCTTTCCCCTGTGAATATTGTTACAGTACAAAAATATCAAAACATTGTTTTGGCCAAAAATGTTGTCATTAAAAAATTGGTAACACTTTACAATAAGGTTCCATTTGTTAAAATAAGGTATCATGAACAACCAATTAACAATATATTTTTTACAGCATTTATTAATCTTTGTTAATGTTGGTTCATAGTGCATAAACATTAACTAATGTTAACTAATACAACTTTTGATTTTAAAAATGTGTTAATATATGTTGAAATTAACATCAATAATAATAAAATTATTGTTCATTGTTAGTTCATTATAACTAATGTTGTTAACTAATGTTAACAAATGGAACCTTATTGTAAAGTGTCACCAAAACATTATGTATATTTATGATATTAAAACACGTGACAATCTGCCCCAGTAAAAATGTTACAACATGTGACTTTCATGAAAAATACCTTTGTCCTAATATAGTCCTTAATGTACGCCGGTGTGGTTTGAACTACAACTAAAATTCATTTGTGGCCATTTTTGTATTTTGTAGGTTTTGGAGTCATGATAATGTATTTTAGTTTAGTTTCAGTTTCTGCAATTTCGTTAACGATAATAATAACACGGGTCCTAGGAGATTTAGAGAAGAGTACCTGTACACTGTTGAGGTGGACTGACATTGCCTTTTCCACCATGCTGCCGCAGCACTCACGATTGCAGCTGACGTCGCCAGCAGTGTTTATGCGGCACTAAAGTGTACAACCAACCCCCCCCACCCCCGCTGATTAAGCCTGATTCAGACGCACCTGCCGAGACGTCAAACCAACCTGAGACTAGCAGAGCTATTTGCGGAAATTGCTAATGTTTGGGAAATGTGCAAGATATACGTTTTCATACGTCAATGCGCAGGTGGCTATTATTCATTTTGACATGATAGGATTCTGCTCAGAGAAAAATGCTGTCCATTTAACAGGTCTGTGATTTAGCATGGGATGGGATTTAGGGGTGCCTCTAACTCACAGAGAATGACTCAGGAAATTCTATGAGTATGTATGTTTTATGTCTTAATTTACGATTACAAACAAGTCCATCTAACAAATCTGACAGGGCTAGTGCTCTTGGGCTATGGAGATGGATGCAGCTTATAAGTCACAGGATCATCTGGCAGGCAGGGCTCTACCTGTGCTGTGTTCTTTTGAGTTGTTATAAATACTGTCTGTGGAGATTGGCAGAACAGGCTTCTGGATGCGTTTCGGTCGAGTAAGCGACAAAAATCCAATAAAACATGATTTATTTACAATAGGAAATAATATACAGTCATATAAAGTATTATAAAGTATTTGGACCTAAAATCTAAAACTAAAAATGTATGAATTTTATTTTCTTAGATATAGTTTATCAAAGCAAGTGGCTTTTGAAAGCAAATTATGCTATCTTTTCTGAGCCATTTTTGCAATTGCCTTTTTAACCACCTGGTCTCAAGGTGATATTTAGTTGATGTATGAAGTCATCATCTCATCATAGCTCATCATAGACATGTTTCACTAATATTTTTGTCTTGTTTTTGAATAGTATATCTATTTTTTAATAATTTAACACTGAACAAACTTCTTTTTGTAAAATGTTGTGCTTGTGCTGCTGATTGGTTTGATATGTTGTCCTTTACTTTTTTGATAATGGTCCAAATACTTTTTTGGCAACTGTAAATGATATAAAAATAGAACTACCAACTAACGCATATTTACAGTATTTCAAAGCAGTTATTTTCTCATGGGACAGAGAAAAATAGAAATCACCTCACTTCAAATTATTTTTGTTGTTTTTTTCCATTAAAATCTGCAAATGTGACTATATATATTTTTCAAATATGATAAGAACTGTGCTGAAATATCTTTTTCTTTATTGTCTTGTATAAAAACATGAGTTTTTACTTATTTTGAGAATTATTGTAATCATTCTGTCTGTAACATTTTTTCTTTCCAGAGCTTAAATTGCATATTAGTTCCTTAGCTCTGTGAATGACGACACTTCTCACCTTTGACCGATAGGACACAGAATATGTTCATGCTTATTTAAAGCATAACTGTTTTGACAGGCCTGCAAGTAATATTTATAATTATGGCTCTTTTTAGGGAGCAAGAGTGCAGAACTCAGCCAAGAACCTGGGAGTGAGAGACCGCACCCCGTCAACAGTGCCAAGGTAACCATAGTGGGCTACACACTTCTTTCCTCAATGACAACATACACATAATTTCACAGAGTTCCCCTAGCATTCACACCGTGGTTTTCAACCCTCCACAAAACATGTATAAAATAATTTTAGACTCAAAGGCCACTGGCAAGAGATTTAGACATTTCAGAAAACTTTTTAGGCCAGAAATATAATAGTGCTTACATTTTAGACCCCTAATTTTCTGAAAATTTAGCTGTAGAACCCTTATTCTAAATATTACATTTTTGCAATTAAGTTAGCCTGAACCACTTAATGTGCATACTCCTTTCAAACATGGTTTTGTAAATATTTTCAGCTTTAGGTGTGCTATCTATATTTTTGTAAACTTAAAGACATTTTGGATTATTAATTTTTTTTTAAATATATTTTAAAAAATGTCCATTTGACTTAAGGCTGCACAATATAGGGACCTGGGTAGCTCTGTGAATTTTGAGGCTGACTACCAACCTTGGAGTCACGAGATCCAACGCATGCTTAGGGACTCCAGCCAGGTCTCCTAAGCAACCAAATTGGCCCAGTTGCTAGGGAGAGTAGAGTCACATGAGATAACCACCTCGTGGTCACTATAATGTGTGGTTCTCGATCTTGGTGGGGCGCGCCGTAAGTTGTGCATGAATGCTGTGGAAAATAGCAAGAAGCCTCCACATGTGCTGCGTTTCCGCGGTAACGCACGCAACAATCCATGTTATAAGATGCACGGTTTGATGGTCTCAGACATGGAAGCAACTGAGATTCGTCCTCCGACACCCAGATTGAGTCACTACGCCACCACGAGGATTAAGAGCGCATTGGGAATTAGGCATTCCAAATTGGGGAGAAAAATCACCAACAAAAAAAGGCTGCATGATATATTGCTCTTATCAAATATCAAAAATGTACATGATATGCATATCGCAGAGTCTTTTATAGTTTAAAAAAGGTAACATTTATGGTGACACAGATTTCTGAAATTCAACTGAGTGTGCGCTTGTCACTTGGTTTGTGTGTATGCAGTGTGCGTAGGTGCCTAAAAGCATTAAATATTCCCCATTAGTGTTCACATTTCAACATTAACAGATTAGGCTATTACATAAGATGACACATTAAGTTGTATTATATTTTATAACTAGGGATGTCATAAAATATCAATATAGCTATTATAGATTGGCAAGTTATTTTATCTATACATTTTTGAGGTGTTAACATATTAAAATTAGCTGAAATTTAAGTATGAAGCCTAATCTGTGTGCTTTCAATTCACTGCCAGCTGCATTCCATTCAAAGTAGTCTGACGTAATAGCTTTGGGAGACCACAAGGGGGTGACATAACATTTAATTAAGCATATCACAAACAAATTATGAGCTGATGCAAGTCTAATGTAAATAATCTTTGTCCTTTGATAATGATTTGGGTCGAATTTAATGGAAAACTATGTGAGTTGATCTCTGTGTTTCTGTAGACTTTTTAACAGCCTTGTATTTAATCATAGAAAACATTCCTTGACTTAGGTCAGCTAGGATCACTACTTAATTTTTAAGAATGTGAAATTTCAGCATTTATTTCAGCTTTTATTTCTTTCATCACATTCCCAGAGGGTCAAAAGTTTACCTACACTTTATTTGGTATCATTGCCTTTAAATTGTGTAACTTGGGTCAAACTTTTTGGGTAGCCAACCACAAGCTTCTCACAATAATTTGCTGGAATTTTGGCCCATTCCTTCAGACAGAACTGCTGTAACTGAGTCAGATTTGTAGGCCTCCTTGCTCACACATGCTTTGCCAGTTCTGCCCACAAGTATTCTATTGGATTAAGGTCAGGGCTTTGTGGTGGCCACTCTAATATCTTGACTTTGTTGTCCTTAAGCCATTTTGCAACAACTTTGGAGGTATACTTGGGGTCATTGACCATTTGGAATACCCATTTGCGATGAGCTTTAACTTCCTGGCTAATGTCTTGAGATGTTGCCGCAATATATCCACATAATTTGGCTTCCTCATGATTCCATCTATTTTGTGAAGTCCCTCCTGTAGAAAAGCACCCCCACAACATGATGCTGCCACCCCCTCACTTCAAGGCTGAGATGGTGTTCTTCAGCTTGCAAACCTCACCCTTTTTCCTCCAAACATGACAATGGTCATTATGGCCAAACAGTTAAATTTTTGTTTCATCAGACCAGAGGGCATTTCTCCAAAAAGATCTTCGTCCCCATGTGCACTTGCAAACTGTAGTCTGGCTTTTTTATGGTGGTTTTGGAGCAGTGGCTTCTTCCTTGCTGAGCAGCCTTTCAGGTTATGTCAATATAGGACATGTTTTACTGTGGATATAGATACTTGACAATCTGTTTCAGTGTATGTAAACTTCTGACTACAACTGTATTATGTGCCATCTATATGCAGTTTGGACAACAAAAGACAACTATATTTGTGATTTCTGGGATAGAGGTCCTTTTTTTCCCCCAAAAACACTTAAATTAGGGTAAATTTGAAAAAAACAGTAAATTTGGGTGGTGGGGTTTCCTATTTTCCAATTTTTTTGTGATCGCATCACACATCACATTATACACTCTCACAAACTTATCACATATCACATTTTTCCTCCATATTATGCTCCCCTAACTTACATTAATAGAATATAACTGCCAGTGATGACGTCATCATAATATTTGCATACTGAATTGTGATTCATTTTCTTTCTTACATTTATTTACATACTGAATTGTGATTGGTCTTTTCTTCCTATATTTAACCATTTATAGCTGCCTTTACAATGCACAGTGATTTCTTCTGCTTCCGAAATCATGTACTGTCAGATTATGTACTTAATTGAATGAAGGACGCACTTCTTGGATGGGTAAAATAATACATTTTTTAGCTGTGCATGTGAGTAGGATGAATAGATTCCTGGACATACTTTATCCATATTGACCTCTGACCCAAAAATATGATGTTAAAACAACATTCACAAAAAGAATCTTCTCTGGTTTTTGTTAAACCATTTAAGTACAAGGAACAACTTTCTCAGTATGTATATAACATCACTTACAGTTAAAAAGAGCTGTCCGAATCATGTTCACTGCCATTCTTTTAAATACAGTGTTTTAAACATGAGATCTCCTCAGCTGGAATTGTAAAGTGTCCAGTTAAGTTGCACTTTAGAATCTCGCCAGAAATAGTAGGTCATCCAGGCATTTCTCGTGTACTATTTTATGAATATAAAGGATTCAGAAACACTACTCCATTAGCATAAAGCTTTTGGCATACTATATAGTAAGGAAGTAAGGATATTAGGATGCAGTGATGATTTTTGTGCAGCTGACTGAAAACAAGATGCTTTCTGAGTCTCATGACAAAGGCAAATCGACTCTGACCTAAAACTTATTAAACTTAAAAAAAAAATGTTTTATTCAGCAAATGCAAATCTAGCATTGTAAATGTATTTCCATATCTGAAACAGCCTTTTAGATGCAATAGCATAGTGATAAGTGACCTACTGTTTTAATTTAGACAGAAATTTGCAAACAGCTGCTATTGTTCAGCACATATTCTTCAAATTAATTGATGCTGTACCGCCCTCTAAAACACCAAACACAGCATTTTTGCAATATGCACCATATTTTGTAGTCATCTATGCATATACAGTCAAATAGAATTGAAAACCCAGTATATAATTAAAAAAAAACATTCATTCTGTATGTAGTCTTTCACAGGTTTAGCTCCTAGTGAATGTTCTCTAGTAAAACATTTATCACATTACTGTGAGTGTGTGTGAGAGAGTGTGTTCATGCATACGAGAACCCAACTCTATATCCTGCAGTAAAAAAAGGTTCTGGAAAAGACTGAGCCATACTTTAAAAAAGGACCCACTCATGCTCTCTCATTATGTACAAAACTACCCTAGCAGTCAACATAAAAACTGTTAGTCATTTTAGTTGGAGATTCATATCTGTAGTGAAACCTAGTGTGGCCCACAAGACATTAAACAAATCTTTTCATAGCATGAAATCAAAAAAATGTTTATTAAACCTCTAAGAAATTCAGTACAGCTGAGCAAGAAAATATCTTTATCTAGTTCATTATAAAAATGTACATTGGCATGTTTTATCATTTACATGTACATGTTTCTTTTTAAAACTAAATAGTAGTAAGATAAATGACACATATAATATTCTGTCCTTACCTGATGCAATGTAACAATGTAATCCAGCAACTATAATAGAAACCAAGCAATCATCAAAATGTCCTGTCGATCATCGAGGCTAAAAAATATTACATTTACATGGAAGAGATCAAGTTATCACACTAGGACATGGTTCGAACAGTACATCTTTTTGTTGACTCTTTTAGAAATGCTTTTGTAATTAACAGCAGTGATGCAGCTTTGTCTAGTTTGCCTTACTGGGTATGCAATCAGCTGTTTTTGTGTCATGATTTATATCTTAAGCAAGACTGCATAGTGAGCAAACATTTCTCTGAGGTGATGTCTGATTATTAGTGTATCCACTGTGAAAGACTACTGCATTATTGAAACCCTATTAAAATGATGGTTTGCAGTTGTTCAACAATATGTATAAAGCTTTAGTTGTACCATAAAATATTTTAATATTATTATCAAATGGTCTGTGTTATGTACTTCTAAGGCTTATTTGTGTGTGTGTGTGTGTGTGTGTGTGTGTGTGTGTGTGTGTGTGTGTGTGTGTGTGTGTGTGTGTGTGTGTGTGTGTGTGTGTGTTTGTAATGTATCTGCTTATGAGTGTTAATTATTGTGTATAATTAGAGTGTAATATAGTAAATTGTATGTAATTCCATTAACAGATTGTACAAACTGTGTCAGCCTCCACCTCCTGATGACGACCCCTGAACCCACGTCTTCAACAGATCTAGACCGGCTCTATTCCAACCATATCACAACATTGACACTCTCCATTTAAGTACAATGTTTGGACATCCACTCTCACTCCTCCTCACCTGTCACCTCTCAACTCAAAGGGTTCCCAACATAATTTCTAATGACTTGTTTCATTGCTTCTTAAAGCCAACATTATTATTTTTCCTGCCTTGCTCCTGTCATTTTAGACTTAAGATCAAACACACAGGATGTCTGATCTCCCAGCTGCAGTCACGTCCTTCACGTCAAAGTAAAGTTTCAATCAAAATATTTCTTTCTGTAACTTTTTTCATTGTGTAAAGAAGTTTGCACAGTGCTTTAGTATGTGTATGTTAAGGCATACCATTTGTTTATAGTTTTTGTTTTGTATTCAGTCATAAAAAAACAGTAATTTGTGTAGAATTCCCAGCTCTCTTTCTTACTGTATGGAAAATTGTATTTCTTGTCTTAAAAATGTATATTATTTCATCTATTCTCATGTAAATCTTTGACATTTAGACATGTGTATAGCTTTGGCTTTCACATTCTTAAGTTTCTCAGATTTTAAAGTTTATTAACACCATAGTGCATTAAGCTACATGTTGCAGTCTCACTACTGCAGTCTCATTGAATTTCGAGTATTATACATTACTGGAAAGTTCATGCACACAACATTGTGGTCATCAGTGTTATTGTTTTATATATGTTATATATATATATATATATATATATAATTTTGTCTCCACATTTAAAATATTCAGTACTTAGAATGTATTATCTTAGTATTGGTTAACATAACAAATTAATCATCATACTATGGAATATCAAGAAACAGCTCTAAACAGTAGAGATTATTAACTCTATAAGTTTCATTTTGAGGAAGGAAAAATAAGATCTGGTATTCAATATATTTTTTTATTGCTTGATGTCGTTTCATTCTGTTTCAATTAATATGCTCTTTATAAAAGCAGCCACCAGGAAAGAAAAATCCATATGAAGTTATTACTGTAAAAAAAGAAAGAAAAAGGTTTTACTGAAAACAGATATTTATTTTGTCATAAAACTAACCCATATAAATATAGCACACGTTTTATTCCTCCTTTAACTTGAAAACCAGGATGATTTCATAATTACAAAAAATTGTATGTCAAATTGTAATTAATTTCAAATAAACAGTTTAAAAAATGTTTGAAACATATTGTTGTCTAGAGTGTTGAACACATCTGAACCATGTGACTGTTAACACTGAAGGTTTATACAAAGGACTTCAACAATGTTCGATATATATACCAGTGCTGCAACAGATCAATGCAATGTATTTAGTTTACATTTGACAGTATGTATGTGCTGAGTGCACATAAACCCCCAGCTTCTTTATATACTGTGCTGTCATCCATCAAATGTGCTGCTGGTATCAAACTGGATTATAGTTGATAGAAATCTCACTAATGGCCTCTGCATATAGGCAAAGTGTCTTAGACAAACATTGTTTACCTGTCCTAATTTCCTGGCTCACTATTGCTTATGGTTATTAGGTAACAAATGCTTTCCAAACATTCTGTTATAATTTATGTGTTACCAATGGACATCATAGGTGTCTTTTTAAAAATAATTTCATATTTATCAGAAGGAATGACAAATCCACACAAATTTTGTGAAATTACAGTACATAATTTGCTGTTTTAAACCCAGATTAGAAATTAGAATACACATCTGCTGTCAGTGCATAGGAAGAGACTGGTGCAGTAACTCCTCCTACAGTATATTGCCTGTGTAGCCTATATAAGCAAGTCTGTATCTCTCTATAAATCTGTATCTACGTATATAGCCTGTGTACGCATATATATATATATATATATATATATATATATATATTAGGGCTGTCGTGATTAATTTTACAACAAAATAACGTGTTAAAAAATGTTACGCAATTAATCACATGTCCATGGACCATAATAAGGAAGATTCCTGAGAAATGCAAGCTTGTAGTACCACCTGTTTACTCCAGAGGACAGTAAGTGAAATTTCAGCTGTATGAGCAACACACAGTTTATACAGTGAAGAAAACACTTCAGTAGGCAGAACAACGCAAACATCTGTTACGTTCTTGCGTTCAAAACACTCGAAGGAGCGCAAATGCGATCTTAGGGATCTCAAGATGTGTTTAAAGATTGAGTATTAAACTGTATTTAACTTGACACAGTGACCTAAACATTTTATGTTTATGATGCAACACACCCGAGACATCTAACATATGTGTAAATTGATGGGCCCTTAAACAAGCCCTCATACTAAATCTCCAACTGATTGACAAATTCACTTGTGAAATGGATTGCTGTGAACTGTATGCCAATGATTGACTTATGATCAATAATTGGTAGTAAACAATACATTGTATTCTAAAGCCGCTTTTTGTGTTGTCTTATTAATGATTAACTCTTCTGCTGCAGGAATGTAATGCATTTTAATTATCTGAATATTTATATATGTAAATATTATACATATTTACTGGAGCCTATCCCAGCTAACATTGGGCGAAAGGCGGGGTACACCCTGGACAGGTCGCCAGTCCATCTCAGGGCTATTTAAAGATAATTATGTATAATTATATATTGATATAAATATGTATAATCATAATATATTGAGTTATTGTTATAGGAGGGGCTTTCTCAGCAAATATTTGTATATGTGATTAATCGAGATTAATTAATCGGGACACCATGTAATTAATTTGATTACAAATTTTAATCGATTGACAGCCCTAATATATATATATATATATATATATGTTATTGCAAGAGTGTGATATGGCCCTAAATTAATAATTAAAAATTAGGAAAAACGGAGTACGGTCATAAAAACGGTATTTGTGCATGGAACTACTTCTTACTCAACGGATCAGAATCTGCCATTGCTGGCTCAAAACAAATGATGTGTCCAAGCCTCTGTTAGTAGTTCAAAAATATCACTTCAGAAATAGTATCACGACTTCTGCTGTTTCTAACAAGTTATTGGATAAACAAGGATGTGTGTGTGTGTGTGTGTGTGTGTGTGTGTGTGTGTGTGTGCACCCATTGTGTAAATAGTATGTTGTGTCTCTCAGCTGTGATGAGCCCTAATGCTAATGTTGTTTGTTTAAAGCTGTTTAAAGCTATTTCCTAGCTTTAGAAGTGTAGTAGTAATACAAGCGATCACAAAGAGCTGTTTTATTTAGACACTGGATGACATGGATTCACTTCACATTCCCTAACTGGCTCATATTACACACAAAATGTGTCTTTTACCACCACCTGCTGCCTAAAATATGTAATGTCAAAAAAAAAAAAAAAAAAAAAAATCTAGACAAACAGTAGCTCTTAACACAAATGCACTGCTCTTACACTTTAGTTTAGTTTAGAACACACGAACACAAGCGGAATGATACACACACAGTGAACTTCGGAGTGCTTATGGTGTCAGACCATCAGTGCTCATGGAACTAACATGGACCGGAACTAACTGTTGTGTGTGTGTATATATATATATATATATATATATATATATATATATATATATATATATATATATATATATATATACACTCACCTAAAGGATTATTAGGAACACCTGTTCAATTTCTCATTAATGCAATTATCTAATCAACCAATCACATGGCAGTTGCTTCAATGCATTTAGGGGTGTGGTCCTGGTCAAGACAATCTCCTGAACTCCAAACTGAATGTTACTGGGATTTTCACGCACAACCATTTCTAGGGTTTACAAAGAATGGTGTGAAAAGGGAAAAACATCCAGTATGCGGCAGTCCTGTGGGCGAAAATGCCTTGTTGATGCTAGAGGTCAGAGGAGAATGGGCCGACTGATTCAAGCTGATAGAAGAGCAACTTTGACTGAAATAACCACTCGTTACAACCGAGTTATGCAGCAAAGCATTTGTGAAGCCACAACACGCACAACCTTGAGGCGGATGGGCTACAACAGCAGAAGACCCCACCGGGTACCACTCATCTCCACTACAAATAGGAAAAAGAGGCTACAATTTGCAAGAGCTCACCAAAATTGGACAGTTGAAGACTGGAAAAATGTTGCCTGGTCTGACGTGTCTCGATTTCTGTTGAGACATTCAGATGGTAGAGTCAGAATTTGGCGTAAACAGAATGAGAACATGGATCCATCATGCCTTGTTACCACTGTGCAGGCTGGTGGTGGTGGTGTAATGGTGTGGGGGATGTTTTCTTGGCACACTTTAGGCCCCTTAGTGCCAATTGGGCATCGTTTAAATGCCACGGCCTACCTGAGCATTGTTTCTGACCATGTCCATCCCTTTATGGCCACCATGTTCCCATCCTCTTATGGCTACTTCCAGCAGGATAATGCACCATGTCACAAAGCTCGAATCATTTCAAATTGGTTTCTTGAACATGACAATGAGTTCACTGTACTAAAATGGCCCCCACAGTCACCAGATCTCAACCCAATAGAGCATCTTTGGGATGTGGTGGAACGGGAGCTTCGTGCCCTGGATGTGCATCCCACAAATCTCCATCAACTGCAAGATGCTATCCTATCAATATGGGCCAACATTTCTAAAGAATGCTTTCAGCACCTTGTTGAATCAATGCCACGTAGAATTAAGGCAGTTCTGAAGGCAAAAGGGGGTCAAACACAGTATTAGTATGGTGTTCCTAATAATCCTTTAGGTGAGTGTATATATATATATATATATATATATATATATACAGCCCTGGAAAATTTTAAGAGTCCATTGCAATGGGTTTTACAGGTATGTGTTTTGAGTAAAATGAACATTTTTTGTTTTATTCTATAAAGTACTGACAACATTTCTCCCAAATTTCAGATAAAAAAAATATTGTCATTTAGACATTTATTTTCAGAAAATGTCAACTGGTCAAAAACAAAATGCAGTATTTTCCGATCTTGAATAATGCAAAGGAAAAAAGTTCATAGGCAACACAATACTAATATTTTAACTTGGGAAGTGTTCAGAAATCAATATTTGGTGGAATAACCCTGATTTTCAATCACAGATTTCATTTGTCTTTTGCATGCTCTCTACCAGTCTTTCACAGTGATGTTGGGTGATTTTATGCCACTCCTAGCACAAACATTCAAGCTTTGTTTGATGGCTTGTGGCCATCCATCTTCCTCCTGATCACAATCCAGAGGTTTTCGATGGGATTCAGGTCAGGAGATTGGGCTGGCCATGACAGGGTCTTGATCTGGTGGTCCTCCATCCACATCTTGATTGACCTGTCTGTGGTATGGAGCATTGTCCTGCTGGAAAAACAACCCTCAGAGTTGGGGAACATTGTCAGAGTAGAAAAAAAGCAAGTTTTCTTCCAGGATAACTTTTTACGTGGCTTGATCCATGCGTCCTTCACGAAGACGAATCTGCCCAATTTCAGCCTTGCTGAAGCAACCCCAGATCATCACCAATCTTCCTGGTCATCTAAAGTTTTTGTCTAATGAGTGTTTGTGATTTGTTTTTTTCATTACTTTTAGTTAATGGTTGTGTGGTTATGTTCAGAGCTCATCTTTTTCTGATGTTTGTTAATTGTCACCAACAGTGAGGTTTGTGTGCCAAATGTTGAGGTATAAGTACATTCCTAACTAGAAAATAACACATAGGCTACTGTGATTGCTTGGCAAGATCATTGTAAAGTATATGGTTAAAAATACAACACTATAAACAAGATTTATTAATTATATTTATGTTATTTGTCAAAACAGGTCAAATCCACATTACTTAAAGGTGCACTCACTAATGTTTTGAATTTGTCATCTTGGACCTATACTGACACCTTGTGGTGTGGATGCAGCATCATACAAAAGCCATTGTTTTCAGTTACCAACGCCATTATAGAAATTCACTATTCATCCATCCATCCATAATTAATTCATGAGTAAAGGGTCCAATAAGATCCTCCAAGCTTGATGTGAAACTCCGGGCTCTGGGCTTAAACAGCTCACTGTGCAGCTGGATCCTGGATTTCCTGTCAGGCAGACGTCAGGTGGTTAGAATGGGCAGCAACATCTCCTCATCACTAACCCTCAACACTGGAGCCCCGCAGGGCTGTGTTCTCAGCCCACTCCTGTATTCCCTTTACACACATGACTGTGTGGCGACACTTAGCTCCAATGCCATCATTAAATTTGCTGACGATACGACGGTGGTAGGTCTGATCACTGACAATGATGAAACAGCCTACAGAGAGGAGGTGCACACTCTGACGCACTGGTGTCAGGAGCACAACCTCTCCCTCAACGTCAGTAAAACCAAGGAGCTTGTGGTGGACTTCAGGAAGAAAGACAGAGAACACAGCCCCATCACCATTAATGGAGCACCGGTGGAGAGAGTCAGCAGCTTCAAGTTCCTCGGTGTCCACATTACTGATGAACTCACATGGTCCATCCACACTGAGGCCGTTGTGAAGAAGGCTCACACCAGCGCCTCTTCTTCCTGAGACGGCTGAGGAAGTTTGGAATGAACCACCAAATCCTCACACGGTTCTACACCAGCACTGTAGAGAGCATCCTGACTGGCTGCATCACCGCCTGGTACGGCAATAGCACCGCCCACAACCGCAAAGACCTGCAAAGGGTGGTGCGAACTGCCAGAAACATCATCGGAGTGAGCTTCCCTCCCTCCAGGATATATATAACAGACGGTGTGTGAATAAAGCTCGGAGGATTATCAGAGACTCCAGCCACCCGAGTCATGGGCTGCTCTCACTGCTTCCATCAGGCAGGCGGTATCGCAGCATCAGGACCCGCACCACCCGACTACATGACAGCTTCTTCCCACAAGCAATAAGACTTTTGAACACATGATCTCTCACGATCAACAATCAGCACTGCACTTTATTAATCTTCATTCTGTCAAATATATTCTCCCCAATTCAATTAGTGTATATATATATTTATACCCTTATCTAGTGTATGTGTATTCTACATTGTGTGTATTGTGTACATTTGATATGTAAATTGTTGTGTAAGTATGTGTACATTTGTTATGTAAATT
Organism: Moxostoma hubbsi; assembly: GCA_032164185.1. NCBI lineage: Eukaryota > Metazoa > Chordata > Actinopteri > Cypriniformes > Catostomidae > Moxostoma > Moxostoma hubbsi. Next base: position 19,672,584 of record JAVLUX010000033.1, read on the forward strand.
GTGTTGTGTAAATATGTTGTTTATTGTAAAGTGGTATATGTCTCGTCACTGTCATGACTGCAATGTTGCTCGGAACTGCACACAAGACTTTCACCTACTGTTGCACTCGTGTACACAGTAGTGTGACAATAAAGTGATTTGATTTGATTTTGATTTGAGATGGCAGTTACTGAGATTAAGTTAGTTGTATTGGGCTGGTCATGTGATCATAACATGGCAGCCCCCATGAGGAGACCCTTTACATGTAGAATAAAACAGCTTTTATAAGGTTACTGATATGACTGGGTCTTCAGTAACAAAATTTGAAATAATTTATTTAGGAGCAAAACTTTTTAAATGAGGAAAAAATGACTGAGTGCACCTTTAAATCAAACAGTTTTGTCAGTAGTTTATCTATTGTCTCAAGATTTTCTATGTTTAATTTTTTTTAAAAATATTTTTATATCAATGTAACTTGAGTCAAAACAGAAAGATAAGCCACTAAATTGAGACAACGCACATTTTTTACCTCAGAAAAATAACTTTTTTTAGGGTATCGCGTTTCCATAAAACCTTTTAAACCTTTAAAGAAAATAAATGTACTGATGACAATAGGTTTTAATTCATTGTCTTCTTTAAAGGTGTAACAGTGTTAGCATTATAATGAAATATAACTGTAGTTCCAATTATCTTCGAAAACATACAAATACAACTGATTATAAACTATATTATAAAAATAGTTTTTATTGTCCATTATATACAGTAGAGGCTTCATAGAACGTGTTATCAAAGGTGGAGATGCAAATGACCCTCTCAAGTTTAATCACACTTAACTTGGCAAACAATGAGGGCGGGTCTCTCAGACCCGAGTATAAAAATTGAACAGCCAATGAAAGATTCATCCAGGCTATGATCTTTTTTTATTGGCTCTGGGAGAAAGCCGTCGCCAGCTGCTCTGCAGAGACCAAGTGAGGGATAGTCCCATCAGATAGTAACCAAACCGAGGGGAGGAGGACGCAAATCCTGCCACTTTCAGCATGTGCTTGAACACAAGCCGAATTCTCAGCTCTGGGTGATCATCTCTGCGCGCTCCGCTAGAGATTTGTCGCAATCCCACACTCGTTAATCGATCTTCGGCTTGAAGATGCGCGCCAATAGTTAGCGATATCTTCGCCCGTTGCTGTTTAATGTAAGTCATTCTTCATGGCGTCTCTACAGCAGTCAAGAATTCAGTCATACCTGGAGAAGAATAAAATCGGACCATTGTTTGAGGTACGCGACTCCTTTTTACAACTTTGAAACAATAGAGAAAGAAGGTTTGGAATGAAGATATATATATGAGGTACCTCACACGGTATTTTGCTGCAATGTAACTGAATGCTTACTAGAGATAGGCTACTTGTGCCCCAATAAACGTAGATTAAGACGTGAATTTCTCAGATTAATTATGGTTGAATTGTTTTATTCAACCGATTTTAAGAAATGCTTTCTCTTCATTTCAAGTGGGAAGTGAACGAATGCTTTTAAACTAGATATTTGCCCTCATAGGGACAGTGCAAAACATTATTTACTTGCGTTAATTGAATCAGCTAAATTGTACAAAACTAGATATGCTATGTTGTTGCGCTGGACATGTGATGTTGAAGCTAAATATAAGATCAGGTAAAAACACCCAGATTTCATGATAGCGTAGCCTACTATATTGCCTAAATATATGAGCTGAGGTAATGTGAGGTAAGATGTTTCTGCTGACTGGACGCTTTCTATTAGTAACCTAAACTCCATATAGGCCAGCCATTGTTTCTCAACTGTTATTCACAATGAGGTGGAAAAGTGCTTTATGTGGTTAAACCTGAATGACTTGGTTTGATTAAACTCAAATCACTGATTCAACCTGAATACATTAGGTCACACCAATAAAACGAATTTTAAGGGTTAGATCAGGCAGAAATAGCTTCCTAAGGTAACAATTGCAGGTTACCACTCTTAACAATGCAGGTTATATATTGAAAAAATATGTGTTATGAAAAAAATACATTTGTCATCTCTATTCCCGTCTAAACCCTCTTTTGTGACCTTACATCTGTAGTATAATCTGTATAGCTGTCCATCAAACCATGCATAAATGCTGCACTGGAAGCATGTATAGGCAACACTGTATTTTTGCACTGTCAGCTACTTTGGACAATTTCAATCGTGATGGAGCCAATAATGAAAGCAACAAATTGCTTTTTAACCGTCTTTACATTAGTATGGCACTAAACGTACTTTTATTTACATTATTATACTGTATATATAAAACCAATAAGCCTCAATATGTCTGAAACGAGAAACTGGATGCACAAGTCACCTTAAAAAAAAAAAGAAAGAAGACTTTTCTGCTTATTTACCATAATGAACCAAAACAGCGTTGTCTTGCACCACTGCTATTATCTCCATGAGGCATCTGTACAAAAAAGCACAGTCTATATGAGTCTAACTGCTGATGTATCAACTCTCTTGTAGCAGGGACTGTGTGCATGGGCTGAATATTAAACAGCAATAAAGCTAAAAGCAGCACGCATGTGACCTAGTACCATGGACAGCGGCGCAGCGCGGAGATCTGTCGCATGAACGCGCTTCCCCAGAGGGTGAGCGAGCGGTGGGAGTGGGTTGCGCTCGAGGAGCTAAAAAGACTGTCTGCATTCCGCTTTTTGGGTCTTTTTTTAACTGTGTTAGTTTAGGAGCATATCAAAGCAGAACATTGCTTAGGGTAGGAAACATTCTCTTGAAACGGCCTCAAATTCGCCTCACAGTTTAGTGGTACACAAAAAAAGTGTTAACGTGCAGTTGCGGGTTCAATAGTTAAGCTCAATCAACAGCATTCGTGGCATAATATTGATTACGACAAAAATAATTATGGCTTGCACCTCCTTTACTTAAAAAAATAAAATAAAAATAAAAATCTGGGTTACAATGAGGCACAAATGTGATTGGGGCGAAACATTAAAATACACACTATTTCAAAAGTATCGCCACATGACTAAAACATCATTAGTGTTTTAAAATCACTTACTAACCTTTTCTGTTCAAAGTTATAGCCAATTTTACAACTTTGTTGCCATGACGATGTAATGTCAACAAACCATAAAACCACACAAATGTAAACAACTTTAGAGCACAAATAATACATGAGTTTTAACAAAATATTTAATGCAAGAGCTTTTATAAAGTTACAAGATTCACATTTCTGCCTTTTAAACCCTCCAAAAATTGCCCCCATTCACTTCCATTGTAAGTGCCTCACTGTAACCTTGAGTTTTGCTTTTTTATTATTTGTTTATTTTTTTAAAGGAGGTAGGAGTTTCTTTTCTTTTCTTTTTAGTAATCAATATTATGCCACAAATGCTGTTGACTGAGCTTAACTTGTTTTGAATGCAGAATATTCCTTTGATGTTGAATTGTTGCAGTGTAATATTATTTCATACAAATACACAGTAACATTAAAGGGATTGTTCACACAAAATGAAGATTTTGTAATAATTTACTCATCCTCATTTTGTTTCAAACCTGTATGACTTTCTTTCTTCCATGAAACACTTTATTTTTTAAAAGTGAATGGAGACTGTGGTTTACATCCTGCTTAATATCCACTCTTGTGTTCCATGGAAGAAAGAAAGTCATGAGTTTGTAACAACGTGAGTACAAGTAAATAATTATTTTTGAGTTATGTTTAATATAATGTGACACTAAATTTTACTTAATTTACTCTGCACTTCCATAGTCATGTACAAGAATACATTCATAACATTCATAACAGATATTACTGTATTAACCCGTGACACCATTTATCTCTATAAGGGTATACAGGCACCTATGTAATTTCTAATGTCATTGCAAACAGCTGATATAGAGCGTCGGCTTGTTTGCACATCATAACTATTATCAGTGGTTGTTTCCAGGTGTGTTTGCTTGCTGTGTTTCCACTGTATGCCGTAACTATGCTCACTGTGAAAGCTTTGGTACAACACTGATAAACGACCTTTGTAAGGTCCCAAGTAAAGCTAAACAGGTCACTTTGTATGCAATATGCATGGGGCTGGGGAGTAAGTCGAGGGATATAGTCAAGCTGCTGCATCTTTAAAGTTTCAGATCTCAACAAGGTATGGCAAAAACAGATCTATACTGTTTTATAGGTCGATATGGTTTTAGGTGAAACACATTTGTATGCCTCAGTACTCATAGTGGGGCATTTATATACATATTCAGTACAGCTTTCACACTATAAACTTTACTGCTAGTTTCCTTCTTCTGTTTTTATACTGTCTTATCACACTCAGCATCATTAAATGGTTCACTTTCTAAACAGCACCAAAGACAAAAAGAGCAAATTTGACAAAGTTTTTAAGACCTTAAAGGGATAGTTCAACCAAAAATGATGTCCTCATTTACTCAACCTTATTTTGTTCCAAACCGGTATGACTTACTTTCTCCATGGAACACAAAAGGAGACTTTTATATGGAAAAGTGCAGCTTGGACATTTTGCAAAATATCTACTTTAATGTTCCTTGGAAGAAAGTCATACCGGTTTGGAATGACAGGAGGGTAAGTAAATGATGACATCAATTTAATTTTTCACTTTAATGGGCAGACAGCCCTTCTGACTGCCCTGAATTAATGAGGAGCTTCTCCCTGCAAAAAACATGGAATAAATGTAGCATAAAGCAGATAACACTTGCTGTATGCTCATGCTCTGATATTAATTTAATTAAATCTACACTTACCAAAATTAGGGCTATACTTTTTGTCTTCCAGAAGACTGTGGGGGCTGAGATTTAGGTAGCTGTGCAGATTAGTTTTTAGCTTGAGTGATCTCATTTGCATTCATTAGGGATATTTTTATTTATTTATTTTTGATATTTTCCTAGAAAAAAAATCTGAAACCTTTTGCTTTAAATAAAGATAAGATCTGCACTGAAGACTTTCTCTCTCTTTGTTTTTTTTTTTAATATATATTCATTACCTTCTATGCTATGTTTGATAATAAAGCAAAGTAACAATTCTGTTACATAGGCAATATACGTGTATTTTAAGTTAATAATAAACCTTTTTAACCTAGATTTAAAGGAGTCATATATCTTGCATTTTTTATTACTTTTCCCCTGAGTTCCATTTAAAATGTTTTGCTCCATATACACTCAATGAGAACCTTATTAGGAACACCTGTGTACCAACTTATTCATATGATAATCTAATCAGCCAATCGTGTTGTAGCAGTAAATGCATAAAATCACGCAGATAGGGGTCAGGAGCTTCAGTTAATGTTCACATCATCTATCAGAATGTAGAAAAATGTGATCTTAGCTATTTCAATCGTGATTGTTGGAGCCAGGTGAGCTGGTTTGAGTATTTCTGTAACTTTTCACACACAACAGTCACAAGAGTTTACCCAGAATGGTGCCAAAAACATAAAACAGTGAGTGGCAGTTATGTGGATGAAAATGCCCTGTTGATGAGAGAGATCAACAGAGAATGGCCAGACTGGTTCAAGCTTACAGAAAGTCTATGGTAACTCAGATATCCGCTCTGAACAATTGCAGTGAGTAGAATAGCATCTCAGAATGCACAATACGTCGAACCTTGAGGCGGATAGGCTTCAGCAACAGAAGACAACTTTAAGCACTTTATTAGGACCATGGTGTTTCTAACAAAGTGCTCAGTGAGTGTAGTTTCATGATATGACCCCTTTAACTAGGGACCATCATTGAGAATCCATAATTGGCATTAAGCTGTGTAACCACTCTTTATCTATTACCATCCCCATAAAAAGATATGCAGAGTGCAGAATTCATAGACTCCTAGGCAATTGCGGCGTTAATCTGCTCCACTCAGCTGTGACAACAAGTTTAGGGTAGAAACAGGGAAAGAGCTGTCTATTAGTCTAATGGTTGGTGGAAGTGTAATAAAGAGAGTAAAATGTTTGAAAGCAGCAGCTATTTGAACATTAACATTCACCCACACAACATACTGTAGTTCAGGCAGATGGAGGTCTGATTAGCATACAGTACACACTAATGAATTCAGGCTATAAAACCACAGGCATCAACACAGAAGTATTTTCTGTATTTCGAACATATGCAGTTAACATATTACTCTTTTTGCCACGTCACTGTATGTGTTAATGTGTACTGGATTCTTATTGTTATGGCTGGAGGTTTGATTTACAGTCCCAGCGGCTGTCACAGACAGTACTTTCACTTAACCGATTCACATAAAAACTTGGGCAGGGACCATCTATTTTTATTGGCACTGCACTGTGATATTTTTAGAAGATTCCTTTCCCTCAAAGTTGAGAAAACATATTTCATACAGGCATTTAATACGTTCTACTGACTTTTATTGTCTGAGATTATGGCATGGATCTCTTTTGATAGGGTCTGACCAATGTGCTTTGTGGGATTTGATTTAAATGCTTGCTTTTTTTTTGTTAACGTATAGCCTACGGTGGCCCTTAAAACTATTTGAACACTTAAGCTACATTTTTGTATATATTTTACAGAAAGCAAGCACAAGCATACCTATACAGTAAAGCAAACCATTTCACAAAATGAAGTTTAAGTTTCAAATGATAAAATAATAGATATATTGTTCAAAATTAAACAATTTGTGTAATCAATGTTAAAATCATGATCGGCAAGGAGACTGCTGTCAAGGTGTACAGTGAAAAAGGAGTTATATTTTGGTCTGTTCTTACCCAAAACCAACTGGACTGCTTCAGAGGACATTGATTAAACCACTGGGTCGGGTTGCACCAGCTGTGCGTAAGGTCGCATGTAAGTTGAGCCCTGTATAAATAACAATATATAGGAACTGTATCTAAAATAAATTAGGGGTGATAAATAAATACTAATGCAACAGGCTGGAAAAATAGACATTTATTCATTTTAATATCCTATATATATTTTGAATGTGTTGAAACTTGACACCAGACGACCCACCCTGAAAACTGCGCTGTTAGAATGGTTCCATGCTGAAGAGCCGCTTAAAAGTATGTTTTTATCTTTCGTGAATGTAAATGAGTGTAAATGTCAACATCATACTGTATGTTGAAATGATTGATGCCTGTAATGCAAAACATGATAATATGTCATAAAATATCAGTCTGCTTTTTTATTCCAAATGTTACTCCTGGTCGGAGTCTTCCGTAAATATTTAGTTTTATTGTAGGTTTACGTTCTACCTAAGTTTAATGGTGCAATGCTCACATATTTAGTAGTGGATAAATTGTGAATTAGTGCCCATTTATGCCACAACTAGGTTTTAACTTGCGTATAGCTGGTGCAACTGGCCCCTGGTGTCTTATGGATTACTTTTATGCTGACTTTATCTTCATTTTGGAGCTTTTGGAGTTGTGGTCACCATTCACTTTCATTATATGGACCTACAGAACTTAGATATTTTAATCATCTTTGTTTGTGTTCAGCAGAAGAAAAAAAAAGTCAAACACATCTGGGATGGCATGAGGGTGAGTCAATGATGAGTGAATTTTTATTTATTTGGGTGAACTATCCCATTAACTCTTCTTCTTCCCAAGAGCTTGGCATAGGCAGCAGAGGGATATAGCAGAAGGCAGGAGATGAAGTGATGGTAAAAATGAGCGGGGCTTTAATTTAGTTGCATCTTTCTCAGTGCTCAGCCTGACTTTCATCTGACCAGTACAAATTCAACAAGTATTATTATACCAAGCAATGACAATGAAAAATGATGATCACAACATCGTCCTGTGAAGTTGAAGGCCTTGAAATTGAGACAGCTCTTTATCTCTAATTTATCTCTTTGGAGACAATACAGCACACAGCATTAGATTAAACAGAAACAACAATGCAGTGTAACACTGTAAAATGTAATAAGTTAACTTTACTTTAAAAAAAAGCAAGGAAACCAATTGCCTTAAAAAAATCAAGTAAATTTACTTATTTGTCTTATACCTATTCCTAGTTCACTTTACTTGAACCAAATAAGTACATTTACTGCCAATTTGGATTAAGTCAATTGGTTTACATGCTTTAAGGCTGACTAATAGATTTTACAGTGAAGAGTAAGAAGCAATATAAAAAGTAAGTACAACACAGATGTATCATATGTTTTCTTTCTTGAAGCCACACACACTCAGGTTGCCTTTAATCCTTCAATCCAGTTTAATGAAATGAACACATTTTAATTGTGACGAGGCAGGCAAAGAATGAGGATCTAAGTGCAGCTCTATTAAAATAAACAAGAAAACTCAGAATTAAAAAAAAACACACACACACAGTGAACCTAGCACAGAGCATAACAAAACATGCAAGAACTGACAAACTATCTGGGGGAAACAAGGGCTTAAAATTAGAAGGGAACAAACAAGGAAATGAGGACCACCTGGGGAAACAATCAGGGAATGAGAAATAATCAGGGAGAACCAATCAAGGAATAAAACTACAAAAGGACTACTAAGGAACTAAACAAGAATTTCAACATAAAAGTACAAAAACAAAAGACAACAGGGAATATAACAGAGCCCCTGCTTTAAGGAGCGGATTCCAGATGCTCCAAAAAAGCACAAAAACAAAAAACTAATTGTCCATGGAGAGTAGGGGAAAACATGTGGTTCGGGGGGGTAAACAAGGGGCAAACAGGCAGTCCAAGGGGGACACAAGGGGCAAGGAGAGCAGAGGAACATGGCAAGGTCAGGGAGCAGATCAGGTGGGCGGCCAGGAGAGCAAGAAGACCAGAACAGATCGGGTGAGCGGCCAGGAGACCAGAGCAGATCAGGCAGATGGCCAGGAGGCCAAGGGGACCAGAACAGATCAGGCGGGCGGCCAAGAGACAAAGGGGACCAGAGCAGATCAGGTGGGCGGCCAGTAGACCAAGGGGACAAGAGCAGTTCAGGCAGGTGGCCAGGAGACCAAGGGGACCAGAGCAGACCAGACAGGTGGCCTGGAGCCCAGGGGGACCAGGGCAGACCAGAAGAGCGGCCAGGAGACCAGAACTGATCAGGCGGACGGCCAGGAGACCAAGGGAACCAGAGCCGATCAGGCAGGCGGCCAGAAGACCAAGGGGATAACCTCAAGGTGGGGACCGGGTCTGGAGGCCTGGGAGGTGGCCGCAGGGCCGAGAGAGAGTTAGGAAGTCTGGGAGGCAGCCACAGGACGGGGACTGGGTCAGGGGGCCTGGGAGGCGGCTGCAGGACGGGACTGGGTCAGGGGTCCTGGGAGGCAGCCACAGGATGGGGACTGGGTCAGGGGGCCTGGGAGGTGGCCACAGGACAGAGACAGTAAGGCAGATAGAACCGCTTAAGGAGGAGTCTCTGGGGGAGTGGTGGAGGGGGGAGACGTGAAAGGCAGAGCCGTGGAAGGCTCTGGGGGCGGAGCCGTGAAAGGCAGAGCAGTGGAAGGCTCTGGGGGCGGAGCCGTGAAAGGCAGAGACGTGGAAGGCTTTCTTCTTTTCCTCCTACTCCGGATGGTTGAAGTTGGCAACGCAGGCTCAGGGACGGACGAGGCTGGCAACACGTGCTCTGGGACAGACGAGGCTGGCAACGCAGGCTCTGGGACGGATGAGGCTGGCAACGAATGCTCTGGGACGGACGAGGCTGGCAACGCATGCTCTGGGACGGACGAGGCTGGCAATGCATTGTCTGGGACGGACGAGAGCAGCATGTTTATAAACTCTTTTATCTTTCCTTTGCCATAAGAGCACCCCAAACATTCCAAAGCTATTATAAAGGGAAATCAAACATGATTAGTTGTATCTATTCTGGAGTATCTCCTCAGTAGTATATCTAAACCCATAACTCAGCTTTGCCTGTTATCACTGCCTGTATAAAATATCCCACCACAGGGTAAAATATATGGATTAATAATGCTGCTAAAAAAGTAATAGGTGGAGGCAGGACTGATATTTGGGTAAAAATAAAAAAAATATCACAGAGCAACAGGCAATGTGACAAAATGGCTATTGTCAGCCCCATAATGTAATGCCACAACCACTAAATAATGCAGGTCTATTTTTTTAGGTTACTAACTAAAAGCATTTAATCTCATGAGGGAAAATAGGCCAGGGTTAGATAAAATAAACAGAAGAAATACTCATTTCAAGTCCTAATAATAAAACATAGCTTATAAAACTTAAAATAATACTTTTAGTACTTCAGCAAAAAATAATAATTATCACATTTGACTAATTAATCATTACTATCTAGCACAGGGCATCAGCTGGTCCATTCCACAAAAGCAAATTTGGTCCCAGTTGAATTTCAAAGTGCTACTTTATATGACAATCTAATAACAGAGCATGCAAGAGGATATGTATTTCCTCAAAAGCAATGCATGATTTCTTTTGGTGGTGTATTAAAGCTGCGCTACGGAACTTTGGGTTCTCTAGTGACATCTGTGGCTGAAACTTAAAATCGTAGGCAACTTGCGGAGGAGTATTTTACTCCAGTCGTTTGAGGCTATTTGCTTTGCATGTTGCTCATTTGAGATATTCAATTCCATAACTTGCTATTTTCATTTTAATATTAGGGTATTCATTTTAGCATTTATAACTGAGATATTACCTGCTGTGAGTAAAATAAACAACACTGTTATTTACATATTTTAATATGATTACTCAAGCGTTTTATCCACTACACATTAATGTTTGTATTGAACAACACATCTAAATTTAAGAGATATAATGTGATGTGGCTGATAAGAGTTCAATTGAAGATACATAATTTTTATACTTCAATCTACAGCTTTAGTGGACAATGCAAGTGAACTGTGATACTACAATAGTAGGTCTATGCTCTGCAATCAAAAGGACTGTAATATAAAATTACAAAATCAGAATTCAATAACTATGTGGATAAAATATACTTTATTAAACATGAAAATAATATGCAGAAATATGAAATAGAACAATAATAAACAGTTCCCTTAATCGTTTCTTTGGAAGTAAAGTTATAATAGAGAGATGGTTAACAGATGCTACAAAAATCGATATGTACATTACTATGCTAAGAAATTGTTTCATTGTAAACAGCTTGAGATGTGCATACATCCATGTTGTACCTATAGTGGCTTTTAGATCTAATTTTAAATTGTCCTCACCGTTTAAACATGCTTTCTGCTAAAAGATCAATGGATAGTGACAACAAGTTGTGCATTTCTGTGACTGGGGTAAAATAAATAAGAAATAGTTTTATTTATATTTGTAACACTAATACATTTTTAAGAATTTGTACTATGTATTGTCGTCAGGGAGAACCTGTGAGCTTTCTCTCACAAGAACTTTACCCAGAGCACCAGATCGCACTTCTGCCCACTTGTCCACACTAATACTTTTTCGTTTGAAAACACATTTTATTCTCTCCATTTTGGCCTTCCTTCCACACTGAGATGGCGTTTTTGTCCTCGAAATCTGAGCTATTTGAAAATGCACTCCAAAGTGGATCAATTTGAAAACGCAGATTTCGTGTTTTAGTGTGCACTGTGAAAACAGATATATCTGAAAATGATGTATTTGTTGTCATGTGAAGCAGTCATGTGATCTATCCAACCAAAACAATCAAGATAGCGGCCATGTTATAGTGGTGCTGTTGTACTTGATACTCACTTTTATAGCGTTGACTAAAAAAATAATGTTGCGTTCCTTCAAAGGCAAAGGAAGTTTACTCGGAATTAGTGTCTGGCAATGGAACATGAGGACAATTGCATTTCACGGACTTTTGGAAAACGCTTGAAAATGCTAGTGTGGATGGAAGCATTTTTAAATGAAAAGCCATTTTCAAATGTATCCGGATTAATGTAGATTTAGCCTTCATTGTGCCAGAAAAGCCAAGTAGTGTTTGTGGCTCAGCTTTTCTAGGGCTCATTGCCTATCTGAAAGAATCACAGTCGAGATCTCTCTGAAATAGTGTCAGCCAATGTCCACTGAAACCCGTGTGTGAAGAAACTAGGGGTAAAATGTTGTTTGGTAATTTCCACTCTTCAGTTTACTCACTCTGTTGCTGTACCTGTATCTTAAAGGTGAAGTGTGTAATTTCTGTGCCATTAGCGTCTCCAAACAGAATTGAAAAAATAATAGCTGGTCTGAAACAGGTTTTTCAAACACTTCCCCTGTATTCCATTGGTAGGACAAATTGTTAGTTCTGTAAACCTATGACATTGTTTGAGCAAATGTTGGTGCGGTATGTGGTCTGGTTGGGATGCTTAAACAAACAAAGTAATGTTTGACAGAGCCACAGAGTCACAGTGTTTCTTTTTACACTTTGCAGAGAAATCAACCTACAAAGATTTTAGATTCAAATTAATATGAGTCTATGAGGGCAAGAGTAGCCTATATTTTAGGTTATATCACAATTTTATTCACTTTTTGCCTTCGTTCGTTTGTTAAAAAAAATGTTTTACATCACAAGACCATTTGTAAAGTACAAATAGTTATACAGTGCATTCTCTCAGTTAATACTGTCATTCTACTGAATATATTGTAATTATAAAAGAATTACCAAAAACTGTAAATCCTGAAATTAAAATGAAAGAATTATCAAAATATTTTTTAGATGAGAAGAGTAGAGCATGTCACATGACATGTACACCACTCCTATCCATTTGGCTGTTTAAAAAGGATAATTCTATAACTGTGTAGGGCTGATAAGTACTGTGCAAAAGTCTTAGGCACATAAGATGTTTCACAAAAACATTTGTCTTAAGACTGTTATTTATAACTTCAGCTATAGTGTGTCAATAGGAACTATATATATTTGAGACTTCCAAACATTCTTTTTTTTTTAAATAGAATAGAATAACAGGGAGCCCTGCAACAGATGGCATGACCCACACAGAGCCCCCCACTGAATATTGAGTCAATCTGGGATTACATGACAAGACAGAAGCAAATAAAATAGCCTAAATAGATAGAAGTAATGGGGTGAATTCTCCAAGAACCTTAGTACATCCTATCTGCCAACAACCAAGAAACTGTGTCCAGGTGTACCGAGGAGAATTGGTGCTGTTTTAAAGGTGGTCATTTTTGGTGGTCACACCAAATATTCCTTTAGCTTTTTTTTTATTTTAGACTTTGTATGACATTAATTGATAAATGAAAACTATTTATGGCATTAGTTTTGAAGAAATCCTCACTATGAAACATACACAGTACTGTAAATGCTTATAGCTCATGTTACAACACAGTTTTCACCCATGGCAATAGAATAATCACTAAAGCTTGTATTTGACACTTTTTGACCGTGGCTGCATTTTGTTTTTACCAGCCAACATTTCCAGACTGGTTCATTCTAGAGATCCACGGTTGATCCACTGTTGATTTGTTAAGCTAGAACTGTCATTTTGGAGCTTCTCAGTGTGCCACAAGTGACAAATTGAATGCTACATCATTTGGCTGGAGAATTATTGCATTTCCCACTTGTAATTGAAGCTGACAACCAGCCCAAACAAATGAAACCTCAAACACTGCACAGACTGGGTTGGTATAAATTGCCCTGTGTTACTCTCTATGGGTAAAGGAGGGAAACTCTATCATAAGTTTCAGTCAAAGTGTTCACAGAGGGTACTAATAACTAGAGATGGCCGGAATCTGGTTTAGGTATTGGGTCCGATACCGCGCTCATGTACTGGTACTCGTAACAATGCTCTGATACCAAAAACCGATACCATCTGATGTCCGAATATCATTACGTAAACATTCAGCACACAAATTAAAATCACTTTATGTCCTAGTGAGATAACTTTACTGCAAAAGCTGCAATTTACTGATAGAAATATATAGTTTACATGAGCAGCATGCTGCAAATGTGAGCACTTGTGAATGTGTGGATACAATGAATGCGTTTACATGCACATTCTTACACCGATTATGCTTAATAAACTAACAACACGTGTGGTCATGTAAACGCAGTAAACCATGTTCCTTTATCAGCTTAAAGGCCATAAGCAGCCATAAGGCCATAAGCAGCTCATGAATAACCCGATCAACATGGGTAGATTTTTGCCCATTACGCCGATTTCATGTTGCCCGGTGTTCTTACCGGCTCATTCAATGTGAGCACATGTTGAGTGCATGCCTCTTCACAGTTTGATGTCAAAAGTAGAGAATTATTTAACGCGATTAGTTCAAATGTCATGTAAATGATTATTTCTTGACTGAGTAATTAATGTAATCATCAGAGCAATCAGTGTATACTGTGCATGCATGTAAATGGGCTCAGTGTTGTGTGACGCCAGATGCACGTACCCCTTAATCCTCCTAGTTCATACAGGAAACACTGTCATGAGCATCGAGTACTCTGTTTAAAGGAGATGACAGCGAACAGAGCACAAATAGACTTTGTAGCGGAAGGCACAAACAGAGTACATACTTATTGAATCAAACAGCCGCCTTTGTGGTTAATAACTTAACATTGTATTGATTAGGTGTGCATGCAGGGTCTAAAATGAACTTTTTACCACGCCTGCTAATGGTGAGCAAATTGAGAACATTTAAGTACATTAAATTAATGTATTCATTTATACATAAATACATTGTAAATACATGTACAACTCAATGAGTTCAAAGTTCTTAGAAGATATTGAAAAAACAATTTCTCTAGTAGATGTTGTTGAAAGGCTTGTGTTGCTTAAATCAGCAGGTGTCAGATAATGATTCTTAAAATTAAATTAAAATTATGTATTATGTTTTGCAGTTCCTAATAAAGTTACCAGAGTATTAATTACCAAATAAAAAAAATGTATTAACTAAATATAAAAATATTCAATAATAAATACTGAAATATTTCATTCAAAATATCATTAAGTGAGAAAAAAATGAGACCACATCTAGAAACAGATGAATTCCTTTGGTTTGTGTTAGCTGTTACATTGCAAACATGACAATCTGGCTGCTCATTATCCTACTTATTACATAACTGTTTGGCAAATAAATAAATTGACATGAAGGGCCCTATATTTCAAGAGCGTTATGGCTAAGCGCAGTGCTATGCTTTAAGTCATACATGCAAAATCAGTGGGCATGGCAACAAAGTTTTGGTATTTTCGTGCTTAGCCTGAAATTGTGCAAGCAAAGCGCTAATGGGCTGGGTCAAGTGTAATTTAATTCTAAGGTTTTTCTTCGGTTATTCCACCATATTTTTTCTATTATATGGTCCATTCCCTGTCAAGCACCAGCGATATAAACAAAGACAGCACATTCAAAAGAAGTCGGTAGTGTAAATGGAATGTATGCAATGAATTAAAAGAACAGAAATACTGTATGTACTTGCATTCTTTTGTGCTTTAATAGCATCATTGTTAAATATCAGGCATATTTCTATGACAGTGACACACTCCTTTTATACACATGGAAAATGTGGTTTTCATCAGGATTTGGATGTAGGCTTCATTAAATTATGGAGAATGAATGTATTATTAATCATATTCAGCTACTGACACACAAATCATGGCTAGTTTTAAAAGTGATTGTATCGGTCTTCCAGGTTAGGATTGAGGGATTTTTGCACACACTTGGTTTCTACCGGTCAATTTTGATTTAGAAAAATTAATACATTTATTGTAACACAAAAAATGTAAACCTCATTTTTTTTCTAAATTCAAATGACACTAAACAAAAATAGAAAAAAAAAATAATAACAAAGTGGTCAAATAAATCATACAAAATCACACCAGAATTTACATAAAAATCACTCCAAGACAACAGGGGGAAAAATACCAATATAAATTATATAATAAATACAATTGTAAATATAGCCTAAACATAATAAAATTATGAAAATTAACTATGACCTCTAGAAAGTTTAACACAAATCTCACAAAATGTTGTTTAATAAAATGGCTACTTGCTATAAAATACGCATACTTGTGCTGGCACAAAAATTATGCTTAGAAAAGTGGATAAGACATAGCGCACGGTCATTGCACATAGCTCTGCGCTATGCACAGTCACAAAAATAGAGCTCTAAATAGTCATTTAATTTGATATTAGTTTATTAGCCTGTAAAGATTATGAAAGTGATACGTGAAGTAGAAAAGATGACTCCCAATGCCTGATTAACCGGTCTGAAATCACTTTATCCCCTGATGTGAGGTCATTAAGAAATATCAGAACACTGGATGGTCTGATTGACTAATCAGAATAACATTTTCCAGAGAGCAGTGCAAGTAATGTTCTTAAATAATTAACCTTTAAACGATTTAAATGAGAGAGAATTAGAAGGCAGTGTATCCCTTGTTGAGACTAGGTTAATTACTGCATGTACACACACCCAACTCTGTATGATAACCAGAGATACACACACACACTTAGCTGGGCTAGATAGTGGAGAAGAGATGGAGATTTCCCCTATCTTTCCTTTATGAATTCACCTCTTGATCTTGAGCAAATACCCTACATTCTAGGCAAGCTCATCTGAAATGAAAAACAGCATAAAGTGGATCCTGTGTTCAAATCATGACCGTCAGTGGGAATTCTGCTCTAGTATCTTTTTTTCTTCACTCACCTGCTGTGAAGAAAAATTTGTAGTTAGAATAAGCTCTGTTCCAAAACCTAGTGAGCTGCCTCACTGCATATTACCTACATAGGCAAGTTTATTTAAATGGCACATTTCATACACAATGGCAATTCAAATTGCTTGCATATAAATTATAAAGAAAATACAAGATAAATTAAAACCATAGAAGTTAATAAAACTAATATAAATACAGAAATAAAATGCAGTACAGTGCTCCGTGAATAAATGCACAGCTAAACATATGTGTTTTCTGTCTGGATTTGAATAAGGCTTCTGTTGGAGCACACCTGACCTCTTTTGGAAGCTGGTTCCAGCCACAGGTGGGATAATAGCTAAACACAGTCTCAACTTGTTTTGAATGAACCCGCTTTATTTTAACTGTTTTGATCCCAATGGTCTGAGAAGTCTGTTAGGTTTATATTCAACAAGCATATCTGCAATGTATTTAGGTCCTACACCATTGAGTGATTTATAAACAAATAATAGTGCTTTAAAATCAACTCTAAATGTAACTGAAAGCCAGCAAAAAGACATGAGGACTGGAGTAATATTCTCAGCAATTTTGGTTCAGGTGAGTCAATGGTATCAAAGGCAACACTGTGATCTAGTAATACCAGCACTGATATTTTGCCTGAATCAGTATTTAGCCAAATATCATTAAGTATATTTATAAGCGCCATCTCTGTGCTGTGATCAGAAACGGTCATGGTACGCAAGGTAGGACCCAAATGCAGAATAGGGCTTTTATTTAAATAAAACAATCAAAACTCTCATGAGGGAGAAGAATGAACAACAAAAAACAAAACTAGACCAACTGAAACTGGATACAGAAAACAAACCAGACAATCCAACAAAGACAGAACAAAAGGATATATGTGAGCTGGTAATTGGAAGCAGGTGCCACTGCTGACTAGCTTTACGAGTGCAGACTCCCTGCACAAGTTGGTAAACAAACTCCCAAAAGCCCCAGCTTCTCCATCTCCCAATGACGGAGGTTAGCCTAGGCAGATCCATCTCATCATAGTCAAACACATCCACTGCAATCAAAAACCCACATGTCTGTTCCCCTCTGATGGACATTGCCAAGGTGGACGAGCTGAATCATGCACTGATGGATTGAAAAGTCAGTGAAGGGAGATGGAAAAAAAAAAAAAACCCATTGTGCCTCTGCGTGGCCCAGAATTGGTTGGATTGTTCTGTCGCGGTACACAAGAAAGGACCCAAATGCATGAAGGCAGAACAGGGCTTTTATTTAAATTAACAAATAAAAAACAAAACGAGAGAAAAAAAAATGAACAACCAAAAACAAAACAGACATTATACAGACTGAAACTGGTTTCAAGAAACAGCCCAGAACACGCTGACAGAGATGCAACACAGCAAAACAAACCAACAAAGCCAGGAAAAACAAAATAAAGACTATATAGGAGCTGGTAATTGGAGGCAGGTGCCACTGGTGATGAGCTGGGTTCAGAAACAATCAGTCGTCCTGGAAACAGAGCTGACGTTCTCCACGTGGCACTGCATAACACAAGAGGGAGAGAGAGGGAAACACAAACCAACACACAAGACAGACAGAAGGGGCTGTCCAGCCCAGACTGTGACAGGAAACCATAATGGAAATAGTCCAAGTAGCCATTCTTGTTTAAGTATTTGTTCAGCTGATTGAAAACAACCTTTTCAATTATCTTGCCTATGAAAGGAAGATTTGAGATTGGCCTGTATTTGTTTAATATAAAGTTATCCAGAATGCTCTTTTTTTAGAAGGGTCTTGAAAACTACAGTTTTCAGGGACTTCAGAAATATGCCTTTCAAGTGAGGCATTGACTATTTCTATCAGATCTTTTTCCTAACAGTTAAATACATTTCTGAATGGTGTGGGGAGTCTGTCAAGACAGAGGGTTGATGTTTTAAGATGCTGTACTATTTCCTCCAGGATTTTGCCATCAATTGGCTCAAAATCAGACATAGTGACTAATTTCTGAAGTTTTTGTGGTGGGTGTTGTCTGACCTCAGTGTAACATGAGGATGAGCTGAACGCCATTCTAATATCATTGATCTTCTTCATGAAAAATTATGCAAACTCATTACATTTGCTGTCAGAGAGCATTTCACAGGGAGCCTGCGTTGGGGGGCTAGTTAGTCTCTCTATAGTAGCAAAGAGTGCAGGTGATGTTTTTATAGCTGTTTATAATGTTTGAGAAGAAAATCTGCCTAGCTTTACCTGACTCCAAATTGAAAGCATGAAGGCTGTCTTTATAGATGTTATAATGGACTTCAAGTTTTATTTTCTGACACATTCGTTCTGCTTTGCCGCATTTACTTTTCATGTTTTGTACTGCTGTTGTGTTTCTCCATCGTGCTTTACACCTGCCAGAAAGCTTTCTGACCTTTACAGGAGCAATGGCATCAATAGCATTTTTAACTTTTGAGTTAAATTTATCGAGGAGAACATCAACACAGTATATAAATATAGCCTTCATAAATTGCACACTAGTATTCCATTTATGCCTCTCTTTTTGACAGGGACATAGGTATCTTTAGTTGCAGGAGAAATCAATATTTCAAAGAAAATACAGAAATGTTCAGACTCTTACTAATGAGCAGATCCAGAGTGTGTCCACGATTGTGTGTGGGTCCATCTACACGCTGCGTCAGATCTAAAGTGTTTAAAATTGTTGTGAGTTCCTTTACAGTGTTGTGTTTAGAATATCTATATGAATTTTGAAATCCCCAGCAATATCAAAAGAGTCAAATTCAGAGGAAGTTGCTGATAACAGTTCTGTAAAATTATCAAAATTAAGGCTGGAGAGTATTTTGGAGGACTATAAATAATTATAAATAGAATGCGTGGAGCACCTTTTAGTACAATACTTCGATATTCAAAGGTCAAGTAATCATCAAGTTACACTTGCTTGCATTGAAAGACATCTTTATATATTGCAGCAAATCTTTTAGACACTTATCTACAGACACTTCTAAAAGTAAAGTTTGGAGGGGCTGATTCGTTGAGGACTGTTACACTTCAGCTGTTATCTAACCAAGTTTCATTTAAAACATAAAATCCAGCTTGTTTGTTGTGATGAGGTCATTGACTAAAAATGACTTGTTAAGTGAGCAGATGTTTAAAAGTGCTAACATACAGTATCTGTTTTTGGCCCCACAGCAATCTTGGATTGATGCTTAATAGGGAGCAGATTAGATTTTGGTTTGCCAGACTTCTTGAGATGGCCTTAGTCTTTCTATCACTCAACATAACAGATAGAGAAAAAGCTACAGGTACATCGGGTTCCCGCTTGTTCTGTAAACATTTGAAAATGTTGCTTCTACCGTAGCAGGGACACGATACTCATCACTGAGAGCTGTTATCAGTTGTCTGTTGTTCACCAGGAGCAGAAGAAGGATGACGCATGCCATGGCATTGTGACAGTAGCCAGAGAGCTCTCTCTGAGGGAAGGAAAGGGTGAGCTGGGCCCACAGGCTTTGGTGGCAGAGGGGCCCACCATTTTGGTTGGTATCTGGGGGCTTGCAGCAATGGAGTGTGAGAGATTTCTTCCAGCATACACTAGTTCTTGAATTTTCTCTGAGAAGCTCAAAGTTGGGATATTGGTGAAGGGAGAAAGTGTGTGGTGAGAGGGGCTATAGCTCTGGTGTTTTTGGAGACTGAAGTATGTTATCTTGCCTCCTTTGGATTTCTTCCAGGAATTCGTCCTTGGGTCATGTATATTGGAACAGTTCTAATTAATCACAGTCTGACTGTAGTATGTGTAAGTGTGTATGTGTAAGTTGTGTAAGTGTTGTGGCTTTGCTGTGCTATTGTGGGATTTGTCAATCAAATGGCCATCCAGGAGATGAAATGTGATCCCCTGATCATCCTGAAACTACGGTGGTGATTGTGTGCCATCCAGGTGGAGTGGATTTGTGCATGTTGCAGATGGATGAAGGAGGGAGAAGCAGATATTGTCCTACAGCTCTTTTGCACCAAGTTTGTTTGGGTGGAGGCCATCTGATTTAAACAGTTCTCTTTGACTCCAGAAAATATTAAATATTAAATTTAACAATGTAGTTTAGTCCTCTCATGTGACAGGTTTTGTGCAGCCAAGTGTTTAGACTGAGCAACCGAAAAAACATATTTGTTCCTCGAGCTGGGTGATGAATGACTGAACTTTCAATCTTCCAAGTGTTTCAAAGAGTTCATTGAAATCTCTCTTAAGGAGTTCTGAATGCTCCTTTCGAATATAATATTTCCCCACATGTATGATAATTTATTATGGGTCTTATGATTCATCAGAACATTCCAAAGTTCCTTATTAACATCCAAAAACATAGCTCGAGAAAGGCAGACAGTAGTGGTAGCCCTGTTACCAATGTTTCTGATAATGAAGTCACCCACTATCAGAGTGCTGGGCTCGGCTGTAATCTCAGCAGAATGCCGATGCCTGCTCAACCTTGAGAGCCTGCCAGCTGCACTGTTTGATGCTGACTGATGTGATCTTTGTCCAGTCACTTATTGGGTGACTTCGTCAACATTCATCATAAATCTATTTTCAAGACATATCAGAGGTGGAAGAATGCCAGTATTGGCTAATTGGGTCAAAGCTATATCTGTGGTTGGATGACTAATGCTGCAATATATGAAACTTGTGTCAGTCTGATGACTTGGTTTGTGCTCTCACTTTCACCAGTTACTTTTGGCTCCTGTACAACTGGTTTATCTTGGCTCAGTATAGCCTGTTGAGGAATGTTAGATTCACAGGACTCACTGGCTGTAGGCTGAGGGGGTCCACGATGACACTCTCCTGTGTATTTCTTCAGGGATGGCAGTGCTGCAAGTACCTTTGTTTCAAGAACTGCGATCGTTTGTAGAAGTCTGTGGCAGTTTGAGCAGCAAGTGGAGTTTGAGCCAAAAGTAGATATTTCCTTTCTCATCTGTCTGCGTTTAAGCAGCCGTGATGTCCCATTTCAGGAATGTAAACTGTTGGTAGTAGGAGACTGGTAGACCGCTTTGACAGAAAATCTACTTTTATTGTTTTACAGAGACATAATATTTCAGTCCCAAAAGTCTCTGTTATTAATGTGGGTGACAAATTAAGTCGTTTGAGCATTGTACTGAACAGCTGATATGAAAATAAGAGCTTAAACTGTAAAAACAAGTTAGCAAAGCATGGAGCATTAAGCAAAAGCATCCGAACAGTAGTGAAGCAGGAAGCAAAGCAGGAAGTAAAACATAGGCAGATTCCTTCTACAGCAGCATCATAACCATCTTGGAACAGCATAAGTGCATACATGAGAACACACCTGTGATGCCTTAAAATGCTTTGGAACAGAGCAATATTTCCACTCTAGGAACAAAAATAAAAAATTTATTTGGCTGGGATTCCCTTTTAAATGGACTGTTATGCCTGACTATAGTCTGTGCTGGTTATGTTTGAATATGTACGGCTCTCTGCAGCTGTCTCACTCCTTTCCTCTCTTCCACCTCATGTCTCAAGGTCTGGAACTCATCCATGACTCTGTCCCAGTCCTCATTCAGCGTCTCCTGCTGTGACGTAAGGCATTAATGATGGAAACAGAGGATAGACAAGAGTGCAGCCTCAGGCGATGCTGAAATCTGGTCAAAAACCCAACATATAAACAGTACAATCAACAGGAGCAACATATAATTGGGTTATTGCATCAATAAGTGCACATCAACTACTGTGTCTAGACAGTGAAGGGGAAGATTTATAGGACTAAAGCTGAAGAGATACTAAATAAAAAAATTTTAATCCCTTAAAAGGGCAATGATGTTTCTTTTTCTAAAGACTTTATGGGAATGAGAAAGACAGTCTGTTCTGTCTATGGTAAACAGACAGTATCATTGCTCATCATAGGCATTACTAGACCCTATTTAGGAGAGTTTCAGTCCCCTTTGAATTCATTTCAGCCCTCCTAAAAATCTGTGACTACAGTCAGCAAGCAAGTGTTTTACACCACGGTATCCACAACACTACACTTGTTTAAAGCTTGAGACTGCTTTGGTGGCTTTTCCCACCTGTTAAGACTGACTAAAGTATGAGCCAATTGCATTGGAGTCCGGGCTGTGAAGGAGCATATCAGTGGATTAACCCTCTGAATGAATACGCCCCAGTTTCTCATTCGATTCGTGAACGAGTGAGAATCAGCTTCTCTTTTGAATCATTGAAGAAATGGAGGCGGCATGTCATTAATTTATCTCTTTAAATAAGATAAGGAGCGGGCAGGTATTTTACGTGCAAAGGCAACCAGCTGTGTCAGACTGCACATACACTTCCCCAATGCCCCATATAAGTCGTCAGAATACTTCTGGTTACCCTAAACAGGGGAACAAGGTGACACTTGCCAACCCGGGAAAGGGTCGAACCTAGCCGGGCCTCTTTTCTCTCTAGGTTTCTCCACATAGAGAAAAACTGGCTGGGGCCCACACACGCATCGAGGGAAGGGGGTCTTAACCAGTTTCCTATTCTTTCAGGGGGAAAAGACCCTGTGGAGACAACACCTGCCCGGAAGGTGGGAGGTAAGAGTGGTGAATACATCACATGGATTTTTACAACATGTGGAAGGTGGCGCAGTGGTAGATCCAACCTCAAGGAGGGGGAGTTGCTACAACACGGCGACTGGAGGGCAGCTAGGACAGCCTATGGGAGACGCGGGTCCTCTATAAGGGGACCGTATCATGGGAAATTACCTGTGGAGCACCTATTCCAGTACAGGGTAATTAATTACCCGCAGTGGATCGGGTCGGCGAGTTCCTCCACTGAACTGCGGACCCAAAGGGCTAGGGAGGAGTCCCCCAGGGATCCGAATGAGTGGAATCTCCTGGGAGAAAAAGCACACAGTTTTACCTCGGCCGAGGGAAAGGGCGCCAGGTGCAAGCGATCCTCCTGGTCAGACCGTCAGCGTGTACTGAGTTCTACCGGCTCGGACTTGAGACGATACTGACTCAACCCTGAGATTGTAGAATCTCACAAAGGTATTAGGTGTTGCCCAACCCGCTGCTCTACATATGTTTGCCAGGGAGGTGCCTCTGGCCAGTACCCACGAGGATGCAACACTCCTTGTTGAGTGTGCTCGGACCAGCAAGGGGGTGGGGGGGTGGGCACGTAGCCCGGTCGTAGTCTTAGGATCACATATGTGTCTGCCGGACCGAACAACAGGCAAGTGTCGCTAACAGAGAACGCTTGCAGGTCCCCGACCCACTTGATGGAGGCGAGCGCAATCAGCAGGGCCATCTTTAGAGAGAGGGCCCTGAGTCCAACTGATTCTAGTGGCTCGAAGGGGGGTCACTGAAGGAGGGGAACAGGCCTGGCCTGGAAGGAATTAACCTTCGGGTGCCTCTTAGGAACCTGATGATTAAGTCATGCTTACCCAAAGACTTGCCGTCTACTGCGGCGTGGTGGGCCACGATAGCAGCAACATACACCTTCAAGGTGGAAGGGGACAGCCTCCCCTCCAGCCACTCCTGCAGATGGCCTCCGTCTGCTTCTTCACTGCAGAGAACTGCTGGGGAAAGTCCTCAGTGGAGGAAGCGTACTTTGTCGGTCTCACGCATCTTGACCAATTTCAGCCACAGATGATGTTCCTGAACCACGAGTGTGGCCATCAGGAACCAGTCATCCAACCGCGATGGCTGTGGGGAGGACGGAGGGTTCCAGTCCAGCCCAGAGGAACAGGAACGGGTGTGTGACTCACAGCTGACTGCATGCACGACCATTGGCTCCAAAGAAAATTTCTGAATGAACTCGATGTATTTCTCCGCTTTTATACCTGTATGTCCGGGGGCGGGGTATGCATATACTGTCTGCCAACTTCTCATTGGCCTTTTTCATAGATCAGAGACATATTCATCACTCAAGAGAGACCCCTAGTGTCATTTCTTCGACACAACGTCGAAGTGAGCGACAGACGGGGAACTTAAGACACTTAAGAGACCTTTCTACTGACTCTGAAAAACACCCAAAGAAAGATGCCCAGGGTCCCTGCTCATCTGCGTGAATGTGGCTTAGGAATGCTGCATGAAGGCATGAGGACTGCAGATGTGGCCAGGGCAATAAATTGTATTGACCGTACTATGAGATGCCTAAGACAGTGCTACAGGGAGACAGGAAGGACAGCTGATCGTCCTTGCATTGGCAGACCATGCGTAACAACACCTGCACGTATGAATATCACACCTGCGGGACAGGTACAGGATGGCAACAACAATTGCCCGAGTTACACCAGGAAAGCACAGTCCCTCAATCTGTGCTCAGACTGTCCGCAAAAGGCTGAGAAAGGCTGGACTGAGGGCTTGTAGGCCTGTTGTAGGGCAGGTCCTTACCAGACATCACTGGCAATAACGTTTCCTTTGGGCACAAACCCACCTTCGCTGGACCAGACAGGACTGGCAAAAAGTGCTCTTCACTGACGAGTCATGGTTTTGTCTCAACAGGGGTGATGGTCGGGTGGATTAAAACATCACCTTTTGTGTTCCACTAGGGTGATCATACGTCCTCTTTTTCCCAGACATATCATCTTTTTCAGACCTTAAAAAAGCATCTGGCTGGTGTTTCTAAATTTGCGAAAATGTCCGGGATTCAGCTTTAGATGCATTATGATGTGCATCTGGTCTAATACTTCATATTTGCATTGCTTTAACGCCCTTTGTAAGTCCCGCCTTCTATCACACCAATTGGTCGATTCATTTTCCATGGTCTTTCAAAATATTAGTAAATGTAAATGAAGGTAAACTCATGCCATCAAATATTTTACTTTAGTGCATGGACATTCAAAAGAATGTTGGACATTTTATTTATTTATATATATATTTATGTTATGCTAATTGAGTGTCTTTGTATTAAAGTTTATTTTATGTTTATTAAAGGCACTGTATTAAAGTTTGCATTCATAGTAACACTGTTTTGAACCCTGTTATTCCACCCCACCCCAATTAAAATTTGCCTTTTCTCATTTGCTTTGACTTCAAGCTGTAATGTCACCAAGTTCACATCTGCATTGAAAAGGTCAGTGAAGGAAGCAGGAGGGAAAACCCCTCAGAGATGGCTTGAAACACTTCATGTTCTTGAAATTAGTGTGTAGACTATTTACACCATGCTTTCCTGTTTACCACAAGGGCAATCACACACTTGGGAGCCTGAAGTAGTTAACACAGCCCTGCTCAATTTACTTCCTGCTAAACCCACAAATTACAGCTTTCTTTTATGGACCCCTTGTTGCAAGTTTAGTTTAATTACCCAACTAGGCTTATGTCATAATTACTGCGTTTACATATTGAACAAACCATTGTCTGGCTTGTAGCACAAAACTGTAGCTTTGTTTCATGGAAGGGCCTACATTTTAAGCGGAGACTGATAAAACCTTTTGATGTTTTTACATACAGTACCCCTCCTTTAAAGAGGCTCTGTCTCTTTCTTCACCCCTAGCGGCACCAAACGGAACTGCAAAAATAACGTGCATTTCCAGGAGGAAATAACAGTACTTTCAAGGCAAAAAAATAAAAGTGTTAAAGTGTTGGGTAAGCTTTGGTATTATCTTGTAATAAAAAACAAAAACAAAATTTATCACACCCTTAAGACATTAAATTTATATAAAAAGTTTGTTTTAAGGAAATTCCACGCAGTAAAAAAAACCCTTTCAAACCTATTCAAACAATCATGTCGTTGGTTGGGGGGAAAGAACACCAGAGCCTCATTATTTGTATTATCATGTGAAATGAGCCTACAAATGGCTTACTTGTAGTTGTCTCTGCACATTAACCTGAGCTTGGATAAAGTATTTTAACATCGAACTCATTGCATCAGTTATATTTGTGAACAACAGAGAGTCGTTCCATCATGAAAACATCCTCTCTTACTAGTTATCCTCCAGCATTAGCCTCCTGTGTGCTATATCTCAGTCAAGACTCCAATATCAGTGTGTTAATATTTCCTGACCGATAACCTAATTTGTTTTTCCTGTTAGTAAAGTCTTGCCAATGCTAAGCTGCTGATTCAGACTGGTACAAGACCAGCTTGCTTGACAATGTTCTACTTTAGCAAAAGTTCTCTGGCATTGGTCACATGCTATCAGGGGCACCATACATATTGTCGTCCGCCAGACAAGTCTGATGTGCGATGTTTTTGAGGTATGATGAAGTATGGTTTACACGGAACACCCCACAAGACCTGCCATTTTGGAAATGATCTGACCCTGTCATCTAGCCATCACAATTTGGGCCTTGTCAAAGTCGCTCAGATCCTTACACTTTTCTATTTTTCCTGTTTCCAACACATGAAATACAAGAACTGACTGATCACTTGCTGCCTAATATATCCCACCACTTGACAGATGTCATTGTAACACGATAATCAATGATATTGATAACCAAATATATAAGGTTTTAATGTTGAGGCTGATCAGTGTATATATTTCAGTAACACTTTACAATAAGGTTCCATTTGTTAACATTAGTTAATGCATTGGGTATCATGAACTAACAATGAATGATGTACAGTATTTTGTACAGCATTTAATAATCTTAGTTAATGTTGATATATAAAATTACAATTTCTTGTTAGTTGTGTTAGCTCATAATAGTTAATTGTGCATTAACTAATGTTAATGTCAAATTTGTGATTTAAAAATGGAGTTATTTGTATATGTTGATATTAACATTAACCAAGATTCATAAATGCTGTAAAAAATATTGTTTATTGTTAGTTTATGTTAACTAATGTTGCTGATTTTGATGTCACATGACATTAGTATGTGTTTAGGATTCCAGGTTGATGTTGCTGTGCAGCATATGCAAAATAAACATGGAGTAATTTACACAGGACATGTACTTTTTACCAACAATAATCAATAATCAAATTAGTAGCTTAAAGATAAATAATGGTTACATCCAAAGATCCTCTCGTCTCAAAAATCTGAAGGGGCACAGTGAACTTGTATGGGCATTATTGAGTGCTGAATGAATGTGTTCTCATCACTGTATTTTGGCTTTCATAGGAGATGATGACCAAGCTGATAACTGAGACACCAGACCACCCCATTCCATTTCTCATTGGCCATCTGCAGACCAAGCAGGAGAGTCCAGGCAGGATTCAGAGGACACTGTCGGGTTCTGCTGCATTGTGGGCTGAGAGCTCCTCAGGTGGGTAGAGTTCAGTGCCCTTCAAGCTGTTTTGCAGAGATATTTGTGCACACGTTTATATGCACACACATACAGTAGGCTGTGTCTGAAACTGCCTTGATGCACACTGAACAGTCATAATATGAAAAACAAAACAACAATAAAAAAACTCTTTTACAAGACTGATAGGTCATGTAATTTATAGGTAATCATGTCATCTATAAAAAGTAACTGTAATCTGATGTAGCACATTTGAAAATTCAATGTTATCTTATTTTAAGTATTTTATAGTCTGATTGCATAATCCAGATTACATGTAGTCCATTACTGCTTAAAACTGTATACTGTATATACATATATCAATCCCTGTTTCGAGGGATTGATATATTTCCAGGGAAGCAGTTTCCAATCTTTCTCTATTTGTCTGTAGAATACAAAGGCACACGACGGGACTCCAGGGGCAATGAAAAGCCCTGGCAGATCCATCCCAAAAAGCCCAAGAAATCAAAGAGTGACCTGGCCGTGTCCAACATTTCCCCACCCTCTCCTGAGTCTAAATCATGTGAGTACCAACAGAGAAGCTAGTGTGATTAAGTCAATGCCTCTGAGATCAGTCTTGCATTTTCTTTTGTACTATAAAATATAAGATGCAGATACTGTACCGAGATTGATCGTGCTTCAGTGAATGACAGTGGCGACTTCTATCTTGAGATATTTCCATTATGTAGGCTATCTGCATGAGAGAGCTATGAGTGATCCATATTGCTGAGGAAGTAAGTCATATCAGGGCCAGAGTTAAGACTCTTTAATAATTTAATACGAAGCTCTGTTACTGACAGCAGTTCTATTTCTATGAGTGGAGGCAGTCGGCCAGTTTTTCGGCCAGAAATGGCACTAAGGAAAACTACAGATATTTTAGTTTAAACTTTGGGTTTGTATGCCCATCTACATCTGACTTACTTAGATGTTTTTTATGTCAATATAACTTTTGCCTGAGTTCATGAAACCCTGTTGTTCTACAATGGAAGTTGATAGTGACTCACTTTAAAGCTTAAAAAATGAGCCAAAAGTTAAAGTACTACACTTGACACATGTGTCATTTTCAAAGTCTTCTTAAGGCATATGATGTTTTGTCATTTTACAGTGAAATAGATGTTTTTGCAAGCAACATACACTCACTGAGCACTTTATTAGGAGCACCTGTACACCTACTTGTTCATGTGATTATCTAATCAGCCAATCATGTGGCAGCAGTGCAATGCATACAATCATGCAGATACGGGTCAGGAGCTTCAGATAATGTTCACATCAACCATCAGAATGGGATAAAAATGTGATCTCAGTGATTTGGACCATGGCATGATGCCAGATGGGCTGGTTTGAGTATTTCTGTAACTGCTGATCTCCTGGGATTTTCACAAACAACAGTCTCTAGAGTTTACTCAGAATGGTGCCAAAAACAATAAACATCCAGTGAGTGGCTGTTCTGCAGACTGATATGACTTGTTGATTAGAGAGGTCATCGGAGAAGAGGGTTCGAGCTGACAGAAAGGCTAGTTTGAAACAAGTGGGTTAAAGGGATAGTTCACCCAAATGTGGAAATTCTGTCATATTTTACTCACCCTCATGTTGTTTAAAAAATATAGTGTATGACTTTCTTATGTGGAACACACACAAAAAAGATGTTTTAATGAATATCATGTTTTTTTTTCTCAATTCAATGGCAGTTGTGAGACAGTAGTGCCTTGCGTTAAAGGTTATAAAAGGATTCAAAAGTATCATAAAAGAAGTCCATGCAACTCATGCTTTATAATCGAAGTATGCAATATGTTTTGGTGAAAAAAGTAATTTTTTCAGTGAAAATCTTGACGTCCGTTGCACAGTAGCAAGCACTGAGAGAGCTTATTCACAACGACTTTATTGTTTACGTGAGAATTTGTTGTTTAGTGCTAAACACAATCCAAGTTCTCACATGAGCACACATGCCACTGCAAACGTTAGGCAAATAAGTCTGGTTTATGGGTTTGGAACAACATCAGGGTAAGTAAAATGTAACAGAATTTATCATTTTTGGTTGAACTAATTTAATTGAACTAGTTTAACCAGCAAGACTTCCTGTGTGCTCCAGGCTGTGAACAGCATGGCTGGTCAACCAGCATCAAACCAGCACTGACCAGCATATACCAGTCTGCAACAGCATAGAAATGCTGTTCTTTTTAGCAGGGAAGACTTCATTATCATGACTACTCCAGTTTAATTACTTGCATTTTCCCACTTTTGCCAGTTTGGTGTTCTGATAAAAACATTTTGGGAAACAGTATTACAAAATGACACATAGCACAGGTTATCTCAGGTAAAAGAACAAAATAGCCCATTATCCTAGCTGCGATGAAGCTCCACAGCACTAAAGCTTGACAGGTTATTTTGTAAAAGTTAAAATTACAAATGAGCTTTTTCAGGCTTGATCAGCATAAAATCATGGTATTTCAAGTAAACCAATATCAGAGAAGAGTGAGAAGCATTTTCCACCTTAAAAAGGAAAATTATTTCATAATTGACTCATTCTCATGTTATTTCAAGCCTGTATTCTTCCTTCCTTCCATGGAACACAAAAGGATTTTGGGCAGAATGTCTGAGCTGCTCTTTTCTATGCAATAGGCCTCAGCCACCATTCAATTTCATGGCATCTTTTTTCCATACAATAAAAGATAATAGATCCTGATCTTAGCATTCTGTCTAACATCATCCTTGTTGTGTTCCAAATAAGAAAGAAAGTCATACATTAAATGTTTGAAAACAACATAAGGGTGAGTAAATTATGACAGAATTTCCATTTTTAGGTGAAATATTATTTTAAGGACCACCACACCAGCATCCAAATCAACATATGCTGATGACCAGAAATGCTGGTCTTTTCAACAGGGTTATTAATTTCCTATGGCACTTTTTCTCTGGATAGACAACATTTAAAGCAATTAAAGAGACTTGGAGAATATGGGTGGGGAAACACCCTGTGTACAAATCGTTTGCACCCTACTGAAAGCAAATGCCTCAAGTCATAGTCGTAGCAAACACTTTAGCTTGGCATTGTGTGTTCTAAATGATTCAGTGTAACACATTCTGTTGCAAGTGTTCTTACTGAAACCCCTCTGTGCACATTTATATTTATACTTTTTTTACTTTTGCTTTGTACATTGCAGAAGGTAAAAAAAGAAGTGGTAAACATATTTCTCAGCAGTTGTCAAGCATATTTGGATGATGGACAACTTGAAAAATGTCTTTGAAATGTTCAGAGTGGAGAACATACCAGCTGCTCAAAACACAATAGTGATTGTTGTGGATGTAGTGTAGTCTTCAGTAACTGGTTGTGTGGTTATTTTATGTAGATAAGTTCAGGCATTAATCTATGAATGTTGCAAGATGATTGGTTCTTTGAACTGGTTATCTCTTTGCTAATCAGTTTGCTCACAAGTGATTTGTCAAGCCAATTGTCTCACGTAGTCTCACGCAATCAACTTGCCTAATCTCTCTTTGTGTAACATTTAAATTTGATAAGTTTGCAAGTAAGCTGGTTTTACTTTAGCGGGCTTTGAGTGTTTACTCTTAAAGAGGCCCTATTATGCTTTTGGTATTGTAGGATATTTGGTACTGATGAATTTAGAAGGGAACCGTTAAAGTGCCCTCATTATCACACCATTATATGAAAGGGTATTTGTCATGCAAGATTTGGAGGGAACAGTTAAAGTACCCTCATTCTCACACCATTATATGTAAGGGAATTTAGGGTCTTGAAATATGTGAGCTATGAACTAAATTAAACTGTCCTTATTGTATATTATTAGATAATGAAATGTATAATGGAATTAGTTGCGTTCGACAACCATTATAAAATAGATAAATGACAAATAACTAGATTATTTGTCTGAATAAAATTCCCCAGCATTAAAATCGTAATACAAAGTCTCGTTGTATCCACTTCCAATTTCTACTGTAAGGAATTAGCTTTAATAATTGAATTATGATTAACTCACTTATTGGAGTAATATTATTCTCATGGCTTATTGAAAATAATATCACACGTATTAAGGTACAGCTCTGAAGCTAAATATTTTAGAAACAGGGATGAGATTATTTATCAGAATATACCACAGTCAAATCATCTTTGAATACAGACTAACTTTATTGCTATTCTAAACATAAAATTAATCTAACACATATATACATGAGACGGGTTGGTGAGAAGAGTGACAGAATGTGAAATAAATGATCAATACAGTGAAAATGAACTTTATGGAGTCTGTTGGCAATGCCTTAAGAACCATTTAACCTTATTTGAGTCTACATTGATTTGCTATCGGATTACCCAAAGTATTCAATTAATACACCAGAACTTTGAGCACAATATTGGAGATGTACTTGTGTGTCGTGATGTTTCCATGTGTTCTTTGTGTTGCTTGGTTCTTGGTCGAAAGTTCATTCTGTCGATGTTTGGACCTCTGTAAGATCGAATAGTTATTGTCTGTATGAATGATGAGGTTGTTTTGAAGCAAGTCTTTCTCTGAACTGTAAAGGGTGAGAGGAACATATTCCCTTGGGACTTCGAAATCCCTGGTTGCAAGTCTTACTGGTTAATTCCTTGGCTATACAAAATGGATGAAACATTACACATATTTTAAAGAGGTACATCTGGCTATAATCATTAATTTGTCAGTTATACAAGTTACCACAGTTCAAAGCAATTTTCAGAATTACCTAGCAAGACTAGGTATTGTATAAATCATGGATTTATATGCATTCTGTACATTTTAGAAGGTTGAATCTGTAAAGTACTGTGACTTTGTATAAATTTTCCTGGATTAAGATGAATAAGAGATTAAAAAAGATTGTGTTTTTCCTAGATTCAAATCATGTTGTTTCGATTCTTCTACATGTATAATACTACAGGATTGTACCATTCAAAATATAGCTGTTTGTGCATGTAAAAGGTCTGCAGAATTACAAACACAAAATCCACGCAAAAGGGAGTTAATCTCTCCCACAGGCACACTGCTCAAGAACTACAAGAAACAGCTGGATTGTAGTCCAGCCTTTTCTCCCGTAAAGCATCTTTGTCACTATGTAACACATTTGCATAATGCCCAACTAAGGGCTACTTTGGCCCGCCCTCAATCAAACTTAGTTATAGCCAGGGTTGGGAGGGTTACTTTTGAAATGTATTCCACTACAGAGTACAGAATACATGCTGTAAAATGTCATTTGTAACATATTCCATTAGATTACTCAATGTCAGTAACGTATTCTAAATACTTTGGATTTCTTCTTCAGCACGGGTAGATTTTTTCACTTGTTTTGACTAAAAATACATTCTCTGAAAAACAAAAATATCTTGTGCAGTGTTGTTTTTAAAACAAAATCAATTAAATTGATCTTGTTTTAAGGATTTTTAGATATTTTTACAGGACAACAATACAAAAATTATTATCAAGAATAAGAATATTGCCCTAATATCAAAGGTCTTACTAGGAAAAAAATATTATGATGATTTTCTTAAAAAATATGATCGTGCCTGGTAACATGTGCATGTAATATGGCTAGAAATAGCATTTTAGCTTAACGTAAAGCTGACAATTTACACAAGATTTATTTCTGTTTCTTCTGCTCCAAAGTTACTTCAAACTTACTTCTCTGTCTGCTCGTATGAATGTAACACATCATAAGAAAGTATTTCACCGCTGTTCAAATGCACTTTGGATCACATCATTTATATGTATAAATGTTTTCCATCTGAAAGGACTAAATATTGAATGAAACAAATGACAATATAATGCAAAGTAATCTCCAGTAATCAAAATTCATTTTTAATGTAACTGTATTCTAAATACCAATCATTTAAATTGTAACTGTAGTGGAATACAATTACTTATATTTTGTATTTTAAATACGTATTCCTGTTTCATGTATTTCATTACTCCCCAACCCTGGTTATAGCAGAGGCTAGGATGGGTTGGGTTAGTGTTGTCGCAAGCTTGCTCCGGCTCAGATCATCTCTTTTCTCGGCATGGAGTTAGACTCAGTCTCAATAACAGCACACCTCATGAACGAGCACACGCAGTCGGTGCTCAAGGGCCTCGCTCTCTTCGAGCCCGGCACAGCGGTTCCTCTACAACAGTTCTAGAGGCTCCTCGGTCATATGGCATCCTCGGCCGTGGTTGCACCGCTTAGGTTGATGCATATGCAACCGCTTCAGCACTATCTTCAGACTCGTGTCCCGAGGCGCCACGGCTCATACCATGTGTTAATTACCCCCTTCCTGCCATCAGACTTTCAACTCTTGGACAAACCTCTGTTTTCTGCGGACTGGAGTCCCCCTACAGCAGGTGTCCAGAGGTCACCACAGACGCCTCTCAACGGGGTTGGGGCGTCATGTGCAATGGGCATGCAGCCTCTGGCTCCTGGATAGGACCCCGGCTGCATTGGCACACCAACTGCCTAGAGTTGCTGGCTGTATTCCTTACCCTGCAGAGGTTTCTCCTGCTGATCCGGGGAAAGCACGTTTTTACCTGTTCAGACAACACCGCGATGTAGCGTACATAAATCGCTCTCATCATATGTCACAACTCGCCCGCCATCTCCTCCTTTGGAGTCAGCAGGTCGCTGCACACCACACATATCCCGGGCAACCTCAACACGACAGCAGATGTGTTGTCCTGACAGGTCTCGTCCAGCGGAGAGTGGAGGCTCCACCCCCAGGTGGTGCAGCTGATTTGGGGCCGGTTCGGCATGGCACAGGTAGATCTCTTTGCCTCCCAAGACAATTCCCACTGCCCGCTCTGGTACTCCCTGACAGAGGCCCCTCTCGGAACAGACGCGCTGGCACACAGCTGGCCCCGGGGGCTGTGCAAGTACGCATTTCCCCCAGTGAGACTTCTTGCACTGGTGCTATGCAAGATCAGGGAGGACGAGGAATAAGTCACCTTAGTGGCTCCTTACTGGCCCACTCAGACTTGGTTCTTGGATCTCAAACTCCTTGTGACAACATCTCCCTGCCAAATTCCCCTGAGGTAGGACCTTCTTTCTCAGGGACGGGGCACCCTCTGGCATCCGTGCCCAGACCTCTGGAACCTCCACGTCTGGCCCCTGGATGGGACATGGAAGATCTGAGTGACCTCCCACCTGCAGACGTAGACATGGTCAACCAAGCCAGAGCTCCCTCTACCAGGCAACTTTACGCCCTAAAGTGCCGCTTATTCGCAAATTGGTGTTCTTCCCGGAACACTTTCATTTCTGCAAGAGAGGTTGGAGAGAAGGCTGTCCCCCTCCACCTTGAAGGTATATGTAGCCGCTATCATGGCTATCTGCTTTCATTTCTGCAAGAGAGTTTGGAGGGAAGGCTGTCCCCCTCCACATTGAAGGTGTATGTAGCCGCTATCGTGGCCCACCATGACGCAGTGGACGGAAAGTCCTTGGGTAAGCATGACTTGATTATCATGTATGTGCCTTAGAGGTGCCTGGAGGCTAAATTCTCCCCGGCCAAGCCTGTTCCCCTCCTGTGATCTCTCAGTGGTCCTCTCTGGCCTTCAGAGGCCCCTCTTCGAGCCGCTTGACTCAGTTGAGCTCAAGGCCCTCTCCTTGAAGACGGCCCTCCTGATAGTGCTAGCTACCATCAAGATGGTTGGGGACCTGAAAGCATTCTCTGTCAGCGACACTTGCCTGGAGTTCGGTCCGGCAGATACTCATGTCATCTTAAGATAGTACCCCTTGTGTCACTACATTCGACACAACATCGAGTGAGTGACAGAAGGGGAACCTCATGGTTACTGTTGTAACCTCCAATCCCTGATGGAGGGAATGAGACGTTGTGTCCCCCTTGCCACGACACTAGACCTACAACTGTAAATGGCCGTACCTTATTCTCAGCTCCTCAGTGCAAAAACCTGACTGGTAGATGCATGCCCGCTTCCCTTTATACCCGTATGTCTGGGGGCGGGACATGCAAATTCTGTCTGCCAATTTCTCATTGGCCTTTTCTCAAGTTCAGAGGTACGTGAGGCTCTCAAGAAAGACCCCTTGTGCCACTACATTCGACACAACATCTCGTTCCCTCCATCAGGGAACGGAGGTTACGACAGTAACCATGACATTTTGTGTTGTAGCTACGGTGTACACCCAGTGCACAACTGTAGGCCTCTGCTAACCTGATAGCTAATGTTATTGTGTTGAAATAGTTTCACTATCAGTTGCAAGCCCACTTTTGCCTACATTTGTGTAGAATTATGCAAATTGTTTATCGTTCTTACTATCATGAAGAGTGATTGAGTGTGGAGATGGATTTATTTTTTACAAACGGTACTTTTTGATTATTTTGATTAAAATTGTTTTAGTAAGGGTTTACTATTCAGCTGTGGGCCAGCTTTTACACAGTAAAAAGTTTTAAACAAGAGTTTAATATAATTATGTAATTACAAGCTGTAATATTACGGCTGCTATCGGTAGTCCACGGCTAACTTGGTCACTTCATCTCTCTTATACACGTGGTAATGTCCAACTGGGAGTAAGCCTCTGTTCTCATTCATATCTCGGGTGAAAAAAGTTTGGCTACACAAATTCCAGCAAAAGATGACTAACTTAGATGCACTATTTGTCTTTTACTTGAAGCTTTGTTAGGATCACAATAATCAACAGTGTACTTGTAAGAAAGCTACAAAATTAAAACTTAACACTGTGAAATGTCTTGCTCAAGTCGAGATTGTGAATGTGGTTTGGGATGATCAGCTTGTCCTTTCAAACTTTCATTATCGAACTGGATCTTGTAGCCTAGAGTTTTTGCAAAATGATGGGAAAACCATCCTGATCACTCATTCATACAAAACAATATAGTAATTTAACTATTGTAAGACACTTTTAGTGTTAGAAAGGTCATAAGTGAGAAGGCGTGAATTGTCACGAATATTCATGTTATTTACGCCTGAGGAGACAAAAACCCCTTCCCTGGGCTCATCAATAAGGAATGTGACAGAAAGAGAATGAATGTGAGACTTAATGAGTAAATAAGTAATCTGACTATACATTTTATTTACATAAAGACTTTACTTAATTTTAGACCTACACTACCGTTTAAAAGTTTTAGTCTGCTCACCAATGCTGCATTTATTTGATCCAAAATACAGTAAATACATTGATATTGTGAATTTTCTATTTTAATATATTGTAAAATGCAATTTGTGATCAAAGCTGAATTTTCAGCATCATTACTGCAGTCTTAAATGTCACATGATCCTCAGAAATCATAATATGCTGATATTCTAATATGGGCATATTTACACCCGAACACGTATTTGCAAGTACAAGCTTCATTGATGATAATGAGGCAGGATAAACACTACTTAAAATATAATCTAAACATTCATATTATTTTTATACCATATTACATATCATGTTTATATCATACAGCATACAATTTAAATACCTGCTTTAGCCGAACAAACATTTGAATGTAACTTAAACTTGCTTATTAGGACATTTAAAATTTCAATACCCTGAATCCTGGATGG
The DNA here is from genome assembly GCA_032164185.1 of Moxostoma hubbsi. NCBI lineage: Eukaryota > Metazoa > Chordata > Actinopteri > Cypriniformes > Catostomidae > Moxostoma > Moxostoma hubbsi. The sequence continues at coordinate 19,709,765 of JAVLUX010000033.1, forward strand.
CAAGTCTGGAAACAGTCACACTAGTAAAATATTTAAATGTTTATAAAATAGCATGTCAACTAATATGTAAGTAAAACGAAATTACTTACTCACCTGAAACTGTATCCTTGGCTGGATCAAGTCACTCTTCAAAATGCAAACGTCCATCGCATTCCCGCTCTTCTTCTGAGGAAAATGTTAACTCTTCGTCACTATCCAGGAGTTTCCTCACTTGTGTATCGTGCTGTCTTTCAAACGTGCAGAAAAGTGAATGAACGTGATGCTTTTTAAGGAACAGTCAGGGGCGTTTAACATTTGCATGATGGAGAATTTGATGTTGTTTCCGCTGTAATTACGAAAAAAATCCAGCAGGACACGCCAGCGCATCCATCGACCCCAGAGGGTTAAAGAGACAGGATCTAAATCAGGGCATTTTTATTAGTGGTGTTAAGGTAAGCCATTTGTGATTTGAATATAAATGATGTCAAACTGTGTGGCTTGTTAAGGAGAGGTGAGCTATTACTTTTATAATAATTGGACTGACATTTTCTTCCCACCGGATCATACAACTAGCAAAAAATCTGAGCTATATCTATAGACAAGAATATTATAGAGAAAATGGGATAGGCTCTTTTGACATGGCCCAGTAAGCAACCACCTACAATATCAACCACCCAGAACACCATAGCAACTCTCTGGCAACTACGCACAACACACTAGTATCATAGTAGGAAGTTTGGCACAGCAAAGCACTACTCACATGTACTCACAAGCAAGTGTTTTTATTCTGCAGTGCCTCGTTCAATACTGCGCCCCACCTGGGACTGGAGGTCTAAACCTGAGAGTCGAGACTTTGATGAGCTCAACCAGATACTCCAGGAGAGCAAGAAGCTAGGCAAGGCCCTTGAGAACCTGTCCCGCAGTGAGTAAACTCACTGTGTTGAGGAAAACCCTCCATGTCAGTGGTATTGAGACTGGGGTCCAGGGACCCCTCGCAACATTTTCCATGTAATATTTAAATGTAATTTGTTTTGGCCTCTATACAGTGACAATGTAAAAGCCAGTTATTTAATTTAGCAAATTAAATCTCACACAGTTTGTGAAATGGGATTTATACTTTACATTAAAATATATAGCTGCCTTTATATTTAAGAAGAGGGTCCCTCAAAAGAGGTTCATCATATTTGGGGGTCCTTGGAATCAAAACGTTTGAAAAACCCCTGCTATAAATTGACCATTATAAATATATTAAAATATCTTAAATATATTGATCTGTGAATTCTTTCTCTTGCACAGGCATTGCTGTATCTGATGACTTTGACCTGGTATGATAATTATTTGTTCTTCTCTGTTTATATTTCCTTTCACTATGTAAATCAAATCATCTGTTTAGGAGATGAAGAATGCAATTGTTTTTTGTGTGAGGAGTCAATTAGAAAAGAAAAGATGGAGAGGAAAAAATCCAAGTAAAACCCAAACACATTGTAAAATTTCTCTGACTGCTGTAGACACTTCTCTTTAATAACATATGAGTCTTTTTGGCTGTTTGCCCAGGTTTCCCTGTTCCCAATTTGGCTTTTCAAATGAATAGTAAAACATTTAGCTATTAATGCAAATTAATTTATTTCTTTATTACTGTTATAGAGGACGTTTTACTTCTACTTGCCTTATTACAGCATAACTGTAATGCCAAAGCTGAATTTTTCTTATTGTTTACATGCTGGGCTTGCAGTATAAAATATGTTTTCACTTTAAAACTGACTGACCACACAAATAGTATAAATAATAATGAGTCATATTTAAGCATCAGTTCTTTAAGCTCTGTAATTGATCACCCTTATACAGCATAATAATTATGCTCACCACAAATTGTTTCACGTGTTTTGTTGATGTCTTCTTCACTTCTCTATGCAAAGGACCCCCAAGCGTATAACACTGTACTGAGGCCACGGGTGGTGGGCGAGTGGGTGGGCCGTGAGGAGGATGATTCCGACCCCCTTGCCGCTGAAATGCTTCAACCCCCTGTTCCCAGAGCAAAGACTGAGGGCTGGACAAGCAAAGACAACAGCCCTGTTGGAAGGTGAGTCTTGTATATAGTATATGTGTGTGTGATTATATTTGTTTAATGTGTCTTTATGCTTTTTAACTTCCTCTTTAAAGGCAAGGGGTGTCATTTCCTCGCCACTAGTGGCATAAAAGAGAATTGCAAAAATACTTGCTGTTTTCAAACAGGTTTTTTCATTTTGCCATTGGTCAGAAAACAGGTTGGGACATTGTTTGGGACAGTTTTGATATGTCTTGCTGTTTGGTATGCTCAAACAAACAAAGCAATGTTTTGGAAATGCCAAAGCACAGCTCTGTTTTGCGATTTTTGGTCAACTATTGAATGGCTTACTCAAGGTTGTCTATGCACATAAAGCTGGGATTTAATGAAGCATTTTAGCATTGAAAAATATAGGTAAAGATCCTAAGCTACTATTGAATGATTATAAATGAATTAGTCTGATATAATGATTTGCGTTGCAAATACAGTATATCACAAAATATTTTTTGTAATAACAGTACATTTGTGACTACTGTAAATGTGTACATGTGTCATTTATTTCTGCACACGTAAAAAATTTAAATCTTTAAAATTCGATTACCAAAATACATTGTGAGCAAATGACAGTTCATCACGACTGCCTCTAGGGAGAGAAATACAACAGTAGTATGCAAATGTCGGTAACAGTGAAAAGATAACTTTAGATATTTTCTCAAGTTCTCTAAACAGAGAACACTGTAACCTCCTGTAAAATCATAAATCATAGAATAGCAATTCTAAAAAGCAATTGCGGCTCCTTGACCCCTTAAAGATGTTACCACGGTGATTTTAATTGGCTGGTGTTTGAGGGGAGGGCAGAGGCGGGCTGCCGAGAATGCAGCTAATTAGAAAGGATCAGATATTAATAATAAATCATATTAAGGGCCAAGCTGAGAGAAGAGACTTTAAAATATTCTCTCACTTGATTACAGTAAAATATGGAGCCTTGGGTCGATACCGCAGGCGTCTCCAGTACGCATAGCTGTACATGCGCTGCCAGAGGCTTTCATTAAAGAGAGACAAGGCAATGGTTTCTGCTGTGATCTCTAGCCTTAATCCTCATCAATGCGAATGAATCATTATAAGAGTAAACACATTCTCCTTTAGCATTGTGCGCCTGCCATAGATAATAAGCATTTTACCATACCCGAGAGAGTGTTTCATTTGAATGTATAACAGTTCTGTTGTATTGATGTTAGATTGTGGGTTTTAAAGGTTAAAATACTTATATTCCATCTTTATGTGCAGAGACAACTTTGAGTAAACCATTTGTAGGTTGATTTTCCCAAAAAGTATCAACACTTTGGCTCTGTGGCTCTTTCAAAACATTGCTTTCTTTGTTTGAGAGTGTTTGGGGTGGAACTATCTGTATAAATAACCAATAGTAGGTGAGTTGTTGGGAAACATTCTTTTTTTTTTTTTTTTGCTAGTGGCACAGAAATTACACACATTGGCTTTAAAACACATTGAGTACATTGCATTTTAGAGAACATATTTGGACATGTTGAGAATGCAGCATTTGGAAATGCCATTTTGTTTTTTCTGCTTATCTTGTACTTAAGCCGGGTCAAACTACACTTTGTTCTAGATTCACTCTCATTTAGACTCATTAGAATGCAGGAGACCAGAAATTAGATTTCGCATTCCGCTGCTAACCATAGGTCAAGTTTAGTGAATTTGGTCAGTGTGACCAATATTAGAAATGTCACACACAGACTTCTTGGCTCAATCCAAATACAGATTTTAAAGATGCATGTTTTACATTTTCCAGGAAAAGATTTTAACATTTTGAATATAATGTTATTTGTGATTTATTATGTATTAAATCCAGAAGCCTGTGAGTGTGACACATCCAGTTTGTTGATGTGTCTAAAATCATTTTGCATGCTCAAAGCCCAGTGTGACCGCAGCTTTGTAGTGACACCTAATATTTTCTAGAATTTGGCTATTTGCAGTCAGCCATAATTTATTCAGTGTGCAAAAGTGTTTGATAACAGAGGTGTTTCAGTGTAAAAGGGAGCAATAGACGGTTAGTTACGTTATTTCAACATGGCAATATCCATGGTGACACCGCTCCATGTAAAATAGGTCAGCTTTTCTTAAGATTCTTTATTTTAAACATAATATTTTCCAAATCAAATTTTTCATAAATAATATTTATATTTTCATAGGGATTAAAACTTTGTGCACTTTTAACAGGTCTGTCAAGTTCAATCTATGCTATGTCACTCAAAGCATGAGTCAGCAGATTTTTAACACCATGAGTATGAGACAAATCTACCCAATAACCCTATTCACTTGCTGAAACACAGCATGACTGTTTTCAACACCTGTTCTGTACTTTCACATAGAGAAAGAAACAGCGGGGCTGTATAATGACCACCACCTTCCCTCTTCTGGAACAAAAGAGCTTTTTTTCCCCCTTCTAACTTTAATGGTAGAATGGCAAGGCTCTCCTTAGCTGTCAATCTTCAAGCGCTGCAGATTCCCTGGGAGTGTGCAGAGAGAAAGCTGCTGGGGAATTAGGTGGAGGTAGAGGTGGATTCTGGGAAGGGTTATTGTGACTGATTATGGGAATGATGACGCTCTAGTGCTCCAATCCCATTCCCTTTACGCACAGACAACATATCATAAAGCATAAGCCCTCTTCTCACTCTCTCTCTCTCTCTCTCTCTCTCTCACTCTCTCTCTCTCTCTCTCACTCCCTCCCTATCTCACACTTCTCCTCCCTTTCCATTTACATCTTACTCCAACGCTCTACATCTCTTTTCCTTATATTCATAAACATCTCCATCAGCCCACTCTTACCGCAGGGATCCAATGAAGACATTCATGGGGCTTAAATATTCATTATGGGATGTACACTATACTACACTAAGACAGTTTGACACTTTTGTGGTCCCTACTATATCTAATCAGGTTTGATATTAAAGGAACAATTCACCCAAATATTAACCCCATTATTTACTCACCCTCATGTAAATCCAACCACCTACTGTGTGCTGGTTTCTTTCTGTGGATCACAAAAGGAGAAATATTTGAAGAAAATGTACAGAGTTCTTGCCAAACTAAAGAAAATGTACAATAAAAGTAGTTAATACAACTTGTGCACTATATTCCAAGTCTTCAAAACCATATGCTAGCTTTGTGTGAGGAACAAACCAACAATTAAGTTCTTATTCACCTATAATATTCACCTCCACCAACTTTTGTAAAATTCATATTTTACTATCCACATGGCTTCTGGTATGTAAATAAAGCTGGTAGCCATAATGTGTGCAAATACAACTCATAAAACCACTGCCTGACCTGTGATCAGTTAATCTGTTCTAACCACTCCCCATATCTATTACTTCATAACACTTCCCAAATTCTCATTCATATTGAAAACTCAAACAGATTTGAGGTTTTCGTCAATGGCCAAAAAAATTGAATTGACCTATTTGCAACATTTAGATTTGTTAAAGGGATACTTCACCCAAAGATGAAAATTCTTTCATCATTTACTCACCCTCTTGCCATCCCAGATGTGTATGACTTTCTTTCTTTGCTGAACTCAAACAAAGATATTTGGAAGAATGTCTCAGCTCCTCACAATGCAAGGTAATGAGTATCAAAATTGTTAAGCTCATAAAAGGACATAAAAGCAGCATAAAAGTAATCCATAAGACTCCAGTGATTAAATCCATATCTTCAGAAGCAATATGATAAGCGGATGTGAGAAATAGTCCTATATTTAAGTCCTTTTTTCTATCATTCTCCACTTTCACATTCTTCGTGCATATTGCCACCTAATGTGCAGGGAGGAGAATGTATGGTAAAAACTGATTAAATATTAATCTTTTTCTCCCCCACGCTTATCATATCACTTCTGAAGATATAGAATTAACCACTGGAGTCTTATGGATTACTTTTATTCTGCCTTTATGTGCATTTTGGAGCTTAAACATTTTGATACTCATTAACTTGCATTGTGAGGACCTAAAAATATTTTTGCTTCTAAAATCTATGTTTGTGTTCTGCAGAAGAAAGAAATTCATACACATCTGGGTTGGCATGAGGGTGAGTAAATGATGAGTTTTTTAATTTTTGGGTACGCTATCCCTTTAACTTCTTAAGGCCACCATCCGTCCTCCATTCCTGTTGGAGGGTGTTCAAATTTACAGCCAATAAACTGCTGGTGGCTCTTGTGATCTGTTCAATTTCAGGCTATTTACATCATGGATGTTCCATATTACATCATTGTCAGCTTTGTTTTTTTTGGTCATGTTTTTCTTTTTTTGAATCAGTGTGCAATTCACTAGATACACTCTGTTCTGCCTGGAAGATGCTGCAGAGAGTTTCTCATCCCACAGGAATGAGACTGCAGCACTTAAACTTAAGTTCTGTCTGACAATGTTTCACATCGCCTTTTAAACCCACACAAAGACTCTCAGAAGCAATACAGTCTCACTTTCGTGTTATTTTAGTAGTGTAGTCAGTGTCATTGTTTGAAACAATACTACAGTATATATTCCAGTCATTGAACCCTAATCTTTAAATAAATAGTCTATATTGCAGCTTATTTTGGTCAAGAAAGAACCACTTAGACAGGAAGAGCCCATGTGCCTGACATGTAATGTGACCAACCACAGTTTTTTTTTTTTTTTTTTTTTTTTACAAAAAACAAATGGTGGTAAATTCGTATAGTATCTGTGGATCAGAATTTCTCTCTGGCCAAAAAATACAGGCTACATATTTTACAGACATATTACAAAGCAGAAAATTGTGCTTGTGGATATCTAATTAACTTGCTTCTAATTGCCTCAAACACAACACTGAAAAATTATGACAATAACCAGGCAAACTTTCACAAATACAGTGAGTCTTTCATCCATAAAAGCACTTATTTAATCAGCCCAGTTCCTTGTAATTGCGACTTCCAGGCAGACACAAAGTCGCGTTTCCTTACTCTTTGAAGTTCTTTAAGGTCAGTCAATCAGAATAGAGCTTTCCGGATCAAGAAAGCATTTTCCAGTTTTGTTGTAATAAGCATCATACAGTCAGAAGCTCTTCTGATTGACAGGAGAAAAAAGGGTAAACTGAATCTTTCATTTATGAGCATGTTCTCAAATCATTTCTTGTGTCAGATCTGCTTCAATGTACGCTGTTAACCTGATTCCCCTCCATTGAATAAAATTATCTTATTAAGCAAAATGACAGGATAAAACAGGTCACTAATTCCACCTTTGTGCAATTAAGCCAACTATGAGGCCAGAGCTGTCATTACAGCAACATTTGTATGCATCTGAAACATTGCCAGAGCCATGTAGATGTTTCTAGACTGAGACATGATTTGCTGAATGCCATTGTCAAAATAATGTAATCTTTTTTTGTCCTTTTCCAAGCACGAAACAATTAATATTGTGCCACAGAGGTTTTATGGAATGATTGATTTATAGGTCTTTGCCCACAGAGTGAATCATTTTAGATTGTTTTTTAGTTTTTGCACTGGCATGTACTTTTTCTGAGATAGTTTGTTTGCATTATTTGATTAAAGTATTGTCAGTATTTAGTTTGCACAATTTGAAGCTCAAGTGCTGTAATTGTTACAATCGGTTTTAAAGTAAAACATAATAAATTTAAATTGATTTAAGTTTAAAGTGTTTAACTGTGTGGTTTGGGTACCCAAATGTAAGCAAAAATGTACTGTTCCATTACAAGAAATGTGAACTCACTTACTCATTCATTATTATTACTATTATCCACGTTTTAGTATAGTGGTTGCCCTAAAAAATTATATTAAATGCATTGCATATATCCTTTAGTGTCATGGGTGTTAATACGTATGTTTATGAGCATCGGGACAAGTGTCTCTTTCAGCACTGCTGATGCTGTAGTACACTACAGGAGAGGTGGGAATTGACTGAGAGTTGCCCAATCAGGGAAAAATGGGTGAAAAGCTGGCTAAATTGTCTTTAGTAGAGGGATGTACAGTATAACATTACCATTAGCATAGTAATGTTCAGCTTAAGATATTATAACAGCTCTGCCCTGGCCTGAACCTTTCGATTATCTGCAAATAATATTGTTTCAATGATGTTTCAATGATTTGAATAACATTCAAATGAAACCTCCACAGATGATTTTTAGTGCTATTAACTAATGGAACATGGGAATAATTGCTAATATGGAAGTGTGAAGTGAAACATATATGCATAATTTATTCAATTTAATTATTTTTTTTCATCAGTTTGCGCAAAATGTATTAATTGCTCTGGTATATTTGGTCTAGGAGGAGATTATGAATCAATATCCAAGCTACTTTCCATTTGTGAATGAATAATTCCTAATATAGAGGAATGTCATTATGTAATTTGCCCTTGCATTTAAGATTTTGGATTGGAAATGTTATTTAGTCATTAACTTGTCACACTGGATCTGGGTCTCTGCATATAATAAAGACTAAAATATTTAAAAAAATATTTGACATTGAATTAGGCTGATTTTACATATTTTTTTCTTTTCTTGTGATGTTTAGGTTATAGTATTTGTAGAGAAAACTATATGTGTATATGCAAAAGTTTCTCCTCTTTCTCTCTGTCTGCAGCTTGAAAATGGAGACTAAGTGTAAAGGCCTAAAACAGCAGCAACAAAACCATAAAAAACTTCTGGCAGCCATGTTGTCTCAGGACTCGTTTGACTCCATGCCCGACTCCGCCCCTTCCATCACTGAGGATGAGATGGAGGATGAGGATGATGCCATGGAGCTGTTGGGTAAAAAGAGAACACACAAACACAGAAAACTGTTGAGCATTTATATTCTCACCATTCCCCAGCACAAAGACATGTTTGTGGCTTAAATCACCTCTCATTTTGAAGCATCATTTGTGTTAGAATTGTGATTTCAATCTATTATGACTGCTGAAGCACATTTAAGCACAATCTAAAGAGCGTCTTCTCATATCTGCAGTGTTACAAGATTTCATGCTTTAATGAAGAGATGGCTTGTATATACGATAACCAGCTGTAAATTTAATTTATGTGAAAAATGCAATATCGCTCAAACAATTTGTGACTAAAGTAGCATTTAACTCCCCCGTGTTTTTTCTTCTTAGGAAAAACAATGTTTGCTAGCGTTCAGGGGCACATGCCTTATATCTGGGAGCAAAAGCGTGTCAGACAGATCTGGGAGAAAATAGCAGCCAATCATTTTGATAAAAGGCTTTGGCTCCAGTTTTTCAGAATAACCAAAGCAACATTTGACATGCAGTTCTAATATACACTCACTAAACACTTTATTGGGAACACTATGGTCCTAATAAAGTGCCCAACATGGTCTTCAGCTGTTGAAGCCCATCCGCCTCAAGGTTCGATGTGTTGTGCATTCCGAGATGCTATTCTTCTCACTACAACTGTACAGAGTGGTTATCTGTTACTATAGACATTCTGTCAGCTCGAACCAGTCTGGCCATTCTCCGTTTACCTCTGTCATCAACAAGGCGTTTCCATCCACAGAACTGCTGCTCACTGGATGTTTTTTCTTTTTGGCACCATTCTGGGTAAACTCTAGAGACTGTTGTGCGTGAAAACCCCAGAAGATGAGCAGTTACAGAAATACTCAAACCAGCCCATCTGGCACCAACAATCATGCCACAGTCGAAATCACTGAGATCACATTTTTACCCATTCTGATGGTTTATGTAAACATTAACTGAAGCTCCTGACCTGTATCTGCGTGATTTTTTGCATTGGACTACTGCTACATGATTTCACATGAATAAGTTGGTGTACAGTTCCTAATAAAGTTCTAAGTGAGTGTAAATACTACAAACTTTATACTTTAAAGGAATGTTTTGGGTTCAAAACAACAAGTTGAAAGTAATTTTTGTGGTAATCAACACTGTGCCACAAGTGCTGTCGATTGAGCTTAACTTGTATTGAACCTGGAAGATTCTTTTAAAAATACAGTAGAATTATCATGCACTATTGAAAGATTAGAAGCAACAGGAGCTCCAAGCAAGAGCAAATATTGTTCCAATTATCACTATGATTTAGCCTCACTGCTCCAATGATTGCATAAGCGTGACTTCCTAAGTCTCCATTTCTGTGTTGATGCCAGACCACCCCACAGGTACCAAAGCTTTGTAGCAGTTTCGCTCTGTGTTATGAAAGGGTTTGTGCCAGCATGGGTGTAAGATGCAATAAAGAGCAAAACTTGAATTTCAGGTTGTTTCTGACACTTTAAAACAAACTTAATGTTCAAGCGTCAGAGTTTATTTCCAAAAGCACTTTTTCAATAAGTGCAGGTTGTGTTCTTTGTGTCCCTGTGTCTAAGGGCAAATAGTTTCACTTCTTTAATGACACCAAGTATGTAGAGCTGTCTGAGGATCTCTAAGGATCTGCTTTTGTTTGTTCTTTTTGTGAGATGCAGTGTGCCCTCGGTTGGTTGTCTGTTAGCAGTGGCCCGTTAAGCTGTACTGCTGCACTGAGGGTTTCTCCTGCAGAGGATGCTGAGAGATAATGAGATTTTCTGAGCTGTGGGCAACAGTAGAGAGGGCGTGCAGAGCTGGGATATTGGGAGGGGAATACTGTAGTGATAAGTCAACCACCATTTCTCTTTTCTCTGTCAATCATGGAATCTTTTCTTTGCCTAATGGAGATTGATTATTAAATAGTCATTAAATTTTGTTTGCCCTTCACCTTCTTTGACCAAGAGAGCATGTTTTAGAGCTGAACAAAACTCTCAAACTCTCCAACTTCATAAAGGTTCTATCCTGAATGCCAGCTATTAAGCTTCTGTACCCATCCGCAGAAACTGACTCCCAGTGAGGCCAAGAAGAGCAGTCTCAATGCCTCATTTCTCTTGTGGTCTAGTATGTGGTTCTCAGATGAACTCTCAGTGCAGGCTGAATGAGTTCCTGGAGTCTGGTGGTGGCATGGGTTCATCACTCGTATCGAACACCCTGTCAAAACAAGTCAGACTAACAACAGACAGACCATTAGGATTGATGGGAGTGTGTCATAGAAATGGAAGAGAGACACTGTATCTGTGGGTCTCATTTCATAGCCCTGTGGTCCATCCAGACCTAAAGAACTCAATCTCATTAGAGGACCACAACAGAAAGCTGTAAAGGTCACAACAATGGTTTTGTGGTTAATTAATCTCTTTTGACAGTGTTTTTTTTAGCATTGTTAAATGCAAATTTGTTTATCCTTATTAAAGAGTCGGAGCATAGGGATTTTTGTAACATTAATCGTAGGCATCCTGTTTTGAATATCTAAGTAGAAAGGATATATTTTTAAGTTGTGTGAATTATCACAATGAATTTCACTGACCTTATTCACAGCAGCACAATCTTTGATTTTTAACAGGGATGAAAACGAGACTGCGAGTATAAACTTACAGTCTATTCAATGTCATCCACTGTATAAAGCTACATAAAGCTCCTAGATCACATCTAAATTTCCACAACTCATATTTTCTGGAGTTTTTTGGTTACTGAAGTTTTTTGGAAAGATGTTTTTTTTTCAATGTTTCTTCAGTGAAATTATCCAAAACACTTTAAACAACAGTACAACTCATTTAAGAGACTGTAAGTCTACATTCCCATCAAAAGATGAAATTGCCAGGGCAATTGTTGTTATCTGAAATTCTCACATGTTGATACTGACCTCTGGTGGCGGAAATACGAGAAGCATTTCCAATGTTTGGGTACTTTCTGGTGGTCAATTCTGTGTATAAAAGTTATCTTTTCCATACAATGAAAGTGAGTTAATTGTATGGAATGAACTCTGAGCTGTTAAAATTACTAACGGATACGTTTTTAAAAGCTCCATTCACAGCTCCATTCCTCACTGATTTTCATTATATTGACATAAATGGTCAGAATATACTTTTAAAATTCACCTCTTCTGTTCCACTTTCCAAAGAATGTCAGACAGGTTTGTAACTATATAAATAAGTAATCACAGAAATTATATTTTTGAATGAACGATTGCTTTGGCGGTTTGCAGAACAAGTTTGAAAGTGGTAAATGCTAATCCAAGCGCTCACCTACAAAAGGGCTCTTTCACACAAACACATTTTGTGTTCATCAGCTTTTCAAATATTATGTAAATATGTGCTAGATGTTTTTTGTCTCGTAAAGGAGCGCCACGTTTTATAGATGATGTGTCGGGTTAAGTGATGTTGTGATGAATGTAAGCATTTGTCTGCCGCGTAAATGCGGATGCGTTGCAAGAGCTAATAAGAATGTGATCTGCTCTCTGAAGGGGATATATTTGGGCACAAGCAGGTATCAGAAATGCATTGCACCATTATAATTACGATCGTGAGCCTGCAAAGATGTGAAATATATGTCATTATAAGTAGTTAAATTCTGCGATTTGGTATGGTTGTGTTCATATCAGCAGCGAACCGTAGCAGAGGTCATATGAACCGTACCCCAGAACACCTTTTCAAGTGGATCCGGGTGCAGTTCCTGGGTGCACACTGAGTTCGGAAAACAGCGTTCACATTGCCCACACGAATTGAACTTTGACGTCATTCGAATTCTGGTGCGCACCAAAAGTGCTAGTGTGAAAGGACCCTAAGACCATCATTATGCCCATCTCGATCAGGAGAAAATGTGATGCAATTGCTCATTAACCCTCTCTCCACCATGCTTAATACTCTTCAGAGTAGTTAGCTCATTTCAACAGAAAATAGTGAAATTATGGTAATGAAGACAGTGTGTGTCTTCAGTCCACTGGTTTTTCTCCATTTATCATGTATTCAGTGGAGGTGTGCTGCTACAGATGGCTTGCTCAGTTTGTTTACGGAACATATCGACTAGGCACTTGAGAGAATCAGGCAATGCGTTGCTCTAATTGTCTTGCTCCTCTGGTAAAAAAATTACTGCAGTTTTACTGAACTGCCTTTCACTTTTATTAGAGCTCAGCTCCAGGGAAAACTGAGTGAAACTTGCCAATTTTCTGCTCTTTTCTATATTTCCAAATTTACTCCAATGTTCTCTTCTTTTTGTCTGCTTTTTTACATTTATTTATTTACTTATTTATTTACACATTTATTCATTTCTGTGGTGAATTCCGAAACTCTTTTACTTTCAACTAGTAGATTTACACAGAAAATACTTTAGCTGCACTGTCCATTATTTACCACTAGAGGGAACCATAGTTAGAAGTAGGTTTGTTTATTTTTTTTTTGCTCCCTTCATTTGCACCGATTGAACGCTCAAAGTAAAATGAACCCAATAGCATTTGCTGACATAGAAGATCAATAGAGCTTACCAGTTTATTTATAAAGGGTTACAAAAATATTACATTAGCTCTATAGAAAAGTAAATATCACAGTAGTGGTAGAACTGTTGCGGTCTTAATGTCTCAATTCATTTGGTGATTATAGACATTTTAAAATATGAGTTCTTTAGAAAATAAACCAATAAATAAAAGTTGTCTCACTTGAAAATTACAACTTTCATATGTTAGAAAAACATATTTTGGAGCCACTCATTATAGTCAAGCACATTTGATAACTTCAAATAAACAAAACGTTTTTGAAGAAAATCCTGTTTTTGGCAACACATTTATTGTCTTATGGTTGGTTAATAAAACAACATAGCAAGAAACCCATTTCACAAGACATGAGCACTTTCCCAAACCAAGCATTTTCCCAAAATTCAGCATTATGACTTTCATCAAATCTTGAACAAGATGAAGACACAGAACAATAATTTTTTGAAAAAGAGCTAACTTGAGGCTAATTGCTCAATACTAGTCAATAGTAATGGCAGACAAATGATTTATGTGAGTGAGTGTGAGTAATAGAAATGGTGTCATCTTGCTCTGAGGATGTTTCATCTGTCTGAACTGTGGCCACTCAGTAAGATGTTATTTCTGCTATGGTTAAGGATTTTTTTCAGGTGACTTTCTCACACATGAGAAATAGATTCAAGAAGGCCTGTGCATATGGAATGGTGAGGACAGAGTTGATAAATGTTGCCCTTGTCTAACACAGATCTTGTGTTGTCTGGAGGGAGGATCATCTTGCAACTCTGGAGGGGTGTGGTGGGGGATGCTGCTCTCTCAAGATGAATGCCACCCATATGGCAACTCTGAGACACCCAGTGTGTCATTCTCTAGAGCCATGACATTAGAGTTGTGAATCCTTCCAGTGTGGTTTGTTAGTTTGGCTGACAATTATAAACCTATAAAATTTAGAATTTTTAATGTGTTAAAGGAGATGTTTTAAGGCCCAGTGTATTTTTTTCTGTAACTATTTTCCAACTGAGAATGCTTGTTAAGAATAATGTTCTAAAAGCCTGTTTTAAGTAAAAGTTTAAAGTGTTCTGAAGGTAAGGCTGGAAAACTAAAAGTGGTTCTTTTTTGGAATTTGGGTTCCATTTGTTAAAATATTCCAGAACCACATAATTTTTATGACTTTTGGTCCTGTTAAAAGTTCTTGAAAGTGGATTTTTCTGCCGAAGCATATGGAACACTGTAAATTTCTGGAATTTAATCAAGGATGGACTTCAAAGACACTGGTCACTAATCTTGCAGTTCAAACACAATCACTGTCTAAATACTGACCCTTAACACTTAATAAGTTTAATAATTTTTTAAATCATGTTTTTTAACTATAAATAATTCTTATTTACATTATTCATGATGTTAGCCAGAGGGGAACTGGGCCCCCACAGTGAGTCTGGTTTCTCCCAAGGTTATTTTTCTCCATTAACCATCATCTTATGGAGTTTTGTGTTCCTTGCCACAGTCGCCTTCGGCTTGCTCACTGGGGTTATTAATACAATTATTATTTAATTATTTTTAAACACGATAAAGAATCATATCTTATCTAATTCCACAACAGGGCTCCAAACAAAAAATCAATTAAGGAGCCACTGGCTCCTATAGGGGGAAAAACAGGCGCCAAATATTTTCATTTTTAACTCCTTCCATTCCTTTTCGTCTCGCAGCTCGCATGCAAGAAAAACTGCACGTGCTAACAGTTTAGTCTGTGGAGCATTCTTCGCAATTATGTGATCACGTGCATTTTTTATGCTCGTTACTGTCACCGTGTTTTCTCACAGTCTCTTTTTTGAAATGGTTAGTTCCTACAATGAACTCCGTTTTCCCCGCTATTTCTTTGATATAAACTTTTGTAATGTATTTCGGGAAATGTAATGCAAATTTTAAAATCAAGGGAGTACATTTTTACTGTCGCCAATGGCGACCTTGACAGAAATTACACTCGCAAATAAATTTATTTGGTCGCAAATGCGACCATTTTTAGTCGCAGTTTGGAGCCCTGCACAATGATGATGATTTATCGACTTTATAGAAATTACATTTTTATCGTCTGTTAATGCTGAACTTCTGTAAAGCTGCTTTGAAACGATGTGTGTTGTGAAAGGCGCTATACAAATAAAATTGACTTGACTTGACTTGTAAAAAAAAAAAACCTCACACAGTATTTCCTGCTTCGATATTCAGCAATAGTGCTGCTTCTCTACTAAATCTATAGTGTAAAACACACAGCATGATGAGTGTAGTCTGATTCCCAAACAAATTACTCTTATGGGCCATTTCATTGGAATCCTCCATGCAACAAATGTTGACAGTTCTCACACAAATGACTCTTATGAGCCGGTTCTTTTGAATATACAGCATGAAACTCACAGCGCGAAACACACAGTGTCACCAGTGTAGTCCGATTTCCGAATTAATGACTCTATGAGCCATATATACAGTGTGAAACACAAAGAGCACCCAGTGTTTTGCAGTGAATGGCTCTTGAGCCAGTTCTTTTTATTGAAACTGACTTCAGGACTGTTACCATGTTATGTAATTTTGTACTTTAGGCTCCTGACACTTAAATCAAGCAGTGAAGTTACTGCACTGCAAATGAATATTTTCAAGAAAGTATTTTTGTCTTGTTTTCCAGTAAAAATATCTTATTTTTAAAATGTGTTTTATTTACTTAATGAGCAAACTGGCATACATCTTGTTTTGAGAGAACTCTAATCAAATTTAGTCGGATTTATGCTTCAAGCAAGAAAAAAACTGTTTGCCAATGGAGTAAGAAAAATAAACTTAATTTAAATAGAAAACAAGTTTATTTTGCTTACCCATTGGCAAACAGTTTTTACAATCTTATCCCATTTTGCTCGACAAGTAAATAAATGATGTTTTAAGAATGTTTAGATAATTAAAGACAAAAATTTAAAATAATTTTTTGCTGTGTGACTGGTTGTTCATAAAACAATTTGTAGTTAATGATAGGCTTTCACATTGTTTATTTTTTATAAAAAAGTAATGGAATTAATGAAATATGTTAGCGCTTTTTTGGCTTGTTTGTTTAGAATTTTTAATTTACTATAAAGTTTAAGATTCTGTGTCTGTGTATCTTTGATTTGTTATATCTGATTGTGACTGGGCGGGGGGCGGGGCTGGGTTGTGTTTATACACACCCGATAAAGGCCAATTGCGGACGGTGGTGCGGGAGAGAGAGATCGTTTACAGACATGTCCATCATGTGTGTGATTGTGTCTTTTGTTTAAGTTTCTCATTAAACTATTATTTATATCGTCAAGCTGGTTCTCGGAGTGTAAAGGAATTGAAGGGAAAGGAGGAGGCGAGAACCAGCTTGACGATATAAATAATCATATAAATATGTATAATCACGATCCGGCCCCTCCCTCCGCCCTGTCATTCTGATCTGTTAAAATATTAAATTATTTCATAATTTGGAAACACAACTGAGGGTAGTGAAATACAATAAAAATGGAATCTCTTCTGGAAAAGTAAGAATTGCTAATGGAACCATTAAGGAATTGGAATCGTTAAGAGTAATCGCTTATGATTACTCTTAACGATTCCAATTCCTTAATGGATCCATTTAGAAAGCTTTAAAGTGAGTCACTATCAACTGCCATTGTAATGAAAAGATGGACCAGGATATTCATTGAAAATTCTCCTTTCATGTTCCACACAGAAAGCCATACCAGGGTTTGGATGGAATAATGATACGAGAGTGAGTAAATTATACATTTACATTTTTGGGTGAATTATTCCTTTAAAGATTAAGTAATTTCTGCACCACTAGTAGCACTATACAGAATTGCAAAAATACACACACCTTTAAGAGGACTTGTTTATAAACTGTGGAGATCCAGCTCAGAAATCTTGTTCAGTCCAGCTCAAAGGGATCCTACAGTATATCATGGAAAGTGATGTCATTTTGTGGCAAGGCCCCGTCAAGTTGCGGGCTATCATTTTGATATTTTCACTTTAGTCCTCCAGTTGATGCTAACTCTTGGTATTTTATAGATGTGGTCTGATCACAAGGGATTAAGCGATCAGGGCGCTACTTTTGTTTGTGATATCATGCCACCACGCTCTGCTCTTCCCTGATGCCATGTAGTCTCTCCAGGATCCAAAGACACAACAGTTGCCCTGGCAACAATGTAATCAAATAACAGAGATGCATCATCGTACCCAGTATGCACACAGTTTTTCAGGGATGCCATTAATGATGGAGTATGCACAGGGATTTGATGTAATGTACAGTGTTATTAAATTATTCACATAAAGGAGGCTTGGCAGGAGGACAGTGGTAGCTGTGTGGTGTCTATAGTACATTGATAAGACAAAAAAGGGCCTCATGAAAAATTATTGCTCATTTTGCTGCACACATGCAGATGGATTACCTAGTTGAGAAAATTTGCAGTTGTGCCAAGATGCTGCAAGTCAATTGATTCTAAAGGCCACAGAAAGCCATTTATTAAAACTGAAAGACAGTTGAGAAAACCCAGTGAGATTATGATGAAACCCACAGAGCCTCAGCTGGTTTAAAGTAAAGCAAAATCCTGACAATATTATTTTTAGGGATATCTACTGTATATTTTCGGCAGATTACTTTGGAGTCAAAGAGAGCAATGTCATATTTAAGCTCAGAATTGATGTCATGGGCATGAATGGTCTGTTTTTAATCCTGTGAAAATGTTAATTTGCAGACAATGCCCTTGTCAGCCATATCAAAAAGTGTGTATATGTTTGAGTTCCTAAGTCCTCAGTTGTGATATCTGAAACATCACCCTTTCTATCAACTGTCAAGCATTTTTGCAGTCAAGCTTAGCATGTGTTCTAGAAATGATGTAGATGCAGTTGATATATAAATGTAGGGGCTGTTAATTGAGTTGTATGTTGTATGAATCTGTTTGTTATCATCAGGAAATGCTAAATCTGATTACTATGATGCTTAAAGGAACTTTATCTGTTTGCAATCACTTTTCAGTCTTTTCCCCTTCAATGTAACAACAAAGAACTGTCCTTATCCTTGAAAGAATCAGTTGTATTAAGTTGACCAGCAAGTGGCAGTATTGTACATATATGCTTGGGATTATCCAAATCTCACATTCATAATATTGTAGAAATGTGCACCAGAATGTTATACTTTCTTTTTTCTTGTTACTTAAGGTCTGTGGTCTTTAATATGTTAAATATTTGTTTCTTTACCTTTTAATTGAATCTGCTCAAAGACTGGTCAAAACCTCTATATTTTGATAATAAGCTTTTGACTAACCATAGTTTTTACAGTTATACATTAAGGACAATTTGGTAATAAGTTTACTTTGTTTCTTTTTATGTTTGAAAATACTTATTATTATTGTGTTTTATATCAATGAGTGATTAATTTATAAATATGATGTTTGTAGAATCAACAACTAAAAGGTGACATATGTTGCCATATGTGATTTTTGCCATATCAAAAAAAGATATGGGATTTTGTTTCAAAAAATATGTTTGTTTTGGTGTTACCAATTTACACACTACCATTGCCTGATGTGGCCGCTAAAAATGTGAGATTTCTGCTGCAGCAGTGGCAAGGATGTACGCCAAGGCCAACAGTTATATCAGGAAGTGGCTAGGCCTGCCACGTTGTCTCTCAGATGTAGCCTTGTTTGGAAGAAATGCTTTACAGCTGCCTGTAAAATTACTCACTCTGGGCTACAAGCAGGAAAGGACCAGGCTTGTTTTGTAGCTACAGGAATCAACAGACCAGGCAGTGAGGGCAGGTCAAGTCCAAGTCTGAACAGGCAGAACTTGGAAGGCAGAGGAGGTTGGGAAGGCACAGTCAGGAAGAACAGGCCTTAGATGGGGGGTGGCTCACAAAATGTGGTCAGCAGCCTCCCAAAAATAGAGGAAAGCAATGGTAGTTACAGAAGTGACTAGGATGGAAGGGTATAGGGTTAGTGCAGTCAGACAGCAGCAGCAAGGGCGCTGGACCATATGGGAGGGGACATCTGATAGAGTGTTAGGATGGACTGACCTGTGTTTTGTAATAAGATCCACCTACGATAATCTATCAAGCCCTAGGAATTTGTTTCTTTGTACATATTGGTTGGGTGCAAGACAGCCCTGGCACAAGGATGGTACAGGTGACAGCATGATCAGGTCCTGCGGAAGCTGGCAGAGATCCTAGAGGTGCATAGAGTGACGGCAAACAAAGGCAACAATACTCCCCAGAGGCAGGGTGTTGATTTTGTTAAAAAGGGAGGTGCTGCACAAGGCATAGCATGAAGGGAAGCCAGATCGATCTTGGTTCCTGGAAGTGATTGGTCAATGATGTTCAACCTTGTCCAGCATCTAAAATTTCCCACCGAGATTGCCATTACCTCCTTGAGGCCGGATGTAGTATTGTGGTTGACTTCAGCTTGGAAAATAGTAATATTTGCACTTACTGTTCCATGGGAAGAGGGTCTGGAGAGAGCCTATGAAGGGAAGAAGCTAAAATATGCTGATCTGGCTGCAGAGTGCAGGGAAAATGAATGGAGGACTGCCACCTACCCTGTGGATGTTGGGTGCTGAGGAAAATCAATGAGGCACCTTTTTATAGATATTGACATCATAGGAGCAGCTTCAAAATGTCTTTGAAGGAATTGGCAGAGGAAGCTAAGAAAGGGAATTTCTGGCTATGGTTAAGGAGGAAGGACAAAAAATCAGAATTAGGAAACTGAGGAATAGGGAACCTGGGTGATATGTAGTGAGGGCTTGTGCTGAGGTAGTATGCTATACAGAACCAGTGGCAGTAAGTTACCGAGAGATATGGTGCCAGTGCCAGAAGGGCACTGAGTAAGCATATCAGAGCCAGTTGGCAATGGGCTGGCACGAATGGTCGTGTCGAGGTATTATGACATATAGAACCCTGGTTGCAAGTAATTTGTGAAGGAACGATGTCTGGATGGAAGGCAAGGATGAGAGGCATTGGATGGGATCTGGTATCCAGCTTCGGGAGGCAGAGAGATATCCCTGACCACTGTCCCACCACCAGGAGATGTTCCGGGATTAATGGTGCGAAACATTAGATACGTGGCTCACGGCTGATGACTCTGCAACTAGGCTGAAGGCACTGGTAGAGGTGCGGCAGGCAAGAATGCCCAGCAGGTTATTACAGCTACCTGTGCATCGGTTTGATTCTCTGGGAGTACAGATGACTACTGTGAATATGGCAGTTGGAGTCCAGAGAAGACTGGAGGACGGTCAGGATAGACTGGCTGAAAGCAGGAAAGTATGCACAGAGGTAGGCAGGCTAGTTACCTTACCCACAGGTCCATACACGGGGGACACCCTTACCGACTGTGAGCACAATTAAAGGAAAACAGCCCAGTAGTCCTCCAAGTGGCAGAATGGAAGATAGACCAATTAGTACAGACAATATGGCCATGAATGAAACGGCCATGGTTAATGAGCAAAGGATTCTTAGAAGATGCAGTAGCAGGTGGAAGAGGGTAACAACTTACAAAGGTCTGCGGATTAATCAAGGAAGGTGAAGTGTGGTGGGAAAAGCTAGCCACAATCTTGCACTGCAGCAGCAAGTCAGACAAGAAGGATAAAGAGCCTGGTTGAGCACCACAGCACTACTGAATCCACTGTTGTGGAGGGACATCAAGAAGACCAGTACCGCCAGCAGGAAAGGTCAAGCCTGCAAGGTGAGTCACAAGAAGAGATTACCTTCAACCCACAGACAAGACAGGGAAGACATGACAATGAGAAGAAACCAGGGAGAAGGAGGCTAATCAAGTGGCCAAGATCTAATGATAAGGATGCATGGAGCAGACTAGATGAGGACCTGTGCTCCACCTTGGAGAATGCCCTTTAAATTATATTGTGTATGAAGAATGTATAGGAAGATTTTGTGAAATAGTAGTAAGGAAGAGTGGTCCCAGAGTGTTGGGTCAGAGAGTGGAGGAGATCCTTCAGTTTGTGAAAGAGCGGAGGCAGCTTCGTACGGCTTGGAGGAAGGCAGAGGAACAGGAGGGCTTGAAGGTATTGTGGGATGGCATAAGGGCTAGATTAGCGGTCTTGAGGAGGACAGAGAAAATCCAACAGCAAAGAAGGAAGAAGGAGCATGAAAGGACGAAATTCATCAAGGATACTTTTAAGTTAGCTAGAAGCCTGCTGGAAGAAAA
Source organism: Moxostoma hubbsi (assembly GCA_032164185.1). Classification (NCBI taxonomy): domain Eukaryota; kingdom Metazoa; phylum Chordata; class Actinopteri; order Cypriniformes; family Catostomidae; genus Moxostoma; species Moxostoma hubbsi. Next base: position 19,731,278 of record JAVLUX010000033.1, read on the forward strand.
GAGGAGTGGGAAGCTGGTGATGTCAAAAGAGGAACTAGAAGACCACATGGAACAGCAACTTGGTGACCCCTACAGAGACAAACCGCTTGGCTCATAGCCAGTAGAGCCAGTAGTGGAATTTGACATAGATCCTCCTAAACTGAGTGAGGTGAGGCAGGTGATAGAAAAAGCCAGGGCAACTTCAGCCCCAGGCCAGAATGGGATAACATACAAGCTGTATAAGAAGTGCCCCATGGTTCTCAAAATGTTGTGGAGACTGTTGAGTGTTGCCTGGAAGCAGTCGTGCATACCTGTGGAGTGGTGAAGCGCAGTGGCCATCTTCATACCCAAAGAACAGGGATCCACAAACATTAGTCAGTTTAGGAGCATTGCTCTATTGAATGTGAAGGGAAAGATTTTTATTTTTTTTGTGGTAGCAAGGAGGATGTCTGTCTACCTCCTGAAGAATGGATACATAGACACAATCTGCCAGAAGGCAGTCGTACCAGGTTTTCCTGGGTACGTGGAACATGCGTCAGTTATATGGGAGCAGATCCAGTCTGCCAAAAGAGACAAGAAATACATCCACATAGTCTGGCTGGACTTGGCAAATGCCTATGGATCAGTTCCACACCAGCTTGTTAGCTTTGCACTGGAGTTTTTCCACATACCAGAGTGCATTAGGAGCTTGGTAGACAGCTACTATGGGGACTTGAAGAAATGTCATGCAACACAGGGCATACAAAACACAATAGCAGCAACTGGAAAAAGGAATAGAGATGGGATGTTCAATCTCTCCCATCCTGTTCTCAGCTGCGTTTGAGATCATCCACGAGAAGACAAATGGTCTGTGGAATCCGTGCACAATCTGGGGTGAGATTGCCAGCTCTGAGTATTTATATGGATGATGTCACATGCATCTTCTAGACTGCTGCATGTACGAACCGGCTCTTGAAAAGGCTGGAAGGGCTGTTGGCATGGGCCAGAATGAAGATTAAGCCGACAAAATCACGTAGTCTTTCTATTAGAAAGGTGGTGAGGGACAATCGGATTTCATTTGAGGTGGTGGGGGAAACAATCCCAGTTGTGGCAGACCTAATCGAAGTTTAGGGAGAGAATACACAGCAGATCTTTCAGATAATCACCATTGCAGAGTTGGTCCTGAAACAACTAAAATGCCTGGATATGATAGACAATCGTCATCTCCCAGGCAAATTCAAGGTTTGGTGTTATCAATATACACTATACAATCGGCTGATGTGGCTGCTAAAAATGTGTGAGATTTCTGCAGTGGCAAGGATGGACGCCAAGGCCAACAGTTATATTAGGAAGTGGTTAGGCCTGCAACGTTGTCTCTCAGATATAGCATTGTTTGGAAGAAATGCTTTACAACTGCCTCTTAAATCACTCACTCCGGGCTACAAGCAGGAAAGGACCAGGCTTGTTTTGTAGCTACGGGAATAAACAGACCAGGCAGTGAGGGCAGGTCAAGTCCAAGTCCGAACAGGCAGAACTTGGAAGGCAGAGAAGGTTGTAAACCAGGTGGTTTCAAGCCTGAAGCATCAAGAGATTGTTGGGAGAACACAGTCTGGAAGAACAGGCCTTGGCTGGGGGGTGGCTCCCAAACTGTTGTTAGCAGCCTCCTGAAAACAAAGGAAATCAATGGTAGTTAAGGAAGTAACTAGTATGGAAGAGGAAGGGTATAAGGTTATGGCAGTCAGCCAGCAGCAGAAAGGGTGCTGGACCATAGGGAGGGGGACATCTGATAGAGTGTTAGGATGGGCTGACCTGTGGAAGATGCCCAGACCTGGCTAAGTTTTTCAATAAGATCTACCTACAATACCCTACCAAGCCCTGGGAATTTGTCTCTGTGGTATGGCAAAGAGGAGATTTTCCCTCTCCATTACCATGACGATGTAAATTCAACAAAACCTAAAATCCTAAAAGGACTGTAAAAATGACGATTTAAACAACAGCTCACATTTCACATAGGTTTTAGTAATATGCTTAACATTTCTGTTTTAAATCCTCCAAAAATTGGCCACATTCACTTTCATTGTTCCAATTCACTTCCATTGTAAGTGCCTCACTTTAACCTCGATATTTGCTTTTTTAAAGAACAGGAGGGACCATATGAAATACATTTTTGGGGTAATCAACATTATGCCAAAAATGCTGTCGATTGAGCTTAAAGTGTATTGAACCAGGAACAATTCTTTAAGTCACCTAGAAAAGTCATTAAAGAGTAATGCTGCATCCCATTTCATGTGCTGTTAGAGTGTGTATTGTATTTAATAAAGAACATACTCCTTGGCTATGAAAAGGTGAAATGTTTAGGTATGCAGTAGGGTTGCAACGGTATGAGATTTTCACGGTATGATAACCGTCTCAGAAAATATCACGGTTTCACGGTATACGGTATTACACAATTAGTATTATCAGTGAAAACAGAAGGGTTATTTTATTTATTTATTTTAGAGCAAACACTTTATTAGAACTGAAACTTGAAACTATTTATTTTATTGAAGTATGTGTAAAAAAATTCTCCCTTTTGAAAATAAAATAAATAGAAAAATAAGAAAGCTAACAGAATTATAATAATAAATCGAATTATAAACATTATAAAAAATAGCATGTAACTATAACATGTTATATAACTAAAGCATGTTAGTTTATATGTTAAATTAACTACTAAATTTAAAGTAATCTCCTATGATTTTTAACAGTTAACACATACTGTAGGTGCGTGACAGTGAGGCCAGACTGCTCCTGTCTGTACCTTTTGCTAAGTGGTTCTCAACTGGTTTTGCTTCAGGACAGATTTTACACTGGAGATCAAGTGGTGACCTGCCATAGATTATACTTAACCTGTATTTAATGTATCCTGTATCGCATTTCCTTTTATGTTGCATAGTTTTGCTCATGGTTTTCCAGTACAAGGACATGCATCAAGTGACATTATTTTTGTCGTTGATGTCAACGTTTGATTTTCAGCACACAACTGAATAACACAGACTGCATGACAATGATAAATGAATACTGCAAGAGTTAGATTAACATACATGCGCGAAGGAACATTTCTAAATTGCACAAATAATAAATACATATACATATTTGTCTCTGGCTTGCTTTTGCTCGCATGTCAATGATGCCGAGATCTACTTTTATATTTAATTTAATCACTGAGAAGGTTTACCTGCAAAATTAGTAGCACCAAACATCACAAGACGCCTCAAGAATGGACACAGAGTAGCCGTATAACACTTTTCCTTGAGCAGAATATTGCACTACAGATCGTGAAGTTTGTTCAATGGGGAAAGTGAGAGACAGAAAAAGTGGTTGCCAGATTGCACAAATAAGTATAACATTAGGCGGAATATTTCCAATTTGCGCAAGTATAAATATCAAATTATCTGGCAACCATGAGCATGGTAAACGCTTGTGGAGACGCGTTAGGTCCCAATGAATGTTAACTGAAATATCCAATGAAAAATAAAAACGCTTTTACGATAAATGAGCCGCGGGCTACATTAAACCATTTGGAGGGCCTGATCCAGCCGCGAGCCGTAAATTGCCCATGTCTGCTTTTACGAGATTATCATTAAATCTGCCTCGGCAGTCCTAAATGTTCAATCACTTTGGCGGCCGCAGAAATATCTTCAATTGGAGAGTCATGACATTGTTCTTTCCCTGTTGTCCGAGACCCAGTCCGAATAGACCAGTAGAGAAACACTGCTTTAACTCACACACACACTCATGTCAGACCCCCTCGCCTTGCTTCTCTCTGACATTTTCTCCGCTGCATTTGTGTGTGTGTGTGTGACGCAAGTTGACGAGTCTGACAGGCAGACGAGGAGGAAATGAGATGCGCACGCGCATGTGAGATTCTCCGTCCGGTTGCATTTTTTTCCTCAATACCGTAGATAAGCAAATGTATATGGTATGATAACCATCAATTTTCAAACCGTGTTATACCGTGAAACTGGTATACCGCTGCAACCCTAGTATGCAGGTGAGTAGTATGAATACACTCCAAGACAGACTTCATACAGGGACTTGTACATTATCCCGTGACCCAAATATATGACGTAGTAACAAAAACCACGAAAAAATGTGCTCTGGATTTGTACAACAAGTACAATTTAAGCACAGGGAACAGCTTTCATTTTAGGCTATATATCGCACGTACAGTTGAAAAGACCTAACCGACTCAAGTTCTCTACTTTTTTATTCAGCTTTTTAAATCTCCAGATCTCATCTCCTGTGGCATTTTCTGATAGAGCAGTGTCTAGTGGATGCACTTTTCATTATTTTGCTAGATATACTGTAGTAGTCGAGTACAATAGGTCATCTGGGTATTTCATGCCTACTATTTTATAAATACAGAGGAATGGGACATACTGCTCAATTGACATACTGATTTTGGCATACTATATACACTGTTGTAGGGAAGTATTTTCAAACACATGGAGATGATCTATTACAATATACAGTAAAAAACATTTACAATAATTGCCATTAAATATACCTTAAGTCATCTACTTAAGTCATAAGAGTAAAGAGCATCTATTGTTTGAATTGTAAACATCTCAAAGTCATCTAGTCCTCAGCTACCTCATCGACCTCAGTGTAATGTTTAACTTCTATTAATCGTGTCTTTCATTAAATCTAGATATAATCTTTGAAAGATCATTCATTATCGCCAGACACATCAGTGAATTTGTGCTGCACGGGAGGCAAATATATTTTTAAAGAATGAAAGGGGGAAGTGGAGCAGTAGTTATGAATGTCGTTAAAATATTGTTTTAATTTCAAAGCAAAACAAAACTGCTTCAAAGTGGTGTATGTGAGGACTAAACCACAATGCTAAAACATAGCATTTTAGTCTTAATGAAACACAAATGCGGAAAGTGTGCAAAGTCTGAGGGGGTTGTTTAAACGTCTAGTGCATCTCTCCGCCAATAATAGAGTGAAATCTGTGAATTACCCAGCTCAGATAATTACGAGCTAGAGATGGAACATAAACCCATAGATACTTTGAAGTAAATCAGACAACGTCATGTCTGCCCGCATAATCTGCGTATATGATTATTTATTGTGGTATGGCTATGTGATTATGGAATTACATCTTTAACATCTAAAATGAGAGGAAAAAAAGTAAAATGTTACAGCTTCATGTAACAGTGAGAGAGCTTTGAACGTTGAAAAAGGTGTAGGTTTTTTTATGTTGAAATATTTTCCCCTATTCCAGCTTAATATTCACAGACACCTATAAGACATTTGTAGGTTGATCTCACCAAAAAGTGAAACACTGACAGACACAAAAAATTTGGCTCAGCGGGACCTGGTCTGCTGACCAAAGGCAAACAGATTAAGTGTTTGTAATTTTTGTCACAAGTGGGACCACACGAAACTGCTAAATTAATTAATTCTTACATTTCGGCTTTAATTATACACTTTGTTATGGTCCAGAATTAAAAAAATAATGACTTGGATGCTCCATGTTCACCACAGTGGTTTCGGAGATTTACCTTACCAGAGACTGTCTTTGTGCAGTTTGCTACTTTAAACAACATTGAAACTTTGTCTAGAATAGTGCACACATTCACTGGCCTGGTGCTTCAGTTAGTTTGACCATTTACAGTCATAAATTCCTTGTCATCACTCTTTGTTTGGATAATACTCTCCATTTCACTCCAGGAGCTCAGCATCCCCAGCAGTTGATTTATTTCACACGGAAAGCATGGAGTGGCACTACAGTAATGCATGATTGCTACAAACACACACTCACGCATACATACAAATGGAGACGCTATGCTCAGGACCTTGTTTTGTCTAAATGTGTGCAGCCTCTGGTATTTTTCCTTTCTAGTTTTATCAAAAGGATTTCTACAATATAAAGGCAGTGGTTGTTTGGTGCATCTGTGTGAAATGAGTGTATACACTTTGCATTAAGAGATTACTATAAACAATTACTTGTGTAGTGTGATATAACATACAGTGTGATTCTAATCACAATACAGTCTTAAAACAGTTGTCAATTAAAATCAATGCTTACCGCATAATTTTGTATAGTTAGGATAGCAAAATAAAAAGGATTTTCAACTTTTAAATGGGAGAAAATGCTACCCATGTCTTTTAGATGTTGATATCTTAGGCTATTCATCCAATCAAACTATGAAATTTTCAAATAATTTGGTAATTTGAATAATACCACAGTATTTTTAGCAAGTAAGTCCACTGGCGGCCATCTTTGGAATGCTCTCAGGCAGCTATTTTTCTATGTAAACAAGCGGCATACAAGGGCAGCTCATATTTGTGGGAATGAGGAAAAACCCAAATCTCCAAAACGGTTTGTCAAGATTATGATTAAAGAACATATTTCAAATCGGCAGTAAAATCAATCATAAATTGTGCTTCTTTACCTCAGATTACACTAAAAAACATACATTTCCCAGCTTGTATAGCTTGTATTTCTCTTACTGATTGACAGGCGATGCTTGTATCTAAAAGTTATTTGGCTCTTTTACCTGTAAGGCAAGATGTCCTTTCAACATGTGTTGACCATTTGGCATTCCAAATCCTCCCATTCATTTTAATAGAAGTGGCCTGTCTCTGCTAAACAAGCTCTGCTAATGCCTAATCAATATTTAGTCCAGCATTTGTTCCATGTGTTAGGATGGTAAATCATCAATTAACATTTTTGTTGACGTTTTGAACAATAAACAATTATAGTACTGTGTTGGGTCCAATGTAAAATCCGGATCATAGAGCAAAACCAGTTGAGAGCTGCTGTTTATTTCACTATAGGGACACTTAGGATAAGTTTAGGGTCGGGGTTTGAGTTAGGGTGTACGGTTAATAGAATATGCATTACTCTTGACTGTATTACATCATCTTTGCATGGACCCTAATGACAGCAAAGGGTAGCCAGGATAATAACAGCATGACTAAATTGAGCCCACTGTTAACAAGATTGTTTTTAAAGCTTTGCCACCTTCTTTATCTTACTTGTTGACACTCTAAAAATCATCAGATAAGTCTCCAGCAAATCACTGTCTTAATTTACAGCTTGGTGGATCTGCTGTCCAGGCAGATTCATAAAGGATTGGAAGGGTACCGTGTAAAGAGCCTGCAGACACATTTGTTTCCCTCCATGTCTGTTCTTTTCATATGAGCTAGATGAAAATCCCACTCTGCAGTCACTTGCTTTACTATGGCAGGAGTTCAGATTCCTGTCAGGTGCTGAAGGACTATTCCAAGTCTTAAAATCCACTTCTGGCCAAAAAATTTTGTGAAACAAGCATCTTTGAAAAAAATAAAAAACAAATCGCCAAATCTCTGTGAGATAACACTAACAGAAAGGCATCTAATGGAAGCCCAATTAATTAGGGTGCGTTTTTTATGGGCACAGTGCCACAGTCAGTTTTGTGCAATCTGGCTCTATTATGGAAAGTACGCAGGAAACTTACATTGATAATATCAGCCAATGATTTTTCATAGTCTTTTCTGTCAAAGTTGGTATCATAATCCATAGATTGTGTTTCAAGGGTGAAAAGAGTGACTGGAAGACAGATAAAACCTATAAGATTCAGTTCAATGGCATGGGTTTATATCAACTTAACAAAAGCAAATGGACTTTCCTTTGTGTTTACTCCCTGCTGACCAGTTTAACTCCTTTGGCAGTTACCCCCTGTGTACTGAATGACAGTTGAAACGCCATGAACTCAAGTGGAGTGATACAAAGAGTCCCAGTGCTGATATGACTCCTTTACTAGCACTTTTGGAACACCTATTTTCCAATCAGAATCAAGGACCAGAACTAACTGTTGTATAAACATGAGTGCTGTCAGAATTAACACGTTAACGCATGCAATTAATTGAAGAACATGAACATGTTAATTTTTCTTAATCATGATTAACGCATATACTGTTAATCGAACATAAACCAGCATAAACACTAGTTTGAAGGGTGGAACCTTTGTAATGTGTCTGCCTGGAGTCATTACACTGACGCACATTTCACAACACACACTCCAGAGATTATTTTATTCATTTTAGAGCTGTCAGAATTAATGTGTAAACATATATGCGATTAATTAAATTTGAAAGTGTTAATTTTTCTTAATTGCCATTAATGCATTTACCGTTAATGCAGCATAAACATTTGTGTGAATGGCAGAAACTTTTTAATGTGTCCGCCTGGACTCATTACACTAACGCACACTTCACAAACAGACACAGCACCAGAGCCCTTCTAACAAGATGATCCTACAAGCTTAGCATAAAATAGCATAACGCAGCAGTCGCATTGACATTCTATGGGCGGTACTGTCGTAATACTCTCCTATTATAGAGCCACAGAGGTTGTTATCTAAGTAAATAAATGAATCTCTGACAGTTCTTCCCTGTCAGTGATAAAATTATGGAGAAAGGAACTCTTAGTGCTATTTGATGTACAAAAAAAGCCCAGATGGGACTTGTAAGGCACGTCAAGTCTTAACCATCACCAGAATGTAGAATCAGACGTCTTTGTCTGGAAGCACTTGACACTGGGTTAGGCGCTCTGACGTGAATCATAAACGCAGCTTCACGATTGCTGTAAGAAAGCGGTTAGTCACAGTTACTGGCAAATTAATATTGTGGAGGATAAGTGTTTTTGCAATGAATATGCAACCTATGGGGAAACTAGTTATTTAAAGTAGTCAACCTTCCACTTATACTTTGTGAAACATTTAATGTTACTCGAATTGGTGATATTTTAGTGCATTTCTCGTGGAAAGCTTTGTTTGGGAAATGCTAATAAAGCATTATTGTGGCAGTGGTGGCATGGTCAAGCGTCCGCTTGTAGAGAGAGGAAGCATTAAGGGTGTATATACCTGAGCCAGATTATGATTAACACCTGTTACTAGTTGCAGTGAGCGTGGGGAGATCAGTATAAAAGGACCACGCCACCAACAAGAAGGGGAGAGAGAGCTGTGAAGCTATTGATTTATTGTGAAGCTATAAGCTCAGAAGAGTTGACAATTAAAAAGCCTTACCAGAGACGGAAGGAACCCAGTTCCCTGTGTCCTCCTTCTTTCCCTGTGTGAAGTTTTGTTACAATTATATTGTTACATATTGTTTTGTTTTCTTTCCAAAGATGGAAATAAATGCATTTTCACAAGACAATTAATATATATAGTGTCAAATTTTTAACAGCACTAATTGCAGTTAAAATATTGAATCGACTGACAGACACAATTTATTTACGTCACACACACAACATTGCTTTCATTATAAGATGGAGAAAGGACCTCTTAATGCTATTTTATGTTCGTAAATAGCCCATATAGGACTTAAGTATTTTTTAGCATATGTTAGGCGCATTTTAATTCCCACAGAAGCACATCAAGACTTAACTGTAGACAAAACACTGAAAAAGATGTTTTTGTCTGCAAGCACTCTTCAAGTGGATTTCAAAGCGGCACCTGCCATTGATGCCCTGACCAGAATCATGAACGAGGCTTCAAGATTGCTGTGAGAAAGTGGTTATCCACAGTCTACCAGCAGATTGTGGAAGATTTGAGTTTAAGAGACTTAATGCCCATTGCAATGATAACGCAACCTATTACTGACAGCAATAATAAATATATAATTTAAATCAACAATTTAGATAAGGCAGTAAGACCAAACTCTTTTAACGCAGTATGAGTAATTTTATATACACAGTAACATTATGAACTTTATCATTATATATAATTAATTGTTGCTGGAAATAATAAATAAAAGGTTTATATATTAATGCTGTGAATAAAGGTTCAATTGGCCATATTGTCATATTAGCAGTGGAGGCGATACATGTCTAACATTAAATGTTGCCACACTACGAGGCTGTCTGGCAGTGAGTTACCCCCCTCAGCATTGAACCATAGCTGAACCACACACCCTGCAGCCCAGTTAGAAAAGAGACACTTTCCCACGGAGGACAGCTGTGTTCTCATGTACAATGTGTGTGTATAAGGTGGCCTCTGGCTCTCTCTCTCTCTCAGCTCATCTGGATCAGACCTGCAATGATGAATGAGGCATGTAATATCACCACCCTTCCCCGCAGACACACAAACATATGCTCGTGCATATGCAAAGCCTGTGGGATGTGCAAAAGTACATATTACGCTGAAACAAATAGCTCTTTGGCTGAACTTGATTCAGTCATGCACAGTGGTTCCTCATGTTCGAAATGAGTTTTCTTAACTTATTTAAGTTTTCTTATAATTATATAATCTCAACACAAACAATTTGTGTAACATTTACTCTTCCTATCCCGTGCCCAGTTTCACCAATGCTACACCACACAAAGTGTTCATGTTGCCCCAACTCAAATGGATTAAGTAAACTTACATTTTACAAATTTAAATGGATAGAATCCATAGAAATTTGTTGCTTTAGTTAAGCAAAATGATCAAGCAGCAAGTTTTGAGTGTACAAAACAGATAGCACAAATTCCTAATTCTGTTTCTGAGGAGCTGCATTTGAAGTGACTGCGAACACCTTTGACCGCACATTCTACATTAATACTCCAGGTTGATACATTGCTTGGAAACTGCAAACTCTTACATTTAGGATATTGAACTATTTTACTTGGCACAAGAATTGTTTATTCCGATTATTAAATTTACATTTTCATGTATTCATATGGCAGACGCTTTTATCCAAAGCGACTTACAAAAGAGAAAAACATAAGCGAATCATTGATTATTAGTGATACATTTATCTGTTACTTGAACGTTGGTGTCAATTATCATATTGCCGTTGCCCATGTGAAGTCACAGTGATTTTAGAAGGGGTAAGGGGGTTTTAGGCTCTACATGACCCAAGATAAAAGCAACACAGTCTCTTTTTATGGATGGTTGTCTGAACGACTATTTGACTAATCAGTTATGAGGAAAACCTGTATAATAAGGTTGGTTCACCTATTGTAATTCATGGAAGTCTCAAGATGCCTTGAAACATCCAATTGCACCTTTTGCCTGCATGTTTGCTTGTTTGGCTGCATGTCTGTTTGCCTCCCCATTTTTATTTTTTTACCCTGATATGCTATCGTCAAAACCCAAAGCCTGTGGCGGGATGCTAAAAACAGCAGTAGATGTGAAGGTGCAAGGACGTGATGTACTTCTGAATGTGAACTGTATGATTGAAGTACCAGTGTTTTAAAGGGGATGAATTTAAACTACACTGAGAGGGTTTTAGTGTGCTAACTTTCTAATAATTTAAGCACAATACATTCTTTCAGCATACTTATTAAAGCGGTGCTGTTACGTCAAGGGACATATTTATTTGTATTGTTGTTATTGTGTATAGTTGTCACTGTGCCTATTTGTGGATATTGTCTAAGAATTATGATTCGAGTTACTGTGGTGTGTGAATTTTCCCTGTGTCTTCTCCCACTTTTTCCTCTTTTGCTCCTCCCACACTCTCTCCAGCAGGTAGCTGATTGCTCCCAGCCTGCTCAATAATCAGGAGGGAGGCAGCATAAAAGCAGATGGGAAACTCACAGAGAGTGAGAACCTTTCCTTCAGAGAGTTCACCAGAATGGTGTCCTTTGTCCTTGCCGAACTCAGTGTGTTGCGCTGTATTTCTTTGTACTTTTTAGAGTGTTATATTGTACTGCTTAGTACTCTGTTGATTGAGTAGCTGGAAAGCTTTGTTGAAGATTTCACACTTTATCTGCTGTTGATGGTGACTCCAATTTTTAAACTTGTTGAAGCCTAAACATGGCTTATTTATTGTTTTCTTTAATTAATATCGTTAGTGATCTTTCAGTGTTTAAACCTGTTGCACAATTTAAACACTGTTCAGTTGTTCATGTTTAACTTTTCTATGGAACCTGTAGGGGGTTGGGAGCCATTTATGTTTGCATTACACTGTTTTCTCCAGTTTTTGGCCAGTCAAGGGGTTAGTGTACATTTCTGTTTTTCTTTGAACAGTTTAGTTACTGTTTTACTCCTGCTAGTCAGACCTCTCATTTTTGTTGTGTTGGCCTTTCCCTCCCCTGAATTTGAAGCTTCCTATTTAAGTGAAGTATTTAATACTTCTGTTTTCTAAGCCAAATAAATGTTTATAATTCATTCTTGTCTGTGGTGCTGGGCAGGATACAGATCATCGCTCTTAAAACCACATATCTGTTACTCCTAAAACCCCTAGATATAGTGTGCAGAGGACGTAATGGGTGCACAATTTTTTTTAACTAAGAAATATATATGAATAAAAATCTAGATAACCTAATCAACCTCACTAATCATCGTGACCGGCTTTTGTTTTAAGTTGTGTTTGGGGGCTTTTAATCGCAACCGATAAGTTGTTTCCCACCAGGTCCCTTCCCACATTAGCCACTCAAACAAAAAGACAAGGCAATTTATAGATGCCTGTGTAAAGTGAGTAGGATAACAGTTTCTTATGGATGAATAGCCCAAGCCTAATCCCTGCCATTAGTTACACTTTCTTGTTTTACAAGGTGCAGTTTTTTTTCAGTTTTTATCCCTCCATTCTCAGTCAGCTGGTTATGCAATATCAGCGTGAGTTGTACAGTGCATGGGTTTAATGTAACATCTATGACCACAGGCATAGGTGTGAGGCAGAACAGGGCTCATTTTACTCTGCTGATTCTCATTTTGCATTTTCTTGCTGGATCATGGAGTTTATGACATGAAAATGTAACTTTTGTTTACACTTGTCAAATGGCCAATGAAACCGACTCTAGCTATGAAGTTGCTAGTATGAAGTTGCTAGTTTGAGTTGCTACAAACCATTAAAACTTTTATATTACATTATAGTTTGCTGTAAGGCTACTACACCCTAAACATGGAAGTTATTGCTATAAAATGTATTTAATTTAGATATCAACTATGTAATCTCAACTATCATCCTGATCATTATAAACTTGCCTAAGTTAGTTTGCTTTTCTGAGCTGGTCTCCCTACCTGGTCAAGATGATAGGATTGGATGGTTTTAAACACTTTAAACCCCACAAAAAACAGCTTGGTTCAGGTTGTTTTTGTTTTTTTCCAGCAGTGTACAAAGTTGCAGCACTCACTGAATGATTGTTGCTTCATATAAACAGCCTATGGTTAATCTAATGAATTATGTTATTTGTTATCCTCTCTTTATTTTTTTATATAAAGCCTTAATTTAGTACAGCTTCACTTTCTTAAAAAATAATTTAAACAATATATATACATAGATATGTAAGTTTGAAGGAAGTTTGGAGCTGAAATAGAAATAAACCTTGTGTAAATTGTCATGTGAACATTTAGCTTTATGCTAAGCTAAAATGCTATTTCTAGCCATTTTACATACACCTGTTACTAGGCATGATCATATTTTTTATATCAAGAAAATCCACGCTAGATCATATTTTTTCTCTCTCCAGTAAGACCTTTGATATTAGGGTAAATTCTTATTCTTGATGATAATTTTTTTTTATAGTTTTTCTGTAAAAATATCTATAAATCCTTAAAACAAAATGAGTTTGCCTTATCTTGTTTAAGAAACAGAGTTTTTATAGTAAAAACAAGTGAAAATAATCTACCAGTGCTGAAGAAGTAATACAAAGTATTTAGATTACATTACTGACCTTGAGAAATCTAATGGAATACGTTACAAATAAAATTTTACAGCATGTAATCTGTAATATTTACCGGAATACATTTTAAAAGTAATCCTCCCAACCCTGCGTATACACATAACTTTAAATCCATTGCATTGTGAGCATCTGCAATCTCAGTCAGCTTACCAGCTCTTATTGAGCTGATCTCTGGGAAGGCGGCCCAACTTTAACCCAGTGGGCCTATTGCGTTTTGGAGAGCAATGCTGTAGAGGAACAGCTGTTGTGTAAAGAGAAGCGCAACGCCACTGCTTCAGCCCTCTGCTCTCTGCACCTGTTAGCTGGGTGCAGGCGACCATGCTGTGAGCATATGCTGTGATGGAGTCACCAGTGACCTCAGAGAGTATTGAGTTGCCCATCTCACTGCTGTTAGATGTGTTTATCTCTCTCCATGTATTTTCTCTCTCTTTCTCTCAGTCTGTTTGTAATATCAGTAATCAAAGAGCAATGCTGCAATCACTGCCTCTGTGAAAGTGTTGATGGGTTGGCTAAGGATATTTTTTGTCTCTGTCACATCCCCTCAGCTTTGACGCACTTTGTGATCTAAGATGGCTTGACCTTCAAAGTGTGAGATATTGTTATTAACCCAGTCCTAACCTTAAACGTGCTAGATTAAGCTAGCATCTGTTTTTAATGTTGCATAGTCTTCCTTCAGTTCTCTGTGAAAGGGTTTTACGTGACCGACATGCTGCTTGAAAGTGAATAAATTAAAGGGATAGTCCACCTAAAAATTCTCTCATCATTTACTCACACTCATGCCATCCCAGATGTGTATGACTTTCTTACTTCTGGTAAACACAAACAAAGATTTTAGGATGAATATTTCAGCTCTGTAGCTCAATACAATGCAAGTGAATGATGATCAGACCTCTTAAAAATCACAACTAAAGGCAGCTATTCCTTTAAGAGCTCTTGGACCTTACATCTGTAGTGACACTCTTTACCTTACCCCTAATCCAAAACCAAACTCTACCCGTACCTCAACCTCAGTAGCAGCAAATGTGAATCTTCGGAGAATTTTACAGGAAAAAAATTTGTTACACAATAATACATTGTGCTGTATGCATTTTAATGTTACTACATAGTAGTTAAAGACATTTCATAAGAATTGGGACCAAACTGTTAAGTTAAAATAATTTACAGATTTTTATCTGTTTCTTTCTTTCTCTGTGTGTGTGTGTCTTTCTCCATCTCTCTCTCTCTCTCTCTCTCAGAGGATTTGGATGATCTGCGAATGGAGGGGGTCACTGGACTGGTGCCGTCTGGCAGTAAGTTTAGCCAGGGCCGCAGCTCCTACTGTTCAGAGCCCCAGGCCAAAGTCACTCTCAACATCTGCTCAAGGTGTGCAAGGTAAATATTTACACAGTGACCAACCAGCCCTGCTCTACTCAATGACTTCACCTTTGACCAGTAGAGTCACCCCTCAGTGTGTGTGCATTACCACATTGGCAAACCTCCATTTAGCAAATCAAGCAAACAGACAGTACATACAATGTGAACAATGCCATCATCAGGTCCACACTAAAATTAACTGCCATATATCTTCGTCAAGACACGAGTCACGTATTCTGACCTGTTTTTGCTGTGTGGTTGAACCAAAACACTTTCAGCTGGATATGAGGGCTGGATAGTGCCCAGCTACTAATAGCACAAAGTAATTGTTGGAAAAGCTGACTACATTATGCCTGAAAACATCAGTCACAACCTATTATCGAATGTTAACTTATGATTTGTTATATGTTTTTAGCCTTACTATATTTTTACAGGGATACACTGACCTATTGTGCACCACTGTCAGAAAAGGTCTTGGGATTTTTCCTTATCTTCTTGTGTCTGTCCTCTTCACATGATGAATGAGGTGGCAGACTATAGCCACATATGCTCAGAAAAACAGTTAATCTGAAAGTAGAACAATCATTCTCCTATTTCATCTGCCTCTAAAATTGGCTACAGATATGATACTTCTCACCAGTTGGGGGTATGTGAGTCAAAATGTGCATCTGATCCACTGCAGCAGAACATAATAGGCAAAATGTCATAAAGCTTGTGATGTTTCTAAGGATCAAAGTATCCACAAGAGTGCTGCAAGGTTGTAACAAAGCAATCAGATGCAACAGATCTGAATGAGTCTGCCTCATCTGAGCATGTGCTTTTCGACCATTCTGGTTAGTTTGTGGGAAAATCCTATGGTCATTCGCACTGTATCTGTTTTGGCTCTTAACTACTATGTACACTGGTAGTTTAGTCTCAGCCTTGTAGGCCCATTCATAAATTGTTAAAGAACTGGTGAAATCCAAAAGTTTCTCCCTTGCTTACTGGCCACAATGCTGCTTAAATGATTTAGGGTATACATACTGTAGGATTTTATCAGTCTGCCAGGATACAAAGTTTGTAGAGGTAGGTCTGTGAAATTATCTGTAACTATTGCATTTGGAAAATTGTTGTTTGTAAAACCTTTTACTGAGACTGGTGCACCTTTCTTTAAATAATCTTTCACTTTTTTACGCAATGGATTATTAATTGAGAGATTATTGTGGAATTCAGTTTTGGAATTCTTTATAGGTAGACCCACACAGAATCTGCACTTGATGAATTTCACGGATGTCCACTGAATTGGAATGCCTGTTATTTGTGAAGTTATACACATCCCTTACCCCTTGCATCTTTGTTTATTAAATATTAATTTAGCTACCAATAAGAATGTAGTACTTTCAGCTACATTTAAGATATTTCACTAAGATTAAATCCATTTCACAGAATTATAAGAAAAAATATTATTTTTTTCCCCTAAATCAGTTCAGAAAATGCATAAAAAGTCAGATTCAGTCTGGGACTACTTATACTGTAGGTCATGAATATACTAATTTTGTTCGTCAGGCAGTACCTTGCTGTCAAAGTGGCCGGTTCTGGGCCGGAATACAATATGCAGTGTTGGGGAGTAACGGAATACATGTAACAGGATTACATATTTAAAATACAAAATATAAGTAACTGTACAGTTACAATTTAAATAATTGGTATTTTGGTCAAAAGTATTTTGTTACTGAAGAGATTGCTTTGTATTATATTTAATATTACATTATATTTTGTTTTATTTAATATTTAGTCCTTTCAATAGAAAACATTTTATACACATAAATTATGTGATACAAAGTGCATTTGAACAGCGGTGAAACACTTTCTTATGATGTGTTCATTCATACGAGCAGACAGATAAGTAAGTTTGAAGTAAGCTTGGAGCAGAAGAAACAGAAATATACCTTGTGAAAATTGTCAGCTTTACGTTAAGCTAAAATGCTATTTCTAGCCATTTTACATGCACATGTTACCAGGCACGATCATATTTTTTTTATCAAGAAAATTCATTATTTTTCTTGAAAGATATTTGATATTAGGGCAAAAATCGTATTCTTGATAATTTTTGTAATTTTTTTCCTGTAATAATATAAAAAAAAATCCTTAAAACAAGATAAATTTGATTTATCTTGTTTTAGAAACAACACTGCATAAGATATTTAGGTTTTTCAGAGAATGTATTTTTAGCATGTGTATTTTGTCTTACTGTACCGGCAGAGTTTTTATAGTCAAAACAAGTGAACAAATCTACCAGTGCTACAGAAGTAATCCAAAGTATTTAGAATACATTACTGACTTTGAGTAATCTAACGAAATACATAAAAAATTACATTTTACAGCATGTATTTTCTGTAATCTGTAGTGGAATACATTTAAAAAGTAACCCTCCCAACCCTGGCAATATGCACCACAATTTATGCCAATAGTCAAATGTCTGGCTACAGTACTGATGGTTATACCCTCCCTTTGTCACCCAGCCATGGCCTTTCAGTGTGATAGGAACTTAAACCATACTTACCAACATTCAGTTCATCCAGGATCTAATTCCACTCTTCAATTTTTAAGGGACAGGCTCGATAAAGCACAGCTTTCTGAGTCATCCAACATCATTATTCTAATTACTCACTCAAAATTATGCTGTATGAAAAGGGACTGACTCAGATGGTGGGCTAGACTAGCTCTGGCTTTTCTCAGTGGCTTCTCTACATATGAAGGAAAAAAGGCTGAGAAATAGAGAGAGAGAAAGAAAGAAGAGATAGAAATAGGTAGGTGGACTAATAGATGTTTAGAAATATCAAGGAATGGTACAGTAGGTAAAATATTTGGCTTAGTTGTAAAAAGAGGAGGAGGTTGTTTTCTTTTTTCATTATGCTTAATAGCTGGCCTGATTGCATACAGGAAAAGGCATGCAGTGGCAATGTGAAATGAAACAAACCTATAATTTATTCAGTGCAGTATTTGGTGATTTACAGTTATGAAGCAAAATGTCTCGGTTAAGTGAAACATAACCCTGGTTCCCTGAGTGGGAACAAGACACTACGTAATTGCGTTGGGACATGCCCTGTGTGTCATGTGGTCGGAAGCCCTTGTACAATAACGGGGAGCTACGTCATGGGCTCCATAAAGCGTTCGCTTTGGCACCATCAAGTCATATTTTCTGCAGGAAGGCACGAGCCTATGCAGCTGACAGAGAGTATGGCCAGTTTACGCAGCATCTCGTTCCCACTCAGCGAACTAGGGTTACGTTTCATGTAGCCGAGTTGTTCTCTTTCGAAGGAACTCGAGCTGCATGATCGCATTGGGAACAACATATCTTCATGCCATGCAAACAGTATCTGCCAACAGTCTATGTCTGTGTGGCAATTATATAGCCGCACCCAAGTGAGCTAAAGCATCTGAATAAAATAGAGAAAATTACGAGTTTACTCCTGTTCCAAGAGAGAGAACCCTCATCCAGATTATGAAATCTAACAAATATAAATTTAATGCACCTCTAAAGCCCATGAGGATCATCGTAGAATAGGCTTGAATACCCGAAGGCGAAGGTAAACCACACGCTTCGTAGGTACTTTAAATTGCATCAGTGAGCCAATAAAACTGCCTTTGCTTGGATTTCAGTATCACAGACATAGACAGTTGGCAGCTACTGTTTGCATGGCATGAAGATATGTTGGCCCCTTTTGAGGACACCAAAGCGCACAAACAAATGTTCTGACATATGCCACTGGCTAGTGCGGTCAACATAAACTTGCAGCGCCCAAACTGGGCAAAGCATACGCAATCTTTTATGCTCCTCCGATTCAAATTGGGCAAGATAGAAAGTCTGAAAATTAATAGTCTGCGAGCAAAATCATGTAGAAACGATTTTGGCCAAATAGCCCAAATGAGTTCTTAACACCAGTTTTAAACACCCTAGCGCAAAAGCCATACATAAGGGATTGATCGAAAGGGCATGCAAATCACTAACCCTTTTAAATGATGCCAATGCTACTATCAGGGCAATTTTAAAAGTCAGAAATGTATCAGCAACTGTTGCCAAGGGCTCAAATGGAGCACCCAAGAGCGCCTTTAAAACAGCAGATAAATCCCATAAGGAAACCTGGATGGGGTGAAAAGGTCTAAGACTACATACCAGGTGCATAAAACAAGAGACAAGAGAATGCCTACCGACATAGACTTAGAAGGGTTGCCAGGGCAACCCTGACCCCAAAACGCTCTTGAAAAAAAAATCCAGCATTGTCCAGAGCAGTGAACTGGATGTTCAACTCGCACTGTACACCAAGAGGCAAAAATTTGCAAGTTTTTGGCAAGAATTTATAAAACTTCCTAGTTGATGGAGCTCTAGCATTCAGAATGGTATCAACCACATTGGGGATAACCAATTATTCAAAAGAGCACCCTGTTGGAGGGGCCACACCCATAACTTCCATAAGTCCGGCCGGGGATGCCAAGCACTGGCAATATGTCTGCTCTGACTGGAATCTCCCAAGGCATTTCCTCCAGGAGATAGACCATAGTCGAAAACCATACTTGAGATGGCCACAAACTCATCAGCTTCACAAACATGTAGTCACTCAAACACATCAGCTTCACAGGCACGTAGTTAATTAAACACATCAGCTTCACAAACACAGTAGATTAAAGGCAAAAGCTTCAGGAGCACTGTGGCCTTCCTTGTGCCAGAAACTCTCTCTCCTCTGCTGGTGTCGTGGCTGCTTATATGCCGGTCTCCCCATGCTCACTGGAATTAGAAACAGGTGTTAAACACTTACCGCTTTCTCTCTCTCCGGACAGACGCTTGACCACAACCCCGCTGCCACAGTGAGGTATGAGAATTACCACGCTGCATGTCTTAATTTTCCAGCCCTCAAGGATATTTGCCAGATTTTACGGTTTTAATTGGATGTTCCTACTCAAATCACCTGGTATGTTCTTGGCCACACAATTTGTTATTGAAGTGTTTTTTAAGCACAAAGATGAGTGTTTTTTTGCAGTTTTAAAGAGGCATGCTCTTTCAGATAGCCTTAATTGGATAGTTTACCCAAAAATGCTATTATCATTAGTCACTGTTAATAGAATTTACATTTAAGGTAAACTATTCCTTTAAGAACCTGACCTCTCTAGAAAAGTTATTAATTCCAGCAATCCTCTAAGATAAGGCATCATAAATTATAGGTGTTTGTGACAGCTGCTCTGTTTGGCGATTAGAAGATTGTTGTCAAGTCTTAAGCATTCCCCTGTTATTCTCTGTCTACATTCCAGTCTGCCCATATCCTCATCCTCCCCCTGATAGTGATAAGACAAATAGAGTGCTTTGGCTCATTCTCATCATTTTTTATGAATGGAGACTCACTGTCTCCACTTGCTCTCAGCTAGCAAAGACACTGGGTAGAAAAGAGATATTATTTGATACCGATCACTTACACAGAGTTCTTTCATGCCCTCGGTAGAGAATTGATTCTGAATGGAGAACATGATAGTATTTTCTCAGATATTTTCTGCAGCTATCATAACTGTGGGGAGAAATGCAAGCCACTTTTATGAAAAAAATGTTTTTTTCTTACTCTAGAGATTAATATTGTGTGTGTATTGTTTTAGGCTTCAAGGGGACAGTCTTACTCCTGCAAGACCAGAAGAAGAACCCACACCCTACATCCCAGAGCAAGCCGTCCCAGAAATACCTTGTAAGCACCCAGCATTTAAATTCATGGGACCTGATACAGCGATTTTATGGCTAGCCCCCTTGCCATTCTCCAGGCCCAGTGCATATTTAAAATGAGAACACATACATAAATGCAATCCTGTCAAAGTTAAGACAATCAATTTATGATTTTTTTGTACATAACATTATTTTTTTTTGTTTTAACCTGTTGATACGCACACCCTTTTTGAGCACAAACCATGAAAATTACATACCTGAACTTAAATGTTTGTATTTACTCTACCCTTTGGAGTATGGACACAGTTGTAGTATCTTTTGAAAGAAGACACTTTGGGCTTTATTTCCCATGTTCATATCAGAATTAATATATGTTGTAATTTTTTAAAGTTAGAGAAGCTGAAGTTTATAGTAATGGAAATATTTTGTGCTGAACATGTTTTTATAATATAAAAAAACAATAATAAAAGTGCCAAGACAAACCAGAAATACAATGTTCTCAAAGCCACAAGTCTAAATAAGTTATGTTTCAAACTTGAAGATGATCTAACAATAAATGAGGTTCCTGCAAGCTTTTTTTCTTTGAAAATCGCTGCCGGTTTACAGAGTAAAATTAAGGCTCCGCCTTTTAAGACGACACAAAATCTGAATGCACTGCTTGGCTATTATGAATAAAACAATGCCATTTTGGAGACAGGCTTGTTTTATTTACGAGAGTCTAATATATAAGATCATATACAGTTTTACAACATGAATGCTGCTCAGATTGCATAGTTTGTTGAAGAACGATGACAAAGGGTAATTATTTCAGGCGAGATCACATGTAAACAATGGCGAATATATCAATATTTCTCAGATTTATCACTTTTATGGACAAAAAGTGCTAATGGATGTTTTCCAATGATCGCTTGACATGGACAATTGACCCAAGTGTGGCGAACTGGATTCATCTGGCGATCGAGTTTTCATAACAAAGGTATGAAATCCCGTTTTGATATTGCATGTTTTCATTTGTACTGCTGGCAAAAATAACTAAATTGCGGTTTATGGAGCATTGCTATCATGAAATGAGATCGGATATCAATGTTGAACCCTTAGACCTTTGAAAAGATGCTAATTTGTTACAATTAATTACATTTATAGACAGTAAATTCTATATTATATGTAAGCAGAGTGACGTCACTACCGCGTGCGGGCGATTGCGTATCAACAGGTTAAAGCCTTGTTATACATATTTCATGTAATGACAATAGCAATAACAGTAAATTATGCATAATTCCAAGCAGCTAAACCTATATTAATAGTTGTTAATTAATATTACTCAGTACTCACATGTGTAATTACACTGTAATAAGGACAAATAAAAAGTGTAACCGTAATATTTTATTTAATCATTTTTTAAATCATTTTTACAATTATAACAATATGATGCCACAAAAAGGAAAAATTTGATCTCTCCATTGTCTCTCAAGGGCCCCTTTTGTGCAGTCACCGGAGTGTGGGAGCATGTTACGAGAGTGTGTGCATGTGGTAAAGGCCCTATTGTGTTTTTTGGTTCTGGAACAGGTCTATTACCCGCAGTGACAGAAACACAGACAGCAGCAGAAGACCTGCAGAAGGCCTCTCAGGTGTCAGGGCAGGTAGGTGATCCTCAGCCAGCAACATTTTTCATTATATCTCTTTCCCTAAGTCATGAATCTCTACAGTATCATCTCCATTGTGAATGCTGTCAGATAGACAGTTAAAACCACTTATATCATTCTCCAGGAAGGAGCAGCCCCAGCATGACTTGACTATTTGTCTCCGTGCCTGTCAAACTAGAGGGGATGCTTACCTAGCAAAACAATGAATATGACCATATTATGTGAAAATTTTAGGTTGTGGGGAGATTTCACTAAGAATGAATTGTGCTCAATTATAAACAAATTGTTGGTATGTGCTGTCTGCATTGTTTTAGCACCTCATTCACTAAAGGAATTATGCAAATCAGGTAACAGCACAAACACACCCAAACTTGGCGACTTTACTAGGACTGTGCAGCATCACTCCACCACTGTGATAAGTATGTTGAGCAGCTAATATGCTAAGCGGTTAGCTTGTGAGCTAACTGGAGAAAAATTGAGAAAATGTTTCATTTCACCATTTATAAATCCATTTATATCTATAATAGTATGATATTTTACATCATATGTAATCCAACATTTTTTCTTTGTTATATTTACACAGATAAAACAACATGAATCATACAGCGATTGCATGGGATTTAATAGTTCTTTAGCAAATAGAAACACTGGTCCGGGGGGGTTGGGTCGTTACTAGGAGTGGGCGTGTTACATAGAAGGTTTTTCTTGTTCCTTGTCCACTAACAGACTGCTGGACAAGCACAATTCAGAATGAAGGGGTCTGGAGACACATTTTTGAAAGGTTCAAACTACATTGAACTTGTCCTAAAAATTTGGCATTTAGAGCTAGAGATGCTAAAATCCAGCGAAACGTGACACAATCATAGTGAAAATCTTCGAAAGTGTCTGTCTGATACATGTGTTCATAAACCAATGAAAATAGTGGAAAGCAAGAACGCATCCTGTGTGAACAGCCCAGGTCGACCTCGGACAGAATGACAAGCTCAATTGCAAAATGGATTGCTGTGGACTGTAGGCCAGTGATAGGTTCAATGATATCAAAATCAAACTATGAAGCTAATTATGTATTGACTTCCAAAGCCACTTTTTGTATTTTGTAATCATTGCTTTACTCGTCTGCCATAGGATTATCTAAATTATTGTATTTAGTATATATAATTATTTTTATTATTTTATATGAAATATTGTTTCTCACCCAAACATTATCATATAGCTTCAGAAGATATGGATTAAATTAATTGAGTCAAATGGATTACTGCCTTTATGGTTTTTTTTTTTGGAGCTTGAACGTATTAGACCCCATTGATATACATTTTATGGACAAAAACATCAAAATATCTTTATTTTATACAGAGAAAAGAAAGTCATTTGAGTTTGAGATGGCATAAGTGTGAGAAAATGATGAGAGAATTATATTTTTTTTGTGAACGATTTCTTTAATCGACATATGATGTAAGTAATAGTATCTAAATTTAAAATCAATTGACAGCACTAATAATAATTAACATTGAAAGTATGCATGTTTGCACTAACAAGAAGGATGACTTTTACTACTTAAACTTACTATTTCAGCACCTGGTAGTTAATGAATAAGGCACAGATTTTGCACTGAAAAAACGTGCGCAAAAGTGGCACAACTGTTTTGTAAATTCATGTTACAGAGCTATTGAAAAGGTGCAGGGTTTGGAAGAACACAATCTTGGCTGTTTACTAGGTGAGAAAGCACACAAGAACTGTGTCCTTCTTGCAGAGTATCATGTTGTTGATGAAGTAGTGTTCGTTTACATTAGAGAGAGAGAAAGGTCATGGAGGACACCTGTGTTGGAGAAATCCCCCACTCCATCAAACCTGTCAGCATATCCACCAGAGACCAGAACAAATTTCCAACATGGAACACAATAACAGGACTCTCTCTGCATTCTGACATAGCAGAAAAATACGCTCAAAACCTCATGGGAATTGCACTATATACAGGTTTCTATCACTATAGCAACCTCAAACTCTTTTTAACCCATCATGAAGAGGTTATTTTTCTATTAGCAGCAGAACAGAGAGAGCGGCTATAATTATAGAGGAAAAATATTCTTTAGGAATCGTTGGCTGAGCCGTGCATGGAGCTTATGGGCTGAGTTCTCCAGACAGAGTGGCAACACCAAGTGTGAGGCTTCTTCTCCGTCTCTTGGTGGGGACATGCTCCGCTCCTCCCTCACCCACAGAGCTGTGACCACCCTGAGAATCCATACCACAGAGTAAACAATGCCGTCTGGATATCATATAGGGCCTCACACGTGTGTAAATCTGCTTTCTCATTCAGTTTGAACCCAAAAACTTAAATTCTGTCATCATGTACTCATGTTCAAGTTGTTCCCAACCCATATGACTTTCTTTCTTCAGTGCTACACAAAAGGAAACATTTTTAAAAGTTTGCACACAGCTATTTGCCAAAATGAAATTGAATAGTGACTCTGGGCTGTCAGGCTCCGAAAACGACTTATATTTTGACTGGTACACAAAGTGGTTGTATGGCTTCAGAAGACTTGAAATATAAGTCACTTTCTTAATCTACTTTTTCTCTGTGGTTTTATAGTGGTTTTGTGGAGCCCATAGTAATTATTCACTTTCATTATATGGGATTATATTTCATTATTGTATTCCACGGAAGAAAGTAATCTGGGTTTATAGTGACATTATGGTGAGTAAATAATGACAGAATTGTTATTTTGTGTGAACTATCCCTTTAAGAACTGTTTCACCTCATGAAAGGAAAAAGAAAGAAAGTAAGAAAGAGACAGAAAAAGTGTAAAAGGAAGCCCCCACGCATATAGATCAAACAGTGCCGGTGAGCTGAGAGCAAGAAGTTTTCCCACATGGAATGGCGTGTGTGAAAAGATCAAATCACCTTCAGCAGCTTTTTAAAGATTAATGTGGTTGTTTTCTGTTTAATTGCTTATTTTGGGTTCTCTTTGAAAGGCAAATTCGATTTGTCTCCCTAATAGCTTATTACTTTAACTGGTCCTCTGGGGTTTGCGCTCCTCTCTGCCCATAATGGTATGGAAAACAAAACGTAATGGTTTTACGAGCTGACTCACCTCTTGGGACAAAAATGGCCATGGGCACTTTATCTGTGCTGCTCCCTTCCAAGATGTAAGTCATGATCTTAGAACCATAAATGATGCTCAGGATAGGTGGAGAGTTGTGTATGGGTTCCAGATAGTATAAAACTTCTTTGGAGCCTTTTCTGTAGTTGTTGGCCTTTGATCAACCTGTATAATTCACATCCAGTCTACTGTTTTTATGATCTACACCGAGTGCTTCTTTGCTGTTGTATTAAATAATATACCATTCATAAATTACACTGACTAATTCATTTTTCAATGTTTGTAAACTGGTTTCCTGAACACACTCTTCTAATCTTTCAGTGGTCAAACAAAAAGTCAGACTCCAGACTCACAGAAGTGGTTTTAACCACCACGCAAACCACACAATTGCATGGGGCCCCAGATGTTGCGGTAGGAAAGCTCAGCAAAAACCACTTGAGGGTTGACAGGTTGTTTTGTGTACATGCGCGAATACACTCAGAGCAGTTGCCATTAGAGGTCCACCAGGCATGGTCAGTTTTTCCAATTAGGACATTTAGTTTTGGTTTGTAATTTATGAGAAAAATATATAGGCCTTCCAAACTTGTTTCGCCCACATGCTCTCTCTCACAGATATATGCGAACGGATGAGTTAGGGGCCTTTCATTACAAACGTGTTTTTGCCCATGTCTGCTCTGTTTTGTGATTGTTTTCCAATGTAAACACATGCTGGACGAACATCCATACCTACTGCACCCCGTCTCGCTGTTTCTTCATTGTCTCACAGGACCGGCACATTTTTAGACACAGTGTCAAGTTAAAAAGAAGTTCAGGTCTTCAGATTGAACTTCAGATTACTTTTAGCACACTTTAGTGTCACAAAGATTTAACGTTCTGAACAAGTTCAGGTTGTAAAGAGGGGACTGTTACAATGTTTAACATTATTCCAGATTATTCTGCACCAGGCAAAGTTTCAGCACTTTGCAGCAAGGTTTTTTTGCCGTGCCCTTTATATCTACTGTTACAATACTGTTACAAATGTTGCCTACGATGCTAACATAAAACACAGCCTTTTGCAACATGGTGAACAATACACTGAAGTGTCAAAATATAAGCTCCAGGTGAAAGTCAATTAAATAAGACAGAAATATATTACTATTTTACTACCCTCAAAGTAATAGTAATAATACTGTATTAGATTATAATGAGAAATATTGGGTTATAACAATAATAAATAAAAACTGAATTCGAAAATGTTAGCAAATGTAGTAGGGTTTTGCACACCCTGTTCATAAAAACAAAATAGAGTGTTTTGTAAAAATATATGTAGGTAAATAACTGTATTGTGGAAAACTGGAAAACATGCATTAATTATCATTAACTAGATTTTTATGTTTCAGTGAACATTTTGAATGTAGCCTACTTGGTTACAACGGCTTATAGAATGAAATACAGTTTTTATTCAAAAGTTTTATGTTATTTTTTAAGCAAAATTTTTTTAAATGTGGCCCCGGGCTGGTCGGTTGCTTAGGGCCTCAGAAATCTTAAACCTACCTGCAGACTCGCACAATTTTTTAAGCCAATGTACTATGGACACTTTTCGTTGGAATCAGTCTACCATTGGATTACTTATAGTTGTCTCTGCATCTTAAGCTGAGATAAGAAAAAATATTTTAAAATAAATAAACTGTACCTTTAATTTAGGAATGTTACATTTTCAGATTAAGTCAATTATTCAGTAGTTCGTTGTGGAAAGTGCAAAGTCAGAAAATTTTAATCTTCAGAATTAATTATTCATTCTATTCTATGCCACGCTTGTTAATTTAAATAATAATTCTGTAGTTCTCTAATCAGCCCTGTGGGTAATTTAAATGGAATTGCAGCATGTTATTATAAAACAGAAAACTATGGTTTAATTTAATTAAATCTCTGGAGACTAGACGGGTTGTTTCCTTATTAAAGTGACAGAGTAGAAAGTATTTAATATTTTTCTGCATACGCTAATCAAGCCCCTGCATATAATGTCCATATTACTGAAAGATTTGTTTATGT
Organism: Moxostoma hubbsi; assembly: GCA_032164185.1. Taxonomy (NCBI): domain Eukaryota; kingdom Metazoa; phylum Chordata; class Actinopteri; order Cypriniformes; family Catostomidae; genus Moxostoma; species Moxostoma hubbsi. Next base: position 19,758,686 of record JAVLUX010000033.1, read on the forward strand.
AAGGGTGGAAAATTAGGATATTTTTTTCCCCATGGGCTTCATTTGTATAAACTTTGTTGCGACTGCCTCCCACCTTAGCAAATCTGAAATATTTCAATTTAAACCTTTTCTATTAACATTGGCCTTCTTTTTTAATCCAAACCATCACACATTAATAGGACTCTCTCATGTGGTTTCCGGCCTTGATTGTCTTAGAACTGGAAAAACAACCTCAGGGTGGACTGACACACACACGCACACACCCACCTGTACACCATCCAACTTTTGCTCATATCCAGAGTTGCACAATTCTTTGTCACTTTACCTGGCTGCTACCTCAATAACTGCTATGTCCATAGAACACTTATTCATAGTCTGTTATGTTCACATTTTTTGGACTTTTTGCACTACTCAATTACAAATGTGTACTGGTCGGTGCTGCACTGTCTCTTATTGTGTCTATTGTCCTGTTCCTTTTAGTAATTTATTGTACTGTCCCATGCTTTTTGCACACGTTTGCATGTGCACTTTATGTAGAATTATGATTTAGTCTGTGTAGTCTCATGTGGTTCTGTGTTTGTCCTATGTTGTTTTATGTTGCAACATGGTCCTGGAGGAACGTTGTCTTGTTTCGCTGTGTACTCTACTAACTGTATATGGTTGAATAACATAAAACCACTTGACTTGACTTGACTTGAGAGCTCTGTGTGGACCAAGCTAAAGTTTGCAAACTGCAGTGCATTTGCCTTCCTCATCTTTCTGATTGCGCCTACTCATTTATAACAAAAACATTTTTACTTACTATACAAACAATGCAGCATGAAGATTATTCTTTTTGTTCCACGTTTCTGGTTCTGCTGGTGAAAAAAAAACAGCTTAGTCCAGGCTGAATCAGGCTGGTTTATCCTGGTTTAAGCTGATCTAGTTTGTGGACCACACTCTAATTATGCTCATATATATATAATGTTGTGTACTGTACATATATATATACTGTGTGTATAAGATTTGTTTGAAAGTCATGCTGTTCACCAGCCAAATCTAACTGGAGATATTGGTCTTTCTAGTGAAGCTGGTACAAAGAGTTTGTCTTGCTGGACAAGCTAGTTAAGAGGTCTAGTGAGGACACCAACTAACCAGAATTCCTTAATGGGAGCCTGCATCCAAAACACAACAGGATCTTTTCAGGAGGGTCTGGATTTGCTGCTTCAGTCATCTAAACTGCTGTGTGAAATTCCCTCCACCTCAGCTTACACAGCTCCACTAATGTACGGTACATATATGCAAACATGTGCCCACAATCAACCAAAGACCTCAGCACTACTCACTGACTGTGCTCAATGTCTTATAACATTTTCGTGAGAGCACTAATTCTAAGCACAGTTTTCTTGTTGGCGCAAATCGCAAGAGGGTGTGGGTGGGAGTGTTTGTACAATGTGGGGGTGTAAACTGGGGGTTTATTGTATGTAAATGAAGTGGTGCAAAGTGCAATTAGCTATTTCCAATGGTGCAATTAGCTATGAGAAATTATTTTCAAAAGCACATCTAAACTCAGTTCCTGCATTTGTAGTTTGGAAATTCCACAAGTAGGTGTTAATAAAGTCCATGTCAAACTCTGAAAATACTGAATAATTCTATTCTTCTAATTCATTGCATACAGTCCATTTACACTACCAACTTATGAATGTGCTCTCTTAGTTTATATCACTGGTGCTTGACAGGGAATAGACTATATAAAAGGATGCATACAGTGCCAGAGAAGAACCTCAGAATTAAATTGTAGCTTGACCCAGCCCATTAGCGCTTTGCCTATGCAATTTCACCAAACACACTTGCGCCTAGACTTATAACATGCTTGCACAAAAATACAAAACATTCCTGGCCATGCCTGTATGAATTATGACATACAGTTAGGTCCATATATATTTGGACACAGGCACAATTTTCATACCTCTGGCTCTGTATGCCACCACAATAAAATTAAAATTAAACAATCAAGATGAATTTGAAGTGCAGACTTTCAGCTTTAATTCAAGGGGTTGAACACAAATATCAAGTAAACATTTTAGGAACTGCAACCATTTGTGTACACAGTCCCCCCATTTTCAGGGGCTCAAATGTAATTGGACAAATTAATATAATCATAAATAAAATGTTAATTTTTAATATTTTGTTGAGAATCCTTTACAGGCAATGACTGCCTGAATTCTGGAACCCATGGACATCACCAAAGACTGGGTTTCCTGCTTTGTGATGCTTTGCCAGGCCTTAACTGCAGCTGTCTTCAGTTGTTGTTTGTTCGTGGGTCTTTCTGCCTTTAGTTTTGCCTTCAGCAAGTGAAATGCATGCTCGATCGGGTTGAGATCGGGTGATTGACTCGGCCATTGCAGAATATTCCACTTCTTTTCCTTAAAAAACTCTTGAGTTGCTTTTGCAGTGTGTTTTGGATCATTGTCCATCTGTACCGTGAAGCGCCGTCCAATCAACTTTGCTGCATTCGGCTTAATCTGGCCAGATAGTATATTCCTATACACTTCAGAATCCATCCGGCTGCTTCCGTCTTCTGTCACATCATCAATAAACACCAGTGATCCAGTGCCACTGGAAGCCATGCATGCCCATGCCATCACACTGCCTCCACCATGTTTTATAGATGACGTAGTATGCTTTGGATCATGAGCTGTTCCAAGCCTTCTCCATACTTTTTTCTTCCCGTCATTTTGGTACAAGTTGATCTTAGTTTCATCCGTCCAAAGAATGCTTTTCCAGAACTGGTCAGGCTTTTTTATATGGTTTTTGGCAAAGTCTAATCTGGCCTTTCTATTCTTGATGCTTATGAATGGTTTGCACTTTGTGGTGAACCCTCTATATTTGCTCTCGTGAAGTCTTCTCTTGATTGTAGACTTTGACAATGACACGCCTACCTCCTGGAGAGTCTCCTTCACTTGGCTGGATGTTGTGAATGGGTCTTTCTTTACCATGGAGAGGATCCTACGATCATCTACCACTGTTGTCTTCCGTGGATGTCCAAGCCTTTTTATGTTGCTGAGCTCACCAGTGCATTCTTTTTTTCTCAGAATGTACCAAACTGTTGATTTGGCCACTCCTAATGTTCCTGCTATCTCTCGGATGGATTTGTTTTGTTTTTGAAGCCTAATGATGGCCTGTTTGACTTGCATGGAGAGCTCCTTTGAACGCATGATGAAGGTTCACAGCAATAGATTCAAAATACAAATACCGCACTTAGAATCAACTCCAGACCTTTTACCTGCTTAATTGATAAAGAAATAACGAAGGAATAGCCCACACCTGTCCATGAAACAGCTTTTGATTCAATTGTCCAATTACTTTTGGTCCCTTGAAAAGGGGGGGTGGGTAGCTACTCTCAAGAGCTGTAATTCCTTAACCCTTCTTCCAATTTGGATGTAAATACCCTCAAATTAAACCTGAGAGTGTGCACTGTCAGCCCATATTCATTATATAACTATAGCTTGAATATGTTTTGGTATAAACCTCAAAAAATCAAAATGTGTGCCTGTGTCCAAATACATATGGACCTAACTGTAGCTAGCACTCTTAAAATAGGGCCCAAAAAGTTGGTTATTGATTTCACACACAAGTGTTTTTCGCAGGACTCATTGTCAAACAATATTTGAAGGGCCATTTATATTTCTTAAATAAATTATTTAGGTAATTAGCAGGAAAGTAGACATGAAGATGAGCATTTCATTAATTTCTGTTTTTTTTTTTGTTGTTGTTATTGTTGTAGTGATTAAATAAAATATGATTTTATCTTAATATATATTATATTTTTTGCTCTGTTATCTCTTTAACCTGCTCCTCCAAATTAATCTCCATATAACAAGCCCGTACAATCATTGTTGTTTAGGGTTGTAGACACAGTGTTCAATGCCTAATTTTCCATTACATTCATCCAGTCTACATAACAATGCAATCAGTGTTCAAATTGTGCTGGAGATCTTGGGATCATGATCACTAGTGTAAATTTGGACAAATGGAAGAAAACGTCTAGGTTACTGTTGTAACCTCCGTTCCCTGATGGAGGGAACGAGACGTTGTGTCGGGTGAAGCGACACTAGGGGACTTTCTTGAAGGCCTCGCTTACCTCAGAACTTGAGAAACTTGAGTCTGAAGCCAGTGCTGAAACAGTCTCATATGCATCAACCCCAGTGGCGTGACTGCCGCGGAGGATGCCATATGCCCCAGGAGCCTCTGGAATTGTTTTAGATGAACCGCTGTGCCTGGCTTGAATAAAGTGAGGCATTTCAGCACCGACTGTGCGCACTCGTTGGTGAGGTGCGCTGTCATTGAGACTGAGTCTAACTCCATGCCGAGAAAATAGATACTCTGAATCGGGGCGAGCTTGCTCTTTTCCCTAGATGGCTAGCCTTAGACAGCTGAGGTACCTGAGTACCTGGTCCCTGTGGGTGCACAGTGACTCTCACGAGTAGGCTATGATGAGCCAGTTGTCGAGGTAGATGCAGATGCCCACTTCCCTTAGTGGGGCAAGGGCTGCCTCTGCGTTCTTCATGAACACATGAGGGAACAGGGACATGCCGAAGGGGAGGACCTTGTACTGATACGCCAGGCCGTCAAACGCGAACCGTAGGAAGGGTCGGTGACAAGGCAAGATAATCCTTCTTCATCTCTGCTGGAGGGACAGGCTCTATCGCGTCTTCGAGTAAGAGGGTCACAATCTCCGCACGTAGGGTGTTGGCATCTTCGCCATGCTCCGAGGTAAAGTGGATGCCGCAGAAAGGGGGGTGGGGGCCTGGCAAACTGAATCACATAGCTGAGTCGGATGGTCCTGGCCAGCCACCGTGATGGGTTGGGAAGTGAGAGCCATGTGTCCAAGCTCCGTGTGAGGGGCACTAAGGGGACGATCCTTTTTTGACGTACCTGGTGAGGCTTCGCAGCGAGGCGGAGCAGGTAGTGTGGCGTCGGGAGGCAAAAGCGTGTCCCGAGGCTTTGGTGCTGAGAGAAGACTCAAATGGGAACTGTGACCTTTGTGGCCCGGAGGGCGAGGCCGGTTGCAGAGTGCAGTTTCTGCAACACATCAGGGTCAGGACTACCCAAGTGCAAATCTTTGAGTGCCTTGGCCTGGTGAACTTGCAGGAGGGCCATGGCATGCAGGGTGGAGGTGGCCTCTCCAGTGGTGCTATAGGCTTTCAGTGTCGATGTAGTCCTACAGGCCTTGGAGGGAGCGCCAGGAGATCCCGCCAGGTGGCAGCGTTCTCGGGACACAGGTGGATCGCAACTGCTCTGTCCACCTGGGGGACCCCCGATGCAGCGGCAAACTCATCATCCAGCTCAGAGGGCTCGAGGGAGTAAACAGACTGGCCGTGAAGTGAGCCGCTCTCACCTCCAGCTCGGACGGAAGTCAACGAGCGTGCCGGGGGGCGGTGGTTCGTGGGGATCTACCTGGTGAAACCGAGCCTGCTATCATCCCCAAATCCCCACACTACGCAGCGTCTGTGACCATCAGGAGTGGAGACAAATCGACCACAACCAGGAACTACACAGGGGCGGAAGGGCATCTTAATAAAGATGTGTCTGAAAAGGACTTTCAATGCCAGCTGTGTATTGCTCTTTTATAGAAAATACATTCTTTTACAAAATATTCTCGTTTAGCAGCGCTGTTGAAGCACCCAGGGGCAAAGCTGCACTGCTGTACAGAGAAGGAGAAAGCCACTAATATGCGGCATAGATCCAACAGCATATGCTCTGCAGAGGTGAGTGGAACGGTAAGTGCTAACAGTCTCACAAAACAGTCATGTGTTTTGACAGTGTGCATGGGAATGGGCTCATGTATAAAGAGTATACTTTTGAAATGTTGAGCACATGACAGTGTGTGAGACAGTATGGCATGCTAAAAACTAAGTATTCCAATATAGCCTTTACAAAGACTGGGACTTGTTCAAGTGAAAAAACAATCTTCACTTCTGTTTTTCAATGTACATGGTTGTTCAGCATGTATCATGTACAGTCATAGGTTCATGTGATAAACAAACTATACAGATTGAACTGCTTGAATTAAGTCATTTCAATAGGTTGTGTGTGTTTGTGTAAGTTACGTGGGTTTGTGTTGTTTTCTGTGCTGTACAATCCAGGTGCAGACAATATGTAATGTTGAAGGGCCCTTCTCCTGTGGTTTAGGGGGTTTAGAGTTTAATCAGATAATAAATTTGTTATTGTCCATTTCCCGTTTGCTTTTGGAACAGTGCCCGTGAACATGCATTAGTCGAGTGCGCATGCTGCCAAGTCAAGAAGATTTAATAAACCTTTTCGTTAGACTTCATTTCCGTCTGCCTTGCTCTTTATCAGAGCACCAGAGGGTAAGTGGAGAACACAGATTCATGTAGTAGTTTCCATTCAGTTGTATATGAATTAAATCTGTTGGATATGTAATTTAATTAGATTTTGTTAATGGAAGTCTTCAGTGAAGGCATATAAAACTGGACGTGCACAAGTGTTTAACGACAGCAGGAAAGTGTCTTCATAAAATGGTGTAACAAATTCCATTATCCACTTCACGTGGCTTATAAGAGATGCAGCTCTTAAGTTTTCAATTTGTTTGTTTTTCCCCATTACCAAATGTGAAATGGCCAATTTGTATTGCTTCAGAATTAACTTCAGACATAAATGCTTTTCTCCAAACAAGCAATTGCATGAAACTTGGGTTGCTACTTGAAAGAAAAAATAAAATAAATCAGTTACCTACTTTGAGCACAAAGAAAGGCCTCAATGAATAAAGAAACAAAATTAATATTATATTGGACTAGTGTTGTCATGATACCAACATTTCTGTAGTCGGTACCGATACAAGTGAAATCTCATGGTTCACTATATCTACCAGTTTCAGTACCACAGCATAAAAATGCTAATATGAAAATGTGCTATTAAACACACCCAATTAGCCTATTTAAAAAGTTACATTTAACTGTAAATAATAAATTAAAATAGGTGCATGATTCCTTCAAGTGTTTCTCAATCAACAATGCATTGCTTAAGTCTTTTTAAGTAGTACCCATCAAATCATGTTTACCTTTTTGTTATTTTTATTATTATTTTTATTATTATTATTATTTCATGTTTTAGAGTTGAATTTAATTTCATCATCATGGTATCTAATCAATTAATTCTTTAAAATTTTAACAAGTGAAAATAGAACTTTTCAACGTGACATTGCATTTTTTGTTTTTGCCAAAATTTTATTCAGCAGCAGTCTTGTGATATAGTGCTTAAATATTATTATTATCATTACAGTGAATATTACATTTTACTATTAAGTTGTAATATATTTCTATCACAATTTATTAAATTTCATGGCTCTAGCTTATATTTTGAAACATGCTTTTGTTATTACATGTTTGTTTGGCCTAAAGCTTCACTTCAATTTTGACTGGACTTCCTGTTGCTGATGGCACACTGCAAGAGAGTTTGTTTGTAGCCTGCTTAGCATTGCTTATTCTTATTCTCAAATGTTCATCGTTATATTCATCGTTCATCGTTATTCACGTTTTTCCTCTTTTCTACTGTTTCATCTGTATGTATTTTACCTGTTGCTGCTGGTACCTAGCTAGAGTCTGTGTTTGTAGCCTGCTAGTTTTTTAATATCGCTTATATATCTGTTTTCAGCCTTTAATCCTTAACATCTGCCATTTTTAAGCGTGCATCAGGTTTTCCCTTGTATTATTCTCTTATCGCGATTCAACTGCATGCATATCCACCTGCATCCGTGTTCTATTTTTATCGCGATTAAACTGCGTGCATTTTTTCAGCGTGCACCCGTTTTTTCTCCTCTGTGGTATTTTAGATTATTGCGATTATTGCATAGATCTCAAAGCACCACTTATCAAGAACAACCAACAACAACAAACAATTGCCTGAGAGATTCACATCAATCTCAAACTCTCACCGTTCAGGAACAACCAACAACAAACAATTTGCGGTAAGTCATGGCATCTGCTCATGTTATTTCTTCCTGCATTGCATGTCACACGTATACAATAGCCTCCTCCGTCAGCAGTGAGGGATTCACATGTGATAAATGTAAGGAATTAGTCAGGCTGACGGAGAAGGTTAATGAGTTAGAGACTCGCATCCGAACGCTAGCAGAGGTTAGTGAGAAAGAGAAGCCGGTAGATACTGTTTCGTATGTGAGTAGTACAGAGAGCAACATACACACTTTGGTTCCAGCTGTAGAGCCCCTGCAGCAGGGCATTTGTGTGGCATCTCGGCGGCATACTCGCTCAGCAAAGAGACACCTCCCTCCCGTTCCTGTTAGGGTTTCCAATCGATTCTCACCACTCAGTGATACACCCACTGAGAATCATGTTTCGGGGGCCAGAGCGTCTGACATCAAATAAAATTTACAAGTGCTAGCTAATGTTAAACTTATATTTTCTAAAATTGTTATCCATGTTGACACTTGCTATGTCCAGCTTCGCCAGTCAGAGATCACTAAACATAATGTTAAAGAGGTGTGCGAATTTGCAAAAATTATGTCAGACACTATAATATGCTCTGGTCCCCTCCCTGCTCGTCGTGGTGACAAGGTTTATAGTAGATTCGTGTCACTGAATGGCTGGATGTCTGAGTGGTGTCTGAAGAATAAAATACGATTTATTGACAATTGGAAGAGTTTTTGGGGTAGACCTGACCTGCTAAAGAGAGATGGACTCCATCCCTCCAGGGAAGGTGCTGCTCTCCTCTCTAGTAATTTGGCTCATAGTCTTAATAATTATAGTATTTGACTAACTGGGGCTCAGGTCAGGAAGCAGACAAACTGGTTAATCCGAACGTCTGCTAGCTGCCTTGAGATGTCACACAGGTCACATAAACTACAACACATAGAGACTGTATCACCTAGATATCTCATAGAGTCTGTGTCTGTTCCCAGAACTACCAAACACAATACCCTCACTAAATCATTTAGAAAAAAATGTATTAAGGTCAAACTTGAACAAAACAAACAAATTAAAAATACACCTCATAAAAATAGGGCTACTAAACATTAGATCTCTTTCTACCAAAGCACTAATTGATAATGAAATGATTACAGATCATAGATTGGATACGCTCTGTTTGACTGAATCCTGGCTTAAACCAGATAAATATATTAGTTTAAATTAATCTACTCCCCCAGGTTATTGTTATAAACATGAGCCTCGCCTGAAGGGTCGAGGAGGTGTTGCTACAATTTACAGTTAAGTTTTTGGTGTTACTCAGAGGACAAGATATAAATGTAAGTCTTTTGAACTAATAATGCGTAATGTGACACCATCAGATATAAATAAAAAAATCTCAGTCGTCTTTTGTCCTTACTACAATGTATAGATCACCGGGCCTTATTCTGATTTCCTTGGTGAATTTGCAATTTTTTTTCCAGATCTTATTAATTACTGTAGATAGAGCTTTAATTGTTGGTGATTCAACATTCACATATGTTGACATACAGATAATGAAAAGAATACATTGGGATTAGCATTTATCGATATTCTCAACTCTCTTGGAGTCAGACAAAATGTAACAGGACCTACTCATCGCCATAATCATACGCTAGATTTAATTTTGGCATATGGAGTTGATGTTGATAATATAGAAATTCTGCAGCAGAGCGATGACATCTCGGATCATTACCTCGTCTCTTGTATGCTGCAATCAGCTAATGTTACTCAATCTACACCACGCTATCATTCAGGTAGAACTATTCTTTCGACCACTAAAGATAGCTTCACTAATAATCTTCCAGATCTATCTCATATACTCAATAAACCCCAAAGCCCAGAAAAACTTGATGAAATAACAAAAAATATAAATGCAGACTTCTCTAGCACTCTTGATTTTGTCGCCCCAATTTGATTAAAGAAATAAGCCCTGCACCATGGTACAATGATCACACTTATGCTCTCAAGAGAGCAGCTCGGAAAATGTGCATGTGGAAAAATACAAAATTAGAAGTATTTCATGGTGCATGGAAGGATGGAAGTGTCTGTAGATACAGACAGGCACTAAAAGCTTCCAGGTCAGCATATTTTAGTAAACTCATAGAAAATAACCACAATAATCCTAGATGTTTATTCTGTACTGCGGCTAAATTGGTTAGGAATAAAGCCTCAACAGAACCAGATATTATGTTGCAGCACAAGAGTAATGACTCCATGAATTTCTTTACAGATAAAATTGAAATAATCAGAAATAAAATTGGAATTATGCAATCATCTGTCATAGCACCTCAGAAAAGTGTCTCATAATTTTCCTCACGTGTAACTTCAATCCTTCTCTGTCATAGGTCAAGAAGAGCTAACAAAACTTATCAAAACATCAAAAGCCACAACATGTTTGTTAGATCCTATACCATCTAAGCTCTTAAAAGAGGTATCTCCTGTAATTTCCGAACCTCTTCTTAATATTATTAACTCCTCGCTATGCTTAGGACATGTCCCAAGAAACTTTAAAATGGCAGTTATCAAACCGCTTAGTAAGAAGTCACAACTTGATCCTGGAGAACTGGCTAATTATAGACCAATTTCAAATCTCCCGTTTATGTCAAAAATACTAGAAAATGTAGTATCCTCCCAAATATGTTCATTTCTACAGAGAAGCATTATATACGAAGAATTTCGGTCAGGATTTAGGCCTAATCACAGTACAGAGACTGCTCTTAACAGAGTTACAAATGACTTGCTCTTATCATCTGATCATGGCTGCATTTCTCTTCTAGTGCTTTTAGGTCTTAGTGCTGCATTCGACATGATAGATCACAACATTCTCTTGAATAGGCTAGAGAATTATGTTGGCATTTGTGGAGTGGCATTAGCATGGTTCAGGTCATATTTAGCAGACCGCTACCACTTTGTTGATGTAAATGAGGAATTGTAAAACCAAACAAAAGTAAAATATGGAGTGCCACAGGGATAAGTTTTAGGGCCTCTGCTTTTATCCATGTATATTCTTCCCCTGGGAGATATTATCAGGAATCGTGGAATAAGTTTCCACTGCTATGCCGGTGATACACAACTTTATATTTCTTCAAAACCTGATGAGATTTCACAATTCTCGAAATTGGCAGAGTGTATCAATGAAATTTCCTTCTACTCAATTCTGACAAAACAGACGTATTAATTATTGGACCAAAAAAACTCTAAAAATAAGCCACTACAATATAATTTGACTCTTGATGGATGTACTGTTACATCATCTTCAACAGCAAAGAACTTAGGTGTTATATTTGATACCAATCTGTCCTTTGAAAATCAAATTACCAATGTTTGTAGAACAGCATTCTTCCGCCTAAGAAATATTGCTAAATTAAGGCACATTCTCTCTGTTGCTGAAAAACTAATTAATGTGTTCATGACCTCAAGACTAGATTATTGTAATGCATTACTGGGAGGATGTTCAGCAAGATCAATAAATAAACTTCAATTGGTTCAAAATGCAGCAGCCAGAGTGCTGACGAGAACCAAGAAATATGATCATATTAGCCCCATTTTATCATCATTACATTGGCTACCTGTTAAATTCCGTATTCATTTTAAAATTCTGTTAACTACGTACAAAGCTTTGAATGGTCTAGTTAAGTGGCCTTCTACAGCACTATATTCCATCACGTTCATTACGATCACAAAATTCTGGCCTGTTAATATTTCCTAGAATATCAAAATCCACAAAAGGAGGTAGATCCTTTTCATATTTGGCTCCTAAACTGTGGAATAGTCTCCCTAACACTGTTCGAGGTGCAGACACACTCCTTCAGTTTAAGTCTAGACTAAAGACTCATCTATTTAGCCAGGCATACACCTAATTTATCCTCCAACCCACAATTAGGCTGTTTTAGTTGGGTCTGCCGGAACCAGAAACCAGAAACATTGATTATGATTTATAACTTTGCAATAAATTGAATGGCATCTATGCTTATATTATTTTATTTGTTTCCCTGTCTCAACCTCGGTACTCCTATCCTGAGGTCACCAGAACCGTCTGGATCCAGTACCAGTCCTGCTTCATGTTGGACTCCACTGCTACGTGTCGCTGAATAATGATGACTAAATGCAGCCGATGCCAGCCAAACATCACTTCAGTCTATTATGATGGACTTCAGAGGATGAACTGATGCGAACTCCAACCATAAGACATGGGATACTTCACATGCCATTGTCTGAACCTTGGATTTAGGATGGACCACAACGAACCTCACCGAATTTACTGGCCAGATTGAACTGCGTTTCACATCCCTGATCTCTGCCTGCATCACCTCAGTCTATTGATGGACCATGATCTTGAAATGGAATGCATAGACTAACAATTGCCAACAAAAGCTATAATCAGCCAATTAACAAGGACAATTGCATCTATGTGAACTTCTGCAATTAATCCAGGATGGACTTCAAAGACATTGGTCATTAATCTTACAGTTCAAACTAAATCTATGTTTGAACACTGACCCACTGATGTTTTTAACACTTAGTTTAATCATTTTAAACCATGACTTTAACTATACATAAGTAATATTTACATTATATTCATGATGTTAGCCAGAGGGGAACTGGCCCCCACAGTTAGTCTGGTTTCACCCAAGGTTATTTTTCTCCATTAATCAACATCCGAGTTTTGTGTTCCTTGCCACAGTCGCTTTCAGCTTGCTCACTGGGGTTATTAATACAATTATTATTTAATTACTTATTTTTAAAGTAATTTTAAATAAATTTAAATCATATTTTATCTAATTACACAATGATGATTCATCAACATTATAGACATTATAGTTTTATCGTCTGTTAATGCCTGATCTTCTGTAAAGCTGCTTTGAAACTATATGTGTTGTGAAAGGCACTATACAAATAAAATTGACTTGACTTTTCGGATAAACAGTTTGTGGCACAGAGACTTTTAAGTCATGTCTGAAATCTCATCTCTTTATACTGGCATTTGAGTCAGAAAAATTTAATGTAAGACACAGTTTTGGAGTGTTTGTATTTTGTGTTTAGATTATTGGTGTTTTGTGTATGTGGTAATTTTTAAATTATATATTTTAAATTGTATTACTCTGAAGCACTTTGGTCAACTCTGTTGTTTTAAATGCTATATAAATAAAGTTGAGTTGAGATTAAAGTGCAAGCTCTGTAATTTAATTATAGAAATATATAGTTTACATGTACTACGTCATCTGATACATGTCGTGAATGAATCTCAATATGTATGAGCGGTCGGATTTATACATTCAATCAACGTACTCATCTCTTCCACACTAACATTGCAGCCTTTAGTGGTTTAAAAAATCACACTAGGACATATCACAATGTTAATTTGATTAATTGTCCATTTCAGTGTAAGGAGTAAAGAGCATGCATTCAAAATGAGCATTTTAAAGCAGTCATGTGTCAGTCATACTGCGCACTGATACTGGATAAAGTGGTGCTCGGTACTGCAGAAACACTGGTATCGTTACATCTTTTTTATTAGAGTATCGACTTGGTACCGAAGTACTAGTACTTTTGACAACACTATATAAGACTGTTGTTGTATTTCTGTTCATTTCTCCATCCCATATCCAGCAAACAAACAGGCTTTCAACTGGTTTTAACAACTCAGTCCAGAAGGACTGAGGCAATGTGGTTGATGCTGCTGGTTTCCTTGTGTCAGGGTGGGCCGCCATTCTTTATCACTACTCCCTCTTCTTGTGGCAGGTTGGTGTGGGAAGAACACAAGCCTCAGCACTCTGTGTACTTGCTTAACATCACTGTGGCTTTAGCCTGCGGCCTCCAATATGGCCGTAAAGAGGCAGCACACGCAGATGTGACAGCAGGCAATGAGTCAACGAAGAGAGGCTAGTGGCATACACTCATGAAAGCAACCTTTTAATGGCAAATGTAAATCCTTGACTTTCTCTTGTGGTTTTTTTTAACCTGCTTCCAATGAGCTGGACTTCGTTTGAATAATTTCAGTGGCTCTTCTGTGGTGTTTGATGTGCATAAGAGAATTTTCAAATCTTTAAAAGCCTGTTTAACGGCTTATGATAGTGAAGTGTCCTACAACTTCAGAGACAATTGAGATGAATGGTGGATTGGTTGCCAGTGGTTTGGCAGCCACCAATTTTAAACACAGGCACACAGTGTATCTAGTCCACACGCCAACTTTAGTATACTTCAGATGTGGAGAGTTGTCTAGTGGTCTCATATTTATGCTCAACATGGATTTAATTTCTGGAGCAATTGGATCCATGTTTGTGAGTGGACAGAAGCCCCTTTAAAAGTGGATGCAATCTCCAGCTTTGGTGGACCAGTCGGTAAGCACATATTGCCTGATTACTCATTCAAACGTAAAACAGCTTTTGTTTGGCTGGTAAACAGCTTGTCTCTGATCAATTCACATGAGGTTCACATAAGAAAAGGAAGGAAACAGAATTGAACGTTCCCTTGTGAGCTTCAAATTAGTTTTACTCACTCAGTTTGGAGTTGCACGCACACATCATGATCAATAAAGACAACCATCATTGTAAACCACAGTCTGCTGAGGGGAACAGTTTTGCACTCTCTGAGCGGTTCCAAGGATTGCTTCAGTTAACAAGTATCTGAGAAAAATCTACATAGGGTTTCAACGGTTGATGATGATGCTCCACTAAGTCAAACCAATAAACCAAACACAAAAAAAGAAAAAAAGAACTTATTTGACTTATGATGTGGAATACAAACTGAATCATTCTGGAATATTAATGCCTACATACTCTTAACATCTCTCTTAACAGCAGTTTACAAAAGTGTTTCTGTAAACTGTAATTCATATTTATTTAGTTACTTCCCGAGATGCTTGAATAAACGTAGTTTTGAAAGGGTGTGTATTGCCAAGTGTGTTTTGTCAGGCTTGGAGATCCTCTCCGGCTTGATGATCCTCTCCGCTGAACCTTGTCCTCGCTATCTGTTTGTTGGACAGTAACTGACTTGTGAGCTGTATTTGATAAGAGAATTTTAATTTTTGTGTGAATTATTTCTGTAAGTAGCACATTGTGGGGGGGGGGGGGGGGGGGCATATTGTCCTCCTTTTGAGATACAATGTTCCATATTTATTTAGTTTTTGTATCTTTTAAGCCCAGAAATTGTTGTGTTCTCATTCTAATGCATGATGCATTATTTTCTGAAGTTTGTGACTGGTGGAGTGTCAAAAGAAGCCAAAAGTAATGAGTGGTTTTCTCGTTTTCTTGTTAATGTTGTTTGATTAATAGCTTTTATATGACATAGCCTGCTAGACAGTGCTCTATTCAGTTACATGTACACATTTTGATGCAAATACGCCTTTTATCCCATTGTTTGAATTCACTTTAGACTTAAATTACTGTGTTTACATTAAATCCTCATGAAGACGGGAATTGGCGGAATTATAAAGTGTATTTGACCATTTAGGTGTGTAACCGCACTAGCGCTCAAACATTAGCCGCCTGTCAATCAAACAACACGTAGCTGCAGACGTCAGGAAATAAAAAGTCAATATTTTATATTTCATCTAGATTAACCAACCAGTGGTGCTCTTGCTATCGTGATTGATGTATTGAACACCCCTGTTCTAGATGTAGTTCGTAGGCTAAATATAGAAAACTACTCAAAATTTTGATCACGGACATCTCTCTTTTTCTGATAATCATTTAATTCATTTTATTGCCCAGCCTGATTGATAACATTGCATAATTCTCTCACAGCAGCCCAATAATCTCAGTGACAGATAGCTAAATTACAGGCTACATTATAGACACACAGAATATAGTAAGCAGAAATATGAAATTTACCTCAATATGTTTCTTCAAATTAGAGGCATGATTAATGCTGATATCTGGCTTGAGCAATTTAAACTCACATGACACGATCATGCAATTGGCCTTTTGTGAAAATTCCTTCCAGGTGCGGCCGAGATGTTCCGCTGTAAACTATGCTTGAGGCATTCTCCACATCCATAACAGTTGGCACCAGATCTGCAGGTGCCGTTCAAGTTTTTTACGTGTGATTTGATTTGATGGGAGTCACGAGACTCCCTAGCTAATCATGTTGATAGATACAAATAAAATCAAAACAGGGAAGTAGTGAACACAGACGGTGGGAAAATAGTGCATTAAAAGTACAGCAAAATGTTACAGCACTTAAAATATACTCAAGTAAAAGTATAACATTTTTAAACTACTTAAAAAAGGCAAAAAGTAGTTAATTACAGTAACGTGAGTATTTGTAATTCATTACTTTACACCCCTATGTACAACATGTCGAACCTTGAGGCGGATGGGCTTCAACAGTAGAAGAGCACGTCTCGGGCACTTTATTAGGACCATGGTGTTCCCATTGAAGTGCTAAGTGAGTGTAAATTAATAATAAATGTAATGAATACATAATAAATATAGCTTTGACTTTTGCAATGATATTGGTCAGCTGGTTTGTCTAGTTATGATCAAATGATTCAGCAATATGTATTCGTAAAACTTGTTTCCATCATAGTTTATGCAATGGAAATTGTATTTTCATCTTAGTGTTTCCTTCCAGTATTTTTTATATGATATCCCAAAATTTGCATTAAAAAAATATGTGGAAACAGAGCTATACATATGCTTTCGTGTGTATGTACATATCTTGGGAATCTTGTGTGTGTATGTATGTTAAAGTGCTACAGATGGCCGAAACTTTATTGAAACAAAAAACGACACAACATGTTGGATTCCTACCCACCCTATCTTGTAATTGCACTGACTTCTCAAGTCCATCTGTTCTCCTTGGGGCATTACGAATCTGTATGAATAACATCTACTGCAAAGCTCTCTATGTTCGGTGAGCTGCCGCAACCAAAGCCAAACCAAGTGATATGTATCTTTGTTCAATGCCAGCTGGTATCCAGAAGCAGGACTTGGATAGTGACATTCCTTTTCCTTATGGTCCAAATGGCTGCAGTTTTTCAGATGTATACAGCATCATGAAGGAGGTGACCAGGGCAGAATCTTGACTTGTCCTCAACATTTTGAATGCTTTTCATGTCAGTGTTTAGCATTTTATGTGTATCTTACAAACCAGGCTTAATCTAAGAACACGTCATATTAAGAATAAAAGCAGTGCTCTTCGTGTTGCCAGAAAAATATGCATGCTAGAAGTAACATATATCAAAACAAACCAATCTGATTTTCATTTTAGATTTTTGATTAGATTGTTTGTATATTATTTAAGTTTGTTCTAATAGTTTTGAATTAAAGGGCTGTATACCTAATCCCCTAAAACTGCTATATATATATTATTGCAGTAATATGTAAAATGTAGTAATAGTAGGATGGCTAAGTTGCCCGCTGCCATGCGTCCTTGGAACCTCAAAGTTTATTAATTGCTACTTCAAACTTATAAACCACTACTGAAAATTTAGTGCAGTGTTTGCAAAGTCCTTGCCGCCATCCAGACTTTTATCCCATAGAACTGTGGTTTTCAATGTTTTTCTAATTTCTCTTAAAAAAAATAATTGGCCCTTATTTTAACAGATATGTTACAGTGTCGTAACCATAAGTAGTATGTAAAAAGAAGTGTAATTCAAAGCTCCCAATTCATCTAATGTGACTCTATGTTCTGTTCTGTGTGTGTGCCACAGCGTCACCCTGTCTGGGCATCGGATGTGAAGCCGATCAGAGGCATGAGCCCCCAGACGACCAGACGTGCTCTACAGCTCCAGGACTCCCTGTTTTCTAAGGAACTGGAGAACATGGGCAAACATCTCGCCGGTAGGGTTTTTACACGCAACCACCCACACACACATAAAACAGGCCACCTTTCCATTATGACTGACACTGTCAAAGGCCACACATCTGAAAGTCTACACCACCCTTCTGTCTGCCTGTAAACACTGTATGATTGGCTAATTAAAAGCTGATCCACCTATTAAAATATGTTGTGAAAAAAATGGTGACCATCTTTGAATCATTTAATAATGCCACCACCGCAGACACAAGCTTGTTAGCAATGCTGTGAAGTGACAAATCTATGTCTGCAGATGATCAAATTCAGCTGGTGGCTTTTATCAGGTTTGTTCTGACAGATCTCTGTGAAAAGTGGTGTTGTGCATGTGTGTGTGTGTGTGTGTGTGTGTGTGTGTAGTGTGTGCGCAAAACCTGTTAGTTTTGTAACTTCTTAAAAAGCATGTGGCAATACCAAAGGCTGCACTAACACCCAGAACTCTGACGTGTCGCACAGTTGTTTGTTTGCGTATGTCCTTCTCTTTTATTTTTGTTTGCTGTTACACACCACATACATTTGAAACATATTAAGTATTTAAGAAGGGCACTCTCACAGTCATCAGGGCAACAGATGTATGTATGAATGTGTGTGTGTGTGTGTGTGTGTGTGTGAATGTTGGAGGTTGGCATTTCAGCACGATTAAACAAACTTTATATTTGCAAACTAAACTAGGGTGACCATTTGTCCTCTTTTTCTCAGACATGTCCTCTTCTTTGGACTTGAAAAAAAGTGTCTGGCCGGGATTTCAAAATTGGCTATAAATGTCTGGGATTTGGCTATCTTCATATTGATCTGCAGATAGGACTCTTGTACATTCTGTGTATTTGATACTCTGCACCAGTTTTCATGTTCACGTTCTTAGTGATAATTCTAACAGAGGGCTGCAGACTAAGGGTGCTTGGCTGCAGCCTTCCGTTTGAGAAACACCCTAAGTGTGCAGTCTTCTTAAAAAAAAAATCTCTCTCTCTCTCGCCCACCCGATTGCTTTCTACACATGCTGCCATGCACTATATGTGTGTTGGCAAAATGTTAGTGCTCTGCGCTCTCAACCAGAATCAAAATAACGTAAGTTGCGAAAAGAAATGTTGACTGGGAGTTGACATACAAAACATGCAAGAACTGACAAATTAACTGGGGGAAACAAGGGCTTAAATACACAAGGGAAAAATAGGAACACCTGGGGAAACAGTCAGGGAACAACACGAAACAGGAACTAAACAAGAACTTAAACATAAAAGCACAAAAACAAACGACAACAGGGAATATGTGACAGAGCCCCCACTTTAAGGAGCGGATTCCAGACGTAAAAAAGAAATAAAAAAATTGTCCATGGGAGCACAATGGGAGCAAAGGAACAAGGCAATGTCAGGGAATAGATCAGGCGGGCGGTCAGGAGACCAGAGCAGATCAGGCAGGCAGCCAGGAGACCAGAGCAGATCAGGCGGGTGGCCAGGAGACCAAGGAGACCAGAGCAGATCAGGTGGACGGCTAGGAGACCAAGGGGACCCGAGCAGATCCGGGTGACGGCCTGGAGACCAAGGGGATGACCTCAAGGTGGGGACCAGGTCTGGAGGCCTGGAAGGTGACCGTAGGACAGGGACTGGGTCAAGAGGCCTGGGAGGCGGCCGCAGGGCCCAGAGAGGGTCAGGGGACCTGGGAGGTGGCCGTAGGACAGGAACTGGGTCAGCAGGCCTGGGAGGCGGCCACTGGACTGGGACGGGGTCAGGAGACCTGGGAGGTGGCCACTGGACAGGGACTGTGTCAGGAGGCCTGGGAGGCAGCCACTGGACAAGGACTGCGTCAGGAGGCCTGGGTGGTGGCCACAGGACAGGGACTGGGTCAGGAAGCCTGAGTGACGGCTGCAGGACAGGGACTGGGTCAGGAGGTGTGGGAAACGGCCGCAGGACAGGGACTGGGTCAGGATGCCAGGGAGGCGGCCGCAGGGCAGGGACAGTGTCAGGAGGCCTGGGAGACAGCCGCAGGACAGGGACTGGGTCAGGAGGCCTGGGAGATGGCCGCAGGACAGGGACTGGGTCAGGAGGCCTGACAGATGGCCTCAAGACAGGGACTGGGTCAGGAGGCCTGGGAGGCCACAGGACAGGCGGAAGGCTCGGTAGACGGAGCCGTGGAAGACTTGGGATGTGGAGACGTGGAAGGCGGAGCCGTGGAAGACTTGGGAGGTGGAGACGTGGAAGGCGGAGCCGTGGAAGACTCAGGAGGTGGAGCCGTAGAAGGCGGAGCCGTGGATGACTTGGGAGGTGGAGCCATGGAAGAAACGGGAGGTGGAGCTGTGGAAGGTGCAGCCGTGGAAGACTCAGGAGGCAGAGCTGTGGAAGGCTCTGATGGTGGAGCTGTGGAAGGCTCTGAGGGCGTAGCCGTGGAAGGCAGAGCCATGGAAGGCTCTGAGGGCGGAGCCGTGGAAGACTCTGGAGGTGGAGCCGTGGAAGGCTTTGAGGGCGGAGCCATGGAAGGCAGAAGAACTGACCTAAGATGGATCTAGCAGCCATCAGAATTCTCCTCCTCGAGCAAGGGGACCGTCCAGTTGAGGATCACGTCCATGAGTTTTTAGAGCTGGCGAATTTAGTGCACTAACCAGACTACTCTTTGGTGGTTTTCTTCAGGGCGGGTCTCAGTAGTGCACCGTGGAAGGCTCGGGAGGCAGTGCCGTGGAAGACTCTGGAGGCGGAGCCGTTGAAGGCGGAGCCGTGGAAGGCGGAGCCGTGGAAGGCTCTGAGGGTGGAACCGTGGAAGGCGGAGCCATGGAAGGCTCTGAGGGCGGAGCCGTGGAAGGCGGAGCCGTGGAAGACTCGGGAAGCGGAGCTGTTGAAGACTTGGGAGGCGGAGCTGTGGAAGACTCGGGAGGCGGAGCCGTGGAAGACTCTGGAGGCGGAGCCGTTGAAGGCAGAGCCGTGGAAGGCGGAGCCGTGGAAGGCTCTGAGGGTGGAACCGTGGAAGGCGGAGCCATGGAAGGCTCTGAGGGCGGAGCCGTGGAAGGCGGAGCCGTGGAAGACTCGGGAAGCGGAGCTGTTGAAGACTTGGGAGGCGGAGGTGTGAAAGGTGGAGCCATGGAAGACTGCAAAGTGTGCTGCAAACTGCCAGACACATCATCGGAGGTGAGCTTCCCTCCCTCCGGGACATCTATACCAAACTCCAGCCACCCGAGCCATGGGCTGCTCTCACTGCTACCATCAGGCAGGCGGTATTGCAGCATCAGGACCCGCACCAGCCAAATATACGTCAGATTCTTCCCCCAAGGGATCAGACTTTTGAACTCTTGATCTCTCACAATCAATATACATCAGCACTGCAATTTAATCTCACACTGGACTGTCATAAATTATATTCTCTTTTAACAACACACTGTCAACTGACTATCGACATATACCCGACAGCCTGAATGGCCATACAGCACAATACACCCTACTGTATATTTTATGAATTCCATTTTTATTGTACTTTGTATTCTATAGTGTGTGTATGTGTATTCTATATTGTGTGTATTGTATACTGTATAATGTATATTATTATTTGTATATTGAGGTGTAATTATGTGTATATTTATTTTTTTTTATTTATATTTATTTCAAGCAAATAGTGTAACAGCAGAAAAGATACACAATAATAATAATTATACTAATAATAACTTATACACTTATGATTGAAATGGAGTGGGGAGAAGTAAAACGTATTAAACCCCACCCCGATCTGTCAAAGAATTTATACAAACAAAAATAGCTGCTTCCTTCATCAATAATCTCAAAGAAAAAAAAAATAAAAATAAATAAATAAAATAAAATAATAGTAATAATGATACCTCATTTAGAAACAGTATTATAGTTGCACAAGTGCAAAACCACACATACATACCATACATTTTCATAATATACAGATATCACCTCAGGTAACAATGATTATCAAATACCAACAATGGTAGACGGAATACCACAAGGGTACATAATAATGACGAACAGCTACCAACAATGGTAGATAGAATACCACAAGGGTAAATAACAACTATTCCAACACTCCACACCACATGAATACAATCAAACCTCATTGTCACTCTAATGGGACCAGACCTTTTGTTTACAAAGACGTTTGAAATTGTGAATGCTTTGACATTGCTTTAATTCAAGCCCCAGATTATTCCACAAACTAACCCCACATACAGACATAGAAAAACTCCTCCTGGTGGAACCCACCATTGGGACCACAAAGTATCCAAATCCTCTCAAACTGTACGACTGCTCTTTATGAGAAAACATATTTTGAATGTTCACAGGTAATAAATAGTGATACACTTTAAACATGAACTGTGCATTATATAATTTTACAAGATCCTGCATTTTTAATAACTTTGATTTAAGAAAGAGAGGATTTGTGTGTCCAAAATAGGCGGCCTTGTGTATATTTCGTATAGCTCTTTTCTGTAGCAAAAAAAGTGACTGTATTACATTTTTGTAATTATTGCCCCATACCTCTACACAGTAGGTTAGATATGGCTGTATTAAAGAGCAATACAAGGTATGGAGTGCATTATAATCAAGGATATGTTTAACTCTATTAATTATAGCAAGGCTTTTGGAGACTTTAGAAGTTATATGTCTGATGTGGGCATTCCAACTTAACTTATGGTCTATTGTTACACCTAAAAATTTTATTTCCAGAACATTTTCAATGTGAACTCCGTCTATCTCAAGCAGTTTCTGTGAATCAGCTTGACACTTTCCAAAAAACATCACTTTGGATTTATCTAGGTTTAAGGATAATTTATTACTTTCCATCCATTTTTTAAATTGACCTAGTTCTTTGTTTATAACACTAATCAGTCGCTCCAAACTATCGTTACTATAGAAAATGTTTGTATCATCAGCATACAATACACATTTAACCAATTGAGAAACATTAAAATATAATTAATATACAAATTAAATAATTTGTGGCCCAATACTGACCCCATATTAGATATGTAAATTGTGTTGTTTAAAATCTGATGTTTATTGTAAACTGGTATATGTCTAATCACTGTCATGACTGCTATGTTGTTTGTAACTGCACCCAAGAATTTCACCCACTGTTACACTTGTGTATATGGTTGAGTGACAATAAAGTGATTTGATTTGACTGTGTGAAAACTGTACTCCTTGTATTATTTGTCTATTTATTTTTTATAGCTATAAACAAATTAAATAAAACAAATACAGTACAGTAGACTAATCCAGTTTTTTATGTTTACCGTGGTATATACAGTATTTTTTTTTAAATTACAAGAAATCAAGAATTCTATTTTGCTGGGGCCTGGTTTGCTCAGCGAGTATTGATGCTGACTACCACCCCTGGTGTTGCGAGTTCGGAGTGACTCCAGCCAGGTTTCCTAAGCAACCAAATTGGCCCGGTTGCTAGGGAGGGTAGAGTCACATGGGGTGACCTCCTTGTGGTCGTGATTAGTGGTTCTCACTCTCAATGGGGCATGTGGTAAATTGTGCATGGATCACGGAGAATAGCATGAGCCTCCACATGCTGAGAGTCTTTCGATGTCATGCACAGCGAGCCACGTGATAAAATGTGCGGATTGACAGTCTCAGAAGCGGAGGCAACTGAGACTTGTCATCCGCCACCCGGATTGAGGTGAGTAACCAAGCCACCATGAGGACCTAGTAAGTAGTGGGAAATGGGCATGCCAAATTCTGGAGAAAAGGGTATAGAAAAAAGAAAACTATGTTGCAAGCAATGACCGTTTGATGATTTTTGTTTGAATGATTTTAACATTTGAAGATCTACTGTATATATTATGCTATTTAAGCTCATAGCTCACTGTGGACTTTATTCCTTGCTATTTTGATTAGTGTTTGACACATACAGTGGCAAGAAAAAGTATGTAAACCCTTTGAAATTAGCTGGTTTTCTGCATCAAGTGGTCATATAATGTGATCTCTTCTTTATCGAAGTCACAAGTATAGACAAACACAATATGCTTAAACTAACAACCTACAAACAATTATAATCTGTCATGTCTTTATTAAACACATTCCATTAAACATTCACAGTGCTGTGGAATTAGTAAGCGAACCCTTGGATTTAATAACTGGATGATCCTCCTATGGTAGCAATAACCTCAACCAAGCATTTCCAGTAGCTATGGATTAGACCTGCACAATGTTCAGAAGGAATTTTGGACCATTCTTCCTTACAGAACTGCTTCAGCTCGGCCATATTCTTAGGATGTCTGGAGTAAACAACTCTCTTGAGGTCTTTCCACGGCATCTCTATTGGGTTGCGTCTGGGCTCTGACTGGGCCACCCCAAAAGGTCTATTTTCTTTTTTTGAAGCGATTCTGTAATGTATTTACTTCGATGTTTAGGGTCATTGTCTTGCTGCATCACCCAACTTCTAGTGAGCTTCAGCTGGTGCACAGCTACCCTGCCATAATCCTGATAAACAAATTATTTTTTTCCTTGATGATGGCAAGTGGTCCAGGCCCCAAAGCAGCAAAGCAGCCCCGAATCATGACACTCCTTCCATCGTACTTCACCACTGGGATGATGTTTTCATGTTGGTATGCGGTGCCCTTTTTGCGCCATACGTAGTGTTGCGTATTCTTCTAGAATAATTCAACCTTAGTTTCATCAGTCCCCAAAACATTGTCCCAGTATCACTGTGGAGTGTCAAGGTGATCTTTGTTTAAGGTTTTCAATATAGTAGACTCAGAGATGTTAACAGGTTCCAATGATTTCTTCAAATCTTTAGCTGTCACTCTAGAGTTATTTTTTACCTCATTGAGCATTCTGCAGTGTGCCCTTCATCAAGCTTCATCCATCTTCATTCAATCATCTTGGATGGATAGCCATGTCTAGGGAGAGTAGCCACGGTACTAAATCATCTCCATTTATAGACAATTTGTTTAACTGTGGATAGATGAATACCTAAGCTCCTCGATAACTTTGTAACCCTTTCCAGCTTGATGCAAAGCAACAATTCTTGATCATAGATCTTCTGAGATATCTTTTTCGTGAGGCATGGTCCACATAAGCAGATGCTTCTTGTGAATAGCAAACTCAAAATGTCTGAGTGCTTTTTATAAGTCAATAGCTGTAAACCACACTTACTGTACAATCATTAATTGGATGCCAGGTTTGCCAACACTGGGTTTGCCGAGATATATTGTAAACAAAATTTCTTTGGATTACGGTGACATCAACTTATCCCATGAAGACTTTATTTTTTCCCTGTCAAAAACAGTTTTGGGTAAGCATCTACAATTCAAATGTCTCAAAGAGTGTAAAGATAAATTAGGAAGAGTCATTATTGTTTTAGATGGCGCTTTAATGTATCCCTTTTGCAAAATCCGGAATCCCAACAAATGTTTATATGTAGACCAACTGGTCCTCAGTATCCTCTGTGGGTGTGGCTTGGGTGGCACTTAAGGCAGTTCTTAGGGGTCGTATCATACAGTATGCCTCATTAATAAAAAAAATCCAAAACACGAGAACTCGTGTAGTTGGAAGGGAATATTAAAAGAGCCGAGGCAGAGCTGAATGTCGTATGATGGCCGATTGAAATACAGAAATAATTGTATTTTGTCATGGAAGGTGGAGTTTTGGCTATTCAGGGCAAGACAGTCATACTTTGAGTCAGGGAACAAGGCAGTGAAGCTAGATATTTTTTGGCTAGATATATAAAGCAGATAGTGTCTTTTTCTACCATTCCCTGAATGAAATCTGCTGATGGTGACATTTTTACCTCGGTCATTGATATTAATAATGCTTTTAAAGAATTCTTTGTCTACTCATGAAGATATTAGAAACTTTGTGGAACCATTAGAACTCCCTAAACTGATGACTGAGCAAAAAAAAAATATCTTGATTCTGAGATAATCTTGGAGTAGCTTGGTGAGGTAAATAAGGCTTTGTCTACAGGCAAGTCTCCTAGAATCGGATTATCTTTTTAAAATTTTGAAAATATATGGGTTCGGTAATACTGTTATTGGATGGATTAATTTACATTATAGACATCCGGAAGTGGCGGTACAAACAAATGGATTAATTTCTGAATAGGGTGAGGGTTTTCCCACTATTGTTCTGTCTTGCTCTGGAACCATTAGCAGCCACGATAAGAAGGGAAGATGATTTTCCAGGGGATGTGGTAGGAGGTATGGTGCATGAGCTTTTGCTTTACGCAGATTATATTTTATTATTTGTTTCCGACCCCATTAGATCTATGCCATGCCTCCACAAAATTATTTTCTAAATTCTAAATATAATTTTTAAATATTTAAAGATAACTATGTATAATTATATATTGATATAAATATGTATAATCATTATATATTGAGTTATTGTTATAGAAGGGGCTTTCTCAGCAAATATTTGTATATGCGATTAATCGCGATTAATTAATTGGGACACCATATAAAAAAATATCGATTGACAGCCCTAATATATATATATATATATATATATATATATATATATATATATATATATATATACACACACATACACACAGTGTTGGGGGCATTTATCTTTTGAGTCGAGAAAAAAGGGGAACTGTGACATAAAGTGATGTGGAATCGAACCTGCATCACCAACAAAAACACCGCAGGTCATTGTGTCAGGAACGAGTTTGCTAACCGCTGCGCTATGGATCCACCTCAAAATCATATTTTGACAATGAGTTCTATTTCAACAGAAACATCCCCATAAGGCCAAGCATTAAGCTCCTAATTTACCCTCCTTCATGCTTTTATTAGCTGTTAATGTTCTCCATGTTGAAAGCCAGGCTTCTAACTTTTATCCATTATTACCTCAATAATGTGGTCAACTAAATCCTCAGACTCTCTTTTAATTTACGATCAGACTGCATTGCTTTGTTTTTGTTTTGTTTTAGAGTATGATATTTGACTTCTTCCCAAAGGACAACATTATTCGCTGTTTCATACTGGCTGAGAAAGCTTTCCACCACTTTTGGATAAATAATGCATCTTTTTCAGCTAGTTGGATTTATTCCTCAGATCTCTCTTTCTTCCTCTGTGAGATAAGTTGTGAAAGCTTCAGTTATTTAGAGAGAAAGAGTCCAGAATCAATAAGGTTGCATACGCTCTAAATGATGGGTTTGCATGCTTCCCACAAGGATTGTATCCTTGTGGGAAGCGCCATTTGCTTTTTTGATCAAGAGCTGTTTGTAACAGATTAGATATGCTGCTTCTTGTTAACTCTTTCTTAGCACCCCGTCTTTTTCTCATTTTGTCTCTCTATTTTGTCTTGGGGTAATTAAAGATGCTGTACTTTGCTTTATGCTTTAAGCTTTATGACATGGGTAGCTCAGCGAGTAAAGACGCTGACTACCTCCCCTGGAGTCACGGGTTCGAATCCAGGGCATGCTGAGTGACTCCATCCAGGTCTCCTAAGCTACCAAATTGGCCCAGTTGCTAGGGTGGTTACAGTTACATGGGGTAACCTCCACGTGGTCGCTATAATGTATGGTTTTCGCTCTCGGTGGGGTGTGTCGGGAGTTGTGCATGGATGCCGTGGATAATAGCGTGAAGCCTCCACACGCGCTATGTCTCCGAAGTAACGTGCTCAACAAGCCATGTGATAAGATGCGCGGATTGACGTTCTCAGATGCGGAGGCAACTGAGATTTGTTCTCCGCCACACGGATTGAATCACTACGCTACCACAAGGACTTAGAATGCATTGGGAATTGGGCATTCCAAATTGGGGAGAATATATAAATATATATATAAAAATATATATATTTATAATAAATAAATAAAAAAAAATAATAAAATGAATATTATGTTTAAAACATAGATTTTTTAAATGAATAATTAAGCATTATCAAACAAAAAAAGTTACTGTTGTACTCTTGGAGTCCAATCAGATTAGCGGACAGAAAACAAATGGTGGGGGGTTTTTTCCACCCAGATTTTAAGAGCAAATTAGATCATTTATTATTAGTGCTATATATTTCACCTGAAATCTAAATGGCATAAGTAGCCAGAAAATCATGTTGCATGTGTTAGATTGATTCTTATCAGTTTTTTTTCCAAATTTTGAAAACATTCACCATATACCTTTTGATGTTTGGTTAGAAGTAATTTGTAGAACTGGGCATTTTAACATTTGTAATCAAGTTAGAATGTGTATCCTGTTTACAGTGAGCAAAGCTGTGCTTACTGGACTCATTAGGGCCCTAGAGCCTACATACACATAAATATATGTGGGAAATTCTAAACACTGAAACACAAAATAAGACATTTTTCATTTCTGTGTTTATCATATTCATTTTGTTTTCATTTTCTTTATTTGGTATTGCACAAATTATTTATGCCCATGTAATATTTTCACAACAAATCCTTTCCGTCACATATGTGTTTTGGTGAGAAATCACCAGAACAAGTCCCTGTATATGCTTTAAATGAGAGTTCAGGGGCTTGCAATTACTTCTGATTGAATACAGACCCAACGATCTAATTATCCATTCATGGTATTAGATAGATCACACACCGGAAGAGCTATACACAACAATCTGGAATACTTTCCGTAAATGGAATTAATTCCTAAAGCAGCCTTGGCCAAAATGGCATAGCAGTCTGTATTTACGTATTTGTATTAGTATTCTGTACAACAGGCATGTGTTTCACATCTTTAAGTGGAAAAATAGCAAGTTGTTTTGTTGGAGAAAGAACAGTTTGCTCATAAGTGAGGTAGTCAGTTTCTGAGACAAATAACTTTTAAATACTATTTATATTGTGTCACACATTGTTTTCCCAGAATCCTCAATGTGAGTCATATTTTTGTGTGCATACATTTCATAAATTATGGCTATGTGCTTAGCTTTGTGAAAACAAAAGCACAGTTCCTTCTCACAAACTGAACACTGGTTGAAGGTTTTCAGATGTTCCATCTGAAAATGTGCAACAGAAAATCTGACTTGCTACCAATAGACCAAACAAATATATTGATACAGCCAGGCCACATTAAATAGCTCTTGTTTCTTTATAATGTAAACATGTCATCCAATTTATAATTTACAACTGACTGTAAATACTGCTACCCATGACTGTTAAAATACCTCAGCAACAAACTTCAGGAAGTTTGTTAATGGGAATCTATGAGTGCTTAGTTAATTGTACACATCAATACACAGATGTGGTTTAAGCCTGTAAGTGTATGTTTAAGAATACGTGCTGGAAAATGGGTATACAACACTTTTAGTAGTCTAATCTAGATCAAAATACACAAATCTAATATATGCATTAGGATGTGTAAAGCCTTGTAACAAAGCACTACAATTTTTTTACAACCTATGGCCATCATTGTCCTCTAGTTTCAGTGTTTTTTTAAAATAATAGTTCACCAAAAAAAAAAATGTTCTCTCATAATTTGCTCACACTCATGCCATCCCAGATGAATATGACTTTCTTTGTTCTGCTGAGCACAAATTAAGATTTTAAGAAGAATCTCTCATCTATGTTGTTCCATACAATATAAGTGGATGGGGTCAAAAACTTTGACGCTCCATCTTCTGAAACCGATTTTGGTTGAGAGCAGACCAAAATATAAATTCTTTTTTCACAATAAATTTTGGCATCTGGATACTCCTTTTTTTAGGTTTTTAGGAGTTTTAGGTTATTTGCATTTATTTCCCCTGCTGTCGGCAACTCCTAACCCTTTTTTGGACCCACCATTTGAGAACCACTTCACTAATTGGTGATTCTTTGTTTGTGTTGTCTTAATTTCTTCAGAGGTGGAGAAGGACTTGGCCAAGCTGGCAGAACAAGGAAAGCTCAACCGAAGTCCAAACAGCCCTCACCGGAGCTTGATTTTAACCCCTCTCTTCCACACCACAAACACTCTTCCTGTCATCGGACAGACGTCCAGACCACAGTCTCCCAGCAGCCTTTCCACAAAGACCGCAGGCCTGCCACTTTACAACACTAAACCCACAACCCTAGTCATGGGCAGGACATCTCCCAGCAACCCCAGCAGCCGAGCCCAGACCCCTTGTGGAGCACGGACGCCCAGCAGACCTGTGACCCCCAATAGTCTCTTGCGATCGTTCACTGCCGGAAGCCATGGAAACACAGAGCGTGTGTATGGACGTTCTAGAAGCAGACCTGTCACACCAACTGGACAGATAACAAGGCCGATCCTCACACCCCCAGGCCTAAGCACTACAGATTTATATGGAGGCCTATGGAGCACACTCACAGAGGTATACATGAATACACATTCAGGGACATGTAAATATAACTTAAAGTGTGTAAGGTCCCCTCCCGTGATACATTGGTCAGCCAAAAAGATAGTCCCGTCCCAAACTGACACCATTGGTTGAGCCAATATTTCTGTCGAGCTGGTTTGGATACTCAATGATTTGATAGCACTACAGAGACAAAGATTTTCCATTATTCAGAGAGATCAACTGCAAATGGCTTAATTATACTTGTCACTGCATATTACGCTAGGATAGGAGAAAGTACACAACACCTTTAATGTAAACCTTTCTGCCTGTTAAAGGCTTCTAAAATAAATATTCCTAGCTTTAGTAATGGTTCTATCATGAAATTCTCTGCAAACATATTGAACTGCTACCAATGCACCTAAACAACATAAAAAATCAGATACCTGAAAAAATAGCTCAGACTCCAAACAATTACAGAGATCTTACCGCCTTATAATAAAACAATGGTGTACAATCATCACAGTGCAATATTTTGGAATCTTTGTGAAGTAGTTCATAGAGATTGGACCATGTTTTAAGCTCATTAAATACAGGCCTTGACAGAAGGTCCATAAGGTGAGGAATGTTAAAGCTGACCGTTGGTAACACCATATACTTCACGTCAATGGGTTCAAAATCACACATGCTCACTGTTGTACCAGTGACTTGGTTAACAGCTTTAGTCTGTCTTATAGTCTTTTGTCCATCTCAGTTTTATTGTCTTATCATAATGTTTTGTTGGCATTGAACAATGATCCACAGAAAACTAGCAGGATATACTCTTATGTACAGTTGCCTGCTCTCAGTTAGGAAAAATAAGTAGTTTGGCATTTTTTAAGGCTTTCCTTCTCTGTTTCTCTTGCTCTCTTTTATTTTATAGTAATAGTGCCTATTAATACACCCAAAGCCCTTTTTTAAAGTCTTTAAGAGGTGCAAACAGGAATCATATTTTTAGCTCATATTCTTATATCTCGTACCTTGTTGAGAGTATAAAAGCAGAAATACATTGATCACACGCTGATTCCGGCCACAATAGCTGTTATAGTAATAGGGAACAAAACTATGCACCTGTATATCTCATTCAGTTCAGAATGGGATACGCAGAGATATCAGATGATTTTTCCTTTTTGTTTTCCTAGCAATACAATGCAAAGGCATGTCCCACCAATACCTTAAACACTGTAAAATAAAAACACATAAAAGTCTTTTGAAGCAAACAGTGGGCTCAGAGTATTCGACCCAGAGGTCTACTTACCCCAAAAGATATAAAAAACATCTGTAGAACAAATGGGTCTGGCATTCACATACACCAGCTCTCTACATCTCTACTCACAGAAGATTTCATGGCTTTCACTCGCCACCTTTCTGCACAAGCCAAAGCATTTTTCTCATTTAATACCAGTAGACTTCCTGAATATTGGAGCAAAAATGTGTAACAGTATAAGATCCCTAGGGGAAAATAGTTAAAGTGGATTGTGGGTGGTTATTTAATACACTGCAAAAAAATATTTTTGTGTAAACATCCTTAAAGGGATAGTTAAGTTTCTTCTTTAAAACAGAAGATAAGGGTTAGTAAACAATGACAGAATTAAATTTTTTGGTGATCTATCCCTTTAAAACAAGATACATTTACATGCAAAGAAAAATCTCTTTGATTAAAACAAACAAAAACTGCCAATGAGATAAGAAAAAATTTTTGCATTTTGCTTTGCTATACACAACACATAATTTAATTTCATTTAAACTGACTGATCTCAGTTCAGGAAACTGTGTTGTCAGTAAAGTGTTCAACTTTTGACCTACAGAGTCATGTGACAAAGCAAAATGGTGCTGATCACCATGATCATCCTATATTTACTGTGCATTTTATCATTGAGATATTTTTTTGCTTTCAGAGGCTTTATTTGTAGTTAGGATGAAAATCTGATGCATTTCAAACTGTTCTGAGACCAGTGCAGACAGACAAAGCAACACATTTAAATAATTTGAATTTATCTCCGTTCCTATCATGTGTCTTGGTAGGATGAGTTTTACCAGCAGTTGCAGGCAGTCAGGAAGCCCTGGCGCATCCCTAGTGACACAGAGAGTGATGCTCCTGAGCAGGACAAGTGTGAGTATTTCAGCTCTGACCTCTTTGCATTCCACTGTTGACCATGATAAGGAAAATGGTATAACAATTAAAATGTAACATTTTCTTGTCCAGCAAAATTGGAAATAACATGTAAGGAATCTTAAACCACTTGGTGTTACAACTTTTGGTTACATTAGAAGGTTTTTTTTACAACCACAATGGATATATCTTAAATTATTTGGTAGTTATTATGAACATAGTGAATTTCTCACTTACAGTGATGTTTATGGATTGGCAAATCTGAGACTCTGTAGAGATCTATTAATTACAATATCTGATCTTCAGTCCCTTGAAAATAAATGAGTCAGGTCGAGGGAGCTACTTCCAAGTGCTCCAGTACATAAGGCAGCACTTTTATGGCTTCCCTCTTTCAGAGTCTCCATATACACAAGGCAGCAGCATGTGTGGCTTTGAGGTTAAAAAATATTGGACACTTCTTAGATCTTAGATTTCCATTACAATGGATGTTTGAAAGATTTAAACATGCTTGGAGTCATTTGATTATTATTATTTGTCCGAATCATAGTCCGTCATCTCTAATAAATACTGCTGGCCTAATTTTTCACTCTTTGAACATGACATGGCCAGAATCTTAGTGTCCCTCAAGAGCAATTTAGTCTGTTAACGAGCTCAATATTCTACCATATCAAAGCTGTAGCTCAGAGAGAGTGTCTCTGAGTTTATGTCTTATATAAGAATGATTGTGATCTTTATCAGAATAAGGATGATTGTCCTAATCTAATGAAGACATTTTTACAATAACAAAAGTAATGTTAAAATACTTGGTTGCAATACGCTTAATTAAAGCCAAAGGATGAACATAGTTTCTGAGAAAACTTTGGAGAAAAACTTCAGTTCTATGGAATCTGTCTTTTCCACTTAAACTAAGAAACTGTCTTAGACAAATATTTGTTATAGATTCGGCATAATATTTATTTGGTAAACAAATAATTTCGTCATACATTTGGAACACGAAATCGCACTGCCCAGGAACATTTTATCCAAATTTTACATAAAAATCCAAAAGCAAAACATTACACATACAATCAAAGTCCTGCTATCTAATGAAATGTAACTATACATGACAGGCTGCTCCAAAGGACACTCCATTCTGCCAAGAACATACTGTATCTTACGAAAAGCAAGCATATTTCGCTAATAGTCTCTACAGGCTTGCTTGCTAGAACTGTCATGCCAGTCAGGCTATTTAAAGGAACATGAGGCACAGTCTGTTATTGAGAGATCCTGGCACTGCCAACCACAGGACGTGACAAAATGCCACTTGGCAAAAAGAACATTGGGAGATTAGCTGCCACAGTGACTGTTGATGCTGTCTGTTGGAGTTGAGCTTCTGCCAACACAGAATTCTGAATAGCCAACAAGCACATGGCAAGACCAAGATCCAAAACAATTTCCTGTTATTGCAGAAACTTCCACAATGGAGTAACCGCTAACCCTTAAAAAAAATCAAAAGTCAGTACACCATTCCTTTTCAATTTCATGCTTTTAATACAATGCTTCATTTCCTAAGCAAAACTGATAACTTTGGTTCATGGCCATGGAATTTACTTATGGAAAACTACCGTCTGGGTTCTACTTAAGCACATTTGCATCATTGATCATGTTTACACTGTACAAAATGTCAGATTTCCTTGATTCCATTGAAGCAACTTTTGGACCCCACTGTATGTTTACAAATGCTAGATATGGAAACTTTATCTATTCTTTCCCTCTGTATTTTGACTCTATTTAGGTAATCCAAGTGGAGTGAGGGATGCTAGCAAAAGATCTGTGTTCTCAGGTAAGCAACACTAATACTAAGCAACTATAATTTTTTTATATATATATTGACATTTAAATAATATAGAATAAAAAAATGTCATTAGTGATTTCAGACTTTTGGATACCAATGTATTTAGTACACACAATGCACTGGGGCTAGTTTTGTAGCAGGTCCTTAAAGTCTAAGTCTATATCAGGGCCTAGTGTTGTGGAAAGAGTCTGTCTGATGTCTGTTTCTATTGACTTAGCTGGGTGACTCTCAAGCATGTGGCAGTTCAGAGTCAAGGTAGTGACGACAGTGTCTCCCGTGTGGTTTGACTCTTTGTGCCCAGCTGAGGTTTTACAGTTTGAGAGGGCAGACTGGCCCATACAGTAAATGCAGCCAATAAGCTTTGTGGTGGAACTGGGCTAACCAACCCAAAGCTGGGTGCCGAATCCTGTGACTTCATCCATAAAACTGTATACATGACCATGTATATACAAAATGAAATGGATGGCAGCTCAGACACTCATTTTTCCATTCTCACATTTATCTTTGACATGTTCAAATATTAAAGGGTGTTTTTTATGGTAATTACTGAGGTTATTATGCTTATTAGTGGTTATATGGAACCAAAGTCTGTCTCTAAGCAACTAATGTTTTTGTCTTTCTGCAGGCTTGTAATGATGTGTGTATAGAAGACCCAGTGTCAATCAAACATTTATGCAATTTAAAGGGGCATTTGAATATTGATTTAGCAAGAGACACTTATTTTTTTAATTTTCAGCAGAAGATTGTGTACTTTTTCCACAGAAGTTAATATTTCTTAAAAATGAACATGTATTATACAGTACAGCCATTTAAAATTGTAGAATGTAATATGTTTATCAGAAAAACATAAGCCTGCACTTCTGTTAGCATGAATCTTGTCTGTCCATGAAATTTTATTATTTAATGCTGCCTTGCATAAATAAATACAATTTATCACTTTAGGTGCCATATCAATGGTTGGTAATGGGGATTTTAATAAGCCTTTTCAATAAAGGTAAGCAACACAGTAAACTATGTTTTATGGCATTAGCAGACAATGTGGATATTAGAATTGTTCCAGTATATGTACAATGTAAATCCTCAGTTGGACATGCACAGCACTGCCCTTGTGGACCTCAGCATGACACTCTTTCATTCCCAACAGCATTGTGTGTCTACAACTGGTGAGGACAGATTTCTAAAGATCAAATTACTTTGTCTTTTATACCCACAGCAAAATATGTAGCCTGTTACCTGTTATATCCTTGTATAATGCAAAATAAAAAATTTGTATAATGTTGGATTTGTCTGCATCTGTGTTCAAGGGGTACAAATGTGCTTACTTTATATGACTTTAAGTCCCTATGAAGTCAAAACTGGTGTTTTGTGTCTTTTAGACCATGCTGTTTGATTTGATGTCATCTAAAGTGTACAAACAAGTTTACAAAAGTAACTTTTAGCAAAAATGTATTTTCTCTTCTGGGAAAACAGACCAAAAATATTCATGACTCATATCACACTATACAGATTTTTGTCAAAACAAATGCTCACTAGAATGAAAATGTCTCTCCCCTAATACCTCTTACTTCTGACTAGCAATAGCAAGTAGATAATGATGCTCATGGCTGTGATGTACAGTAAATTAAAGCTCCAGCTTATTGTATCAATAGGAAATATAAAACATGTGCTTGTTAAGCCATTTCATGTGGTCTTTAAACACTCTGTTACTAACACAAAAAGATGTGACAGACTTCATCTGTTTGGTTTCTAGGCATGAATGTATATGGAAAAGACCCAGATATCCTTCAAGTCTCATTGGATTTAACCCAGACTCAACTGTGTTTGAAATGTGACTCAACAATTACATATTTCAAAACAACTGCACTTGTATGACAATTTCTGTAATCTCTGGAAATCTTTCCCCACTTACAATTAATTAAACTTCACATTTTCCCCATTAGCATGACAAATGTATGTTTTAAAGCTGACACTACTGAGAAATCGCAAACCCTCATTTTTGTGGTTCATGCTTCAAGAGTTTAAGTTGGTGATGTTGGCAGGTGTGAAAGATGGGCAACGTCTTCTTGCCTCCATCGCTCTCCCTTCTCAGGTTCTTGAGCTCTCTACCATGAAAAAATTTAAATAAGATCATCTAAATTATAACTATGATTCAGTCCTTCCACCCACCCCTCAAAAAAAGAATGTACCGAAGCCTGTTGCAAGAAAACACTTGTTTAGAAATCCCTTAGTGAAAATACCCTTACAATTATAACAAAATGTTTTCTTAACTTAAGGGGTTTATTTCTATTGGCTTCAGGACCTCTTAGAAGTTGAATAGAATCTTTATTGACATACAAATTTGCAGGTAGAAATTGCTGCGGGTACAACTGACAACAGGACCTCTAAGGAATAGAACAGAACAGAATAGAGTAGAACAGAATGTTAATTGCCACATGACTTGGCCGGTAGAAACATTTAAAGATACAAGCAGCTCCAAGACCTCTAAGGAATAGATTAGAATAGAATATAATAGAATATTGAATAAAATCTTTATTGCTACAAAACTTGGCCGGTAGAAATTGCTGAAGGTACAACCAGCAACAGAAATTTGAAGGAATAGAACAGAATCTTTATAGCCACAAGAATTGGCCAGTAGGCATCGTTGAAGTTGCAACTGGCTCCACATCATCTAAGGAATAGAATTGAACAGATTAGAATATAATTTTTATTGCAAAAAGACTTGGCCAGACATTTCTGAAGTTAAAACTGGCTACAGGACATCTAAGGAATAGAACAGAATAGAGTAGAATCTTTATTGCTACAAGACTTGGCCTGGAAGAAACTCTTGAATGTATAAATGGATAACTCTGAGGAATAGAATAGAATAGAATCTTTCTACATGACTTGGCTAATAGAAACTGTTAAAGGTACTACAGTGTGACAAGGAGGATGACAGGGGTGGGCCGTGACTACACACGCCTAGCCCCAATTGGCTAATCAGCTGAGGAGAGGGATAAGTGTAAATAGATGTGGCAGTTCAAGTGAGAGCGATACAGACAGCTGCCTAGTATGCATTTACGTTTGTGTCTTTGTGTTAAAGTTTATTAAAAACATTACTTTGATGCTACGTATGGTTCCAACCTACTCCTTTCCATTGAACCCTGTCAAATTGGTGCCAAAGCCTGGGAAGGAGGAGGGATGCGCCATCTTAGAGTCCTCGCCACTACCATCTACCCCAAAGGAGCAGCTGCGGCCATCCACCGGGGGATGGAGGGTTTACTACCGACCGCCGGCCGTGAGGGGAGAAGGGACTTCCTGGCCCTCCACCTGGAGTGGTGGAGTTCCCTACCGCACACCAAAATGCAACAGGGTCGGAAGAATGGCCATCGTCCATGAGAGGAAGAGGGGCTCGCTGCCAACTGCCTGGAGTGGAACAGCCGGAGGAGTTCCCTACTGGCCGCCGAAATGTGGAGGAGCATTCCATCTGCCAGGGGTTGGAGGACTAGCTACGGTCCACCTGGGGAGGAGGGGCTGTTGTCCACCAGAGGGTGGAGGAGTAATCGAGGACCACTGCACGTTGCACACCGGCTCCAAGACCTCTAAGGAATAGAACAGCATCTATATTGCCACACAACTTGGTGGGTAGAAATTGCTGAATACAACCAGGACTTCTAAGGAACACAACTAGAGATAAATATAATAGAAAATAAAAGAATAGAATGGAACTGAATAGAAAATAATCTTTATTGTCACATAACTTGGCCGGTAGAAATTGTTGAAGGTGCTACTGGCTCCAGGTCCCTTAAGGATTAAAATAGAATTGAATATGAAAGAATATAATCTTCACTGCCACAAGACTTGGCCTGGCAGAAAATTTTGAAGGTACAACTGGCACCAGGAACTCTAAGGAACATAATAGAATATAGAATATAATCTTTATTGCCATATGACTTGGCTGGTAGAAAGTGATGAAGGTACAATTGTCTACAGGACTTCTAAGGAATATAATAGAATACAATATGTATTGCCACAAGACATGGCTGGTAGATGTTGTTGAAGGTACAGCTTTAAGAAATACATAAGACAGTGTATGAATGTGCAAGTATGCCTTTGTGCAATGTTTGTGCATACAATACAGTATACACTAAATAATACTATATACACTATGCAAGGCAGTGCACACTGAGCAATATACAAAACACACTAACTTAGATACAATACAGACAAATTTGAGAAATCAGTGCTGTCATAAAAGTATATTTGATATCTATATTGAAATCTCTCTGTTGTGATCATGTGCAAATTCTGTATTTTTTGGTGACGCAGAGGTTAGGAAATTATATGCTGGCAGCTAAGGGGATTAGAATAAATGTCAACATCGGATTTTAATTTCGTCATGAACTGAGATATATTCAAAACAGCCCCTCCCAGATCAAGCATCAGATCACTGGGGTCTTTACCCTGTGCCAAACCTCAAACCCTTTTTTTTTTACACTCAGATCTTAAACAGGATGTGGTTACTCAAAGGGGTTTGTCTCCATTTAGAGCTACAAAAAGAGCAATTCCAGTAAACGCACTATGAACAAATGTTCATCAGTTTCCTGTATAAAATTCAAGATTTCATTAACTATAGTCTGATATATTCCAACATCAGGAGTCAGGAGGATGGGATGTGGTTCAACAGGAATATGACTCAAACTTGCCAGTACAAAATGGTGAAAAATAAAGGGTATCAAACTAATTTCAGTTTTAGGACTTGAAATGTTAGCATGTGTTCTCATAGAAGACTAAATTTGCTGTAAATTATGTCACTTTGGCATCAGCATTCCTCATTAAACATTGTTTTTGATTTGCAACAAATGCATATGCTTTTAACATTGTAACAAGTATTTTCATAGCACATCAATATTTGCATCAGTGTTTACTTGAATATCAAATGTAGGCCCATTTTCTTGTTAAAAGTTCAGCAAAGTGTGCAAAATTCCACAATCTCTTGAAGCACAGATTTTCATAAAACCACAGCTGCTATGACACAGATGTCATCTTTAATATATTTAGTTGTGAATGTGTTATGTTAATATTGTATCCATTGACTTTTTACGAGATTTTATTAAACTTTTTAAGATTTTAAGATTGAAAACTATATATTTTACAGATCAACATATCTTACGTTTTGTAAGAGTTTAAGTTTTTCATAATTAAACATTTTCTCCACTAGCTCATACAGGTAAACATATTTCAGTTAAACTTTTAATAATAACGAGACCATAAAAATACATGTGTAATAATAAGATAAAGGAATTAATTAAATGCTTTTTTCAGTATAGTATGTCAGTACCCAAAACATTTTTCAAGTCAAATCCCCATTTAAATGTTAGTTTCCTTTCATGTGTCATTATTAAAAAGAAATAGCCACAGAAAGGGTCAGTTTGCCCCTTTAAAAAGAATACATTTCCTAGTTCTCTGCCATTGTTATCTTATACTAATTATAATAGTCAACTGAGGGCCTACCAAGAAAAGTCCATGGCTGCATGTGATTTTGAGCTAATTGTTAATTCTGTAAAAGACCTATACTTTTATTTCAAAATAGATGCTATTATTCTGTTTGTACCAATCCAATAGTATCCATTTACTGCAGCATTTCCCATGAGTAGGCATACTGTCAAAGTCCCCAGGCCACCCAAGAACATCATGTAACTCTTTCTCACATCTCTCTCTCTCAGTCCTGCAAGTTTGGACCACCAGCAGTGGTCATCTGAATGGCCTCTGCTTTTTTTTTATTTAGGACTGAACTAAGTCATATTAATCCTGACATAAAGGACAAACAAAATCTATGGTCAGATACAAACAAGTATGCTTTGAAGCAGTATACATGACAGCTTGTCTCTCTACTGTTCCCATAGTGTGTGTGTTAATACAGCTGAGCTGTTTTCAAAGCCAGGAAGTGTGGAACTTCTGCTCACTTTGGAGACCCAGCTGTTCACTCAGAAGACTTAGCTGAAAGTCTTTGCAATATTATAGACACCCTTCCTATAATAAATGAAAAGTCTTTCATTTAGCCCAACATAATAAAAATAATCAAAAAAGAATGTTAGCATTTTCTCCTTGTTTTTACAATTACTTTGAAAGACAAACCATAAATAATTAAGCAATGAAGAGGTCTTAAAGAGATAGTTCACACAAAAATGAAAATTCTGTCATCATTTACTGAGTATCTTTCTTGCTTGGAACACAAAAGAAGATGTTAGTCAGAATGTTAGTCTCAGTCACTAACATACTGCCATAAAACATCTGTATTGTATGGTCATAAAGATGCAATAAAAGTGAATGGTGACTCAGGCTGTAAGTCCCTAACATTGAGACTTACATCACTATTTGTAATTCCACAGAAGAAAGTCAGTCATGCGGGTGAACTTTCCCTTTAAGGTTTCAGAGAACAGGTTTCACCTGATCTTTAAATAAATTAAAAGCACTGCATGGTTCTTTAATCCCAGATTGTTAGACCAAAGAGACAGATCATTGAAGCATTATGTAGCAGGATCTGCACTGATGGTATTTCCTTAGGACAAACCTCAAAACCAACCAGCAGAACAGGTAGGGACGCAGACTTTAGCTACACATGTGGAGTCAATTTAGGATATAAAAGT
This sequence comes from Moxostoma hubbsi, assembly GCA_032164185.1. Taxonomy (NCBI): domain Eukaryota; kingdom Metazoa; phylum Chordata; class Actinopteri; order Cypriniformes; family Catostomidae; genus Moxostoma; species Moxostoma hubbsi. Next base: position 19,799,224 of record JAVLUX010000033.1, read on the forward strand.
CAAAATTACCAAGATTATAGCCTTACCTCAGCATATAGGCCATGTGCATTCAGTTGTGGGCATAAATTTGTTGAGCCAGTCACCTGAGCTTTAAAAATGCCATGAGACTGTTCATTCTGTAGCTGCAATAAAATGACATCCTGACTAGCCACTAGCTTGAGATGTGATGTCAAAGACAACAAAAGATTGAAAAATATAAGTCCATTTTATGCTTTTAAGAGACCCAAAAAATACAAATGGCAAAACTTTTACTTATAAAAGAATTATCTGTGATTGATGTGATGTTGCCAGCATTTTGTATGGCTGTCAATGGAGAAAGATGGCAGCTGAATGTAGTTACAGCATTTACCAGCAGAGGCTAACTAGCCTATGCTAACCAGGCACTTGCCCATGGATAAAAAAAAAGCTTTCAAAATAGCTACCCCCCACTTGTTCTTCATGAATGATTTAGAATCAAACTACTAATCACCTTAGAGGAGTGGCCAAGTAGCATAATTAATGTGATATTTCATTGTGATATATCTGCCTTGGGGCACAGAGCAAAGACAATCACACTGTAGTGAGGTCAAGGATTTTCACTTTAATTAGTCCATTCTTTGGTAAAAATGGATGAGGTTTATCACACTTTTGAATGAATGAATGGCTGGCCTGGATGAGCTAACCTTCTGGAAGTCTTACTGGAAGTATTGAGAACAAACAACACGATTAGACCATTTTTGAGGTCCTGCCCAAAATTCCTAAGGTGAGTCACTTGTTCATATCGGAAAGCCATATTCTTCTTGGCAAATGAGAGCAAACTATTCAAGGAAAATGTAGTTGGCCTCTCACAAGTCCATAACTTTTGGTTTGGTTGACTAGCCTTCCCAGCATTTTCAGGTATTTGGCTCATTTTATCTCCCAACATCTAAAGCTTAAATTCATTGTTGGTATGGAAATCTGAGTAAACCCATTTGAATAGCATTTCATTTCAAGCTAGTCAATACTTGTTAGCTAGCTTTTTGATTCATTGAAGCTGAATGAACTGTCTCAGCTAATTCCAGCTTGAATTTTGACTTCCCGCAATGGACTTCGATGGTACATTCCCCTTATGGTATGTCTCAAACTTGATTTACCAGAATATTAAGTCATTAACTGATTGATGTTCTAGCCAAGTTATTGAAAGAGTTTTTTTCCTTATAACTTTGATTTCTGTTCCTGGTGAGGAACGACACATAGCCTACTGTACAATTGCAAAAATAACATTTTAATGTTTAATTCCCAATCATCAGAACTAGCTCCTTTTAACAAATTAGCCCACTTTTATTGGGAAGTTTTCACATATTTACAACATGAAGATTAGCTCAACGGTAGTTCACCTAAAAATGAAAATTCTGTCATTATTGACATGTTTTTCAAAACTGATATTGCTTTTTATATGGAACACAAAAGGAGATGTTTGGCAGTTTTTTAGTATTTTAGTCACCACTCACTTTTCAGTCACTTTAAGATTGACCTAATATCTCCTTTTGTGTTTTATAGAAGTAATACGAATTTGAAACAACATGATGGTGTGTAAATGATGAAATTTTAATTTTGGTCTAAGGTGCAGCTGTTCATTGTCCCTTGCATTGTCCCCTGTTTTTATTTAATTTAAGTTAGACACATGTAGCTTTCAAATGAGCCATTGAATCATTTTATCCTTGAAAGTGTTTCTCTATGAAGGGTGGTCATTCAGTTAAGGAGTATGCACTACTAAACTGTGCACAAATGGTCACATTGACAATGATGGCAGGCCACAAGAAACTTTCAAGGTGTTAGAGTTTGCTTAAAACAATGGAAGTCTTAATGTCCTCAAATGAAGAACCAACACTCCTTGATACGGCAGACAGGGGAACAGTGATTCAAGTAGAAAGATTAAGGAGTTTCTGTGCAACATTCAGCTATTTCCTTTTTGTTATGTACTCTTACCTCATTTGTTTGCCAAAAAACATAACTTTTGGTCAATGTGATGATGTTTCTATTGTCTATAAAATATCAAGGACTGAAGAGGGAATCATCATTTCTTACGCATATGCATTAAAAGCCCTCTAGGCAGTAGCTTTTCATGCTTGAGCTGAAACCGACACGGCAGGCTGTATTCCCCCACAATTTAATGTTATATTGTAGGTCATGACAGAACTGGATAAAATCTGGCTCTGGCTTTTATTTCATGGTCATTTTATAAAGATGTACTTGAACGTAAAGTGCACATCTGGATTTTTATGAAACTGTTATTTGTGAAATGGGTTAAACTATTTATACAGCTTCTAGTTTTTGTCTGTCGTCCATGTGTCGAGACCCTTTCGTCTTACTCCACTCATTCACACTCAAAGTGAAGTTTGCTGTGGCGTGGACCGCAAAATGACTACGCTCTCTTGCAGTCAATCTGTCCACAGGGTGACGATATTTAGAAGGCTGGAATTGGTTTCTTTGGCTATGTTCTATCTGAAGACCATTTCTGGCCAGAAGATATTTATTTATTTATTTTTATTTTTAAATGGCTGTCTTGATCCTGTTCTTCATTCATTTTGCGTCTTTCAGCAACTTTTTTTTTTTTTTTTTTTTTTTTGTTGTTGTCATGACTAGGCATTTAAAACAATTAAAGTAAGGCATAATCATGCTGACTGAAAAAAAGGAAAAAAAAAAAAAAAAAACCACCCAAGATTCCTTTAAGTCACATTGGCTTGTGGGGAAACTTGGTTTGCTAATGTTGAAGAACTCATTAGGACATACCTAAAATATTAACTGTGAGCATTAAGCTAAAGATTAGTCATTTTCTTAATTTTTATTTACTGGCCAGAAATACTAGGTTTTTGTTAAAATGGTATATGAGTGGATTGAGTGCTTGTCTAAATACTTTTTATTGACCTTCTAGTAGCATTACTCAACAAATAAATCCTCATTTCACTTATTATTGTGACATTATGTGATGCCAACCTCTTTTCCACTTCGAAACAAGGCTGTGTGTTTATATCCGGTAGGTAGCCTAAATGCATTGATTGCCCCAGAGAGGAGAAAAATTTAAGGTCAAACAATACAGTCACGGAAGTTGTTAAATTTGATATTTCTTTAGATAGATAAGGTTCGTAAATCATGCTAACATGTATTACATTTGCGTCTTGTGGCTATATTTAGATTGTAAAACGGAAACTTAGAATGGAAGTAAATGGGTCCACTGTAACTAACATTTTTTTTCTTTAAGGGGGGGGGGGGGGCACACGCAAGTCTAAATTATAGCAATTGTTTGCCTTAAAAATGAAAGTGTGTGTGGGTGGGGGGGTGGGGTTTGGAGCTTCAAAATGTTGGTAAACATTCACTTGCATTGTATGGACCTACAGAGCTGAAATATTCTAAAAATATTTGTGTTCAGCAGAAGAAAGTCATGCACATTTGGGATGGCATGAGGGTGAGTAAATGAGAGAATTAAAATTTTTGGGTGAACTTTTTCTTTAATTGTGGTAATCGACATTATGCCATCAATGCTATCGATTGAGCTTAACTTGTTTTGAACCAGGAATATTCTTTTTAAGCTCTGATTCGTCTCATGAGAGTTGTATGGTTCATACATCTGCTGTGTACATGAATTAATGTTCTTTATTTTCTAAAAGTTTGAAGTTGATATGTGATAAGGCATGGAAATGTAAGCCCCAATGTCTCGACACCCATAAGGTGGCAAAATACAAACTCCATGAATAGGCTTGTTTACTAACCACAAGTGCTTCCACTCACGAAAACCATAACAGCCCAGTACACAACAGGGTTGTAGTTGACTTTTAGTGCTTCCTGGTGAAAAAGAGCTTTCAGCTGGCCAGCACCTGCAGAGCTTTGAGGCGGTATTTTATGGTAAGTGAATGTTGGATGTTGACTTGGGGGGGGAAAAAAAGAGATGACCTCAGTTTCTTGTGAATGATGTGAAAACTCTATTCTCACTTTTTTATTTTAACCCTAATGTTCTGTTGAGGCTGACTTTACTGTCTTTATGTCTGGGGTCCTAGAGACCCCAATGATGTATTTTTGAAAAAGAGTTATCTTTAACTCCTCTTTCCTCCCTGAAATTCCAATAAAGTTTCCTCTAACCTGTTCAAAATGCTCTAGGCGAATACGAAGATTTAAACATGTATTTGATCACAAAGTAGGAATGCACTTTCCAGAAATGTGACTGGTATCCAATTTACTAAAGGGATGGTTCAAACAAAAATAAATGGTCATTTACTGACTCATGATGTTCCAGTCTGATTTTTGATTGAAATTTCCCTATTTATCAGATTAATTGCATTGGCTGAGACTTCACTGACAGACCTTCAAACATTTGTTAGACTGTCCCTACATTAATTGGGCATTTGCTTCTGAGACATTGTGATGATTTTAGGAGTTTAGGCATGTTGATTTCTGTTCTAATGAAGCTTTCGTAAACCGTAATTGTGAACCATAAAAACTTGGTGTGCTGATATTTCCCTTTCTTTATTTCCCCTAAATAAAATCTGACTGAATGTCGAAACATCTGTCCTAACATATTCTCTCCTTTGTGGCCACCCAGAGGCGTGTTGAGCCATTTCTTATGATTTATTCGAGCATAACGCACAGTAACCATAATGGGTTTGCCCCAGTCAACTTTCTCAGTATTCAGAAGGTCATCTGAGACAAGGTTTCAAAGTTGTGGGATGGAACAGAGTGAATTTGATTGGGGTGAGGTCGTTTTAAACTAATGTCCTGAGAGATGCTCGACCGAGTCAAAGTACACATGGATCAAATGTTTCATGTGATTCATGTATTCACAAAGTGTAGCAGGGTCCCTCCGTGCTGGGCTCATGATTAGCCACATGAAAGGAGGCCAAGGAGTGAATTGAATCCCAATTGTTAAACCTCCAGATATTTTAAGGGAGCAGCAACGGCTTTTATAGAGAAGTGAGGAGTTGAATTGCCCAACTACCAGCGCAACACTGAACATGGACACAAATCTTTGTGATTGGTTCTAGCAGAAACATGACAAGGGTGTAATTTTGTTTTTATAGCATCTTTTTCATAAAGAGAAGGGGTTGTTGCCTTGTTTGATGATTGGGTGGGACCAGGTCCTTTAATTTTTCGTATTAATTACTTTGACTCGGGTGTCATTAATTACTACTCTCTTGGCTGGCATAACAACATCCTCCCACTCACAATGTGCTTTTACCAACTGTGTCCTTTGTATAAGTGATTTATAATGATTGAAGGTTTGCACCCAGGCTTGGGGAGTTTCTTTGTAATGTCAAGACTATGTTATTTAATTTGGGAATCTTATTGCCTTGACATGCTAACACCATGAACCTTGTTAGTCAGCTTGCTAAGGATAATAGAATTATTGGTCAAATACATGCTATTTTCTTGGAGTAAAGTGTATGCATCAAATGGTTACTACTGATATACATAAATATATATGACTAAAAAGGCAAGTGCCAATAAGGCAGCTGCTTTTAAATCAAATTCATAAAACCATAAAAATAATCATTCACTACATAAAATGCTCTCTCCTCCATGTTGAAAAATTTGTATAGATTGCATACTATAAAACCATAAGAAACGCTGTTGATGATTTACTGAATGTGTACTAACCTCTTTTTTTTTTTTTTTTTTTTTTAAGCTTTGTACTGTCTTTTTGATTCAAGTGTTTCTTATGGAGCACATAACAAATGTTGCAATTTGAAGGAAGCCCGTTTAGAAATGCAGTACTACAAATGTAATTTTGGTAAAGTCAGGTGAGAACTTGTATGATGAATGAAGAGCTTTAAAGCTCACTCTCTTGATGGCTAAAACAAATGGAACGCTTTTAGCAACTGCTTAATTTTATATATATATCTATATCCTCAAGTAATTCCTTAAGCCACAAAGACTTTCTGCTGTTTGTAAGACAGATGCTTGTGAGACATTTGTTTGAAAGGGATGGAAATGTGCGTCTAAAGTTCTCACATTAGGCATGCTAGGGGTTTATATGAGTAGTGTTACTAACAGGCTAATTGATACCCAGGCCTGAGTAGACAGATGCTTTACCAAACCAGCACAGTTCAGCCTTCCCATAATGCACTTCCTGTTAGGCCACATGAGAGGCCAGGAGATGGGCACACAAAAGCAATGTTTGCTCAATCTATCCAAGCGAGGATGCTCAATTGGGACCCTGAACTTTCCCATCGCTGGTGTCGTGCCCTTTCTCTACAAGTATTTGAGTGAAGAAAGTTGCTTTTAGGCCAATCTGGAGGATAGACATTTAGTGTGCAAATAATTTTTGGGGTATTAGTACCTTTTTGACTAAGGAATCAGAGTTAAATACTTTTGCTGCAGTCGTTTTCAGAAGTAAAATATTTTAAGACTGCTGCGAAATTTTACAAAGAAATGACCTTTTTCTAGTACAGATGCAAGTGTTAACTTGGGTTTTGGTGTAAGCTATAGAAATGGAGAAAGTCTATATCGAAGAGGAAATTGGAAGAAAATTGGTTGTAATTGTGTATTTAAATAAAACTTATTTCCGAAATATCACCTTAGAACGTTACTGTATGTATTCCAAAGCCTTGTTTGCTTATTTGAAGCAGATTTTCTAACTCTGAAATGCTCCCCATCTATTGAAATGCACAAGATAATCGGCCACACATTTGTGTTTTCAGGATGGTCTCGCTGTTAAAGAGGAAATTATTTATTTTCTAGTCCGGCACAACTAGTATTTTGTGTGAATGTAGCACCCACAATTATCTTGTTCTGAATTTGGGGATATAATGGGGCTTTAGGAGAGAAACTTCAATGTGGGGCATTCCACGGAGTTGCTATGCTATTAGAATGGATTGTTTGCTTATGTCGAGCCCGCAGAATAAATGAGGGCAACAGTGGGCTAATGTATTGACCGGTCTTTTCTTTGTCTTATTCTGTCTATATTTGTAGAGTCGTGGCAGCATTGCAGATGGATAAAGAATGCATTTTTGCAGGGTAAATTTCAGAAAACAAAAGTTGAAGGTCTATTGGTAGAAATGAGGTCAGTGAAGCACTCCTAGAATATAGAAGTTGTTTTTTAAAAGAGCTGCTTAGACTTTGTATACTTAACTGTTAACTGACCTAAGGACATTTGGTCTCTTGAGAACCATCCTTGGCCTTGTTTGGCAGCCTTCCGTTCCCTCATTTTGTTAGTTTTATTAAATGGCTTTTGTTTTTAAATTAATCTCTTAAATATATTTGGGTTATTGACCTAATACGTTTGATGTTGACATACTGTGAGATTCAAAACTCCATCTATTATTATGGATGGAGTTTTTAGGGTATTGCGAGACCATACAGAATATTTTTAGATTTTAAACGCATGAAAGACCATGTAAAATCAAAACAAAAAGGTTCAAATAAAATTAGAGAAACTTAAGGTCAACAGGTGTGTGTGTGTGTGTGTGTGTGTGTGTGTGTGTGTGTGTGTGTGTGTTTCTTCAACTTTGAAGACTCATGTTGGTTGATTATTATTAAAACTAATGGATCTAAACTTGGGGACTGAAGCAGTTAGTGCGCATGCAGACCTCTGGGTCATGGAGGTATAACCCATCAGAACAAGAGTTGAGTGGAAAACCATTGTTCCAGATCCCTAATAAAGGGACACATGGTTCCCACACTCTTGCAGTAGATCTGGCTTCTAACCAAGTGTCTGTTTATCATGTATGCTCTTTATCATCACATCCTTTCTGTTGGAAAGCATAAGCAAGAAAGATTTAACCAATGGGATGAGCCACAAGTGATAAATTAAAATTTTCCATGCTGTGTCTAGAATCCGCTGCATTTATAATGTTCGTCTTTTAATTGTCAACATGAAAGAATCCTTTCCAGACTGGTTGACTTTGATTTAAAGTTTGTGGATGGGAGCTCTGGGTTCAGGCTGAGCTAAAGAGGCATTCTAAAGCAAAAGCATTTATTTTTAAAGGCCTTCTGTAGGCTTTTGTTATATGGGGTTAAACAAACCGTGACTCTGTGAGTGAGCTGATGGGCAGCTGACTGAACTTGTTCATTTTGGAATGCTGATAAAAAACTGCATAAATGCCAGCTCTGTGTCAGAACTGCATGGGATGGTGAATTTAGAAATCTAGATTAATTTAAAGTGATGGTTCACTCCAATTATCATTTATTTTTTTTTTACATCTACTCACCCTCATGTTGTTTCAAACTCTAACTCACGGAAAGTAGATGCAGTAATGGTCATATGGAGTGGTGGTGGCGTAGTGGCTAGAGCACAGGGCTACTAATCAGAAGGTCGCTGGTTCGAACCCCACGGCCACCACCATTGTGCCCTTGAGCAAGGCACTTAACTCCAGGTTGCTCTGAGGGGATTGTCCCTGTAATAAGTGCACTGTAAGTTGATTTGAATAAAAGCGTCTGCCAAATGCATAAATGTAAATATGGATTTGGAACATGAGGGTGAGTAAATGGGGACATGATTTTCATTTTTTGGGTGAACTAACCCAAATTTTTAATATAAAAACGTGTATATTTTGTTGCATTTCATATGGATACATGTGTCCCACCTATTTTGTTGTTACCTCCCTATTTTGGAAAGAAGTAAAGGATAGAATTTGTTATTTTAAGTTCCAGTCAAGGAATTATTTGAAACCTCCGTACATGGTAACACACAAGCTTTCCAACACATTCTCCTCCTCTTATCAGAGTCATTGAATATTATCATCACTGTTTATATGTGCTTGCTTAATGTTTACTGTACTTGCATGGTAAACTTTAAGGAGTGATGGATTACCGGCAGATAAATCTCTTTTAAACCCCCAGAATGACTCTGTATTTAAAGTGAAGCAGCTGATGAAACCGGAAGGACACCTCCGCCATCCATGACGTCATCTGTGGGCGAATGCTTAGACAGCCATCCCAAATATTTGAGTTATAGATTTATTTATGAGGCTCTGACACATTGCCGAAAACATTTTCTAGTGTCTCCAGAGTTGAATGTCAACTAAAATGCCAAGATGGTATTTTTTTGTTTTATGTCTAGATTAGTTTTAACAGTGGTAGTTTAAACACAGTGGTAATATGACTGGCTCCCCACACCGCTTTCTGAAAGCATTTCCTGCTGGTTCCATGAATGCCCCGGTGACAACATTGCAAATAACACGTAGAACACACAGTCAATCATCTTAATGTATTGTGCATAACACAGGTTGAGTTATGACATATAAAGAATAATCTTTTTTTTTAATTTTTTTTATAAATATTGACTGGTCTTATTGCACGGAAAATCTTCATTGCATGACCGCTCCAGCAGGACTGTGGAGGACGCCAATCAGTTTATATTATATCCAAAACCGTGATGCAGCTGAATTGTTATGGAATAAGGTAGTTGGGAACTAGTTTCTACATTACAAAGCACAATGTTTTCACAAGTGTTTGTTATGTGCAAACAAGCTGTGGCAGGTCGGAGGGCGAGGCCGGAAGGGCACGAGTTGAGTTGGCACAAGCAGCACTAGCGACGAGATAAATATCGAGGACTGAGCGCTGCTTGCTCAAGTTTTAATGAGGGTGGATCTAAGCTCCCGGGAGGATATCTTCACCAGCCATGGGTGGTACCTTTTTCCCCTTTTCATGTCATAAGCAGGGATGTAAAGTAATGAATTACAAATACATTACTGTAAATGGTTTTTCCCAGGAATTGTACTTTATTTTTTTAAGTGCTGTAACTGTTCTTTTAATGTGCTATTTTCCCAACGTCTGTGTTTGCTACTTCCCTGTTCTGATTTTAATTTGCATCTATCAACATGGCTGGCTAGGGAGAGTCTTGTGACTCCCATCAAATCGCACGTAAGAAACTTGAACATCAGCTGCATATCTGGTGCCAATTTTATGGATGAGGAGAATGCCTTAAGTGCAGTTCAACACCTGAATATCACGGCTGCACCTGAAAGGGCTTTTCACAGTGAAAATGGCCAATTGCTTGATTGTGTCATGAAGAGTTTATCTTGCTCAAGCCAGATATCAGCATTAATCCTGCCTCTAGTTTTAAGAAACATATCAAGGTGAATTTCATATTTCTGCTTACTATATTCTGTGTCTAATGTAGCTTGTAATTAACCATTTATCACTGAGATTATTGGGCTGCTGTGAGAGATTAATTCAATGTTATCAATAGGGCTGGGTAATAAAACAGTCTTGATGTTTATCTGAAAAAAGTGATTATAAACTTGAATAATTTGTTTAGCCTATGTTCTGCAACTAGAACAGGGGTGTCCATTACATCTGTTGCGATGGCAAGAGCACCACTGGTTTGTTGATCTAGATGAAATGTAAAAGATTAACTTTTTTCCAGGCATCTGTAGCTGCGTACTGTTTGATGGACAGGTGGCTGTCGGTCATAGCTTTTTGTATCTCCGTACTCAATACTTTCTACTCAGTACTTGAATGAACTACTCTCTTACTCTTACTCTTTAGTAGTTTTTAGGACAGATGCTTTTACTCTACTCAGACTAATTTTATTAAGAAGTAACAGTACTTTCACTTCAGTATTATTTTTCCACTCCTTTCACCCCTGGTCATAAGGGGCTGCAAACCTGAACGGCTCTGTCAGAGATACTTTTGTGTCTTTTTTTTTTTTTTTTTTTTTTTTTTTTTTTTTTTTTTTTTTGATTGGGGAAGGGAGAGAAACAAGGGGATGGTCTTTTAACATATTGTGTGGTTGTCTACACATTTTGCATAATATGTCCCCTTTAACATCGCTCCACAGCTTCGCACAAACGATGCGCACCATTAAGGATATTAGCATCATCCTCATGGGCATACTTCCTCTACTCCTGCCCTTCCTGAGTATGTTCTATTACCTGGTCCTCCTCCAGTTGTCACGGCCAGTAAAATGCAGCTAAATTGTGGTAACTTCACTGAATGCACATGAAAGGGGAACAGGTCAGTTCAGATGCACATGCGCGACAGCTGCTTTTAACTCACCCCAGTATGATAAAACCGCTTTGGTTATCAGGGGAATACAAAAAACCATTTCAACCAGTTTAGCTGCCCTTGTTCTAAGTGAATGCTGTCTCAATGACATGAATGGGGAATATACTGTCTTGTGTTGGGGAAGCAACTTTAGGCGTAGTTTGCCTAACTACAGTTTCAAAGTAGTTAAACTACAGTTAAGTTACTTTTCTTTTTTGTGTGTGTGTGTGTGTGTAAACCTAGCTAACTACATTAGGGGGGAGGGAGACTGCAGACCCGCCACCGTTTCCAAAAGGGGGCGCCTTGTTTCGTTAAAAAAAAAAAGTTTAAGTCATGCATGTGTGGTATTGTTTTAATTTGAACTTTTTATAGATTATTTAAATCACTTCTGCATTTGTTACATTAAACGAAAAAATGTAACCTATGCCACCTAGGGATCATGTTGTAGAAATATTAACGTGAATATAAGTCTTTCAAATAGCACTTATATAGACCAATCATATACCAAAGGAAAGCTCTGAATGCAACTGTATAGTTTATTTTGTTGTCTACTACATTTCGAAAGATTTTCTAAAGAATCACAAAGTGAAATATGATTTCTGTAAGACATCAAATTCAAACATATCTTTTGTGCACTGATGAACCTTGGATATAGGATGGACCTCACCGAAATTACCACCCAGGTTGAACTGATGCACCTCACTGATTTCTGCCTGCATCACCTCAGTCTAATGATGCATCAGCAGTGTTTGTCTATCCAAAAAAAAAAAAAGGATCTCAATTAGTGAAATCTTTAAACTTGCACTGATGCATTTATAAAACAAAAAGCCTGATTTAAATAACTGAATAAAAAAATACTGTAGCAATGAACTGCTATGCTTCTAAACTTAATTTCTTAACAACTTAATTTCCCTACTAAAAAGACCTAAAATGTAGTTAAACTGTAAAGGTCTATAATACAATGCATCTAAATGAAAAATATATACATTTAGAAACAATTTATGGTGTCTGAACTATTATATTGGCATTCTTGGATTAAATCGATCATCGTAATATAATAATTTTGTTTTAATAGGAATGCGTAGTTTTATTTTAAGATCCTATGCATATTTTCATGCCGGAAATAACTTTTGTTCTTGTCTGATTCAATCAATTTAAGCCTCCATTGGCTATTTGGGAATTTCCTATTTGAAGAATTGTTCATTTAACTGGTGTGAATTTTTCTGACTCATTTGAATGCTACCCTGAGTTACAGTATATAATGGTTAACAGCAGTCATTAATAGAACTTTCCTTGTACACATTAAAATCGAATTAATCTTACATACAGCATTTTAATCGATTGTGGAATAGTCCACTTTACTTTAGCCAAATAAGTATATTTACTTATTTTTAGGCAATTGGTTTCCTCACTTTAAGTAAAATCAATTATTACATTTTACAGTGTATATTTAACATCCACACCACAGACAACAATCTCCCATTGATGTCAAGAGGGTTCATTTGCACTGTTTCAAGACTGCCGTAAACTAAGTTTATGGCCACGAAGGTGATTTTACCTGTCTGCTTATCCTGTGTACACGCCAACTCTTAAATGGGCTGCTGCAAAATTTAAGTGGGCATACAGTTGTTCCCATAAGCAGCCGGTCAGAGTTTATCCCTTTGATCTCCAAAAATAAACTGTTTTATAAGGATCAATAGGAGAGTATGTGTGAACTTGGATCCAAATCCACATTTACAGTAATATCTATTTTCTTCTGCTATAATATTTCCTGCTTTAAAAGTGGATATACGCAAGTTGGTATTTAAAAAAAAAAAAAAAAAAAAAAAAAGAGGAATGGACCAACGTTTGTTTGGATCTAGTTTAATTTATTAAACTGCAGTGTGAGTTAATGTCATTAGAGCATTTGGTCATATACCCAACAAGGTCAGGATTTGTCAAATTTTCCATTTAATTCTTAATATCTATATGAAAGCAGTGCTAGAATAGCTGTCATGGGCATTAACACTTTTAATCACCCCTTAAAATGTATCCTGCTGTTAGTGAAAGATTTCTGCTTTCTGTGCATAATCCCAAATTATGCACAGGTAGGTAATGTATAATTGCATAAGCGAAGATTGTAAAACATGTGTAAATGCTTGGTGTCATGGGATTAAATGTTAGTTTATGCTAAATCAAAGATCATAAAAGTTAGTACAATAAAATTGCTTGCAGTGCATACTGGCATTGTGTTCATATTAGATATAACTACACAGACAACGTGACCATAATTTAATTATTTTGCATAAATGTAAGCTGTCAAATATTTGTTGTGGTAATCAACATTATGCCACATTCTGTTGATTTGAGCTTAACTTCTATTTAACCCTGAACATTCCCATGATAATGAGTGATTTAGTGTGAGAAGCTGGTTCTAGCACCCAGGGTTACTAAAAGTCAGCAGCAGAATCGGCTTTATTGCCAGGAATGTTTGCACATACAAGGAATTTATCTTGGTGACAGGAGCTTCCAGCGCACAACAATACAATGCAGCAACAAGATGATAATTATATTAATAATACAATATATAAAGATCACTGAATAGAAAATAAAGTGTTTTTTATATATATATATATATATACATATACACTGTGTGTGTGTGTGTGTGTGTGTGTATATATATATATATATATATATATATATATATATATATATATATATATATATATATATATATATATATATATATATATATATATATATATAAAAAATTTGCACTGTGCAAATACAAATCTGTTATATACAGCACAAGGGAATGAAATGGCAGAAGAGGTAGGATGTGTGAATTGCACATAATTATTCCTCAGTGGGTCAGTTTTAACTGTTTATGAGGTGGATGGCCTGAGGGAGAAAAAAAACTGTTCCTGTGCCTGACGGTTATGGTGCTCCACTCTGTAGCATTGGCCAGAAGGCAACAGTTCAAAAAGATATAGGTGGGTGTGTGTGTGTGTGTGTGTGTGTTTTTTTTTAAAATTTATTCACTTTTTCCTCACTCTGGGAGTGTACAGTTCTTGAAGGGAGGGCATAGGGAAACCAATAATCTCCAAACAACCCCTCAGAAGTCCGAACTGTCCTTTTTGTAGTCTTCTGATATCCAATTTCGTAACTGCACCTAACCAGAGAGTTATTGAAGTGTAGAGGACAGACTCAATGACTGGTGAGTAGAACTGTATTGGCAGCACCTGTGGCAGGATGGACTTCAGATGGTGAAGGAAGTACAACCTCTGATGGGCCTTTTTCATAAAGGAGTCAATGTGGGTCTCCCACTTCAGGTCCTGTGAAATGATGGTGACCAGGAACCTGAATGACTCCACTGCAGTAGTGAATATACTTGCTACTGAAATTGTTGTTAAGCATGAACACACACACACACACACACACACACACACACACACATTAATCAAAACAAGCAAGTATAACCCCCCCCCATTATTTATACCATGATCAGTGGAAACATGGATAAATGCTTCACTCTGCAGCCCCCACAATATTCAAGCCAAATCTACACCCTTGGGTGTTGCATTGTGTTATCGGTAATGGAAGTATGTTATGCCATTACCTTGTATAGTGTCTTATAGGTCACACACAGAGACTTCACTACAAATTATCTTTATTTGTGGTGGACTGAGTAGTTAGTTTTCCATCATGGTCTATTTTTATCAGACACATTTGTGTTAATTTTCCTGATAAGAAGAATTGGTTGTACATTTGTCTTGATTTAGCCGATATTAACATTTGCCATATGCCTAATTAAAAATGTATGGTCACCCTATTCGTGTAACTTGTAGCTTGGGAAGCTGCAGTTTCAAAGTAGCTTCCACAACACTACTAGCAAATAACTGAACAAACCTTCAAGAACAATCTTTAAAAGACCTTTCACTTTGGTGCCAAGAGTGCTGGATAAGCTCATTATTCTTGATACCGACCTGCTGGCAAGACCATTGGAAGCCAGACGTTATTGGAGGCTCTTCTCTCAGACTGTCATTTCCTCCCTTGCATGTCTCCTTTTAAACATATGCTGACGTATGGTTTATTAGCCTGTTAGCACTCCCTGCCCCAATTACTCCTGCCCTAATGGAGCTGCTGTGACAGGTGTGTTGAGTAGTTTACAGTCAGAAAATGTCCTGTTAAAACCTGTTTTAAGAGTGGCCAATAAATAAAAGCTGCTCAAATGGGTGGATTGCTGGGAAATGGCTATGTTAAGTGTTCAACAGCTCCAGTCTTGAAGTTTGTAAGTAGATTTATCCACTGTAAATTATACTAACAGCAACTTTGTTTGTCTCCCATACTCTAATGACTTGATGGCCCAGCCTCTGCGGTAGTGGGAAAGCATTGTTGCTCTTGTTCGGAGAACAGAGGTGTGGGTAAAACAAATGGATCTGGGCGTAGGAGTCAACCAGCACGAGGTGGGTTTAAATAGCAGCACCATGATAAACTCCAAACAAATAGTGGGTTGCTAACAGTGTGTGCTAGCCAGTCCGGAGGGCTGCTGGGAGCCGTCAAGAGTCTGGCGTTCTCTGAAAGACCTGGAGGAAGCAGGCAGACATTACAGCTTGGAGACAGCTCATGGGGATTTTGTTTATTTCAACACCCATTTGAGCATCGTGTCATGCACTGAGAGAATGGGAAGAGACTGCTTGACTGTAAGCTCCTTTTGTGTTTGCTTGGGTAATCCTTCACCATGCAGTTTTCCTGTTTTATAATCCAGAACCTTCATAATACAAAACCCAAGTTTGTTACACGGAATGTTGCCTTCCAGTTTCACAATACAGTCTCCATCTTAAGGCAACTAGATATAACACACTTGCAGTAATTCTGATCTCTATCCAATGCAGACA
The DNA here is from genome assembly GCA_032164185.1 of Moxostoma hubbsi. NCBI lineage: Eukaryota > Metazoa > Chordata > Actinopteri > Cypriniformes > Catostomidae > Moxostoma > Moxostoma hubbsi. The sequence continues at coordinate 19,815,039 of JAVLUX010000033.1, forward strand.
TTGTACAGAGGATGCTTTTGAGCATGCACCAATGTACCTTTTCAAAATAACCCTCATGTTTACAGTACCGAAACGACAGTGGAATGTAGGAAATGTACCTATTCTGTATTCCATCTCATTATGGTCCTATTTGTAAGCCTCCCTCAGGGACCATTAACTCAAGGCCTAATTCTTAGACAAAGAAAATGGCTTCGTTTCTCTTTTCATGAGAACATAATAAATAAATAAATAAATATATATAATATAAACATACATTTTGTGTGTGTGTGTGTGTGTGTGTGTGTGTGTGTGTAAATTTTTATTTTTTAAGTATTAATTGTTTCTGCTGTATTAGGAGGACTATAGTCCAGCAAATCCATTTGTCCTACATGTGCTGTGTCTCGTTTCGAAGGCTTTGTGCTCCGTGGGGTTGCATTTGTCAGCAGCGTTCATCAGAGGTTCGTTCCTTGTTTCAGAAAAGCAAGGACACAGAATGCAGCCTTTGAATATGATCTCCTTTCACAGGAATTCGGAGGATGCTAGAAGTCTATACTTTGTTGACCGTCAACCCACAATTCTTCATTGTTTTAACTCCCCCAAAGTGTACATCAAATATTCCCTTCCCATTCAGAGCACTTGTGCAGGTTGGGTGTGTAAGGTGCTGTCATAGCAACCATAATACCTTGGTTCCTTTTGTCTTGAGAAGGGCATCTTATATAATTCTAAATTTAGGGCATTTGGTATACCGCTGCCTACACAGGACACGTCCTATCTAGTAACAGCCTTTTTTAATGAGACACACGCAGATTTTAATTATACCTTCAGGTTGCTATACTCTGGAATCTTCCTTAGACACACCATTGGCTCAACAATGCTACATGACCTCAGTAAGAAAACATTAAAACCCACAAGGCCCAATTATATTTGCAATGAGGCAACAGTTTTATTTTACTTTAGGGATTGTTAGATATGCAGTTGAGGAACTTGCATTTTACTTCCACCCCAATTTTAATTGGTTTCATAAACTCATCTTGATGAAATAAAGAGGCTGTTTATTTCTTTCATATGTAAATTCTGTGCTGTTCCTATTTAAACGGTTACATTTTCACTCATTTTAGCATTGAGGATGCAACCTACGAATGGATTACTGACTGTCCCTGGATATTAAGATGGGAAAGGTAGTAGTATTTTTACAGAAAATAAAATGCATCTTTAAAGGCATGTACTAGTCAATTACCATAAACTAGATTTGTTTCTAACAATATGCAAAGCAGTATCACATCCATTTCCATTGGCCAGTAATGCTCTTCATTTTAGAGCATACATTACACCGAATATAAAATGTAATTAACTTTTGGCATTAGCACAATATCACAGCATTTCCTCAGTCATGAAAATTTCTCTGAAGCATGGCAGTGCTTTCAGGGGTGTACCGGTGGTTTGTTTACCTCAGGAATGGTGGGGATGTGTCCCTCCCCACCCCGTAGTGGTCACAGACCCTTCTCTGTCCACTTTCCTTCCCAGACCTTGGCTGGGAGCTTCCATAATTTATGACTCATTTCCTAAACAAAATATAGAGTTTCAGGCATAAGCGTTCATATCAGTAGGCTTTTGGGGAGCGGTGAGTAATCAATGGTTTGGTTTGGATTTGATGGAGGCAGAAACTGGATGGAGGCTGACAGGCTGGGCTTGGATTAATTGAGCCCTTGTAACAGAAGCTAACATCTGGAGGTTGACGCGGAGTGCAGTCACCTGAACCTGGCGGCCACAATCTCGCTTGCCACATACTGAAGCAGCAGTCAGTGAGGACATGGGGTGAGAAATGAGATTTATTTCCAGGGTTGTTCTAGGTTTTTCTTTTTTTTTTAATTGTTTTCTTAACATTAACTTTCAAGTTGTTCTTTCAACAACTTGAAAGAACAAATGCAAATATTTGGTTTCAGTTTTTTTCCAAATATGCCTTTTTTTTTTCTTTTTTTTTTTAAGGGTACTCTACAGAGGATTTCTTGTTTAATTGTTTGTTAGAAATTAACTAAATGTCAATATTGAGCCAGTCCCTTAAAATGTGTGTTAAAAATAGTGTCTAGTTACTACGGATGAGTTACAACTATAATGATTTTGCATTCAGAGCTATTGGGTTTGATTTGACAGGAAATTTCAGGTCATTCGTCCTTGAGTGCTTGTCATGTCTGCTAAAAAAAAGTAATAAAAAAGAAGTTATTTTGTACTTGCTTGCTCTGACACAATATTACCTGGATAGACAGTACTGTGCAAAAGTTTTAGGCAATTGTGAAAAATGCTAGGAATGTATTGTAAGGATTTTTTTCAAAAATTATGAAAAATAAATTATCTTTTTTTTTTTTATATATATATATATATATATATATATATATATATATATATATATATATATATATATATATATATATATATATATATATATAAAAAAAATAAATAAACTTCATACAAAGTGCAGCAAAAAAAAAACTAAATTCATATTTGGCGTGACCACCCTAAGATTTTAAAACGGCACCAACTATCCTAAGTACACTTGAGCACAGTTTTTCAAGGCTGATGGCAGGCAGGTTGTTCCAAGCATCTTGGAGAACATGCAACAGTTATTTTTTATTTAGAGTGTCTCAATTGCATCTGTCGCTTTATGAAATCCCAGACAGACTCAGTTGGGGAATCCGATCTCAAATATACAAGCGAGACATCATTATACCTGGTTGTCTCTCTCGAACACTTGTGGGGAGAGTGAGAGGACATGATTTCATGAGGACATCAATCAATCATTACATCTGTGAATTACTGAATGACGATAAAGCACAAAAAAGAAAGCCCTAAAAACTGCTGCAGTGTTTCTCTTAATTATACACAAACATGACTTTTAGAGCAGAATTTTAAGTTATTTCAGTGCAGTACCTGAAACTGAGATTCTACTGTGTGTGTGTGCTTCTCATATCTGTGTCACTGCATGTAGATCTCAGACACACTTGTCTGATCGTTTTGTTATTTGCCTTTTTAATTCCACACGTAACCGACAAAGTTAAACCGTTTTATTAGATGATGCTCTGCATTGTCTGAATGTGAAGTGGACAAATCTCAAAACAGTTTGGACCCTGTTACAGCTGTATTGAGCATCATCCCATTTCAAACAGATTGCCCAAAACTTAAAATTATGATAAAATGAATTCACAAACTTGCACAGTTTATTCGTGATATCATGTAAACAAATGTGTAAGAACAGTTGTGCCCATTGTCAAGTCAAGTGGTTTTTATTGTCGTTCAACCATATACAGTTAGTTCATTACACAGTGAAACGAGACCACGTTCCTCCAGGACCATGGTGCTACGTAAAACAATATAGGACAAACACAGAACCACATGAGACTACAGACTAAATAAAGTGCACTTGCAAACGTGTGCATAAAGTACGGGACTGAACAATAAATTACTAAAAAATTAACAGGACCATGGGCACAGTGAGAGACAGTGAAGCACCGACCAGTATACAGTAATGCAAAAAGATGACAGTTTCTAAAAATGCCACATGTAAACATAATATACTATGAGATAGTGTTCTATGCACATAGCAGTTATTGAGGTAGCAGACAGTTATAAAGTGACAATAATAAAAGTGCAGCTGTGTCTGTGTCGGTCTCAGTCCAGTCTCTGAGTATTGAGGAGTCTGATGGCTTGGGGGAAGAAGCTGTTACACAGTCTGGCCGTGAGGGCCCGAATGCTTCACCCTCCTGGCATCTGGCAAAAGGTACCGATTTTTGTAAATGTCTTTGATGGAGGGAAGAGAGACCCCGATGATCTTCTCAGCTGTCCTCACTATCCTCTGCAGGGCTTTGCAGTCCGAAACTGTGCAAGTCCCAAACCAGGCAGTGATGCAGCTGCTCAGGATGCTCTCAATAGTCCCTCTATAGAATGTAGTGAGGATGGGGGGTGGGAGATGTGCTTTTCTCAGACTTCGAAGAAAGTAGAGACGCTGCTGGGCTTTCTTGATAATAGAACTGGTGTTGAGGGACCAGGTGAGGTTCTCCGCCAGGTGAACACCAAGGAATTTGGTGCTTTTGACGATCTCCACAGAGGAGCTGTCGATGTTCAGTGGAGAGCGGTCACTCTGTGCTCTCCTAAAGTCAACAACCATCTCTTTTGTTTTGTCCACTTTCAGAGACAAGTTGTTGGCTCTACACCAGTCCGTTAGCCGCTGCACCTCCTCTCTGTATGCTGACTCGTTCATGCTGATAAGACCCCCCACAGTCTTGTCATCGGCGAACTTAATGATGTGGTTCGAGTTCATTTTAATATTTAATTGGCTTAAGCTCATTGTCAGTCTCTAGCTCATCAGGACAGTGTCAAGATATATCTCATTATCAAGCTGGTTTAAAAATGTCGTAACGTCGGCAAGTGTTTGGGGCTTGTCGCAGGAGTGCACACTCTATAGGACTGTTTGTTTGTGAGATCTGAGACTTCTCATTGCAGACCAGTCGCTGACTCAACATGAATGATATGAGTTTGAGTTGTGTAGTGTACACCTATAGGAATGGTTCACCCAAAAATTAAAATTATCTTCTCTTACCCTGATGCCATACCAGATGTGTATGACTGTCTGTCTTCAGCAGAACACAAATTAAAAAGATGGAGCTCTGTCATGTCCTTTATAGTAGAAGAACAAGGGTGCCAGCACTTTGATGGTCCAAAAGTCAAATTTGTCAGTGGTAAATGGTCTGCACTTATATAAGTGCTTTTAACCTTAGCGGTTACCAAAGCGCTTTATACTGTGTCCCATTCACCAGGGCTGGACTGGAAGGAGAAATTTATTTTTTTTTTTTTAAAGTTTTTTTTAAAGAGCAGGGGGGTTGGGGGGGGGGGGGTGTTCGCTGTCCTTATCTGCATATCGCGGCGCCATTTTGTGGTCCGTTCTGCATAATGTGACCGGCTCATTTTAGCTTATTTCGGCCCATTTCACGGCAGACCCACTGGCCCGCTCGATTCTCCCGATGGCCAGTCCACCCCTAATTGGCCCCCAAGTTCGTCGGCCAACCGGGAAAATGCCCGGTATGCCAGAATACCAGTCCAGCCCTGCCATTCACCCAATCACACACATTCATACTCGTACGCCAATGATGGCTGAGCTGCCATGCAAGGCACTAGCCTGCCGTTGGGAGCAACTTTGGGGTTCAGTCATGTGGGCCGGGAATCGAGCCGCCAACCCAGCGATTAGTGGCTGACCCGCTCTACCACCTGACCCACAGCTGCAGAACTTTAGGCAACATAAATGTAATCCACATGACTCCAGTCGATCAATGAATGTCTTCTAAAGCAAATTATTAGGCTTGTGTAAACATATTGAAAACATTAACTTTTAAAAATTGTTTCCTGCCAGCAACTGATGTGAAGTATCAGCGAGTTCACGTGAGAATTCAGAAGCGGCACTTATTTGCAAAAGAACGAACGTCGTTTGAGAGTTCAGCCATTTCAAATTGCATCAGAGCCCTGGATGGAAGCGCTGATATAAATTTAATGTTTTAATTATCGACTTGTTTCTTACATAACCTATCGATTCGATCAAAAGACATTCATTGATGGACTGGAGTTGCATGGATTACTTTTATGCTGCTTAAATGTGACACTTGGACTGTAAGTGCTAGCAAACATGTACAATATGGAACTGACAGATCTTCTAAAAATCTTCATTTGTGTTCTTCTGAAGAAAGACAGTCATATACATCTGGGATGGCATCAGGGTAAGTGAGTAATGAGAGAATTTAAATATTTGGGTGAACTATTCCTTGAAGGCTTTTGCACAGTACTGTACATCTTGCAGTGACTCTTAGTGTAGCGTAGCTAGTCAAATCTGCCCTGATATGGAGATCACAGACAACCATCATTATTCCATAGGATAATCAATCCATCAGATTCAGCCATCCAGAATAGCAGTGCAAAACAATGTTCTTCCGCAAGTAACTTGAAATTCTATAAATCAACCACAAATGTTAATAGAATGCTTAACTCTAATTTATTATTATTTATTTTTAGTTTTTCATTTTTGTTAAAGATAAGATCATTGCTTATTTCCACAGAATAAGTACCAGCCTGAATGTGAATGAGAACTGATAAGAGGAAAAAGTAGGTGGTGTACAACGAATGTACAGAGAAAAGAAAGTGAGGGTGTGTTTTTCCGCAAAATGCCAAGCTTCAGTTTCGTCCAACGTGGTTCTTGGTGAGGCAGGCAGGAGGCATTGGAATGGCACATGCCTGGATGAATTTATGATCTTTGGAAAATGAGCAGCTGCTCTCAAATTTAATGAATTATACCAAAATAAAATGCTCTATACACACAGAAATTTGGGCAGTTCTTTAAAATTTGCGATTATGACTGACTACTTTGGTTTGTTAAATGTGACTTATAAATGGGCATATTTCTGTACCTTTTGAAGAACTTTTGCTAATGAAAATGTTTGATTTGTTAGACTGGTAGAGTCTAATATTTAAACTTTGTTTGCATTTTCGATTCCAACAGTACTTCTGCAGTAAAGCCAGGGCCAGTCTCCTACCTAATGGGTTGTGAAATCTGGTGCTGTGCTTGGAAGTTCCAAGCTATAATTTCAACACCTGGTGCCAAGAAGCTAAACAAGTGATCTATTGCTCCTCAAATTGGTAGGTTAATGAAAATTTCCATTTGGATGGTAACCGGTCTCATTTCTGACCAAACGTGCCTTGTATACGAGTGCTTTCCCATTAGCGCTCTTTGTACGAACCAGAGCAGAAATTAAATTAAAATTTGGGTGCGCACCACGCACACAAATGGTATGGAAGCAGTCTTAACCCGCAGAAGTGAACTATTATTAAGGTAAAATGTGCATCTTTTAATGCTCCCGGTCTAAATTTATTATGATGTATTTCTCAACTACTTGTTTCTGAATTAATTGCTGTTGGAGAGTAGCTCGCTTTCCTCATTTCATTCAATGCATCTGCAATATTTGCGGGTGACGTTTTGGTGGTAAATCTCAAGAGAAAAATACTTGCAGTGAAACTGTCATCTGGTTGTTACCTATCTTCGGTGGTAAACAGCAGCCGGTAATATTCATGGTGGTACTTGTTTGATGCAAGGCATCATAAGCATACTGCGGTTTGGGTCAAAAAGAACAATGTGGTTGGATATCTGTGGAGAGAGGGGCGGAACTAACAAATTCTAGTTGGACCAAGCAATCTGAGAAAGTGTGAAAACGTCCTAAGAGGCTGTTCACATAGAACCGTTTGCACAGCTGCCTACACTGTTTAAAGGAATACTCTGGGTTCAATACAAGTTAAGCTCAATCAGCAGCATCTGTGGCATAATGTTAATTACAACAAAAAAAATTTGATTTGTCCCTTTTTCTTTTTTTAAAAAAAAAAAAGGTTATAGTGAGGCACTTACAATGGACGTGAATGGGGCCAGTTTTTGGAGTGTCTAAAGGCAGAAATGTTAAGCTTATTTTATAAAAGGCCTTGCACTAATTCTGCTGTTAAATTTTGTGTATTGTTTGAGCTGTAAAAGTTGTTTAAATTGGCATTTTTACTGTCGTTTAAGGATTTATGGAGTTAAATTTTCAGGGCATCAAAGTTGTAAAACTGGATGTAACTTTACACAGAAGGTTTGTAAGCGATTTTATAACACTAAAATCACTGTTCACATGCATATTGTTTACATCTTGTGGCTTTTAAAACGGTTTATGGATTGGCCCCATTCCCTTCCATTTTAAGTGCCTCAGTGTAACCTAGATTTATTTAATTTTTTTTAAAGAAAAGGAGAGACAAATCTAAATAATTGTTTTAATCAACATTATACTACACATGCTTTTGAGCTTAACTTGTATTGAATCTGGAATATTTTATACTTTTTTTTTTTTTTGTCATGTAAACATGCATTCATATGTCTTTGACTGTTGCGATGTTTATTGCTGTTTTTGCAATGTCTCACGCCATGAATGCTGCATTTATGTTCTTTGTCAAGTTAAAAATAGCTTTTAAAACGACAATGTTTAATTTCCCTCTGGCTGCACCATGTAAACTGTACCTTAGTCACTTGATTTTTGCTCTGCGTTGAGAATCTTTTTTTTTTTTTTTTTTTTTTTTTTTTTTTTTTTTTTTTACACTCCGTTTGACTATAATGCACTCCAGGATTATAATCTTTACTTATTATTCTTTAGTGCATCTGGTTAATTAGTGGAGCCAGTTTAAACGGAACTAAACTAACCATAGAGGTATAATGTTTGGGGAAAGACGAGATGCATTGATGTGGTGGTAAAGTTGGAGTGTTTTTTTACTCCATACCCTCCTGTCTCCACACAGTGCTGCTCCGATGTCTCAAGTGTTTATTTTCATAGCCTTGTTATACGGTGTCTAAGCCTGTGTCTGGTACTGACTACACTGCTTATGCATTTGTCATTTTAGTCTTTAGAATGGTACGGGTTAGACAGAAACTTATTAAATGTGTTAACATTTTATCCCATTGTTCAGACCCATTATTGAAAAAATATTGGTAATTCTAAAAGGTGGCCATCAAAAATAAATAAATTAAAAATCCAGACATTCTAATGTTGTAAAATGAATTGACATAGCCAAATTAAATTATGGACTTTTTTTAAGGCCCATTTTGGCAACACATGCAAAGAGTAACGAAGGATCTTTTACTACAGATTCCACATTTTATAAGGTATTTGTTTTGTTTTTTAAATCAAGGTAGTTCAGGATCTGCCTTTTGGCCAGTATTCAAATGCAATAGTGTTTTCTCAATTTTCCTCTTTCACACCAATCCTGTTAGATTGTATGGGTTAGCTATACTTGTGAGGACCACATTTTTGAAAATGTCTTCAGAGATAAAGTAAAACTTGAGCTATGAGGACGTTTTAGCTGGTCCTCAAGCAAAAAAAAAAAAAAAAGGCTAAAATCGGCTAAATTATGTTTATCTTTAAATCTAATGTAGTGCACAGGTTTCTGTGAGGGTTAAGTTTAGGGATAGGGTTGGGGGTAGGTGATAAGAGTATATCTTTAGCCTGCTATAAAATACATGAAAGTCTAATGAGATGTCCTCACACGTATAGTAAGTGCGTGCGTGCACCACTAATGCCTACAAATAATGCCTGGTCTTCAGAATGCCTCCTCGATCCACCATAGGTTGAACAAAAAGATATCTCCACCCCCATGCCAGTAGCTGAAACAACGATACTATGTTGGGCTGGTTGGGATGCTCAAACAAACAGAGCAATGTTTTGATGGCTCCACAGAGCCACAGTGATTACAGTTTTTGGGGAAATCAATCTACAGTCGTGCTTACAGTTGTCTGCATATTAAGCTTTGTTTGGAGAAAGTATGCCTATTTTAACAAAAAACCATCAATAACCATCTTTAAGGTAGTTCTAACTTGAAACCCTGAGAGCTGTGAAAGGTTAGAGTTAACAAACTGTGCATATGCATTTATGATGTGTCTGTTGTACATCTGGGCCAATGGTAATGAAAGTGTCCATGTGATGCATTCTTAAAAATTTTACTTGACCATTAGTGATTTACAAAACTATTTTCTGGAACATCAGAGTTTAGAAAAGAAACACATCCTTGGGGACTAAAATATGAAGGTAAAAATTTAGCAAAACTCTAGAATTTTTATTTGAATATGTACAAAAACCTAAATAAAATAAAAATCTGATTGAATGTTACAAATCTGCAATCAAAAAATCAAAAACCTGTGTTCTGAATTCAAATTTGCAGACAAATATTCACAAATGTGGAAAATTTAATTCATATAAATGCAACAACAGATTCATTTACATATTGCATATTTACTTTTGAACCTTAATTCAGTTTTGCATCAGAAATAATGTGTTTATCAGGCCATTTTTAAGTGTCTTTGACATGATTCTTTTGTTTCTAGTTAAAGGTCAGTTTGAACTTTTGTTTAAAGGTCTTTATCAGCCCCTACATGCTGATCTATAACAAGAGTCAAGCAGTAGCAAACTGAGGTTTACACTTAAGAGATATAATTGCCTGGTTGCAATTATTTGCTCTAATTGTGATCATTAGAGATTACCATGCTCTTTGTGTGCTTTAATTCCAGTGACCTTGCCAACTAAAAAGGGAATTAAGTGAATTATGAAGTCTCATTTCAAATAAGAATGTACAGTGTATTCAGTATTATCACATTTATTTTACAGGAGTTATAAGAAACAACAAAATTTAAATTAATTTAAGGCAAGATTGTTTATAATCTTCTATAAACCGTACAGTCCAAGTATGGTTAATATACTGTAGTTATCCATTCTGTTGTGTGTTTTACACTTATATTTTTTAAAATAAATCCTGTTTCTGCTGGCCAGATTGAATAAAATCAGCTACGATGCTGATGGCCACAGTGTACGCACATGTAAATGGTAATTATAGAAAATAACTAAAATACATCATTGCTGCACTTAAGCATTTCAGGTTTTCAGTAACTCATTGTATTTTAGCTGTTGGAATAATTTTCTGGTGATAATTGAGGATTTCTTTCTTCACTTACTACTATTCCTTAAGCGCTTTCATATTTTCCATGAATATATGGAACTCGTGTAATATGGCAGTTGGCTGGATGTTCGCTGTAAAACAGTTCACGCTAACGGGCAAGGAAGAGGCAAGAAACCAGCTTGACATACAAATTATAGTTTTAATGGAAAACTCAAAAGACAAACACCCTGGACGACGGACATGTCCGTAAGGATCTCTCTCTCTCCCGCACCGCCCTCTGCTATCAGCCTTTGGCCGTCTCGGTGGTTTGATTTAACCTGATACGGGACTGGGTGTGTCGAGTCACGACCCGGCCCCGCCCTCCGTTGTGCCACATTCACATTCCATGTAGTTTGAATATTTCTTCAGAGAATTCTGTCATTGCCATCCTTAGACATTACATGTGCGGTCTGTTGGCACCATGTTCTGCATTGATCAACGGGCTAAAATTGGCCATTTTGATTTGTTATATGATAAATTCACTCGGTATCTTTTTATTGTCAAGATATTTATCAGCCATTGTCACTGCTAGACTAATTTTGGTCTCGAAAGATGGCGCGGCACTGCTGCTTTGTCATCAGGTGGTAATTTTTCCGTTTTGATTGGTCCTGCATCGATCGTTCCATCTTTTGTGATCAGTGACGACTTAACTGTCCTTACACTCTGCCCAACCCCAGCTATGTGCTCAATTGCATTTGGATTGATTTATTGTCTGTGTGTGCAGATTTCAACATCAGGGCTGAGTGTAAATTAAAATTTACAAGTGCAAATATTTATTGTACAAGTTCTCAATTTCTACACGCTTTCAAGTTTTTCAAAACTTTTACCTTCATACCAAAGCACCTACTAAATCAAACTGTTACAAATAATTTATCCCACTCCACTTAAGGTCATTAATGACACATGACTAAGCTTAGTTATGAAAATTAAAAAATCCTCCTTGACCATAAACACCCCCCATTCCGCACTAGAGAATCCAGATGTTCATAGGTAGCGGTGCATATTAAAAAATGGATGTCATGTGAGCTGTAAATCCTGTTTGTGAAGAGGGAATGAATTATCTTTTCAGATGGCTGCATGTGTCTTTTGACTTTCTACCAGACTGTTAAAGCATTCTCCAGCCCACCACTTTGTTCTCCTTCAGCAGTCTTTTCTCATAACCACCGTAACAGGTGGGCCGCACTGCTTGATCTGAGCCTGAGACTGTCCTGTTTTAGTAGTAGAGGGGTCTGTTTCTTGTCTCTGCAGCTTTTGTTGAATAGGAAAATGGCTGGTGCCGGAGTGTTTATAGTACATTATTTCTTTGTTGGCTCATCACAAGGTCTTTTTAAACTTCATGGCATTTTTTCAATGCATAACGTCTGCTGTGCGTTTTCCTTGCCTGTCCCATTGATGAAATTTATAGAACATCCTCCCAGCTTTAGTCTCTCAGCCAGAAAACTGCTGTAGAAGTGTCTGGAAATATTTGTAATGCCAAATAAGTCAAGAGAACAGGGCGACCGTATGTAGACCAATATAAAAGCCTTATGGATCCATGCACACAAACTGCAGCCAACCTAGGCAGAGGTTGTTTATTGGGGCATTCAAGCTGTTTTGTCCCCACAGTCAGCTCTCAGTGTCAATTGGGTAGATTGTGTTCAGATTGTGTAGGAATGTGTAAAACTACAGATTTTCATAATCAACAAGTTTGTGGGTTGTCTGAAACACTAGTCTATCTTAAAGGGATAGAATGCCAAAATATTTCAATTGTCTTAATTTACTCGCTCTATCGTGTGTGTGTGTGTGTGTGTGTGTGTGTACTATATTTTACCCAAAAGTGGGCAGAATAGGACAAACCTTCCTTTGGGGACATTTTGGAATGTCCTCATTCAGAAAAACAATCCTTACATAAATTATTTTTACAGTTCTAAAGCAAAAGGTTGTCTTTTGGGTTTAGGGTATGGTTTGGGGTTATTTTATACTAATAATGGTTTGCTTTGTATAAAGTCAAAAGAAGTCTATGGTTTGTTCCCATTTAAATGGCTTAAATAGACAAACGTGGTGTTTGTGTGTGTTACAATTACTCTAAAATGTTCTTCTGGGTCAATGCTGAAGGAACATTCCAGATTTAATACAAGTTAAGCTAAATGTTTTGACATAATGCTGAGTACCACCAATACCTGACAACATTTAGATAACAAAATTTGGGAGACCTCTGAGCAGGGTGGGTGCTGGATTAAATAAAAATGGCACAATTTGTATGCATTTAGCCCGTGCTAAATGCATAAAAATTGTGCCATTTTTATTTGATGTGCTGCGTAACGTCATTGCAACACATTGCAAAAGGCGTGGGCATTGTCGATATGGCTTCGAGATATGAAATTAAATTCTTCCGTCCAGCTTTTGTTAAATTTACATGTGTGCGTAATATATATATATTTTTTTTTTTTTTTTTTTTTTTTTTTTTTTCCCCCCCTCGCCGGAGCACCAGCTGAGTCTTCTCCATCCCATCAGTGATGCTTGATTCAACTTCCCTTCTGTACTACCTTCACAAATATCAACAGCGCAACTGGGTTGTAGGTTGCCAGGTTGAGGTCACAAATGGGTTGAAATTTGTATGATGTGTCGATTGTGCGAGTAGGATGCGTTTCATACAAGATCTGGCAATACAAGACGTGTAATTTTTGATGACACTGATACTGCTGCAAAGATCAGTGTATAAAAGCCGAATAAAGACAAAAGAATGATGATAGTCTTACTTTGGGCAGATGTGTGAAAGGCTTTCGCTGCAGATGGCACATGAGTGAATGGGCACTTGAGAGTAGGCTTGGAAAATTTCACAAGAACAATCATAAAGATGTAGGTAAATGTGAACCAGCTCACTAATAACTCTATATGCTGGTGTGTTCTTGCTGACTGATTTTGATTGACTGAACAACATAAACAAAATGAGCTATCGGCGTCAATGTAGGTGGAGCTCCAGGTAACACCAACCGATGACGTAGACCAATGGCAGAGAGATGTTAAGCAGTCAGTTAGAAGTTTTCCTAAAATTTTGCGCAGGCGAGCTGTTACAAACCATCGAAATGAACACAAAAAGCACTAAATTTAGCCAGATTTTCATTCTTTGATTTCGTATGAAGTATATTTATTTTTGAAGTAGTCAATATTAAGCCAAATGCTATCGATTGAGCTTAACTTGTAATGAATCCAGAATATTTCTTTAAGAAAATTTTAATTTATGCTGCTTTTTATGTACACAACCAGTCAAGAGTTTGGACAGACTTGGTTCAAAACCCATTCAACTCTTTGTGTGGAACAGAAAATAAAATGTGTTAATGAATATCTCAGTCCATCATTTCACAGTGCACAAAGTGTTTATGCAAGAGCTTGCATCGTTTTAATGCTTCAGGTTTTCTGGTTGTTTCTCACCAAAACCTACTGGATGTATATACTGTGTGTTTTATGTATATCTGACACATGCAAGCACTTTATCTTCAGATTATGGACACATTCTTTATTCAACAAATTTGTTCTCTGTACATCACACATTAAGGATAATTGGAATCATATTATGATGTCATGTGTATTGCAATGTGGTTCTTCATTTGATGTTTTGATGTGGTTCCAATGACATCTTGCACTATCTCTTGTGGTGAATGTGTTTGATTAATGACCTTGGGCATCTATAAATGGCATCTGGTATGCTGATCTCACCCTTTTACCACATAGTTAGGAAGAACTCAGACCCTCAACTTTTAGTTTTAATCACCAACTGTCACACACTGGCTTTGTGTTTAGTGGGTTCTGACTGCCTAAAGACAAACCGAAGTTAAATCGCAGCCTATAACGCTGCGTGAGAGGTATGGAGACCCAAAAGGTGGGTGAGCTGCTTTGACTGTGTCCACCCACTTGGATGCATACCGGTGCAAGTTAAATGGCAGTGACGGTCTCAGGAAACTTCCTAAAGTGAGCATAATTTTGCCCCTCAAAATCCTGTCTTTGTTCTGGCAGACTTTCTGTTATCACTTATGGAAAAATAAGGCCACACATGATGTGGGTAATGCTTTTGGTGTGGGTATTGCCATAAAGACTGGCAAGTCTCGTATAAGTGCAAAACATAACATACTCCATTTTGATTATGTCTGCACTTTAATCACATAGCAACAAAAGTTAATTGAACGTGGGGAGACGGCTTTTATCTCTTAAACCGTTGTGTATTTTCAAGAACTAGCAATTCGTTCCGTCAGTTAGTTCAGCGTTATTACCAAAATACTGGACTTTCAATTAAAACACTACTTTTTTTTTAATGCAATATAATTCGGAGTGGTCAATCAGGGCCATGTATGTGGTTTTGGAGGGTAAAACATTACAAATTAAGCTTACATTGTGTCCGTCTCTTCAGATTGACTCTAGAACTTGGCTAAATCTCAAGATTAAATCAATCTTGATGATAAAAGGCCAGAAATTAGCATGACAAAGAAAGCTCTTGCTCTGATCTCCATCTGGACTTGGGGCTGTCAGTCATTTTTGCACACTGTTAAAATACAACCCTTTTATACTCTAATACACTTAAAATTCTCCCATTTACTTACCCTCATCACATCTAAGATGTGTATGACATTCTTTCTTCTGCTGAACACAAACAATTTAAGAATATCTCCACTCTGTAGATCCATACAATGCAAATGAACTCCAAAAACACCAAAAAGGAGATAAAGGCAGTATAAAAGCAATCTAGAAGACTCCAGTGGTTTACTTAATGTGTTCTGAAACAACAATCCAGTTGATTTTGGGTGAGAACAGACCAAAATGTAACTCTTTTTCATATTACATCTTGTCATTGCAGTCTCTAGGCACAATCATGATTTCAAGCTCCATTACACTTCCTAGCATTTGTCACATGCACAGAGTGCTAGATGTTGCAATAGGCAGTGTAATCGAGCTTGAAATCATGATCACCAAGGAGACTGCCGTCAAGATGTACAGTGAAAAAAGGAGTCATATTTTGGTCTATTCTCTCCCAATACCAACTGGATGGCTTCAGAAGACCTTGATTAAACCACTGGAGTCTCATAGATTGCTTTTTTGCTGTATTTATCTACTTTTTGGTGTTCTGGTCACCATTCACTTGCATTGGATTGATCTACAGGGTTGAGATTCTTCTAAATATCTTAATTTGTGTTCAGCAGAAGAAAGTCATGCACTTCTTGGATGGCATGAAGGTGAGTAAATGATGAGTGAATTTGTATTTTTGGGTCAACTAACCATATAAGGTTTCCATTTCAAGCCTGTTCATCAATGTCCTTTTACATTTAAAGTGCTATCATACTATTATCTTTGAATGGTTACCTAAGCAAGCAGTATGTGAAATAAGGAAGGCAAATTTATTTCTGTGGCTTATGGATGTTACTGGCATTATTAATAGCATATTATAAACCCCAGAGGGGTAAAAAAAAAAAAAAATAAAACTTTATAACCAGGGTCACTGGAATCCGCAAATCAGAGGAAAGTCCATTCAATTAATTAAATCCTGTAAACATATTTCCTACATGGTGTTGAAGTCAGATTACTTATGATTTAAATTAGTCTTTCTGAGCCACTGAAAAGTGAAAACTAGATTCTGGCTTGAGTCACACCCTACCTGCTTGACACTACATATTTGTTAGAACAGTTGTTTAAACCACCTTGTTATTAATATTACAGGACTAAAGCTGCTTGGCCCAAATGATTGCTTCATTTATTTGGTTTTCACTGTCCAGACTAAGCGAAGACAGTCAATAGGAACCTGTGGATATTCTATACTGCATATTAAAATAGATTCTTAATTGAACTCTTTTAGTCCTTTTAATATGGTCTTCTTGCCTCTGCAGGTTTCAACTTCTGAACAAAGTTTTCTCCAGTTCTCTTAATTAGCTAGACATGGTAGAATTGTGTCATCTTATTTAAACTCTTATTTTACATTTTCCTTTTATTGGCTAAACTTGAAGTTGTATTGCTATCAGTATTGGGTGTAATCTGATTATAAAGTAATTACTGATTACATTGTAGTAAAGTAGTGTTATGCATTACATTATAAATTATTGTAAACTGATTACATTTGCTGGCTTTTAAGTACATAACTTGGGTTATACATTTCTAAATTAATATTATTTGTATATAAACCATTTAAAATTAAAATCAATGTAGGCCTACCTTTGTTTGCATTTGTGACCGCTGATGGTACAATGATAGTGAACGTGGAAATCTATACATTATTTAAAATCATTGAGTGAAAAAAAAACAACTCTTCTGTGAAAAATTATTTAATAAAGTTGAAATCAAAGTAATTTGTAATTTGATTACTTTTCATGTAGTAATAGGTAAAATAATCAAATTATAATTTTAGAGAAGTAATTTGTATTGAATTGGATTCTGAGTAACTTACCCAACACTGATTGCTTGGGAAAACTCAAACAGTTAAAATGTTAATTGGCCGGCATTTGCATTTTAATTGTGAAGTGTGTAATTTCTGTGCTTCTAGCGTCACCAAACAAAATTAACAATATTGATTGTTTTCAAACGGTTTTCCCGGACACTCCACCTGTAGT
Organism: Moxostoma hubbsi; assembly: GCA_032164185.1. Classification (NCBI taxonomy): domain Eukaryota; kingdom Metazoa; phylum Chordata; class Actinopteri; order Cypriniformes; family Catostomidae; genus Moxostoma; species Moxostoma hubbsi. The sequence continues at coordinate 19,832,120 of JAVLUX010000033.1, forward strand.
CCATTATTGCACAAACAAATAGTGCTGCCACAAACTCAAGGGACTGGTTGGGTCAATATATCTATGACATGCTGCAGGCTCCTCAAACATGGCAATGTTTGGTAGCGCCACAGTGTCTACACTTTTTGGGGAAATCAAACTAAGAATGGCTTACTTATAGTAGACTTTGCATATTAAGCTGAGATAGGAAGTATTTTATTATCCAAATAAATGACAATTTGCTTTAAAAAGCCATTTTCTGACAACTGTACAAGTGATCTTTTCCATAACATTGCCCACTTAATCTCTCTATATTTGACTATGTACTTGAATGTTGATTTCACAGTGAATTACCTCTTAAGGCTGATGTTCGAAAACTTTTTTACAAGGTTTTTTTTTTTTATTGCTTAATGTAGAAGGAGATGACGACGTTGGTGCTTATCATATTTTCCCCATGAAATTTTGTTGTTTCTTCAAAAAAAAACAACAAAAAAAAACAATTTCATGCAGGTGTGAATAGTCTTTTACCATAGGTCTAGGAAAAAAGGTAGTGCGATTATGTTACTGACCCCTGCACAGAGAAATGTCCATTTGAAGTTGCCTCTACATATTTTTCTGGTTGACAGATCAGAGCAACCGAGCAGAAATCAAAAGTGCAACTGCTTTGATGCTCTGGGTATGCTTCAATTTTCATCACTAAACAAACTTTTGAAAATACTTAACTGAAACATAGTACATTTTAATGATTTCAAATCTCAGCATGAAAACACTACAAGGTTGCCTTAGTCTGTTTTGGTCTTTTTAAATTTTATCACGCACTGACAAGCAAAAACATCAACAGATGATGTATGATATGTTAGATTTGCCAAGATACACAGAAAAGCTGGGCAGTAATGGAAATTTAAATAGCTGGAAAGAAAAAAAAAAATGTCTTTCATCCTTCACTGCTCAGTGTTGTTGTTTTTTTTTAATAATCCAAGTTTTGTATTCCAAAGCATTTTGACACCCATGTTCTGCCCCGAAATAAATTAATAGCTTGAAAATCATACTTAACATTGAGATATCAGGTTGAACTATCAGCATCTTGACAACATGCTTCAATAATCCCCCATTAAAACTATACATTACTTAAATTACATATTATCTGCCTCTTTGGATTTTGATTAGTTCAAAGGAACTTAATAGATTTTAAATTGAGAGAAATTTATTATTTTATATAAATCATTGGTGTCTCTGGGACCCAAAATACAATAACAGTAAAGGCAATCTCTACAGAACATGAGTTAAAATGAGGGTACTTTTCCAAATCTACACAAAATTGGTCTAGCAAAAGGGCTGGAATTGGAATTCAAATGAGACGTGATCATTTTAACCAACAATTCAAGATGATATACTGTTAAATAATATTTTCCGGCCATGCAGTAGGAATGTCACAACTCAAGGAGCTTATAGAATTCCTGAGCACCAACTGTGAGGTGCTTTCATTTCTTATTCCATAAACACAACCTATTGAAGGATGAGGCACGCTCAATTTAGCTAAGTGAGCAGTCCCCCTTTCCCTCGCCTTTCTTCAAGAATCATCTCCCATTGTGTTGCCACTCCCAGAAATAGTCCATCACGCTCTGGCTAACACTCAAGATTCTGAGAACTTTCCATAACGGTTTTTGGTTTTCCAATGCCTTGGGGTACAAAAACCAATACACTGGTATACAAAAGTTGCCAGGACCTGTTTATACTACTCTCTCTGTGTGTGTGTGTGTGTGTGTGTGTGCGTGCGCGCGTGCGTGATACACTGGCAGCCAAAAGTTTGGAATAATGTACAGATTTTGCTCTATGATTATGGAAAAGAATTGTTACTTTTTATTCTGGATTTAATAAAGTCTGGACATTAATAATTTCAAAAATTGCTATTTGAATTTGAAAACAATTTCAGAACTTCTATCATCTTTCAAAGAGATCTCATCAAAAAATTCTCCACACGCAACAATGAGAGCTTTGCAGATCCTTGGCATTCTAGCTGTCAGTTTGTCCGGATGCTCGGGTGACATTTCACCCCACGCTACCTGTAGCACTTGCCATAGATGTGGCTGTCTTGTCGGGCATTTCTCACACACATTACAGTCTAGCTGATCCCACAAAAGCTAAATGGGGTTATGAATCATAACACTCTTTTCCAATTATCTGTTGTCCAATGTCTGTGTTTCTTTGCCCACTAACATTTTCTTTTTTGTTTTTCTGTTTCAAAAGTGGCTTTTTCTTTGCAATTGTTCCCATAAGGCCTGCACCCCTGAATCTTCTCTTTACTGTTGTACATGAAACTGAGCGGGTAGAATTCAATGAAGCTGTCAGCTGAGGACATGTGAGGCATCTATTTCTCAAATTAGAGACTCTGATGTACTTATCCTCTTGTTTAGTTGTACATCTGGCCTTCCACATCTCTTTCGGTCCTTGTTGGAGCTAGTTGTCCCTTTGTCTTTGAAGACTTTAGTGAGACACTTGTATGAAATCTTCAGTTTTTGGAAATTAAGCATTGTATAGCCATTATTCCTCAAAACAATGATTGACGGACGAGTTTCTAGGGAAAGCTGTTTCTTTTTTGCCATTTGACCAAATATTGACCATAAGACATGCCAGTCTATTGCTTACTGAGGCAACTCAAAGACAATGTTAAGCTTCATATAACAAACCAAATAGCTTTCAACTGTGTTTAATATAATGGCAAACGATTTTCTAATACTAAATTAGCAATTTATCATGATTACTCAATGATAAATTGTTGGAGTGATGGCTGATTGAAATGTGGCCTGTCTAGGTTTGATCAAATGACTTTTGCAATTAGTGATGGTGCTGTTTTTTTGACCTGACTATAATTTACCAAAGTGGCATTCAACTGATCAATGTACCGAATTCCTTTCGAAACATCAAAATCTGTACATTATTCCAAACCGTGTGTGTGTGTAAAAATATTGTGTGTATTATGTTAATATTAGTTTATTTTAATTTATATAGTGTAAGACCAGAAAGTGGGACTGAATTAGGTGGTGTGGGATTGGGGAATGATCCAGGTCAGACTCGAACCGGAGCAAAGAGCTGTGTTAAGTCATGAGTGAGTGCAGGGCCCACACTGCACCATAGCTTTTATACAATTTTATGTTTTCAGTGTTCCCTAAATAGTTGTCTGTTTTACAAATTCACTCAAAAACCAATAACTTTTGCGCCAATGGAGAAAAATTAAAGAACGGTATTATTTAAGTTTAACACCTGACTTAAACCTAATCATGATTATAATAGGCATATCACTGTTGTGTTACACAGAAGAGAAACATCTGGGTTTTGAACAAGCATTCATATGCTTTTCCCTAAGTCTGACCCCAAACTCAAATCTCAAACCTAACCATGATTTTAATAGGTGAATAACCTTTGTGTTGCACAGAGAAATAAAATGTGACCTGGAACGAGATGATGGAATGTATTACATAATATTGATGTTTGTTTGTTTGTTTGTTTGTTTGTTTGTTTGTTTGTTTGTTTGTTTGTTTTTCTCCTCCTCAAAGTGTTTTATAGGAGGTTAGTTAGACTTGTATGCCTGTATTGTATTTTAAATTCTATTTGTTGATTGGTTGGTCTCTATGGGAATAAAATATTTTACCTTTTTCGTATGAGCCAAGTCATATGATATTATGATTTTGCTATCTTGTACAAATTATGAGTGGTCACGAGACCTTGTTGGTCTGTATTCAGCAGTCATTGAAAATGTACTTGCAGTAGACGTATATGACATAACAATGTAGAACTCTGTCTAAGAGCCTTCATATTGTAAAAACAATGACTAAGCTGTGCGGCATTTACAGACTAATAGTATTCTGGAAAAAATTAGCTCTGTGTGACATTGTTAAAAACAGTGGTCATTTATGCAGCATACTATCAACAAGCCCTTTAGACAGGTGTTGAGGAGGGCATGATTAATGGAGGCCTTGTCTGTTTGACATCCTTTTTCCTTTTACACTTCATAGCCTGAGCCCACAACAACTCAGGACCTTTTGCCTTCCCAGACAGGATGGAGAAATTAATGTGGGTAGTGGCCACAGAGGGTTGACCATGCTAGTTAGTTATGCTGGATACTACCTAAATCTCTCAAGAAGACATTACCTGAATGTTTGGCCACCTCTCAGAGACTCAACCCAGAGCTCTTTGCATCTTGTGAAAAGTTTAGCTGCTTTTCAAAATGCCAATTTGAAGCAGATATTTATTGTAGTGTTTACTAAAACACATGTCGATGATTCGCACATCTGTGTACCAACTGATAAATTATGTGAGATCTGAAGTCGTGCCGTGGTGCGCGAGAATGCAATGTATGCGTGAGAGCGTGTCGTTGGCTTTCAATTAAAGGTCATGGTTACTAAAATGCACTTATATAAAGCATGAAAGTAATTGCTTTTTTCCCTTTTCAGACTTTTCTCTGCACACTTTTTTTTGTTGTTGTTGTTGTTGTTGTTTTCCTCCAGAACAAGGCATCTTCCTTCTAAATGTTGTCACTGAGGTTATTTTTGGCTAAACTGGGATTCCATCATCTCCAAATCGGCTTGCTGTCCTACAGACAGCCAGTGGCCAGAACAAACTTTCAAATTATTTTTGGTATGTGTTGACTTGTTGAGGTCCAAGAATATTTCTGGAGCTACTCCATGTTTTCCTTATTTTTGCAGGAATGTCCCTGCTTTTATTCTGAAAAATTTCTGATATTAACTCAAAAGCATTGACACTGAAAATCAGTACCTCTTGTGCTGCTTGTTCATTTTTCATGGAGAAAATGCAAGGTTGGTAATGCTTTGTGTTGTCAAAACCCTTTTGGGAACCCTGCTGATACTCAACTTAAACCAGCTTAAGCTGTTTGTCATGTCTTTGCTGGACTGTTGGCTGGTTTTAGAGAGGTTCTGGGCACTTTTCAGCTGGTTTAGCTAGGAGGCCTGCTGGTCTTCCAGCCTGACCAGCTGTAAATTGGCCATGCAGTTGAGCACCTGCTTGGACAGGCTGGCAGACCAGGTTAATCCTGTGTGTGTGTGTGTGTATGTATATATATATATATATATATATATATATATAAAAACCAGCCTGAGCTGGCTTTAACTGGTCACTTTGCTGGTGTTAGAGGGGTTTTGAAAACTTTTGAGCTGGTCATGCTGGGAGACTAGCTTAAACCAAGTAGGACCAGCCAACCAGCATGAGCTGGTTTAAGATTTAAATTTTTCTCTCCATGGAATTTATAGAGAAACACTCATATGTCCCACTGAGATGTTAAATACATTTAGATTTAACTATTTTTAGGGTTTGTCTCTATTGGAATAAAACTAACTTTTAACAGCAAAGGGGCCAGAAAATGAAGTGGAGAGTGGGTGGGTGTCTTTTCTGAAGCTTTTTTTGTCCCTCATTTGTCTTGGCATTCCCTATAAGCAGATTCTCTTCTGTTTACCATTGGCTTTGGTCAAACATTCAACCTGTATGGTCTTTTAAACAGAAGAAAACTTTCCCTCTTTAAATTCAGTACCAATTCACACTCTCTTCCTTTTCAGGCCTGTATGCAGCTAAGGTCTTCCATTTGCTATAACTTGCAGTGACCCTCAGCCAACCAAATCTGGAGTTATTTCTGTAAGTCACCTAAATGCCCCCATTTGTGTCAGCAGTGCAATTACCTTGCCAAATACTGTACTGCCGCAGGATATTTTGCTTTCCCAGTCATAAACAATGACAATCACTCTGTGGGGGTCTACACTTTGCCATGTGTGCGTTTGCAGTCTGTGCAAGCAGAATCTGCTCTATTTAATATGGCAAAAAGAAGCTCATGCATTTTAATGTGTTTTTTGGCGTCAGGCAAGAGGGAGCGAACACAAAACAAGAGGAAGGCTGTTTATTGTAAAGCGTTAACTCATGTCGAGAAGAAAGGAACTGACTTGAGAGGCAGTGACTGTGTTTTAGCCTTGGTTTGCAGGGGCAAGATGAAAAGTTGCTGTCCTAAAGTGCTCAAATGACAAATGCAAATTACATTCATTCTTCTGTGAAAAATGGTGACCGAGGTTGTCAGGCCCTAATATTTGATCCAATATCTAATTTTGTGTTCCACAAAATAAAGTAATACAGGTTTGGAATGACATAAGTTTAAATAAATGGTGACAGAAGTGAACTAGTAGTGAACTAACCCTTTAAATAGGGTTGTGAGAGCTCTTTAGTCATAGCTGAGTATTTGTCTTTGTTCATGCTCAGATACAATGTAAAGTCGAGTCCCGACAGATAAGACCCAAGATTGATGCAAGTGTTCGCTCTGTCTTGATTTAGACTCAATTATATTTCAACAGTCTGCTTTGAGAGCCTTGACTTATCCAAGATCCTATGTTGCTACACAAATGCAAAGTCAAAGTTCACTGGTGCTTCTCACAGCTCTGGCAATGCATGATAGTGGTGATGTTATCCCGTAATGAGAACAGAGCAACCCACTGACATTTACTAGAGAAATTTAAACCATAGAAATGGCATGCAGACGTCATCAAACACCTTGTTTGGGCTTTGCAATATTGCAATGGCACATACAGTTCTACTTAAAGCTTTATTAATGATCATATACTCCTTTCAGTTCCCTTTGTTTTAATGTAGCGTGCACATGACAATTATGTCCATCGGCTTGGCTTGGATGCAGCCCCACCACATATGTGTTCAGTTGCTTTTTCTATCCTCACCAGCTCTGGAACCAGTGAGTGATTTGAGTACATTGGCCTTGTCAGTCAACGGCAGTTCAATGCACCTCTCAGTTCAGTTGGTTCATGCTTTGGCATAAACTTGCACCATCTCAAGATGGGGGATCCAAATTGCAGGAAAAGCCCTGTGTCTGCTGATGGTCTGGGTCGTGTATGTCTTTGACTCAGACAGCACACCCATGGACCTTCCACAGTCTGTTAGCTGACCTTCTGATGGGTGTTGCAGATAAAATTGGAAAGCACGTTCTTGATCTGGCAAGCTCTAATCTGATTGGCTAACTTTAACTCAACTTCCGGGAGTAAATGCACACAGGGTTTTTGTATCAGTTTGTCTTGAAACAAGGTTGTGTTTACATTTACAGGTCAATACATAAAGCACTTAAGATTTAAATGTATTTGCTATAGTTTGCCAGGTTAGTGGCATCAAATCTTTAACAGATTTTCAGAGTTTGTATTAAGTGACATTTCTGTGTTTTTCTATGCAATCATGCACAAATAGTGAAACTATTTTCCTCACGACATTCAGTTATTATGATTTATTAACCCTAAACCTGCCCTAAACAATCATGTAAAAGCAAAACAAATTGTGGTTGGTCTCTTTACATGCTGGCCAGATGGACTCTTCCTGTCTCAGTGAGTGTTCTTGGCCAAAATATGCTGCATTGTGGGCCAGAGCATTTCATATTTAAGTCAATTGTATGGCTATGCAACACTAAGATCATGTTGGCAGCAATAACTGTGGACAGTGCTGGCTGGCAAGCAGTTTGAAGATATTCAAAGGCAGATGATTTTCACCATAAGGGTATGTTATCTAAAAGAGTTGGAGAAATGCTGGTGAGTAACTTGGCCTGCTGTCAATGCCATATGTTCTCGGCAGTGTGGTGATGTGAATCCAGCAGGCCTTAGTTTTAGCTGTTCGTGAAGGGAGCTGTTTGGGTCCAATGATGATACATGTGCGCACACTAGTAATCCAATCTAAAAACTGGGTGGTCGCTAATTTGCCATTTTAAATGTATATTCCTCTGAAGCCATGTCGCATCTGTCTAGTACCATGGCTACTTCAGCCCTAATTTCATGAGTGACAATGAGCCGTTGGCTTTGGAGTTACTCAAGTGCAAAGGCTTTACAACAGACGTGTTCACCACAAGTGCGAATCAGCAGAACGGATTACATAGCTGCTTTAGAAACACTTGGTAAATCAGAGTGTTATCGGCTATGTACTCAACCTGAGAATCTAAATCTTACAGAAAGCTTGAATCTCGCTGTGCTTCCACAGCTTGAATTAATAAACGGAACAACATTTAGATGCACCAGGTGTAATCAGTATATTTGGTCAAATGTCTCCCCAGTAAGAGCTGGGCTGTTTACAGTTGCCAAACAATGTGGCATTAACATAGAATTGATCTGATGTGTGGTCAAAGATGTGGGCATAATATCTATTTCACAACAGCTTTGTGGCTCATCCAATCAGAATTTGGAGTCTGAACATTTTAAGTCTGAAGATTTAACTGGTAAAATATGTGAAAATTAGAGAAATATTATTTCTCTTCCAGAGTGTGATTTCAGTGCTATTTCCAATAGCCATATAAATTAAGTATACTGGTTTCAAAAATTCAGATATATCATTGTATATTAATCTATTTCGAACATTTATATGTACATAATTATTACCGAAGTTGAATGAACAGGAAAAACTAGCAGAAACCAAGAGTCGTCATATGTACTTGATGGAAATGCTTTCCCATTTTAAGCCTACTGCACTAGTGTACCGGTTTACATGAAGATGACTTCAACTGATATGTTGCTATAATTTCCCAATGTGGTAACTTGAACAAAGCTTAGTGATTATTTTATTTGTGTTCAAATCTTAAATGTCCATTTTATAAAATATTTAATCATTGAGTCTGCATGCACAGAAATGGGAATAGGTTAGCCATCTGTAGGCTATAGCAAAGAGGATGTGCAGTACAAAAGAATTGCTTTATTATATGGCTTACTATATAGGACTTAGTAAGCCATATTGTTTTCTTTGCATAGAATGCTGATCCACGTGGGTGACAAAAAAATCTTATTCTTGGCCTCAGCTAACCATTAACCCTTGCTGTCTAAATGGGCTTTCTGTGAAACAGCTGAAGACCCAAATGTGCTCCATGATAGCTAACAGAGAACAAGCAGTACTGTGACATAAGGATCATGTAGTAGAAGAACATTGTCAGATGTAGTTGCACTCATCTAAAGCAGTCAGTTATTTTCTATACAACATTTGATATCAAAGCTAGGGAATAGCACAATTAAATATAAACCTGTATTGATCTATTTTTGGGTGAACTATTACTTTTAAGAAACATAGCTTCTCAATCTGGTCACCCTTATAGAGTTTGATTGGCATGAGTATGAACGTAGATGGCCTTTTTCCATTCTTAGCAGAGCACAACATATACACAAATCTCAGATTCCATGACTGGGTTGGGCAATAATTTAAAGTTGATGGACATCCTGAGATCTTCACTGTTAGTTTTGTGAAGGCTAGGTAAAGTTTAAATTAAGTTCACCAAGTGGTCCAGAAGGCCCTGAAGTCGCTTCGTATAGAGCGGGAAGATTGCAATTCTGCCTTGTGTCTAAAGTATATGAGTAAAAATATTAGGCTCTGAGCTTGTTATATTGGACAGGACAGCTTGCTGTAATTGCTCAAACTATAATGTGCTTTTATATTTTTGCTGACTGCTTTTCCCAACCTATGTTGTCATGGACAATAAGCCGCAGTTGATCAACATCCTGAATTTCTCATGATTTCCCTCTTAATTCTGTGGTGCATCAATGTCCAGACCAGAAAGGGGAATTTTACTTGTCATGAAGGGAAGCATTAGCAATTGAGGTCTGCACTGTCTTCCAGCCTGCATTTATTCCTAGGTACTGTGTCCAAACATGCAGAATCAGCCCTCCACATCGGTGGAAGGAAATCACTTGAAAAGCAAGCATTCTGGCTGACTGCTATCTACAATGAAGAATTAAAGTAAACAAGGATGATATCATTACTTTTTTTTTAATTTTTACTAGATAGCTGAAAACAGTGGGCATCAAGATGTCATGTAATACAGACTACAGGAAATGCATTTTTATAAACTATACACCCTAACCCAAAACTCCAACCCTAAATGTCAATGGAGTAAAAATGCAATCTTAAGTGAGTCCCACACTGGACACGTCTGGCAGATGAGACAAAGTATCCTAAAATTCGAAATCATTGCTTGCGTTTAACTGGACACAGTGTCCTATAGATGCTTATGACTAGAGAACCTGAAAAGTAATGAGATACGATGCAACCAAAGTGAGATGCTCAAAGCATCCATCTGATGCACGATTAAACCAACAATTAAAAATAGCATAGACAGTATTGGGCCAAAAAAAAAGTTGTATTCAATTATATAAACGAACATTATTTTGACTTTTCAATACGCTTTAATAAAAGACACTGGGAAATGTTTCTTGGCAGCAACTCTGCAGAATTTGGTCAATGTCAGAGTGCCGGAACATTCAATGTCAAGATCCTGTGTGATCATGTTGAGAACATTGAGAATTACCTACCAAATTATCATCTCTTGAACAACTGAGGAACACAGGAACTGATAATTAGAGTTGTGAATTGTCCTTCTATCTAGCATGGAGCACAGGTTTTGGCTCTGTGAGGCCAGACAGTTCTTCCTTCATACATATGCAACATCCTGAGAAAGAAGCTTGGCTGAGTGTCAGGGGAGCACTACAAAAGATGGTGCTTGACAAGAGGCTGAGCTCCCTGCCAGCCAGAAGGGTTACAAAGTGGAACAGAGGCCCCAGTAATGTTTGCTAAGATCTGAAGCTGTTCTCTAAAGCACTATTTACATTTCATTCACTTGCACAGCTGAAAAGTACATAGTCTCTTTTTTTTTTTTTTTTTTTTTTTTCTTTTACCTCCCACTTCCACTGTCCTTCCCTTTTTTCTCTTTGACTCTGCAAGTTGTATGCTGCCATTTGGTGAAAGAATGTGTACCAGAGGAAATTATGTGGTCTAATGGGATTATTAGTTTTTTTTTTTTTTTTTTTTTTTTTTTTCCAAAAGGATTTCTCACACCAGTGGTGTGCATGCAGGATCACCCTGTGGGCTTTTTCTTTTGCAGACAGATCAGGAAAATTTTTTTTTAGAATGCCCATTCGGCTGGCAGAGTTCCACTGCCATTCATGATGCTGTTATTGCACAAGCATACAGGATGTTATGACAACTATAAAAGGTTGCTTTGAGTTATAGGGGAACAAATGGATTTTATTCTGCATTTGTGAAATGCTTTTTTGGGTCAGGTTACATCACATTCAGTGTCATTCGAATTCACAACACGCAATATGACACCAAATTCAAATGAATGTTTATGGATGGTTTCAGATGAAGTTCTATGAACAGTAGCCATCCTGCTGAGATTAACCTGATCCAGGTCAAGCTCTCGGTCCTTAAACGGAGGGCATTTCTCAGCTTCTTGTGGGGGATAGTGACTGTCAGTGGGGGTTAGAATAGAATTTGTCCCCTCACAACCTGGCTTTTTTATGGCTGTCAAGAGGTTCCTCTCGTCACTGTTGACTTCCTTTGTTTAAAAGGGCACCCAATTAGCACGGAGATGATAGTAGAGTTTCATCATTGCCTTTTAAAATTTAGTGGGTTTCCTGCTCATTACACACTCATACATACAATAAAAATCTGAAAATAGCCCTGGCTTCACTGTCAGAGTGGATAATGCCAAGGTGTGAATTATGGCTAAAGCAAGCATATCCTCTGAATGTATTTTAAGCAGAAAGGATTGATGACCTGTTCTGATAAAAGTTATGATAAAAGCACAATGCTCCAAAACACAGAGGTATTACTGGAATTTGCACCTGTTGCAGAGCAAGAACAGGCAATCTTTCTGAATGTCCTAAAAAGATGACCTCTGCTGGCCGAGGCAAAGTAATTTATAAGCGACTTATCGAATTTTTATTATTATAATAAAAAAAATGTTGGCTCTACCAAATGGTAATATCAGTAACAATGTTGGGTTACTTAACTAAAAGTTGTGATGTTACAAACTGAAACATTTTCAGGACCATTTTTTAAAAAAAAAATTACACAATAGTGTTGCTTTTCCAGTAACAACTTACATTTTCCAACAAGTAGCATTGGCATTTTTTTATGTGTGTGTTCAATCACTGTGTAGCGTGGAGGAGGGCCAGGCCGGAATGATGCATGCCCAGACCACAATCAGCCTGATGAGGCAAGGGATAAAGGCAACCGGACACGACAGTTCAAGAGAGTGAGAAAGAGAACTATGGCAGCTGCCGTGTGTGTGTGTGTGTGTGTGTGTGTGTGTGTGTGTGTGTGTATAAGTTTATCATTAAACTTTATATTGTCAAGTCGGTTCTTGCCGCCTCTTTTCCCTTGTAACCCCTTTACATTGATGCCGAAACCCAGTAGGGAGGAGGGATGCCCGTCGTAGAGTCCTTGACACTGCCGTCCACTCAGGGGAGCGCCACTGCCATCCGCCGGGGGACAGCGTAGTCCGACCGCGGGGAACGCCCACCGTCCGTGAGGGGAGGAGGGAATCAACTCCCTGACCGCCTGGAGCGATAGGGCCGCTGCTAATCCGCTCCTTTAGACAGTCCATGTAAATAAACCAGCTTAATAAATGTTTACTTTATATTTAGCTTTGGGAAATCAGATTTTTTTTTTAGTGAATCGGTTCTTTCGGATGGTCCATGTAAATGAACAAGTTCACAAATGATTAGCTGATTCACTTGAACCCCTTGCATTCTTAAAGGTAGTTTGCCGCCTTTTAAATATTTATGAAAATTGTTGGTGTTTTAACATTTATTTCAATTCAGTTTTATAAGATGGGGTGTTTTATTAGTGTATACCAAGAATTACATACATTTATTGAAATTAATAATGGTTCTGCTACAGTAATGCTCTCGCGTGGGGGGTTTATTTTTTTATTTTATTTTTTAATTTTTATTTTATTTATTTTTTTTAAATTGAAACCATGGTTAAACTTTAGTTACTGAAGTAACACAATGGTTAATTTCCGCTAGAGAATGTCCCCCTAATTAAATATTGCTTAAACTATCAGGATATATTGAATTCTGCTATCAAACTTATGGTTGCAGAATTAAATAATACTGTCTGACTGTTTAATGATTACATATTTTTTTTCTTTAAATTACTTCAATGTAGTTGGCTACTTTTTGTTAGTAGATTGTAGGTTTGGGATCAATGCCTTTTAATGCATCTATAATTTGAAGATTTTCCAGATGAATATTGATGTACAGTGTAGCAGGATATTTATTTATTTTTTCAGACCCATATAGGTCTGCTTGATGCACAACTTTATTTGTCTCTTTAGACATATTTCTCAACACAACTTTGGTAAAGTGTGAGCGGCAGTGTAAATGAAAGGGGACCACACACTGGACGCATCTGGCGGACAACATGGCATGCATTTTCTACAAAGGTATACGAACACACCACCAGGGATGTATGGGGGCTCCCCAGCCTGAGAGAACGAGGGAGGAATGTGGCAGGGCGGAGGGCGGGGCCGGGTCGTGATTATACACACCCGGTCCCTAATCGGGCAAATCAAGTCTCCGAGAGGGTTAAAGGTCACTGCTGAGGATGGTGCTGGAGAGAGAGATCGTTTACGGACATGTCCGTCGTGTGTGTGTGTGTGTGTGTGTGTGTGTGTGTGTTTGTCTTTTTTTGTTTGTTTTTCTCAAACTATTATTTATATTGTCAAGCCGGTTTGCGCAGCCTGCTTGCCCGTCTAAATCCTTCTTGTGGTGTCCCAACGCTATTATGCCAAGTCAAGTGGTTTTTAATGTTGTTCAACCATATACAGTTAGTACAGTACACAGCAATAGGAGACAACCTTCCTCCAGGACCATGGTGCTACATAAATCAACATAGGACTAACACAGAACCACATGAGACTACAAAGACTAAATTCAATTTCTACATAGTGCACGTGCAAACGTGTGCAAAAAGTATGGGCCAGACTGTTAAACCGAGGCCAACTGAGTGAGTTGGAAAGCATGCAACTGACAGAATGACAGCAGCGTTTGCCAATATTTCACTTTCATGAGTAAATCAAAATTTTCTGCAAGTCTTAGTTGAAGAACCCCCCCCCCCCCCCCAACCATCATTTCTTGTCATCTCACACAGAAGCGCGCGCACACTGTGACGAGGACCCTTAAACGTAGTCCTTCTCGGTGCAGCAGCTGTGTCCATTCTCTGAGAGGCCTGGGCACAGACGTCCTCTATTGTAGCACAGAGCCATAATGTCCCCTTTCCACTGCCCCCTTCATAAACAGCCAGGTGTGAGCGCTCTAAGAGGGGCAAGAGAGGGAGAGAAGGCAGGAGGGGTCTGTTTGGCACTCCTCACATCTATTTTCATACAAATTCCCGCTCTTGTTCATAAGAAGAGATCTTATAAACATTATAAATGCCCAGCAATGTGATAAAGCACCATGTTTGAGCAGTTTTTGTTTTCCGGTTGTACTTTGTGGTAATATTTTCATCTAAAAAAGGGAAACGTGCTGGAGGCTAAATTAAAGGGCTCCCTGCTCTCGTGCCAATAACAGATAGCCAGACCCTTGTCACTTCCTTTTCCTGAATGTTGAAATTAGAATTAAAATGCCATAGCCATTGGTGTTTCCTTTTTCCACTCCATTCAAACAGACATTTGCTTGTATGCCAGTAGGTGTTTTTATCAGTGGTTCTCAGCTGGTCTTGCTTCAGGAGGACCCAGATTAACATTTTAAATATATATTGCCATGAATTGCAGAGGACCAACAGATTTTAAAATTAACATGACATGGTCTGAATAGGAAACCTATTTTGGTTAGTCTATTGATATTCCTATCCTTACACTGCATATTTATATAATGGAATTGCATTTAATTATTTGTATTTAGCATGATTTTTGCCCAGGCCTTGCTGTTTATTACCCTATCAGAATAGACCTCCAAACCATTTTTCGGTAACCTGTTAAGAAGGTATAGTCTCTCTGAGGTTTCCCCTCTCCATCTGCATAATTCGTTATGTGTCAAGGCATTACATAATGCAGCATTGTGATTTTTGAGTCAATTGTCACTTTTGAAATGTCACTTAAAATCTCCTTTTATCTTTTCTTCAGTCCTGAACTCCCTTCTGCTCCTAAATTGTCCAACCTCAATGATGTATTTAGCCACAATCTTTTCATATCTTCTCCTTATCACTCCCCTAAGCAACCTCAAGGGTTGTGCAGGAGGTGAACGTTGTCAAGATGACTATCCACCCCACACACAGACAACCTTAACTCTCCCTCTCAATGACCTGCTGGTGGCATGCTTTTAGGGATTATACTCAACCAGCCATTTCAGAATGTTGAAGTGCAGACAGGGCCTCCTCAGATGAGGATTTGCCTTTTCTGTCTTGTTCCTGCCATTCACCTTTGGGCCTGAGAGGATTAAACTACGCTTCCGGAAGCAGAGCATTATTTGTCTGGGATGAGATGGCCAGGGGAAGTAATTGGGATCTAGTGATCCCTAAAGACGAAGGTAAACTATTGGATTTGATGCAGTTTTGGAAACTTGGCCTGCTGAAACTTTTTACTTTGACATGCTCTGCGCAAACCAGACCAGATTAAACAAGCAATTCCCATGCTGAGAATTTTGATTCTAACTGTTGGACCAGCATTGCCATGTTCACCATAAACATATAGCCATGAATCTGGTGGTCCTATATTTATAGAAAAAAAATCAAAACGCAACACACTGTATACGGTGGTGACCAGCTTTATTTCAGCAGGGTTTAACTTTTTTGTAATATAGCAGATGCATCTGTCCAAATCGACATACAAATAAGGAACACTACAATCAATTTGTTGCTCTAGTGTCAAAAATATCTGCTTTATTGCACTGTCAAATAAAGTAGTAAAGATGCTAGATGAGTAGAAAGAAATTGCACACAAAAAAACACCGCATCTTTTAACCATGCAAGTATACCAACCACCTGCAACAATATAATACTCCTTAATTGATACTTTTACGCATATATATCATTGGCCTTCAAATTCCTCACCATTGCTTTTGGATAAACTTTTAGATTTAAAATGAATTGCTTGATTTCTCTTGGACTGTTCAATTGTGTTTATAGTGATGAATATCATTTATGTAAGATATGTATTTGACCTAGATATCAGATGTTGCTGCTCATTTATAGTCTTAGAGGATGGGAGGTTTCTTGTCATGGAGGAATTCCTTTCGGACTTCCGCAATACACTCTTGACAATGCACTGATTCAAAGTCTTGTTCCATAGGAGATAGTGAAAATTCACTCTAATGACCCTTGCTTGAGGTGCCGTTTCTGACTCTCTTGCAGCTGCTCCCCATCTGCTATAAATGCTAAATTAATATAGCTTTATTCTTACATGTGGGGTTCCCACGGACTAATAATTTACACATGCTGTCATGCTACACTGTGCTTTACTGTTTCTCGAGTGCTGAGATGCTGAGCAGTGACGTAGCCTGAGGGCACCAAGAGATCTTGAGATTCCTGAATGCCACGGAGCACACTGGGGTATGCAAACCCTTGGACAGGCTGGAAGATTGTCTGGCTGTCCCTTTCACTCAATGAGTCACTGTCATTGGTTGAGACAATGGCTTCAGTAAGTCACATGGGTTTGTTGGTGATTCAACCTGACCCAGAGGCCAACAGCACCACTGCAAAAAAAATAAAAATAGTTCTTATGTCACTCTAAAAATATCTGAACATCCTTAAAACAAGAAAAAAATTACTTGAGAAGCAGAATGGTATAATAAATTAAGTCTGGTCAATGCTTAAAACAAGAAAAAACAAATCTACCAATAGGGTAAGAACAATAAACTTGTTTTTCTTTTGAATCGAGGGTTTTCTTTTTTTCATTGGTACAGTTTTTCTTGTTATAAGCAATAAATGTTGCTAAAAACGAGACAATATCTTGTAATTTTGCGTGAAGTAAATGTAACTTTTTTTCTTTATTTTTTACTGTAATACAAGACAGAGATACTAGTTTAAAAAAATGTGCTTGCAGTGAAATCATTGTCTGGTGGTATGCTGCTAAAATGTTATTAGTCAGTGTTTTTTTTTTTTTCTCTCCTCTCTCTCTCTCTCTCTCGTTTTCCAGTAAAAACACCAAAAGATCTGTAAAATAATGTTCCAGTGGAGCATATGTTCCAGTGGAGCATTTAAGCATAAAATGTCCTAAATTTGTTAGATTTATGCTTGAAACGAGGGGGAAAAATAATTTGCCAATGGGCTAATAAAACCAAACTACAATACATTCTCTGAAAGAATCTTAAACTTCTGCAATTTTGCATCTCAAAGGTGTTTGTTTTTTTTTTTTTTTTTTTTTTAGGATGTTTAGATATATTTTACTCAAAACAGTCCCTTTGCAGCATATGTTATGAGTGTTGTGCAGATAACCGATAATTCACTTAAATAATACCCATAAATACCTCCTGCTATATTTTGTGTCTGTTTATGGCTCAGGGGGTTGATTTTTACAGCATTATCGTGTGTGTGTGGGGGGTGGGGGGGTTATTATTAAAACGAACCTCAATAGTTCAGTTCATTAGATTGCAGATGTGCGTTTCTGCCAAATTTGGAAAGTCATGTCTTGACTGTACTAATGTTTCAGATAACCCAATATAGTTAGCCATGCAGAAAGTTTCAGGCAAAATTTGGAGGCCCATATAGCAGAAACAGATGATGGCTCTGATAAAGACTCTATATTCAATTTCAAGCTCTACAGGCAACGAGGGCCTATGAAACCAATACACTATTTGAAGTGTTGGTCAATAAGTAGTCAATGCAATACCTTTACTGATTGCTTATGGCAACTATTAAGCAGAAAATTATTATTGCTTGGGATCTGGAGGCATTTATAGGTACTTTCATCCAAGAAAGTACTTGACAAGTGCTCTTAATCTTTCTGGCAAAAGGAACCAATCTGCGTAGTGGACAGTTCTGGACATGTGTGGACAATTAGCTTGAATTTACTGTAGCTTCCCCTGATATGAAATGCAGAATTGTTTCGTCAAGAACTAAAAATGTTGTGGTTTGTGCAACTGAGTCTTAGCTAAGCAGTTTAACAGCTATTAAAACATGAGTTAAGTCTCTGGAGAAATTCCCTCACATTAGCAGATCCATTAATGCTAGTCATTCAGTTCCAGTGAGGCGTGAATCCCCCTCTTCTCTCTGTAAAAATGACTGAGACTGATATGCAAATAATGGTTTAATGTAATTTAGCTTTGTAATTATAGGGTGAAATTACTGATTTAAGTCTTAGTGATTGAAGTTCCTCCCTATAGTTATTTGTTAATTTAGTGTCAGTGACACATGACACTTCTATGTATAGTGATAATTGCGTTAACTAGCTACAAGCTGTCACATCTCAAAGAACTCTGCTGACAATGGTGATGGTGTCTGAGAAATCAAAATAGTTCAATGCAATTGGTTTGCAATTAGTTACCTTTTGATCCATGTCAAGTCTGGGAGTCTGATGAATGGTAGGCTATTCTTTAATGTTTCTTAAATAGTTGTGTTGGGGTTTTGTTGCATCCAAAGTGAAAACCTTTGCTTTGTGTTCTGTGTTTGACACCCAAGCTTAGCATGTACACTGGCAATAAAGTCTTGGATATTTCAGGATGGTGAAGGTATTTCTCTTAGATCAATACATGCATGATGTCAAAGCATTAGGCAGCTGTCTTTATAGTCTTTGATCCAAAGCGCAGCTGCATTACACACATGCTTTTGGCACTCAAGAACGTGGAAGACGACACCATTTATGTTTAGGGCACACTCTTTTCTCCCCTCTCTCTCTCTCTCTCTCTCTCTCTCTCTCTCTCTCTCTCTCTCTCTCTCTCGTATCATTCTTGCGCGCTCGCTCTCTCTCGCTCACTCTAACTCTCTACCCCTGGCACAAAGACACCAGGTTTCATCCAAGCATAATGAACGAGACAAATGAACCAAGTAGCCCCCCTTGTCGATATGCATAAGGTTCTCACTGCATCTGTGAGCCTCATTTGGGATTGTAGATGGGAGCGGGCCCTTACAAGGGTTAATTCTTGCTGGGTTTGTCCTCTTTGTCCCTCACTCTCCACGTTGGGAAGGGGAACTTTTTTTGGATTTGCTCTACAGCCTAAGTGACCTCCTGCAGGGTCTTTGGACAGAAGATTGCATAGTATCCTATCCTATAGGCCTAGAAAACTCTTTATCCCAAAGTTTTCTAGATAATATTCTTTTAATGTATGGATCCTCCTTGCTGCATTTAGGTGGGAAAAGATGGGGTTTGTATGCAAGTTTAGCCGTGTGTTTGGTGTTCATTGCAAAAGCAGGGTTTGTTGTGCATGAGGGAACTGCAAGGGGTTAGTTTGATTTGACAAATACAATTTGTACATTTTAAAATAATTTATGTATGTATGTATGATAATAAAGAGCAAAGTATGATATCAAAATGAAAGCGCAAAAAAGTGGCACATTGTTTCTGCTAACTTGAATTTTTTTTTTTATCTAAGCACAAACATGACATTTAGAGCAATCAAGTATTTCTGTCAAGTACTTGCATCAGGGCCATTATTTTAATGCCGCACATAACTGGAATAATATAAAAATCTTGTATTAGCATAGTGGCTGATTGACAGGTAGAACAAAAAATATCATTTAAGCCTATCTACTGTCATGTATATGCCATTTTATAATGGATTCAACTCCTCTGAATGTTGTATAGACTGAGTGGTAAAAATGGACCATGACGGAAATTTTACAACAGCCAGTCAAAATGATGGATAAAGATTTTTTTTTTTTTTTTCTATCACAACCTCTGCACCTGGCCTTCCACTTCCTTGATAGAGCCTGAAGTCCTTTTGTCTTTGAAGACTTTAGTGTACACCTTTTGTATGAAATCTTTATTGTATAGCCTTCATTGTTCAAAACAATGATTGACTGACAAATTTCTAGAGAAATTTTTTTTTTTTTGCCATTTTTGACCAAATATTGACCTTCAGACCTGCCAGTCTATTGCATATTGTGGCAACTCAAAAAAAAAAAAAAAAAATAAGCTTCATTTAACTAATCAAATAGCTTTCAGCTGTGTTTAATATAATGGCAAGTGATTTTCTAGTAGTAATTTAGCATGATTACTCATGGATAAGGTGTTTGTGTGATGGCTGTTGGAAGTGGTGTGTGTGTGTGTGTGTGTGTGTGTGTGTGTGTGTGTGTGTGTGTGTGTGTGTGTATAAGTTTATCATTAAACTTTATATTGTCAAGTAATCCAAGTCAAGGATTATTAGGAACACCTGTTCAATTTCTCATTAATGCAATTATCTAATCAACCAATCACATGGCAGTTGCTTCAATGCATTTAGGGGTGTGGTCCTGGTCAAGACAATCTCCTGAACTCCAAACTGAATGTCAGAATGGGAAAGAAAGGTGATTTAAGCAATTTTGAGCGTGGCATGGTTGTTGGTGCCAGACGGGCCGGTCTGAGTATTTCACAATCTGCTCAGTTACTGGGATTTTCACGCACAACCATTTCTAGGGTTTACAAAGAATGGTATGAAAAGGGAAAAACATCCAGTATGCGGCAGTCCTGTGGGCGAAAATGCCTTGTTGATGCTAGAGGTCAGAGGAGAATGGGCCGACTGATTCAAGCTGATAGAAGAGCATCTTTGACTGAAATAACCACTCGTTACAACCGAGTTATGCAGCAAAGCATTTGTGAAGCCACAACACGCACAACCTTGAGGCGGATGGGCTACAACAGCAGAAGACCCCACCGGGTACCACTCATCTCCACTACAAATAGGAAAAAGAGGCTACAATTTGCAAGAGCTCACCAAAATTGGACAGTTGAAGACTGGAAAAATGTTGCCTGGTCTGAGTCTCGATTTCTGTTGAGACATTCAGATGGTAGAGTCAGAATTTGGCGTAAACAGAATGAGAACATGGATCCATCATGCCTTGTTACCAATGTCCAGGCTGGTGGTGGTGGTGTAATGGTGTGGGGGATGTTTTCTTGGCACACTTTAGGCCCCTTAGTCCCAATTGGGCATCGATTAAATGCCACGGCCTACCTGAGCATTGTTTCTGACCATGTCCATCCCTTTATGGCCACCATGTACCCATCCTCTGATGGCTACTTCCAGCAGGATAATGCACCATTTCACAAAGCTCGAATCATTTCAAATTGGTTTCTTGAACATGACAATGAGTTCACTGTACTAAAATGGCCCCCACAGTCACCAGATCTCAACCCAATAGAGCATCTTTGGGATGTGGTGGAACGGGAGCTTTGTGCCCTGGATGTGCATCCCACAAATCTCCATCAACTGCAAGATGCTATCCTATCAATATGGGCCAACATTTCTAAAGAATGCTTTCAGCACCTTGTTGAATCAATGCCACGTAGAATTAAGGCCGTTCTGAAGGCGAAAGGGGGTCAAACACAGTATTAGTATGGTGTTCCTAATAATCCTTTAGGTGAGTGTATGTGTATATACATACACATATACACACACACACACACACACACATATATATATATATATATATATGTATATGGTTTTAGGGTCATGGTTTCAGTATTTATGTTCAGGGGTATTAGTGCTAAATCGAAAGTAATTATTTTTTTTTTTTTTTTGGTAACAGACACTAAGAGATTTGCCCTCACTACAAATTACCATGGTTTTACTACAGTAACCATATTTTAATGATTGTTTTTGTAGTAAAATGATGGCAACCACAAAATTTAAAATGGTTACTGTCATGGTTACAATACTATAGTAAAATCAAGGTTACTATATGGATACTACAGTATTACTGTTGTAAAACAATGGTTAATTGAATCAAAACTAGGATTTCTGCCAATAAAACAATGGTGGCAGCAGTCATTGTTACTTCAATTGTGACTATTACAATATTACTATAGTAAAACCATGGTTACTATATGGCTACTACAGTATTACTACATAAACCATTGTTAATTCCATCAAAACCATGTTTTCTGCTAAGAAAACCATGATGACAACAGTCCTTGTTACAGTCATTGTTACAGCAATATTACTGTAGTGAAACCATGGTCAATTTTCATTAGGGTCCTTAACTAAAGAAGAAAACTTTTAATGACTAACTCAACATTTAAAATGAATACCTGCATTATCACGATACACGCATCAACATAAACGGCATCTCAAGCAAAATAGATATGCAACATTCAGAATCTGTACATCTCTCCAGAAGAAATAATCTTGCTATTAAAATGAATACGTGAATGGATGTCATAACGTGACGAGTATTTTAATCGTATCCAGAAACCCCACATCTTTATCAATGGATTAAGGGCAACATAACTTAGTTTGGCTATGAACTTCCCCAAACGCTTTAGTTCATGTTTTATGTCTGTCCAAGCTAGCACAGAGTGCCTGTTTAAAGATGGAAGAGAGTGTGTCTGTGTGCAGTTTCAGGCTCTCCTGCATCCCTGTGCACACCACGCGCTGTATATCTTCAGGTGATGTCTGCATAAATAGCTAATCAAATATCAATGTATTACCAGTACATGGCACTCGTGTCGAGCAATGTCTGCAAACAGTGCTTGTATTGTAAATGTTTTGACCATCGATGTTGTAATTGACTGCATAAAGAAAAAGTTCCAGACAGGAGACCTAAATAACACAGGGGCTTACATCTTGCTGCTTATTTTCTCCGCTTGCCATTTTGCCAACTAACACATGCAGAACTGTGATGTCATCAACTGATTTAACATACTAACAGTTAATAGGATAGCTTCTCTCTGTAGAAAGTTGACCAAAGTGAAACACATTCGGAGTTTGTCAATCTACAGAGCTATACATGTGCATTAGAGGAGGGAACAACTGCTCATGTCTATTTGGCGCTTTATTTTCTTTGCCAAACTGTATGATCCACATGTGTTATTAAACTAGATGAACCGTGGTGCAAATACTTACCGAAGCGTGTGCACGTGTGTGTGTGTGTGTGTGTGTGTGTGTGTGTGTATCCATCACAAGTGAACATGCAAAGGTGTTAAATTCATTGTATTTTAATGCATGATTTCCATTTAGCTCAACTAGTAGAGCACGGCACTAGCAATACTGTGTTCATGGGTTTGATTCCCATGTGGGGGAAAAAAAAATGCCAACTACTTTGTTTGGATAAATGTGTCCGCTTAATGCGTAAATTTAAGTACCCCCTGAGATTAAGTAAATTACCTGGGTCAAAAGTATTATGCTTGTATTTGTTTTTAGAGCCCTTGTCTTGGAATAATAAATCTTTTTGAAACCCTTGCCAACTTTTACCATACGAGAGCTTTCACGTGAGTGATCAGTGAAGTCCACTAAAGAATAGGGTTGTTTGCCCCTGCCCTCACTCGAAGGCTTTTAAAAAATATCTGAGGGTGGGGGTTGGGGGACTTGGTTTGGGGTTTGAGGTGCAGCATGCACAGAGTGTGCAGTTGCGAGGGGGTGGGGTAGCACTTTTATGAATTCAATCTAATTTAAGCACTTTCCCTGAAGCCCTTGTCCCCACTCCCCTTTTCCAAACCTCTTGTGAACAAAGACTGCTGGGTTTCATATACCCCTAATGAAAATACTCTTTAATCTAATATCCTGCACATTTAAACAGCAGAGAAAATGAGAATCCTGCTAAAAAAGGTAGTATTTGTTTTCAGCAAGTAGTTCTGCTGAATGTGCTGTCCAATTGAATGAGAGCATGCGAATAGTGTTGAGAGGTGATGAATGCATTAGCTGAAAGTTTGTGTTCAGTTGCATAGGCAACCCTTTAAAAATGTAGACTTGGTTTGATTACATACTGGATGTAGGGTGGTATCAGAACTGAGTCATCCTTGTTCTTTCCACTGTGTTCTTTGGGTAAAATATGTTACAACTCTCCTTGAGTTCTAGACTGATGTCATGTTTTCCCAGAATTTTATCAGATCTTCCAGCCTCCCTATGAAACTGTAATCCGTGTAATTCCTCTCCTAGACTGACACTATTGGCACAGGAACGGTGAAATGGACCTTGTCCTGCTGGGGAAAAATAATGTAAATAAATAAAAAGCTTAAACGTCCTAAAATGGTTTGCTGGTCATAGCTGGACTCCCAGCCTGGTCATGCTGGTCTGTTGGAATTTCCAAGTTTTGGGCATTTTTCAGCTTGTTAGGCTGAGATACCAGCTACACCATCTGAAGATCAGCTTGGCCAGGCTGGGTGACCAGCTGAAGACCCAGCTTGGCCAGTCTTGGATACCTTGCAGTTAGACCATCTGAAGACCAGCTCTGAAGACATGACAACCTCACTGTGCTTGTTAGATTTTGGGCTGTTGAGGGGTTTGTCACAGGTAAAGATTGATCAGTGTTTGAGTTAGGTCTGGCCTAACTGAAACCTTTACCAGGTGTGAAAGCAGCTTTAAAGAATGCTAATAGGTCACTTAGCAGCCTTTTTGTTTTCATTTCCTCAACTGATGAACTTAGTTGCTAAGATAGTACAAAGCCAGGGTTAGAATGTTTATTGAGCTGCAGGTTTGATAAAAGACGAGCCACTTTCTGTTGACATTCCACTAACACGAGGATGAAATGATTAGTCACTTTCCATTGTCAGCGTGTCAAAACACTGGAAAAACAGTTAAAGTCTTAATGGCTAGAGCAAATATTTCTAGTGGTTCTAAGTACAATTCTAAAGTAAAAGATATTATTAATGTTGAGTGTTTAGTCTAGCTTCAGGGCCAATTATGGTGAGGCTAAGTCCAGAACAGCATCATAGAGGTAACTAAAATAAATTAAACAAAACTGGGCTAATAATTATGCTTGAAACACTTATCTCTGGAAAATCTCTCTCTCGCTTAACTCAAGGCAATAGATTGTAAAGGACAGGAATGCTGCCAAGACAGCTGAAGATTTATAAAGGGAAGGTGTGAGTTGTGCAGATGTAACAGTGTAGTGCAAACGGCAGTGCACTCTAGTCTTTTTACTTGACCACACTCAAAATTAAGGAGGTTTTAGGGGGTTTACAATACTAAAATGGTATTTAAGTGAATGAGTGAGATTTGTGAGGGACTCAAGACTACTATGGGATTCATGTGAGCTACAAGTGGTAACAACTGTTCAGAGGAACAGTCCCCTCCCTCCCTCCAAACTTGCAAATGCATACTTGCATTCTCAGTCCCCTCCCTCCCTCTTCTCCTCTCCACCCTCTCTCTAAATCTCAGGTTACTGTGGCTGGAGTTTTTAGACATCTCTGCTAGTGTTTCCCTTATGTCCTTGTCCCTGCCTCCAGCATGGGAAGAGCCACCCAGTACCCCCTCTGATTGGACTGGTTAGTTTGTCTTGACGCACCACTGTGCTGAGTGCTGGAAGACGTGTTTCAACAGATGGTTGGGGTGTGTGTCATCACATCGAGAAAGAATTAGAGGAGGAAGGTTGTCTTCCATGAGCAGAGTGGTCCCCACAAATACTCTGACTTCATAAGCAGAGTTTCAAAAGAACTGCACACCGAAAAAGATCAACTTCATGAACAAGGCTGTGACATCCTGTTATTCAGGTAGTAACTTTTCTAATTCTCCCTTTGTTTTTTATTGAGAGGTGTCTTGTATTTTTTTTTAATTATTATTATTCAATAGTTTTGTTTGTCTCTATGAAGTTAAAAGGTGCTGTCAGGTTTGATATTCAGAGAGGTTTTCTGAATGAGAGATTGTGGTGGATATACAGTCAGAGTAAGTGCAGACCTGCAGCATGCTGTGTGACTAAACTTTGTGATTGACAGGACTTTTCTGTTTATTTGGATGTTATGCTATTTTTAATTATCCATGGAATTGGATGTTGGCAATACATAAAGATTGCATTACACCATTGCTAAACCTTGATTAAATTTCTGTCATGCTGCAAAGTTTGAGTGAATTGAATGTTTCACTTTGCTAGTGTAGTTCTGTGTGAACTTTTAAACTGTTCCAGTTCTTCATTCTTGCATTGATTGGAGTGACATGAAATTTCTAGGGAATTAAGATGGATCTACTGGAACTTCTTTCAAACATTTTCTTATTTGTCTACCTCAATAATTTATTAAGTCACCGATTCATTTTGAGACTGAGCCTACACATATTGTTGGCAAACTCAAAGTTAGTGCATCAATCATTTCAATGAGTTGCATCCTGCATTAAGCTGACTGTCTGCATACTAAACAAATGAGCTGTTTAATAGTGTCTCCTGGACCAGCTGTCCAAGTTGTGAGACATTCATGAAAGCAAAGGGGGTGCAGTACAGAAATCGTGGCATGAGTTTCACTCAACTCCAGTCAACCCAAAAGGTTGACCTGCCAAAGAAGTAGTGGGCAGAAATGAGATGTCAAGCATTAATATTTTGCTGCCAGGCATGCATACAGCGTGAGGTGTTTGCTGAGGGGACTGTACAGCTGGGTGGGGGAGGGGTGGGGGGGCAAAAGAATTATGCCAGGAATTCCACAAAGACAGAGTTGTGTGAATGATGTTTATTTACACACATTAATCAGCCATGTCAGCATCACTCACTCACACACTCGCTCACGCGCTAAAATTCATCTGAGAAAACCCACAAATACATCAGCATCAGTGTTGAGATTTTACAATGAGGGCAGTCATTACCAGTGACGACTAAAGAATTATGAAGGGATGTGAATTAAGAAGCCATATTTAATTTACTATGTTTTCATTACTGTAAATGTAGTCATACCATTTAACTGCCTCTAAATTCATTAGTGTCTGAAAATCATTTGAAAGATGAAGTTTGTGCAGGCATTACCTGCCCAATGCACAAGAGAATTAAACGTGATGTTAAAAATAGAATGTAAAACCAAGCGTTCAATGCTAGAGCATGGTACTAGCAATGTCAAGGTCATGATTTCCAGGGATTATACAAACTGAGAAAATGTATAGCTTGAATGCACCAAGTCACTTTGGATAAAAGCATCTTCCAAAAGTGAAAATTACATTTTTAGATCAATCATGATGGGTGATGTCAGTTTACGATAGTTAAAGCACTCAAAAACAGCTTTTTATCACGTTTCATTTACTTTTACATGATTAGTGCATAATTAGATGTTATAGCTCTGATGTCTTTTGAAGTCTGTTTATGGTCTTGAACCCTTGTTTGGGTTCAAAAGCAGTCAATACCCTTGACTTTTTCTTTCGTTGCAATCAGTGCAACACTATAAACTTGTCAATTAAAATTATTAATCAATCACTTGCTCTAGGGTGCAATTAGTTTTAAATGTAATGGACTGCTTCTCATTTATGTTTAACATGTTTGGAAGGGGTAGTTCACTCAAATTAAATTTCTGTCATTTATTTACTCACCCTCATTATAAATCCATGGTAATAACTTGGGAGACATTAGCAGTGTGTTACGGAATTAGAGTCTCGTTCACTTTCATTGTATGGGAAAAAGATGGAAGAAATGTAAAAGGTGACTGAGGCTAACATTTGATCTAACACCACCTCCTGTGTTCCACAGAAGAAAGATAATCATAATTTCTTGGAACAACATGAGGGTGAACTATCCCTATATGATTGAGAAGCGCATGTTGGTTCAGATATGGACACATGAACCTGATCCCATCATCTTTGAAATATTGGAGCAGTTTTGTGTCTAAAGTGCATAAACAGTCACTGCAGCTGTTGCTAATAATTTGTCATTCTAGATTCAGATCTGCCAACACTAATATTGTTTCAGTAGCTGTTCTGCCTTTTTGTAGACTTTGACCGGGGATCAGCTGTACCGTGAGAGTGAGACCGCACAAGAGAGAGAGATTGCAGCGTAAACTCTATGCACTGTGTAATAAAAATAACTAAAATGACCCTATTAAGATAAAGCTTAGACGATGTTCCAATGATGGTTATTTAAAATGATACTAAAGCACACATTTTTGTGATTTGAAATACGATTTAAGTTTGACTTGCTGTCAATGAGCTTTTCATACCCAATAATTTAATATCCTGAAGCCTTGGACATAAGTATTTTACCCCCTGCCATTCGTGTTCACATACTAGCTCAAATCAAAAGCAACAGGGACCCCTGTGCCTACACGACTCTTGTCCCGTTTATAAAATTCCTCCTTCCCTTTTAACTAGTTGTATGCATTCGCTGCCGTTCTGTCAAACAAATCATAGTAGCCAGGGTGCTGGATATTTAACAGCCAGTGTGTAAGTAGTTTCTATCAAGTACTGGAAAAACGGCAGCATGTGGAGATGGCCGCCAGTACCAGCTGTTCCCAAGATCCTCTAAGGTTCTGATTTGAGCACCACTGAATAAATGGCACATCCATTTGACCATAAGGACATTGAAAGTCTTATTTAAAAAAGGCAGTGAGAGAGGATGTTGAGCAGTAGCTGTAGCTGTTTATCTCTGCTTGATGATAGTGATCCTACAGAGAGTGAGGTGGTAATTTAAGAGAAGGGTGGGTGACATTGCTATAATTGAGAGTTGACCGTGTGTCAGCACAATATTGTCCTCTGCTGTGAGTCTAGTGTTTATAATTTCACATATTCAAGATGCATTGTTCTTTATACATGGAGGAGAGTTAAGATGTTTTATGATGGTTCCCCAGTCTTGGAATGAAAAACTCTCAATAGGAAAGCTGCCACATTCATGTTTGTCCTCAGAGGAAGCTTTCAAGAGCGCAACCAGTTGTATTTGCATTAGGGGTCACAGCAGGCAAATCCCATTCATTGGAAATTAATAAAAAAAACACGAGACACTATTTGGGGTTCCACACTAGGAGAACCCTGTGAAGAACCTCACTTGAAAATGGCACTTGACCCTTTTGAAAGGGCAGTTATGAGGAACAACAATATGGAACCTATAAGTTCCTCCAATAACTTTTAAAGGCTGTTAATCCCATCATAAAGGAAAAGTTTTAAGACTTAAATGTATATTAAATCTTCCTGAATACAGTATAGGGAAGGTATAGTATAGAATATTTGAGGCTCTTTCAAAAGGGGTTCTCCTGAGGTGTCCCCAGTATGGCAATCTGACAGACGTCTTGAGTAACTTCATTTTTACAGTTAAACTGTCCTCCAAAGAGTAAGAGTGAATAGATGTTTTGTAGTTAGGGGGTAGAATTAGGGACCTACTTGAAATTCCTTGTGGTTGTGATAATTGGTGAGGTAATGGGGCCAGTTGAGATCAGAATGGTAGCTGCTTAACTGGAGAAAAGACACAGGTGTGCATGTGGGTTTTGGCCTTTTCAAAGAAAGAGCAGTGTTAAGCCAAAAGCATACTTTGGTTTTGATGTGATTGCTCCGCGTCTGCATACACTCGAACACGAGCCTGTCAAAGTATAAGGGTATTAATTTTAATGTGCACGTATACTCACGTGGATAGTGAATGCACACTATGACAACAAAATACTGGACTTTTTTCTCCTCAGGAGTTTAGACGCATAAAGATGTCTAATATTCTTTGGGCTTGAGTTAAACAAATGCAGGTATCTCCTGACCTCCTCACACGCACTCTTGACATGCACATCCAATGTTGTTCCACATTCGTCTCCTATTTAGTGGCGATTACATCATCTAGCGTTTCTTCATGACCACAACAGCTCAAATGTGAGTGTTGCTACCTTGTGTATCCACTAATTAGTGCAAATAATTCCATGCGCATTCTGCACATTCAAAGACATGTTTGAGTGTTCTACTGATAACAAAATTTGTGTCACGCTTACTGTACATGGATGCTCTGCATTTGTGTCTGACCGAAGTATTTTAGTATTTTTATATTTTAGTTATTAGGGACCTTCTGAACACTCTGGACAGTGCGATGCTGGAGAATGACTGAGAAGAATTTGAGGCTGAAAGGAAGAGGGGCTTTTCAGGTTTCTTGAGAAGAAACAAGCATTCTGGTGCATGTCTTTAAAGCCTTTACCTAGCTTTGTCCCAGTTGAGGTCAGAGGGCCCGACGACCATTGTGCCGCCTCCCTACCCTAATTTCCCTCACGCACATGCCTGTAATTACATCTCACATCACATTTTGCATATCTCATATGATCTCTCACAAATACACACCTCGACTTGTTTCTACCTGCCTAAGGATGGTGCTGGCCATACCATGTCAATTCCACTGCACAACAATGCAGAGATCAAACAATCCGATTTAGGGTTGAAAGAAAAAAAGGTCCTGCCTAAATCACATGCAATTAGGCAGCCGTCAAGATGCATTGGTGTTAGAGTGGCTCAAAAAGGTGGTGTGGCCATGGGGTGATGCTTTCATCCTACGGTAATTCAGAATTCAAATGGAGAACAAACTGGGGGATAATAGGCATGCTTCGCCAACAGCTTGCCTAATAAAAGAAAGCATGCAATGCTTTCAAAACTAAACTCCCCCCATGCGCGCGCTCTCGCTCTCGCTCTCACTCTCTCTCACACACACACACACACACACACACACACACACACACACACACACACACACACATCCACTGCTAAAATGCATTGAGTAGGTCTGCAATGGCCTGTTTGGGACATCACAGCTCAAAGCAGCACACAACTTATTCTGTTGCTGCATGACTTTGACTTTCCTCTGTCTCTTGTCTTTGCCATGGGGATATGAGTCTGACCTCTGCTCTGCTGTGGGTTGCTTTTGAGGGAATGCCTATAAACCTTTAATTGCATTGAGTTAGTCTTGCCAGAGCACAACATGCAAGCCACTGGAGAGCCGTACCATACAAATGCAGTGGTTCTGTGGCTTTCCTGTTTGGTTGCCATGGTGTGATCAATGTGGCAGTGAAGATATTAGGCTTAAATCAAGAGTAAGGGAAATCACATTGGTGTTCTTTTATAATTAATGATGCCAAAGTGTTTTTGGTCGATTTGGCAAATGTTTTATGACTTTAAAAGAGGCAAGCTTCCACTAAATTTCGTGACCGTTCCAGGACTACATAGACACCGGCCATCTGAGCTTTCAGAGTGCTTTGCAGAACTCTACTCAAGGCTTATTTATGTAATGCATGAGTTTGTGTCTGGCACACGGCATTGTAGATTTGGTCTGCTGGTTGAACAGTAGGTTATTAAAGGCGTGTGGATATTTGGCTGTGCATTTCTTGAAAATTAATCCTTCGAATTGGAAAGATCATACAGTCTGTTGATGTGGTGTGATCTGTAAGTACAGGTGTCACAACAATCCAAGTGTGCTCCAAGTTAATTACTTAACAAATTATGTGATTGCATGCTTTAAAAGGAAAAAGAGCCACATGCATTTGCACCCCAAGCGTTGGTGTGGGGAGTATCGGTGTACAAATTACAGGTTGCATTTCTGCGTGTGTCTGTGTGGTTGACTAGATGGTATCAAATAGTTTTATTTTATTTATTTGGGGGTTTTTTTAACGAGTGACATCCCACCGGTATCTGCATCAACAGTGAATGATGGATGGGGTCAGGGATGGGGTTTATCATAGTCTGTGTCTTTCTAACAAGATTCTGTCTGTACATGCCCCACATTTTGGAAGTGTACCATTTCACGGCAGTGCAGAAATGCTCTGACTGGGGCCTGCTGACAGAGCCCTCTATACACCCACCTATCTCAAAAACGTCTGTCTGGAATTTTGTTCCTTTTAAGTGCCCCAAGTACATTTGCAGTATTCAGGTCGTTGAGGTCTTTGGTAGGAGAAGAAGAGTCTCAAATTAACATGTACTGGACTGGTGGTTTTGCTTGCATCAAGTTTTTTTCTCCAGACCCGTTTGACAACCATGTAAAGCCCTGTGAATATGCACTTCTGTGGGTTTTTCAGCTGAGGTGCAGCCACTAAATCCCTTACTTTGGTCTTACTGATGAAATGAGAAAGAGTTGTAAGCTGATCTTGGCATTAAATAGAGTAACACTGTCTCACTTTCTCCACTTCAGTCAAGGCCATATGTTCCAGTTGTGAGGCCTGTCATGCACGCTTGCCGATAGACCAAGTATTTATATTTTGGGTTTGAACACAATTTATTTTGGCTCATTAAAATAGCAATAGGGAGTCTAGGGAATCACTGTCTAATTTGGTTTTGTTCAGGCTTTTTTTTTTATTTATTTTTTTAAACCTGTGCCCTTGTATGACTTCTCAAAGTACAGCTCAAAAGTTCATAATTTTTCCAGTTATTTGTACAGATTTTTATTTAATTAATTCATATTAATGTAATGAAACTTTACAACTGTCTGATTTAAAATGGGCAGAACTAGATCTAACGACCCGTAGATAAAGTTAAACATTATTTAATGTCATAATAGTGATCAACTATCAAACATCTATTATCAAAACTTTTCAAATTGTTTCTTATGGGCAGTACTAAATGGATAAATGTGTTCTATATGTGGTATGCTGTTGTATATTATTTTTATTTTTTTTTATTTTTTTGGTTTATGCCTGATTGGTGTATAATCTGGAGCAAAACTAATTTCTAAAATTTCAGACATATAAATTGTGATATACATATATATATACACATATACACACACACACACTTACATTAGAAGTGAACGGTGTAAATTTTTGGAGGGTTTAAAGGCATAAATATAATAAAAGGCATTTATTGGAGGGTTTAAAGGCATAAATGTAAATGCTTATAATTTTATATAATAAAATTGTATATATTTTTTAATTATGGCAACAATGTTGTAAACTGGGCTAAAACTTTACTCCGAAAAGGTTAGTAAGTGATTTTATCACTCAAATCGTGTTAAAACACATTGTTTTTGACTTGTGGCTATAATTTTGAAATGGTGAGTGTTGTGACGTTTACGGATTGGCCCCATTTACTTCTACTGTAAGTGCCTCAGAGTAACCCAGATTTTTGCTCTTTTTAAAATAAGGGGCAAGTCAAAATTTATTTTTTTGGCAATCAATATTATGCCACAAATGCTGTCGAATGAGATTAACTTGTATTGAACCCAAAATATTACTTTAAACGAGTGCACAAAGCCCTGAAATTAACTTCTGCCTTGTAAATACAATTGAACACCTTTTAGCAAATTTGTTCAACATGTACTCCAGTAGAAATATACATTAATCATTAGCAGATCTTGTGGATTATTAAATCTGTGTACTTCTGTAGCCAGGTCTTTTCACCGGTGCATGTCTATGAATAACCAGCCCTCCAAGACACGGAACCCCCAATGATATATGTTACTCAACCACACCTCCATCAATGCCCAGTGCCACCAGCACTTCTCCCTCTGAAAGTCCATAAATGAGAGGGATTTATGTCTCGAATATTGTAATGATGCCAGGCATGTTCATTCAGGGAACAGTGCATATAATATTAGGCTCACTTAAGCATTATGTATACACCAGCTCAAACAGATTTGCTTGGCTCCCTTCATTCTTCATGTGGAAGATGGCTGCTGATTCCATGGAAGAGACATAGATTTATTTATTTAGAATGGTTACATCAGTGGAAACTCACTGAAGCTATTTTAATATTTTCTTTGTGGCATTTAATGTGTTTGGTGTCTTTGACAGTGGTGAGGAAGATTTCTATAAAAAAAAATTAAAAGATTCTTTGGCCGTTTTTGTTCTTGCATCCAGATACAGATTTAAAAGAAAAATAGGTATTTTTTCTAATGATGTACAGTATATGTCTTGTGGAGGATACACACTGAACATCACAGGCTCTAAAAGAACATTTATCAAGACAAAGAAACGCATTTATTATGGTATGGCTGGTTGCAGCTGTAATTAATTTTTCTCTCCCCCTACTAAAGACCCATAAAATGCTTTTACTATGTCTGTTTCTCTGTTATTTGTCATACACCAAGTTGATCAAAGGCCAAATGTTTGACATGGCCGCCCTCTATTTTCCTCTGTCTTGCTGTCTTTAGAGATCTGTTTTTTGCTTCTTTCATTAACCACACACTTAAAGAAATGGCCTGCTGACTAAGATAGACAAAGATGGTTTGCATCAGCTGTTTCAACTTGAGCAAATATGCCAGGAAGATTCTCCGTCAGCCTCCAATAGAATAATGCCAGATTCGGTTTGAGTTGACTTCAACCTTGCCTGGCAATCTCGTCAATTTGACATGCTTTCAAAAATCAGGTTAAGTAGTTGAGTAGGTCTAAAGCTGACTGGGTATGCTGTGCAGAATATGCTGGTGGCTAATGAGCTGGGCCTTCATAAGAGAGAGCTAATCTCTCCCAAAGCAAAGATGAGGAGGAGCTGAATTGAATTTGCTTAGCTCTGAATTATATGCCATGTGTGTTTAAGCCCGAGAGCTGCACTTTTTCTTTCTACTGTCTTGGAGCTGCTGTATGGTGCCCACTGGCGGCACTTTCCCACCGTCACGTGAAACGCATGGCAAGTCTTTGCTTGGCGCACAAATGTACATAGTTCTCCTAATCACTCATGGTGACACCGTCATTCTCAGACAGTGTGACTTCAAAGGACTCTCCAGTATTAGTTTATTGGATTTATAGAAAAATCATAAAATTCAAGGTCACCACTGCTGCAATGTCACCCGAGCAGCTGCCATTTATATGAGCTGGC
Source organism: Moxostoma hubbsi (assembly GCA_032164185.1). Classification (NCBI taxonomy): domain Eukaryota; kingdom Metazoa; phylum Chordata; class Actinopteri; order Cypriniformes; family Catostomidae; genus Moxostoma; species Moxostoma hubbsi. Next base: position 19,866,406 of record JAVLUX010000033.1, read on the forward strand.
AGAGCACCTCGGCAGCCTGAAGAACTGAAGAGGTTTGGTGCAATGGCGTCAGTGCTTCGAAGTCTAAGGGCTCACATGTGGTGTGACTCATTCCAAACATGTCCACGAAGGTACAAATTATTAATGCAGGTATTTGAAGTCTAGCATGGTGTCCTATGCAGACCCAATGCAATATTGTGACAAGTGTTGTGTCTTCCATGTAAATTTGAGTTTTTGTTTTAACCAACCATGAGACACATTTTGTTGGTTGCCTGGTTTCTGTTGGGCATGTCACACTGGGTAGCCCTGCCCATTGAGAAATATTATTGGTCCAAAATTGTGTTCCACATTGCTTTTAAACATCAATTATGTTCTGCACAAAAGTGTTGAATTTGCCAGTCAATGTATAGGTCAATAAAACTCTATCATGACAAAACAGCTTTTTCAAATCATCTTAGCCCCCCACTTTGATGTCTGTTGGAGCCAGTTTATTTAAATTATATTTACATGCACCCCCGCCAAACATAAGACTTGTTTTCATTGTTTTACCATGTCAATGCAATTTGCTCTCAAAACCACACCTTGAATCTTTCGAAGCCACTACTTCAGTCAATATAGTGGTTAAACACTAATGTTTCCTCAGCTAAATATAGTCCAGTGCCTGTTAAAATCAGGTAAAAGTTCAAATGAGTTCATGTGCATTTTTAAGGGAACTGTCACCTAGAAATGAGTTGTTTTTGGCCGTTTATTCTGAAACCACTAGATAACTCAATCAGGATGGCGATCTTTTGCCTACAGGCAGAGACCACTGAAAGCTGCAGTATTGCAAGTGCTCATATTTGGACAGTGGTGTTTTTTTTTAATGTTGGCTGGCATTACACTGTTGACAAACTGCTGCCGCTCTTGATTTTGAATTGATTTTGTAGGTTTGCTCAGCTGTTCTAGCAGATAGGCAAACTTCTGTTCTCTTGACACAATTCAAGATTCACACTCAAGATGCATAAAAACATTCCCAGTGCCAAAGAGAGAAACAACCCAGAAACATCAATGGGATACTTCAAGCATATGAACTTGCATTTGAAATTGCTGTGGTCATTCAAATTGAGAGGCAGCGCTTTCAAATTGAGACATACTTTGTGTAATAAGACTACCAAGTAAAACAATTGTCCATCTACAAACTAACCCTTCACCTACACTCTTTGCACTGTTTTCGCTCACATGTTAGCTTTAGCATCAAAATCGCCTTCAAAGAATTACCATTAAATACATTAGTACTAAACTATTAGGTTTATACATTTTAAAAACTGTCCAGGTTCAGTTCTTCAACTGAAACAAAAGTAAAATTAGCTTTCAAAATCCTTCATTGTGCAAGAGGTTGTCAATATAAGCTGTAAAATGTGATGCATCTTTGTATTGACCACAAGTAAAAGTCAACTTATCAGCTGACGCTTGGGTTTCAGTGACGATAATAATTTGAAAGAAGATTCCTCTCTGCTTTTCTGCTTAGAGTAGTGAAAAGCCTGAACTCGAAGTTGCATGTGGTTTTCCCATTTGGAAAAGGTGTTTGTGTGTTGGCATGGCTTTTACTCATGCAACTGCAGCATATCCGTTGCCTTCTCTGCAGCGATTAAGCGGAATGGTCCAATGACGTGAGAATGAATTAAAACCACTTCAGTCGGATTCCACATTCTTTTCACCACATAATCAGAACTCTGTTCCATCAGCTAAAATTAAATGATAGCAAACTCTGCTCCGAAAGTAATTAAGAGGAGCGACATTTGGGTTTATAGCACAAGCATTTCCCTGCATGTTCTAAAACTGGGCCACTGGGTACTATTGGCCATCCTTGCTCCTGTGTGGGTGAAAAGGGCTCTTTTCACCCACACAGGAGCAAGGATGGCCAATAGTACTCTGAGTGGCATGCATACTTGATATGTACAACCAACACAATTTAGCTTTTAAATCACTTGACAATCCTGATATTAAAGATATTAAAGGAGGCTCTGAGTGGCATGTGGTGTGCCATGGCCACGGTCCTGCAAAGCATTATAAGATTTGACACTGTGACGGCTCAGTGTGGATTGAGCTTCAACCACAATGTCCTGGCTGATTCCAAAAAAGAACGTTTACAAAATTCAAACCGCAACATTCTCTGCTTCTGCGGCTAGGTAATCATGTCTCCCCCAGTGGGAATAATCAGTGTACACAAATATGCAAACAGCCTTTGTGAAAATAAAACGCTAAAGACCTCAGAGTTCTTCTCATAGTTGCTCTGTAAAACTTTCTCATGTAATCTTAAAGCTTTAGTAATTTTTTAAAAAGTGTGTAAATACTTAATCTTATCCCAGATTACACTGCAACATTGGCTGAACCAATGGTGTTAGTTTGGGGTGGGACCATCTTTTTGGAAAGCTTATAGATAACGATTGCTTTAATGGCAATTCCATTTGGTGAAGCTAGTGGCACAGAAATTACACACTTTAAAGAAAAAACAAATCTTGCTTTAGACTAGAGCCTGAAAATAAAAATGAAAGTCTCTGCCAATAATCTTTTTGAAACTCTTATATCTGATTGTTCTTGAGTGGCTTGGCTTCTGTACTGGCACATTCAATGGAGAGCAAAGAGCTAGCAAGGGCTCTCTATTAGATAGTAGTAGATTATAGTCGATTAGCCCTTGAGATGGTCTTTGTCTGTGGAAACCTTGCATTTATGAATGGCTGACTCACTATTTAGCTGTGCCAACTGGTTTGATTTATACTAGTTGTTGGCTACATAACAAGGGACTCTCATTTGCAGTGAAGATGCACATAAAAACAACCTTATCGTTGTGGAGAGTGAATTTTAGCAATGTACTTTGCTTAAGAGAGAGTTCACCCAAAAATGAAAATCCTTTACTCACCATCCCAGATGTGTATGACTTCTACAGAACACACAGGAAGATTTTTAGAATATCTCAGCTCTGGTCCTTTTAATGCATGTGAATGGTGGCCAGAAATCTGAAGGTCCAAAATGCAGATAAAAGCAGCATTAAAGTAATCCAAAAGAATCCAGTAGTTAAATAATCATCTTCAGAAGTGATATGATGGGTGTTTTTAATAAAAAAACTTTCACTTTTAATTTCAGATTTGAAAGTGAAACTACCACATCAGATGTAGATGGCTTGATGTAGATGATGATGATGAAGATTTATGGTAAAAACACTTAATGTATGTTTCTCACCCACACCTATATCTTTTTAAACATATGGATTTAACCACTGGAGTCTTAAGGATAAAATGTATGCTGACTTTGTGATTTTGGAGCTTCAGACTTCTGGTCACCATTCACTTTCATTGAAAGGACCAACAGAGCTGAAGAAAGAAATCTGCAGAAGAAAGAAAATCATACACATCTGGGGTGGCACAAGGTTGAGTTAATGATGAGAGAATTTCTATTTTGGGTGAACTATCCCTTTAAAATGAATAATTTTAAGCCAAGACTGACCATTTTAAAGTGAATTAAAGTAAACCTGAATGACTGTTTCTTTCTTTACGTGGAAAAAAATTTTTTTTTAGACAATGTTACCAACTCGCAGCCTAAGACACCATTTCAGTTTCATTGACACTTTGGATGAACAATCTCTTTAATATCAGGATTGTCAAGTGATTTAAAAGCTAAATTGTGTTGGTTGTACATATCAAGTATGCAGCCATTCTCTGCCTAGGCATTTTCATCTTTCTAACAAGAGATTGACCGAAACCAGACTAGGCCATATGCATTTTAGATATTATAAAACCCAGAGTGGTTGGAAAGGAGAATGTGCTAGGTCATGACTTTCTGATCCTAATCGAGTGGCCTATTCCTCAGGAACTCGTCTAACCCAACCTGTGGAGCCTATGAATTTAACAACTCCTGTTTTGGAGAGTCTTCTAAGAGCCCAGGTGCTTGAGGTTTGGATTAACCACCCCACATTACCAAGTGGGTCAAAGGGGGCTCAGGGCCCATGAAAGTATGTGGTCTGGCCTATACCACAAGCAGCAGTGGCAGGTGTTTGTTCGCCAAAACCTTTGCGCCGCTGTCTGATAGCACTGCATGGTAGAAAACGCTGCTTATGTGGTTAGGAAGAGGGGCTAAATGCCTTGGTATACATGGATATTTATGTGGGTCCAAGAAGAGTGGGGGTAGCATAGCGAAATCATAAAATCTCAGTTTTTGGATCACATTGAAGGACCCTGGCCCTGTCATCCATTTAATCTGAAAATCGCCCCTCTTTCCCAGGGGGGTCTATTTTTGGCAGCTGTGCATCAGGCTGAAAAGTCCAATAGTAGACTTTTTGTTTTGCTCCTTTGAACCTTGAACCTGAAAACCTTGAATCTTTTTTTCTTCAAAAATCCTGAATATTATTCCCCCCAGTTTAGCTCTGATTAGTACAGTAGAGGCTAATTTACTGGGTCATTTGCTTTAATCCCTAAAAACAATAAGGGCTGAAAGACTCACTGGTGCTTCTCAGTGGCCCACAAGAAAGCTTTCTTGTGTTTCTCTGCATTGTAATTCTACAAAGGCATGGCTCAGCAGATGTGCACAGCCAGACGGTGGAAAACAAAGACCACGAATTAAAGACTTCCAGTGAGCTTGATCACAAATGAGTTTCAAGCTGCCGTAGCTTGAAAACAACCGTTGGTATTGGCCAGGACCAGACTCGTAAAGTCATGTTATCTAGATTACACCATCATTCCATGACAGGTGATTTGTGTTTTGGAAAGTGTTTATTCAATACAAAGTACCTTTCCCCAACTAAAATCACTTATTGATTTGCCAAACTGATTAAAGAAAAATTTGTATTTATATACTGTCTAGCACTCTGCACATGTGTTGAGCACTAGAAAGTGTAATGGAGCTTGAAATCACTGGAGAATCTACTTTTTTTTTTTTTTTTTAGAGATTCAAATGCCTGATCACCATTTACTTGCGTTTTAATGACCTACAGAGCTGAGATATTCTTCTAAAAATCTTTGTGTTCAGCAGACAAAAGAAAGTCATGCACATTTAGGATGGGATTAGGTTTTTTGGGTGAACTATTCCTTAAATGTTAGGCTGGTTATGGTGCCATCAGCTAATCAGCATCATGACGTTATTTTTCTGTGGCTCCAGAGTCGGCAAGCTTGGTTTGTATGTTTCTCTGTTCTTTCCCCTTCATTTGTGGCCATTTTTCACTATGGCACAGTCCACAGGATTCTTGGCTTGCTTGTTTATTGCTGGCTTTGGATTTTGCCTGCTCTTTCAGACCTTTCCAGAGCCTAATGCAGTGGCCCAGACAATTCACTGAGATCTGCAGATATATGCACAGTACTTTAGTATAACCGGATGGCATTTAAAAAGGTTTCAAAATAGACATTTAAATCAAGCAATCGAGTTGATATTATGGTACTTTTTGTTCTGTTTGAATAGGCAGCGTACTTTTAAAAGCACATTAGTCTGAATAACTCTGAATAGTTTCTGTAAAGCCAGAGGAAGTCAGCAGGTTTTTAGTGGAAGGCTTCAGACACAAACATCACATTATTATCTCTGCATACCAGTCCAGTGCTGATTTTGTGTGAGAGAGTAATGGTCAAGTGGAAGTGGAAATAGCTGATGGAGGATCGCAGGTCTGTTTTTATTATAGGCAAAGGGTCAGCGGAGGACTCGTACTACATCAGAGTAAGTAGTGGTTTATGTTCTTGCCAGTGCCACTGACTGGAACACATTTTCACAGTAATGAGGGTAATTAAAATTAAATTATAATTCACAACCCTTTTTCCCCTACAGGGAAGAAAATAGGAGTGCTATTTTGAGTCGACTGTATTCTAAAATTACAGTGCTGGAATGAGGGTGAATGTGTCATCATTGAGGGCCAAGACAGTTTAATTTAGGGTTGCTTGAACAAATGATTGAGCTGAACATTGGGGTTAAAGGGATAGTTCACCCAAAAATATTGTCATCATTTACTCACCCTCTTATTGTTCCCGTGTGTCTTTTTTTTCCTTTCCTGGAAGACAAAGGGATACATTAGGCAGAATGCTAGCCTCAGTCACCATTGATTTTCAATGTTTAACTTTGTGTTCCATGGAAGAAATAAAGTCATGGTTTGGAACAGCATGCGTTTGACAAGTGTGTGTGTGTGTGTGTGTGTGTGTGTGTGTGTGTGTGTGTAATGGATGACTGGACAACTGGACCCTGACATGCCCTGCACCATTGGTTTGTTTAAACAGCACCAGTGTTTTCACAGTGCTGTCAGGATCACTGGACTAGCTAGCCCTCATGCAGCCTGTCTGAAATCCATTGTGTCCAAAAAAGCACTTAGACCCCATCTGAGAGAGAGCCCATCAGCTACACAATGATGGAGGATGGCAAGCACGAATGCTTTTCCATTCAACAGTATATAGGAGTCCCCTGTTATCAGACTTAACATAAGCTCCCAACACTTATGACTTTCTTCTGTGGAACACAAAAGCAGATGTTAGGCAGAAGGACAGCCTCAGACACTTTTGTGTTCTTCAGAAGAAAATAAGTCATACAGGTTTTAACAGAATTTGACCAGCTGAACATCCCAGTTGTCAAACTTAGTATTGCTAGTTTGAATGTGTGGACACATGGATTTCAGTTGATACTGTAAAACCAGTGCTTACTCTATTAATTGACTATCACTGGTCGTTTTGTCACACAAAAGATAAATGACTATTCTGAGTACAGTTTGGTCGTTCTTGTTGCCAAGGAAAAGTATAAAGACAATTGAATGGCATCAAATGAGGCTCAGGTGCATAAATATCAGTATGGTTTAACAGTTCATTGAGCTGAGACCAAGATTGGCATGAGGCTAAAGGCAATATGGCCCTCCATAAGGTTTGTACAATAAAATACCATGAGCAATTTGACAGGTAAATCAATCAAACCCACTTTCATGCATGCTGCTAGATGACAGGTAAATTAAAATCTGTCCTTCTTGGTCTTATAATGAACGAATTATCATGCATTTTATTCTCAAGAAAATAATTATTGTTCATAATCTAGCCATTGGATAATGTTGACCAATTGCCAAATAGGTTTTCAGGCATTGTTTTGGCGAACGTTGCTATTTGGTCTGGCTCTATTCATATATGAAATTGATGGATAAAATCCAGTCCCATCCTATGTCGTCTTGTATTTTCTATGTGAAACAACATTTTCAACATCACATTACAAAAGTATAATGGGTTGCAAATTGCAATTCACACTGACTTTTAACTTGTATGGCCTTTAGTAAGTTAAAGTAATAGTTCTTCCAAGCATGTACATTTTATCAATTTCCTCACCCTCATGTCATTCCTAGTGTGAACCATTCCTTCTAAGCTTGTCTGTGAAATCTAAAAATTATACAACTACACAAGATCTTACTGAGCCACTTGTGAGATGCTGTCTTTTTACCCTTTCTTGACACGTAGAGCCATGGGACTGGTTAAAGAGGTGAGTGTAAATCTGTGACTGGCGACCGCAGCACAAGGTTCAATGTAGCGGAACCCTGTCCCCACCGTACTGCCTCTGCTGGCTTCGTAATTCCCACCGGGTGTCCGCTAGGGGTCACAAGATCTGGGCCCTCTGAGTGACAGCCCTGCCATAAAACACAATTGGCTGGGTGTGGGCTGGTGCAGCCCCATAATAGCCAATGGCAAAGCCTCAAAACATTGAAGGAGTGTGACTGATTAGAGTGAAAGAGCTGGCTTGTCTGCACACATGGAGGGAGAGTGTGCTGCACTATTGCAGGCATTTGACTTTAAGAAAGTATCTGGACATACAAGTGTAGGTCTTTTTGACTGAATATTACAGATATTGGAAATATGACACCATGTTACTGATGGCTGCTCGGCTGAGCACTGTGCAGGTAGGGATTAGAGGATTTGTGTTGTGTTTTAATGCTCAATAAGTTTGTGAAAGGTTTGCTGTTTTGTTTATATAAAAACTATTCATGTAGTTTCCTTAAGTGTCTTTATTTTGCATGTGCATTGTTTCAGGAGGACATCCATGCTGCATGCCAGAAGGTTAAAGGAATAGTTTACCCAAAAATTAAAATTCATTTTTTATTTTTTTTCTCACCCTCATGTCTTTCCAATCATGAATGATTTCTTCTGTGGAACACAAGTAGAAATTTTGCAGTGTTGACATTGCTCTTATGCATCTTTACAATAAAAGCTCTATACAATGAAAGTGAATGGTGATTGAGGCTAATGAGTTCCATGAAAAATTCAGAAGTGTTTAAAACATGAGTTGACATTCCTATAAAATAGTTTTTATTGTAAGCTTTAAGTGCAGATGCTGCAATCTTTTGTGGTCCGGTACCATGCTTGTGGATGATATGAAGCTTAAAAGCAGATGCAAATGATTTATTAGAAGTTTCGGACAAGGATCTGGAATTGTCATTTACTTGTCTCACAGAGGAAATGAAAGTGAATTTCTGTTAACCAAAGTAACATTTATTTACACCTCTTTAGAAATCCAGAAACATTTTCAGTTTAAATATTTTCTCCCTTCTCCAAACAGATTACCTTGTGAAGATTAAATCCCTCAGTGTTCTTGGGCCCCTGTTTGCGATCTCATTATGCAGCTGGTGAACCTGGCCTGGATGATGGCCCTGGCCTCCCCACTGGTCTGCTATGGTTTCACCACCCGTGGTCAGGGCCTGCGTGGGCGGGTTCAGGGAGACCGGCGGAACATCAGACCCAACATCATACTCATCATGACAGATGACCAGGATGTGGAGTTGGGTGAGCATACCAGATGCAATTCATCATTAATGGCCCATCTGTTCTGCAGACAAATGAGTTGAAGACCCCATCCACCAATCTTGGGGCTTTGTCAGCACTCTGCACGCAATAGTTATGAATCGGCAAGTAGTCTGGAAAAGCTGCTTTAGAGAACATCACAAACGACAATGCTGTCTGGAGAAAGTTGGGCCCTTACTGATTCAGATGTCTGCGTTTGCACTGTCTTCATTTAAATAGTTGGAGATTAATGTTTTATTGTTTGAGAGAGTATATAATTAACTGTGCTGATGAAAAGGAAAGTTTAAACAAGCTTAATGGGGTTTTCTGGTCTTTGTGGTTTAATTAGGTGTAGCTTGTCAGCCATCTGGTCTAAAGACAAACCTAACAAGATTTTCCAGGTTAATTCATTTAAATATTTTCCACATTAATCTCCAGGTTGAGTCTGACAAGTGGCCAAAAACCCTCTGAAACCATCAAAACAGACCAGTCTAACCAGATTGTCCAGGGTTGAAGGCTGACAAGCCCCTTGAAACACACTAAAACTATCAAAACAGAGCAACCTAACAAGATTGGCCAAGCTTAGGTTGACAAGTGCCCAAAAACCCTCTAAAACCATCAAAACAGACCAGCCTAACCAGACTGGTCAAGCTTGGAGGCTTACATGTGCACAGAAATCCACTAAAATTAACAAAGCTGACCAGCCTAACCAAATTGGCAATGCTTGGAGTCTGACAAAGGCCCATAAACCCTTTAACCACATAAAACCCATTTAAGCCCATAAAACCATCAAACAGACCAGCCTGACCAATTTGGCTTGACTTACAGACTTTCTCAAAAACAATCAAAACAGGCCATTATAAACAGCGTGGCCATGCTAGGAGACCATCTAACCACCTTTTAGGCTGGTTTAATCTGGGTTTGTTTTTCTCAGCAGGGTGTTGGGTTATAACTTATATATGCATGAAAAAGTGTAAAATGTATTGATTATGCATTTACTCTATAGTTTGTAATTCTTCTTTTAAAGCTAAAGCACATAACTGTTAATCAGAAGGTCGCTAGTTTGATCCCCACAGCTACCACCATTGTGTCCTTAAGCAAGGCACTTAACTCCAGGTTGCTCCGGGGGGGTTGTCCCTGTAATAAATGCACTGTAAGTCGCTTTGGATAAAAGCATCTGCCAAATGCATAAATATATAGCTTGAGGCTTCCATTATTAAATCAACTTAGACGAAAATGGAAGAAAAATTATTTAGCCTTCTCGCACTTCAGCCCAGTGTCCTGGGAGCATTAGCATGCCTGTTTTTATAAGCCTTCTTGATCTGCCACCCAAGGCATTCGGTTGGTTTCTGTCCCATCACAGCTATACCAGACATGTATGGCAAGCCTAACTGTTGTCACTGGATCAAGTTTCTTCCTCTGAGAGCATAACTTTCAATAGGTCTCAATCTCAGACTGTCATCACAGGTTTGACTGATTTCTTCCCTTAATATTTAATGGCTTCACTCAGACATCTGAGAGGCTAAGGGGCTTAGTCTTACAATCACAGCCAATCTGTGGATTGCCAAAGAAACAGCAGGAAGCCTTCTTCACATCTAACTCTTACATTGGCTTCTTCAGATTTCATTATGTATTTTAAGACCATTTAGAGGTTTGAACTTGAACTTGAGTTATTGTAGCTCAACTGGTAGACCATGGTGCTAGCAATGCCAATGTCATTGGTTTGATTCTCAGAGAACACACAACCAGAAAAAAAAAAAAACACTTTTTTTTTTACATGTTAATGTAAAACTTTAACTTTGTTTCAATAGAGTTTTGTACTGAAATTGCATTTGTTTGGTTGGGTGTGGCAGGTTCGTTACAGGTGATGAACAAAACTCGTAAGATTATGGAGGATGGTGGTACATCATTCACCAATGCGTTTGTAACTACGCCCATGTGCTGTCCATCACGCTCGTCCATGCTGACTGGGAAGTATGTTCACAACCACAACACATACACCAACAACGAGAACTGCTCCTCGCCTTCTTGGCAAGCTCAGCACGAGCCACGTACTTTTGCTGTTTATCTCAACAATACTGGATACCGAACAGGTGAGAAATTTTGATTCAGATAAGTATAAACCCAAATGAGTGATTGAACCTATGACCTATTGTGATACGTTTGATTTAGGAATATATTATTGATGTAAATCATTGTTCTAACAGCTTCTCTGTTCTTTTGGTTGTGATCCTTGCATTCATCTTTTTGGACCTTCCAATGCTACAAATACTATATGATCACAGTTTTATGTTGTGTGTTGGCATTTCCTATTGAAACAGGAAATTTGGGTGGTACATTTCAAAGGCTTTTTTTTTTTTTCTTTTTCTTTTTTTTTTAAACAGTCTATAGGATTTGGTGACATCACAGCCATAAACCATGATTTACTATTCAGTTGTAGGTGGTATTTGGTAGAGGGGCATTCTCATTCTAAAAGACCTTTTGATGGGACAAAAATTTGTGTAGTGCATGATGAGTCATTGATATTTTTGATCTGTGTTCCTATTAATTTTAAATGTGTATTTATGCTTATTTTTGTCAGCTTTTAGGATTACATTATCATGTAGACAGTTTCAAAGCTAAAATACGTGGACTAAAGGCCACACAACTCCAGTTTTGATTTCATGGGTTCATTAAGGTGTTGTGCTCTTTCAGCAGTTCCACTGGAATGTTGCTTCAAATTTGTTCCTAGAGCTCAAAGAAAGTTTTTACAGCCATCTTTAATCTGACCGTCTGGTTTGTGAAAGCTAAACATGGAGCTGAGAGTAGCCCTGTTCTGTGTGTCTAGAGTAACCGCACATTCTGACCCTGAATACAGGGGGTACAGGTCTTACCACTGTTTGTGGTTTTCATCCGATGTGTTAGTCTACAATTAACTCTCTGGGGCAGACTGGCTGCTTGCCTGGCTCTTAGAACATGCTTTAGCTTAATGGAAAAAGGGTAGAGTAGGCCTGAATACAATGCAGAAACAGACATTTACAGGTTCTGCTGAAAGGAAATGTTTAGATGTGGATATACTATTAGTCTTTCTGCAACCTTGCTGCATGGAGTCAAGTTTATATATTGTCTTTTTTTATGTCCCACAGCATTCTTTGGGAAGTATCTCAATGAGTACAATGGCAGCTACATCCCACCTGGGTGGCGCGAATGGGTGGGGCTGATCAAAAATTCCCGTTTCTATAATTACACTGTCTGTCGGAATGGGAACAAGGAGAAGCACGGAGCAGATTATGCCAAGGTATGTGCATTTTGTTCACGTAAATTCACAACACTGTCATCATGCCAAAGTTTTCTTTTAATCTTCGTTTTCAGTTTATGCTCAATTGCAAGGTCTGTTCTTAACTAATTTCAGCCCTCTAATTGCATATAAAACCTGGGTTGGATGACTCCACATGGAATATTATTAAAATAAAGGGGGAATGGGGGGTTAGGTGTGTCTTCTGAATAAGACTTGGTAGACAATAAAGTGTTGTCTTGGGGTAAAGTGGTTTTTGCAAACAGTTGATATGAAGGGGTGGCTAGTATTCCGTTCCACACATGGTTAACAATATATGGTATCAATCTGAGAAAACGGTGAGGATGGAAAAAAAAACACAACATTTGCTATCTTTGTGCAAGTGATTAAAATCTGTGTTTAAACGGTTTAATTTGACATGGCTGATGCTGTTGTCAAAATAATATTTTGGCTTCTCCCATTGCTGTCTCAAATATAGCACATTTTTGGGTAATTTGGAATTTGTGCAGAGGTTTCATGGTTTGGCACAAATAGGTCTGGATTGTTTTACAAGGTAGTCTAAGTGATAAGTAAATGAATGTTTCTTCTATTACTTGGATGTCAATAACCCACTTGTTGAAAGTGTTAAATTACCCACAAGTTGAGATGTACAAGAGGCTAGAGTTTTTTTTTTTATTGAGGGCTGGAAAAATGTGTTGGCTAGTTGTGCTTGCTAATAGAGCTTTAGGCTATGTCATAATCCATAGTAAACATACATCTCGTACGTCTTAGCTGACATGTTGCTCCAAAATTGCTATACCCAAAATGTTCCTGCTATGATTCTTATTATTGAAGAATGCCACACATTTAAATTGGCTGTGGCCTCAGTTTAATCAACAAGTGAATCAATAGGAAGTTGACTCATGTTAGTTTAATAGTTTCAGAACTGTTTGTGCCTTGAGTCAGTCCATGCAGAGCCATTTTAAGATCCATTCTCAAATGTGTTAATGAGGTAAGGTGCATTCAGATGTTCTGAACAGTGCTCTTTCATTTACTTCTGGACACTGAGGTGATGCTAAGAAGTTTTCCAAAATGCACAAATCAGTTGCAGGTACTATTAGTGAGACAAAATGTTGAAATTAAGCAGTAAAGCGCTGAAATGCTGAGGAGAAAGGTTCACTGCACAAGTACAATAGTATACAATAGCTTCCACAAGACTTTTACTACCACAGATGCCATTTAGCTGGTTTTATTTTTTATTTTTTTTAAGCAATAGGGAGGGTAAAGTGTGTTTGGAGGATTTCCCACAACTAGGCTGAGCCAGGAGCACTGCCATCAAGGGGCTTAAAGCTTCAGTACCACGTGTGTTTTTTGTTTTTTGTTTTTTTAATTTTTATTTTTACCCCCAAGCCCTCAGAGAGCTTGTGCACATTCCTGCTGAGCCTCATAGCAGTAAGATTGAGACCTTGCTGTTTTCATAACATCAGCCCCATGGAGGGATACAAACCTCTCTTACTACTGAGTGAATGTATTGACACACTTGTCATCATCTTTACTGGTTTGCACCAACACAACAGGGTTTTCTAAACAACATATACGCTCTGCTACCTGATCTGTACTAGAAATCCTTAATTTGTTTGGTGGATAAATTGCTGAAATTCATTAGTTCACTGTTGTGTTGACTAAGCCAAAATACCGCGATTCTAAAATCTTGGTTTAGGGGTTTTCCAAATTCCCTAAACAGACCAAAATGAGTAAATGTAATTACAGCTTTTGAACTACACCCACCATACTTGGCATAGACCTTCAGACTGTTCTGACTTTGTTTTAGGTCTTTTCTAACTGATCTGACTTCTGGCTTTCTTGTAACGGGCAATCACATATCCTATAGACTTGCATTGGAATGTTCAGCCAGGCCAAGACTCCTCAAACTCCAACTGTCAAAAAATTCAAATGTAAACAAAGTAGACAATATTTTTCTGTCTGTCTTATGGATTTGTCTGTCTGTCTGTCTGTCTGTCTGTCTGTCTAGATAGCTATCTGTGTTTTATTCTAAGTCCCATTAACCTTTTAACTTTCAAAACTTTCAGGCCAGGCTTTGTCAAGCCAACATCAACATTTTTCTTCACAGACTTGTTTAGCTTTAAGTTGTCAATGAAACTGTGTTCAGTAGTTTCTGACATGGAAAGCACAGCTTGTATCAGTCAAAATGACCAGCTAGAATGGGATGTACAGTCTTGATGTAAATGTTTGGGCTAACCCGGAAGGCCAACTGAACCTTTGCTAAGCTCCACACCCTTGGTTACCATTGCTCACTCTGACAAGCTTTGCAGAAATTCCCATTGGAATTAATGAATGGGAGAGTGCAGTGAATGGAATTTATATTACGTAGGCTGGATTGAAGAGTGACTATTTAAAGCATATGTATTATGCAAATCTAAAGCATCTATTTAAAGGAAATTGTTTAATAACACTGTAATATTTTTGAAAACTGTGGAGACTGTGAATCAGAATTAAGGCAAATGATTATCACAGTCACTTGAAAAGAGAAAAGCGTAATTTGATGGTGATTACACACCTGAAAATTTTAGTGTAACACCCTGTCTACACTGGATGTGACCGATGTCGTGTCGCACCACTATGGAAGCCGTGGGGTGCCAATTGAAAAAGAATGAATAAATAAATGATCAATCTTTTAATTTGAAAATAATTTGCCAATTGATTTTAAAAATGCCATTGGACAGTTGATACGTAGCAGAAACCAATTAACTTTCGACTCCTTTTTAAGACACACCCCCTCTCCCACGCCCCACTAGAAGGAGATATAAGACAGCCTGTCATTGAAAGGTTATTTAAAAGGTACAAGCAGTTTGTGCTTTATGAAACTTGTGCTCTATGAAACTCATGCTCTGTCACCGCTGCTGTTAAATGCCAAGTGTGGCCGCCCTCAAGTGTGCACAGTAGAAGGGAGCCATTAAGGTACTGAACCACTGGATAAAGCTGCCAAATTCCGGGCTTAAGGTCCTTTTTATTAAGATAATTGCATGAGTATGATCGGGAAAAGGCCGACCAGCAGAGGGTACACAGAAGGCAAGCGAGCACACTTATGAAGAAAATTGTAAAGCCTACACTACTGTTGTATTTTACTTGTTGCCGAGCATTTAAAAATAGTCAATGTACATTGGCTTTGAGGTGCTTAATTATTGCTACTTTTATCACATAACTCTTACAATCATATTCTTGGTGTTATGGGTTAAACTGTTTAATGAATTTAGTTTAAAAACAATCAAGTCATATACAATTAAAGGTAATGGCAACTAACATGTCCGAAATGTTTGATGTAAAATGTCAAAGCTTAAGCTAAAACTTTCTGAAAGTAAAATAGCAAAAATCAACAAGTGTTTTACCCTTGCTTGTTTACAGCTTGAAATGTGTCAAATAAAGCCATGTCACTTAAGATATAACTTATTGAAAGAAAGAAAAATGTTTGTTTGTCAAAGTGAACAGCAGTATGGTTAACATTGCTTTAAGAGACTTGTATAACAAATTACACAGTCTTACATTTTTAAGCCATTTTATGCTTTTGCAAAATTTTAAGTTGCTACCTTATAAGTTACTAAGGATGAGAATGTCTGTCCCATTATTTACCCATAATTTTACAAGAAACTATAAACTAAAAATTTGAGGTGTAGTACACATACAGTACAATTCAATAAAGCTAGAGCAGAATGTTTAAATATGAACGTTACTAATTAGCTTGCTAACTAACTTTTACAGGCATTCTTGACGAATTGTAATTATGTCTGAGGACTTTAAGTATGACTGAATGCAATCGATGTTGTAAAACAAAATGTCACTTCAAGTAATGATAACCACAGACCTTATTCATAAATCTACAAATTCCAGAAAGAATATATGGTTTGAAAGTGCTTCCCCTCTCTTACTCTTAGGACTAAAACCTTAAATACCTCCTATTCAGTTTATGCATTTATTTCTTCGGTTCTAGGACTACTTCACAGATTTGATCACCAACGACAGTATCAACTACTTCCGAATGTCCAAGCACATGTTCCCGCATCGGCCAGTGATGATGGTGATCAGCCATGCAGCGCCTCACGGCCCAGAGGACTCGGCACCCCAGTACTCCGAACTCTTCCAAAATGCTTCCCAGCACATGTGAGTGACATTCAGTTACACACAGCCCAAGAGCAAAATAGGCACTGGCGTTGGAATTGTTGAGTCTAGATATTTATATTGTTCTGTATGTATTTATAATAGGATATTCCAAGGCACACAAGAGCCCAATTCTAAAAGAACGGTAGCATTCCAAGCAGATAATTTCCCTATAAATTTTAAACCATTATAATTTGTTTCGCAGGTAAATATAAGTTTGTAGTTCAAGGAATTTTTGTGGTCTCATATATTTGAATTCTCCAATAAAATTAGAAGGGATGACAGTGTGCTGAAGTGCATTTCAAACACCATACCACCATGAAACTGAAATGATTTATCATGTTAGTAAATTTCTGGCATATGCCAAGCACGATGATGGGGGATGAGATGTTTATGGATCCCATTCTGTTGCCAAGACCTTTATTGGTTCACTGCACATAAAATCATAAAATCCATGGCTAGGATCCTATTCCACACAGTGCTGTGGCAACATTCCCGCTATCTCCAAGTATTTAGCTTCCCTGGCATTTCAGAAACTTGGTAAGGAGAAGATCACACTTTTTGTCTCTCAGGCGTATCTATTTCTTTCTGCCTTTTTCAGTTCTTTCAGCTTGTCCACCAACACAACTTCCTGGGTCTTCTCATATCAATCATGCCATTCACCATGAAGGTTTTGGGATGTGTGGAATGCATTGTTTGTCTTAGAAAAGCCTTTGTGTTATTAATATTTTTTTAAGCACATACTTTGGGCTCTGAATAGCTCACACTAGGATAGCCCAAGGTTAGTTGGCTGGCAGGTTGCTATAGTGCCAAAATGGTTGCGTGGCAAGTTGCACCAAATGAACAGGAAAACAGATGGCAGGCACAGGTTACATTCTGAGCAGTAGGGTTTCTGAAACCACTCTTGGGCTATCCATAAAGGCCCTTAAAGGAATATTCCGGGTTCAATACAAAGTTAAGCTCAGTTGACAGCATTTTTGGCATTATGTTGATTTTACCATAAATTATGTAGAAAAATGGAAAGAAAACAAATTGTAACAACTTACAATGGAAAGGATTGGGGCCAGTCCATAAACGTAAAATACAAACCGTTTCAAAAGAATAGCGACAAGACATAAGCATTATACATGTTAATATGATTTTAGTGTGGTTAAATTGCTTACTAACCACATATGTGTGAAGTTGTTTCCAATATTACAACTTTGTTGTCATGACGATCTAACTGGAAATCCTATAATATGGTTTACGCTTAACGCAAATAAATCCCTGATTTTAATCAAAATAAAATCATGTTACCATGTATAATGTCTATATCTTGTGGCTATAGTTTTAGGAAAAGTGTTTTTTTTTTTTTTTTTTTTTTTTTTGTACTGGACCCATTCACTTCCACAGTAAGTGCCTTGCTGTAAACGCAATATGTACTTTTTTGTTTTCTTTAAGTAAACAAGTGTTTTTTTTTTGTTTGTTTTTAAGTATTCAGCATTATACCACAAATGCTGTTGATTGAGCTCAACTTGTTTTGACCCCAGAACATTAAATTCTATAGCCAAAGTGGACTAGTGGATTTTGTTGCTGAGAGTCAAGTATGAGTTTTAGATGGAATTGTGGTTTATCCATCATCTACATAATATAATGTTATATGCTGCCAAAGTAACTATGCATAAAGCCACAGATCATTTTGGTGCCAGTCTGGAAAAGCATGGCATAAGCATGCAAACTTTCTGGTGTGGTAACTGATACGAGTAACCTGAAAAACATTTGGGCTGCACTGCTATAATACGAACCTCTTCATGAAATGCGTTTGACAGGCAAAAGAGCATTAAGGAGGTAAATCCTGTAAACAACTTTAACACCACACAAATTTCGTCAATGTTTTGTATTGAAAATCACATTTAAAGTGTTAGTTCACCTCACCCAATAATGACAATTCTGTCCATTTACTCACTCTTGTGATGTTCCAAACCTGCATGAATTCCTTTGTTCTGAGAAAAATTTGTATGGGACATTCATTGTATGGGTAATTGCAGTGCCAACATTTTCACATTTCTGCTCATGTGTTCTATGTAGAAAAAAAAGGGACATAGGTTTGGAACGGAATTTTTCGGTGAACTATCCCTTTAATTTGAAAGAGATTCCCATGAAACCTGGCCTACTTTTTCAAAAAAAATTAATGGATTATTTGATGCTTCAGACTTCAGTTATATAAAGATTAGATCATTATGCATAGTTTCTGTGAAGACAAGAGTGCCCCACCCTGCTTTGTGATGGGTGTCAGATCCAGACTAATTCCTTCCTTTGACCTTGAAATTCCTGGTGGCGTGCTGCCTTTTCCCTACCTATGTGAAGAGACAGGTTCCTTTTGTGTGGTATATTAGTGTGCCTCACTGAGTGGGTGAAGAGTTAGGAGCAGACAAAGACAGACTGAGGAGAAGAGGCTAGGAGCCATCCACTCAGATAGAATGGAGCTTTCATGTGGCCACCATTCATTATGACACCAGGCCCAAGAGTCCTTCCTGTATAGCCATCTCTCCAACACAACGCTTCAGCTGTGGAGCTTGGCCAACTGCAGTCAACAGGTGGCCATCTCGTAGCCTCAGCTCAACAAACAATTCCACAGCCTCCTGTTTACCCAGCTTTTAATTCTCCTCTTCAAATGCAAATGACTTATAGCTCTGTCATTACAGAACTTATTACAAACTTTATTTTTTGCCCAGTGGCTGGGGAAGCTATTATTTTACTTACACATGTGCCAACCCTCAAACGATTAAACACTGCCAAGAAACCCTGGGACTCTCAGCTTGGTGTAAGGAGAGATGGCGAGCGAATCCAAGATAAACACCTAGCAAAAAAATTTTTTTATATATTCGGGGGTGTTATTGATGTTTTGTCAAGTGTGTAACACAAAAGACCACTCCAACAACCACAAGTGGTTGAGAAATAGCAGACAGGTGCATGTTTGACTCACAGTAGCATGTTGTGCTCATCCACAACATGCTACTCTCTGGAGGGAAACATTCCTTGTGGAGCGTGAGTCAAACAAACATTATTCCCTCTCTTCTCAATCATATCATATAATCACTACAACATAAGATGTATATGTTGAGATGATTTGAGTCGAGTTCACTAACAATGTGGGGAAAATACCTCAAATATAGTCTTGTTTAACATGACCATGAAAAACCTCTAAAGCATCACAGGAATATCAGAATTTTGCCTTCAAGCAAACGTGTCCTCGTGATATTGATGTTTGTCAAGAGTGTTACACAAAAGACAACTCCAACGACCACAAGTGGTTGAGAAATAGCAGAGAGGCGCATGTTTGACTCACAGTAGCATGTTGTGCTCATCCATGTAGAACACCCAGCTACAACTATGCACCAAACATGGACAAGCACTGGATCATGCAGTACACAGGCCCGATGAAGCCAATTCACATGGAGTTCACCAACTTCCTGCACAGGAAGAGGCTCCAGACACTGATGTCTGTAGATGACTCTGTGGAAAAGGTCAGTGTGTGTGTTTTTTTTTTTTTTTTTTTTTTTTTTTCCTTTCTTGCTCCAAATCCTGGATATTCAAAAGATTCTACATATTAACTAGAAAGAAATGTGTGTATACTATATGTTCCAGATATACAATGCTTTGGTCGACACAGGGGAGCTGGATAACACCTACATTATTTACACAGCTGACCATGGGTACCACATCGGGCAGTTTGGTCTGGTCAAGGGGAAGTCTATGCCCTATGATTTTGACATCAGAGTGCCATTCTTTGTTAGGGGTCCAAATGTGGAGTCAGGTGCAAGGTAAATTCAACTTTAACTTAAAATTTTACACCCTTTTGCTAACATACCATATTTTCCGTCATGATCTTGTGACTTGTAGTCCAGAGCAATTTATATAATGTAATTGATTGTCGGCCAGTCAAACACACTGAACTCAAACACGTATGCTTTTAAAGAGTATCAGTGCGACTTATACAAGGATGTGAGTTAAGGTTTTGTTTTTCTCTCAGCAAAGCAATTTTAACTCGGTCCCCACGGTCATGGAAAACATAGAAATATCAATATTTTTACGTTTTCCATGCCTGGAAAAGTCATGGGAAAAATCTTGAAAGTCATGGAAACTGCATTTTTCTAGATATACTTTGCTCCTAAGATATTTCATTGACTAGATATTGATCATGTGTAGAGTAAAACTTGCAAGCTATACCGAATTATTCTGTTGAGTTGGTCATTTTAAACTAAATTTATCAAACTGATTCACACATTAGTCTGAATGATTAATTAGCGGATTGGTCTAAAAGTGAATTATTTAAAACTCCTCCAGTAATCAGTCATGAAAACGCCATAAAACTTGTGAGAACAAGTGTGAAAAAGTGTGAGAACCCTGTCAATCCACGCATCGTTAAAGTTCTTTTCAGGTTTATCAGTTTTATTTTATGGTCTATTTCTCATAGGAACAATCATCTTGTGCTAAACATTGATCTCGCACCCACAATCCTGGACATAGCTGGCTTGGACGCTCCACCTGATATGGATGGCAAATCAATCCTGAAACTTCTAGAGCAGGAAAAGACTGTGAATAGGTGTGTTGACTCTGGTCCATAACAAACATTATATTCCCAGTCTAATGTGAAATGTATGATTAAGTAGTACCTCATTATGTATTGCTTTAAACCAATGAAGTTGAGTTGAGGGAGTTATGGTTTTGCATTTGGATTTAATTTATAAAGGGTTTCTGGCAGGTAAAGAATGTTATAAATGCTCTGGAGTGACTACCACTTATGATGGCAAAAGATATTGAGCAGATTAAGGTCATAATTCAGGCTAAGCTAAACATCTGCTTATAGTATGTAAATGACAAGAATACTGAGAAAGGTCTTAAATATTTGCGTTTTATTTTTCAGATTTAAACCCAACCGGAAACCCAAAGTCTGGAGGGACACATTCCTTGTGGAGCGTGGGTAAAACAAACATTTTTCCCTCTCTGGTTAATCATACCGTAAAATCACTATAAAATGTGTGAAATAAATTAAAATTGATTTATTCTGCATGGGAGGCTCCCCACATACAATCCAATAGTTTCATTCCAGTATTTTGCTGAGAAACCGCCAAGAGATAAGATGTACATGTTATGAATTTGTGATTCCATTGCGCAAACATCCATCTACATTGACATGGCTTGGGTCGAGTTCACCTAACAATGTGGGAAAATACCTCAAATATAGTCTTATTTAGCATAATAACCATGAAAAACCACTAAAGCATCACAGGAATATCAGAATTTAGCTGCCTTCAATCAAATGTGTCCTCGAGAGTTCAGCTATTTAAATTAGAGTCTTAAACGCTCATTATCAGATAAGTTTCAGTCACTCTGTAGGACGCTCAGGACAGCAGCAAATCCTTCCCCAGGGAAATATGATATTACCTGTGGTATCAGATTCAAACTTGATATGTCTGCATAGCATTACTCTTTATTTTAAGAAATGTAGGTATGGTGTTGAAATGACTGTATTTAACTTGCTGTACCTTTTGAGCAATTGCTTCTGGATGGTCCAAAAAAGTGATGTGAACACTTAAGCCACTCTTGAATATATATGAATTCCTTTGCATTTAACAACAAATTAAAGTGGCGTCTGCAAACAAATGATGACCTTTTCTCAGAACTAACCATTTTTATTTGCTTTAAGTTTTGTGTGTGTGTGTGTGTGTCAGTTCCCATATTCTTGGACACTTTCTGATTTTCAAACATTAGTGGTTACTCAACTAGGACACCTGTGTGAACTTGAGGGGACTTCATACATCCACTAAAAAAAAAAAACCCCACCTTGAGACCAATTAAAAGCAATTGCAAAAAATGTATAGTTCTGAGAAAGTCACCATTTGTTTCACTTTGAAGAATATATCATGTTTTATATATATTCTTTCAAAGCTAACAACTTATTTTAATGTTTAAAATATGGTTGTTTTATATTTCTCTAAAAGAAATGCTGTTGGCTTGATATTCGTGGCTTAAGTGTCCAAATACTTTTTTCTGGCCACTCTAAATTTTTGCCTCTGGATACTTTTATCATGGCACACAAATCCAAGAATATGTTACCAGATCTTTTGAGACCCTAATCACTTAACACAATAGACTGTCCGGGGGGTAAGTTTAAAATGTGCAGCTTGGAAGCCCTTTGCACATAATCACTGTGTGGTAACTGTGGCCGTGGGCACAACCACGCTGCTGTCTCTGTCTAACATTCCTCATGTCACTCACAGGGGGCTCTCAGTCTTCTTAATGGCATATTGCAGCTCCCACAGCCAGCCCGCTATTTCTTTCTGCTTAACGCTAAGTAAAAGAAGGTTTTTCCAGGAAAGCGCAGCGTTGATCAGTGCAGGCTGTTTCTTCCGTCACTAAATAACTGTTGTGTATAAAGCCAGACCACTAGATGTGTTTATACCAAAATGTCATTAACCTGTTTTGCACAGTCATGACAGCTCCAATTTTATGAGAAGTCAGATCAGTAACCACTTCATTTATCAGTTCTGGTGAAATCAGTCAGAGCCTTTATTTCCACTACAGGCACCATTCTTAAAGGAATACTCACCCTCATGTCATACCAAATCTGTATGACTATTTATTCTATGGAACACAAAAGGGAATTTTATAAAAAAATCTATTTTTATATATCTGTATTTTCCTCACTCAAAGATATCACATGACTTCAGAAGACTTTGAATGTAGCACATTAATTGAATGGACTGTTTTAATGGTGCTTCCCTGCAGGAAAGAAAAAAAAACGGCTAGAACCAGCCTAAGCTGGTTTGTTACTCTTAGATGGTCTATCACCCTGGTCAGTCCTGTCAGTTGGCTGGTTTTAGAGGGGTATGGGTCACATTTCAGCTAGTCAGGTTGGGAGACTAAGCAGCTAAGACCAGCTTAAACCAGCCAACCTAGTTTTAACTTGTTTTGTTTTTTTAAGCAGGGTTTTGCATCCTTTTTGTTTATCTAAATCACTTTTATAATTTTTTGTACTTGCATGTTTTTTTTTGTTTTTAAACAGTAAAATTCTTATTTTTGGATGAACTAATTCTTAAAGGGATAGTTCTCCCAAAAATGATGCCATTCCAGATGTGTATGACTTTCTTCTGCTGAACAAAATCAAACATTTTTAGAGAATTTTAGCTCTGTAGGTCCTCACAATACAAGTGAATGGATTCCAAAATGTTGAAGGTCTAAAAAGCACAAAGGCTGCATTAAAGTAATCCATATGACTCCAGTGGATAAATCCATGCCTTCAGACGTGATTTGATAGGTGTGGATGAGAAGTCCTTTTTACGATCAGCACACTTTCACATTCTTCTTTTGTTTTTGGCTATTCGCATTCTACATGCATACCTCCACCTATTTGGCAGGGAGGACAGTTTATAGTAAAAAAGAACTTAAGTATTGACATGTTCTCATCCGCTTATCATATCACTGAATATCTAGATTTAACCACCTGAAGTCTTGTGGATTACTTTTATGCTGCTTTAATGTGCCTTTTGGACCTTCAAATGTTTGGTACCCATTCACTTCCATTGTATGGACCTACAGAGCTGAAATATTCTTTCTGCATATGGAATGGCATGAGGGTGAGTAAATGGTGAGAGAATTTTGATTTTTGGGTGAACTCTCTTTAAATGCTTATTTTTGTGGTTTACTACATACAACATCCTCAAATTTGATGGAAAAAAAAAATACAATCCGATAAAATTACGACACCGATATCTTACTACCCAGGGGACCATGCAGTTATTTCTGTGGCCTATAAGAATGCAGTGACACAAGATATGGGTTGGGATGCAGGGTTGATTGCAATTACAGGAGGTCAAATGACTCGGCACAGAGCAGTTATATGACGCTGACTTGGGCGGGGCGCCCATAGTTTCCTGGCACCCGAAGCCACCATGAGGCTGCCAGCTTCGAAACGCAGCCTAGCAACTCACCAATGCCCATTTGTCATTTCAGCAAAATCCTGCGTAAGAAAGATGATACTGGAGGCAACACAAACACCCAGCACTCCAATAGCTTACCCAAATACAAGAAGGTGAAGGAGGTGTGTCAGCAGGCCAAGTTTCAGACACCCTGTGAACAACCAGGACAGGTATAGGCACAATGTGCACAATACATATCTCTGTCTCACACCCACTGTCTGTCTACCTTCTTTTTCTTACTGACACACACATGCACAATGTTTGTGTTTTATCTAATTTAGCTAAAATACTGCTTAAACCAGCCTAGGGTGGTTTGTTGGTCATGCTGGTTTTAGCTGGTCTCCCAGCCTGACTAGCTGATAAGTGCCCTATACCCCTCTAAAACTGGAAAATTAGGCCAGCGCCATCAGCTTGACCAGGCTGGGAAACATCTAACTAACTTATACTGGTTTAAGATGGTTTATCAGAATGGAAGTCTGCTAGACTCAACCTGGCCCTCATTTGTCCTGCTTTGGGCCTGATTCAGGGTTATCGTGTTTTGAGAAAATCCTCTGAGAATTGTAAGAAAGCTTTTTGCCCCAATCACTCAACCTTAGATTATGATTGAATACAATAATTTGCACCTTTAACACGAAACCGGAGATTTGAGCGTGCTGTGCATAGCCAAAGTCCTTTGACTGGTGCCACTGTAATTTAAATCGATATTTACAACAAATTAAGGATAATTGGAGATTGGTTGTAGTTCTCTTTCATCAGTGCTCCGTTAACCAGCACACTCTGGGCCTGGTCCACCAGACGTTCTGTGGTGTGGCAATGAATCAGAGAGAGCTGAACATTACAAATTGGTACAATTTCAGGTAGCGTAAATGCAGACAGTATTTCAAGGACTGCGCTAATGCAAACCAGATTCTTTTTATGGTCAGCTTAAGTGTTTTCCTGCAACACTTTGTCTGGAAATTTGATTGAACACAGCTTGGAATAACACAGGTTTCCATCTTTTCATTTTAGTTCAGTCACCTGCCTCAAAGTTGAAGGACACAATCCTGCCATGTTTGTATGAAAAGACCTCATAAAATTTTAGGTCCTTATTTATTTCATTAAACATGATGGTTTGTGCTTAGCTGCGATTTTGCTGAAGCTAAAACTTGGGCAACCCTGAATCATTTGCTCGTGCTTGTTCAAACCTCACTTTCATATACCCTTTTACATATTTGTAAACCATTTTCATATACTTTTAAATATTATGCAAATTAATCTTGATTCAGGATATTGAAGCACGCACCAAAAAAAAAATCTATTTCTTAATCAGTATTTTTGTCTTGTTTTTCAGTAAAAATATCAACTTTATTTAAGGGTTATTTCACCCAAAAAAATTATTTACTCACCCTCATGCCATCTAAGATGTGTATGACTTTCTTCTACAGAACACAGAAGAATATCTCCGCACTGTAGGTCCATACAATGCAAGTGAATGCTGATCAGGCCTTTTGAAGGTCCAAAAAACAGATAAAGTTAGCATTAACATAACCTATCAGACTCCAGCGGTTTAATCAATGTCTTCTGAAGTGATCCAGTTGGTTTTGGGTGAGAACAGACCAAAATGCATCTTTTTTTCACTGTACTGTACACCTTGTCATTGCAGTCTCTAAGCACGATCATGATTTAAAGCACGATCACACTAACTATAGCTTGAAATCATGATATTGCCTAGAGACTGCAATGGCAACAAGTACAGTGAAAAAGTAGTAATATTTTGGTCTGTTCTCACCCATAACCTTGTGAACTTATTTTAAATAAATTTTGCAATTCTGCTACATTGGGTACCTTAGGGTTAAAGTATTATCTATGTTTTTTTGTTGTTGTTAAAAATGGTTTAAAACTACACATAATAGTAACTGACACTCTGAACCTTATCACAACAACTATATGGAAGGGGGGGGGGGCATTTTGAATCTCAAAGCTTGCTAAAGATTAATATTAAGTTTGTACCATAGACTGCTATTGTTTTCTTGCATCATACAATATTAACCCCAAAACACAATATGTAAGAAAAATCAAGATTTTTATATTAAGTGGTTTCCTAAAAAAAAAAGAGAGGAAAAAAAAAAAAGAATCATACTTTGTCAATCTCTGTACTTTGGTCTCCTGAAGGTTAAAAAAAGATCAATTTTATTTAAAGTAAATAGCCTATATCTTGAATTACTGTGCATTTATGTCTTACCGCATTGGCAAATAGTGTTTTTCAAAATTGTGTTAGATATATGCTTTAAACACAAACACGGTAACACAATAAAGTTCCATATGCTAACGGTAGTTAACATTAATTATAATTAACTAACAATGAACAATACATTTACATTTTTTTATATATATATATTAGTTTATTGATAGTTCGTGATACAGAATAAATCAACTAATGTTAAAAAATTGGAACCTTATTGTAAAGAGTTACCAAAATACAAAAATAATTTGACAATGGGGCAAGAAAAATACACTATCAATATTTTTGACTTGTTTCCAAGTAAACATTTCTAAACATCCTTGATCCAAGGCATAAAATGCTTTCTGGAAAATATTTTGAATTAAGTAAATTATTGTTTTACAGTATACTGCACAATTTTATACCATTTTCAAATCTTTTTCAAATAAATTTCTACTTTCCCCCCAGTCACCCACTACTTAACCCCATTGTTGTTTTGGCATGAAATGCACTCACTGAAAAGATCGACATGTTTAAGGTGTTGAAACCAGACAAAGCTTATAGTAATTTTGGTCTACTACTTCCAGTTCACGTCTTGGCTTGAGGATAGTATCAGTCTCTTTCTAGCACACTGTTCGTCTCAACTCCCTCCCTCTTAGGCCATGCTTTCCTCTGTGACTAGTAGGAATGTGATGTTAAAGCCTTGCAACGACAGCATTTATGAAATAATTGACAAGTGCCTGCAGTGGAGTCAATGAGGGCAGTGTGAGTGTGTGATTTGAGATGTGAAAGTTAATGCCTGTGTTAGTTTCTCTGTGCGTTTCTTCCTGAGTTTGAGATGTGTCTTTGTCATGCAAGTAGTAAAGTAGTGAGCCTTCACATAGTTGGCGGTAGCTCTGTTTGCTCATGTCTGTTTGACGTGTGTGTGTGTGTGTGTGTGTGTGTGTGTGAGAGAGAACCTGTTAAACTTCGTGCACACTGCAGTTTTTTTTTTTTTTTTTTATTTGTTTTTTGGTCTTTTACAATTGTTACATGTCAAATTTTACAAAATTACCCTGGAGAGATTTTACATTTAAAGCCAAATTTGAATGTGTGAAATGGACTAACTTTCATGTCATTGGGTACAATATACATCGCAGTCCAGACTTCGGTTACACTTAGCAGCATTGACTGGTCCATTCTGCTTTTCTCATTGACACATTGACCTTGTAACGTACATAGCAAGCATGCAAGCCCTTGTGTTAATGCTGACAATATTTTGCCTGGAAAATGTAAAAGAAAAAAGCCTAAATCTGTCTGGAGTAAGCTGCATCTGGCCAAAATGAATCATGAACTTCAGAGTGCACTCGAGTGACTTCAGATAATTGTGATGGTATATTCATAATGTAAAGGGAACCATATTTAAGTTACATATATGGACAAGCTAGTACCACGTTGGCCAGGTGCGTCTGTTTGGCTCTCGGTCAAGAGTAATTTTTGCAATATGTGGGAATCATCTTTTACAATTCACGAAACTTGTCTCAGACTGCAAAATTGTGCCAAAAGCACACAGCGTGCACTGGGTTTTAGTGTGTTTGTGTTTGTTTACTGTATGCTTGTCTGGATGAACTAAATGAGTGAAAGTGCTCAGGTCAGCTTTGGCTCACCCTTTTATGGTTTATTGCCCTGAAACAAACATCCTAGCTGGAGGCTTCTCCATCTGTGTGCCTGCAAGCCTGATTCACCAACACCCGCAGACGCATAAACTCAATGACAGGACTCCACAGGAAATCTGAGCATTGTGGTCATTGTTTGGAAATGGTTTCCCATAGTTGTGAGCATGTGTCTGAGTTGTGGTCAGCTTTGAGCATCTGCCGAGCAAATGGCTAAATCAAATTGGGAGATTAGGTCTAAATTTGCTTCTGATTGCTACTTTATGGTAAAGATTTGCAAGGTGGCACTCTTACAATTGTGAATAAGTGGAACTACTCTACAGATGCTCAACTGCTAAGCTCTGTTTGCAGGCTGAGGATTAATTTTATTCAAAGACAATCTCTAATTATGCAAAATAGGTGACTTTTGCACACTAAGTGGTTAGCCAGATAAGTCTGACCACCTACTAGATACTTATTGAAAGTTATTTTGCTTTTTGTTCCAGAAATGGCACTGTGTTGAGGAGGTCAGTGGGAAATGGCGTTTGCAGAAGTGTAAGGGCTCCCTGAAGGAGGGATCCAAGAAAAGGACAAGGAGTCTCCAATCTCGACGCTATGACAGCCGGGAAAAAGACTGCCACTGTGGAGACCGACCTTACAAATCTGCCAAGGCAGAGCGCCGGGCACACAGACGGTTCGCCCAGAGCAGAAGTCCACGTAAGTATGCTCAGAAATTCTAACTAAGTTATTGTGAAATAGGGTTGTTAGTTTTTCAAGGTTGTTCTTAGACAAACACTGAACTCTTGGGTGCCATTCTTGAAAACTGAGGTTGACCGATATTGAGTTTTGCCAATATGCTATCTATGATGGTGGAAAAGGCAGATAGAATCTTAGTCTTTCCGGACTGTGACGGGCACAGACATAATGGCCAAAAAGTGTCAAAAATTAAAAGAAAAACATTTTATTGTGCAACCAAAATTATAACAATCGGATGAAAATTTAGATTTGGTACATAACATTTAACTTTTAACAAGCCAGAATTACACTGGGACTCTTATTTTTAAACGTCTGTGCTCCCCAGCTCTCACAAACACATACGGAAAAAAATATGCACTCTTATAATCGTCCACAATGTATTTACAGTGTAAACACTTCAAATTAAACATTGTCATATAGGCTAAGTTCTGTGTAAGCAGTATTTCATGAAAAGTAAATCATCATTCATGAATAGTATGAATTCAGCAATCACTTGTCATTATCCTGTATTCTGTTAATATGCTATTAAATACAAAACAATAAAAAAAAATTAAATAAACTTTTCTGTCTCAACTCTTCTTGAAATTCACTCAGTGTTCATCACCTATTGGTCTAACAAGAAAAGGTCACTCGGTGAATGAAAAGTTATTTTAGTGAACAAAAAAAGAAGATTTGAATCACTGTGAAGAATGGCAGTCCGTATTACTAATAGACTGAACTGTATCTGGATTTAATTATTTTAAAAGAGCCCCGACTCTGGTGCCATCTATTGGTGATGAGCTGAAAATTCAATAAAGTGGCATATATATATATATATATATTTATTTATAATATTGAGGAAATTTAAGGAAATGTACTTCATTATGTATATAAATATTTAAGTATGGTAATAACGTATATAATTATTTATGTATGCTATATAAATATTAAAGTATGTTTGGCTTAAACTGATCTCTTCCCTCAGGCTACAGACCTCGCTTTGTGCACACACGGCCTGCCAGATCTCTGTCAGTGGCATTTGAGGGAGAGATATATGATGTGGACCTGCAGGCTGATGACAAAACTCCCCTTGAGCCTCGACCAATCAGCAGATGGCACTATGATCCTGAAGGAGCCTTTGATCCGGACTTAGGGCTGGAGTCTGATGATGTCTCAGAGGAAATGCTGTCAGATGACACTAATGCAGTGGGCTACACCAATTCTCTCAAAGTTACACACAAGTAAGCGCTCCAATCCAATGGGTGCAACTTGGTGATATTAGCAAAACACAGTGTTGTTGTGAAATGTTTGATAAAAGTAGTAATTGCATTCCTCGGTGTAAAATTTACGTTATGTCTGACATAATTTGCTTTCTAATCTGTGGTTTCCATTGTAGCATTACACAACCTTTTTTTTTTTTTTGCTTGTTTGTGGCCTTTCAAATTGCTTTATTTCTCATTTGTTATTCATGTTATCATGGTATCACAGGTGTTTCATACTAATGAATGACACTGTGCACTGTGAAAGAGAGATTTACCAGTCCTCTAGAGCATGGAAAGACCACAAGAACTTTGTAGACCAGGAGGTAAACGGTCCACCAATAATTTCTTAGAGGCCCATTTCACTTTTGTATATTGACTTTAAGATTACTGCTGTAAACTACATAGTGTTTGTCTTATGTGCTTGTTCCACAGATTGAACTTCTCCAGGATAAAATGAAGAAATTGCGTGAGGTTAGAGGTCATTTGAAGAGGAGGAGACCAGATGAATGTGACTGTGGAAAGAGGTCAGTACCATTTAAAGTTCCAAAATCTCATAAATGGTTAATCAATTCCTTGAGTCATATGAATTAGATCACTTTGATGCATCTCTAAGCGGCCAACGAAACATGATTGGTCATTGGTTCACTCTCAGCCCACTTTTTGCAATAGTTCTTAATCTTGTAAGTTTCCTTACCCAATCCAATTGGTCTGAAATCTGTTTACGAAAAGATAACATGTATGATGTTGCGCTGGTAGATTTTTACCTCATCTGAACTGCTAAATCCAAATGGAATAATAATTGGTTTTGTTTTAAATCTGAACAGCATTATGATTGAGTTAGATCATGGTATGTTTAGAAGTTCCGTCTAGACCATCAACTTTAATTTAGTGCTGTTCTCTCATTACAACCAGCTACTATAGCAAAGAGAGAGAGCAGAAAAACAAACCCGAGAGATTGAAGAATAGGAATGACCACCTCCATCCCTTTAAGTGAGTTCCTCTCGTGTGTGTGTACATGTTCATGTGTCTTTTATCGTCCATATGTGTGTCCTCAGTACAACTGTATCTTCTAATTGTTGGAATACAGTGTGTCGGATTAACTTCTCATGGTGATTGTATGATGTCTCAAAAACAGTCAACCATGTGGTTCATTTTTCATTGGTAATGCTACTACTTATCAAAAGAAAATTGTATGTGGGTGTACATAGTACAAGTTTATTTGAATGGTACAAGGCCATGATTTGAATCCTGTGTGCTTTAAAACAGTCTGTTTGGTGACTGTACATTTGAAGAAATATTGGCTTTTGGAAGTTATGCAATCACAGAATATTGGTGATGGTTAACTCCAAGCAATCTCTGTTGGTCCTGTTCATTTTTGTGTGTGAATTCTGCATGCGTGCATGTGTGTACTGAATGTGTTGTAGATTAGTGAAGATTTATTTTTAGTGAAGATTTACCTTTTCATACTCTTATAATTCACAAGTCAGATCCTCATGGGTTTATTACCCAAAGAGCCCTTTCCATAACTAGAACATCTACCAATACAGTTTTCTATTAGCATTGAACTAGTTTAAAAGTATACACAAATAATTGTAATTGCACATTTGTAAGATATTGGTTTGTGAGATAATGAAACATCCTAATCTGCAACAATAAAACCCAACATCAGAGAATGGGGCAAGTAACTGGTGGTGATCTTGTGGATGGGGGATGTGTACTATGTCTTTTTCCCTTCTCATGACCTCTCTCCCTATTGTTTATGCAGTATCGGCTGGTCTACATGTCCCCACCATATTGTGTAATTCACCTGGGATGGAGTTCACTTTCAATCTGGCTCTAATTTCTCTTTTATTTATGCCACAGAGAGGTAATGCAGGAGGTGGACAGCAAGGCTCAGCTCTACAATGAGATCCGTCGCAGGAAAAAAGAGAGAAAAGAGAGAAAGAGGCAGAAGAAAGGCGACAACTGCAGTCTTCCTGGCCTAACCTGCTTCACACATAATAATGACCACTGGCAGACCGCCCCCTTCTGGAACTGTAAGGAAATAGTCAATGATATATGACTCCAAACAAAATAGTGTCTGGTTATAGTACACAAATATAAAAAAAATATATATATATAATAAAATTCTTGTCCTCTATAGTGGGTGGCTTTTGTGCCTGCACCAGCTCTAACAACAACACATACTGGTGTCTAAGAACTATTAATGACACTCACAACACTCTCTTCTGTGAATTTGCCACTGGATTCCTGGAGTACTTCGACCTAAACAGTGACCCTTACCAGGTAAGGCCATATGATGTATTTTTGTTGCACTCTGTGATTCCTAAAATAGTAGAGCATAAAGCAGTGGTAGTTTATGTGTGCTCCAGACATTCAGGAGACTTGGTGGTCCAATGGAGATGCACGTTTAAGTCTGGCCTGCATTTCTTGATAACATTAGCCCCCTCTCACTTTCTTTCTATCTCTCTCCACTGTCCTGTCAAAAAAACAAAACAAACAAAGAAAAGGTCATAAATAGCCATTTCATTTATTCACTTAATCACTTCACTTACTGGCTCTGTGAATGCACTGTATGTTTTTGCAGCTAAGCAATACAGTTTATACTGTAGAGAGAGATGTCTTAAGCCAACTACATCTTCAGCTAATGGAAATGAGGAGCTGTCAAGGGCACAAACAGTGCAACCCCAAACCGAAAAGTTCAGATGCAGGTAAAAAATACTGTTCTCTCTCTGCACCACCCTTTGTGTGTTAAAATGGGGGAAGACACATGCTAGCTCACCTTATTTGTTTGTTTCTGAAAGTGTTTCATTGTCATTATATATTCATTATATATTTCACTGCCAAAATGCTGTTGTATCCATTGAATTCCAGGCTCTTTTAATATCCTACATATTGCTCTTACAAGAAAGTCCTAAATTTTTAGCAAACACATGGTCTGGCATGTTTTACTTGGACTGATTTTTGCATGATGCATGTTTGGGGTGTACCACGTGACTCAATTTGGCATGATTTCTAATCACTGATGGATGATAAATGTGCCCCCCCCCCATTTATATTCCCATTACATTCTCTCACCAGGGGACTATGCTCTTATACCAGCAGTCTAGCAATCATATCATCTCATACTTCCACATTTTTCTCCATTCCTAGTGAATACCAGACTAGATGAACAGTGATCCAGTGAAAGTGCTGATGCATACATGTAAAATATGCTATGTTGTTGTTGTTGTTGTTATATTTGTAGGTGTAAGAATCTGCATGTGTGTTCTGTGTAAACTCTTTTCATTATCTTAAATTATAAAGTTATATTTGACACAATCCTCTTTGGGTGTTTTTTTTATATTATTTAGCAGTGGAATTGTGGTTAAAAACATTGTATATTTTGGCATCTTTGTTCAGTAGGAAGGAAGATGTCTCTATAACATTGAGTATTTGGCCATTTTACTTCCAGAACAGTGGAAAGCTGTTTATAATTTCCTGTGAGGAGAGACTGACTCATCCTGTTGACATAACAATAAAAGGAAAAATCATAGATCAATTGTAACGGCTGCTTTCACATTCTGTGTTAAATAATTTTTTGATGTACAAAGTATGAGTTCTCATGGCTGTTTTCAACAGCTAATTTTTGTTTTAGAGGCAAAAATGATGGCATCACATTTCTTGGTTCATAAACACTGCTGGAAAAAAATCATCTTGAACCACTCCTAAGAGGGTTTGCTAGTCCTATCAGTTTAAGATGGTCTAACGATGGCCAGCTGGAAAGTTCCCAAAACTACTCTAAAACCAGACTAGCCTAAACAGTCTGACACACCAGTTAAGACCAGCAGTCTGACTTTGGATAGTCTACGCTGTTAATTTCAACAGGGATAAATCTGTAGTGTAGGCTTAATAGCATGCACACTCATTCATGCAAGATTTTTAGAAAAATATCTCCACTCTGTCGGTCCATAATTCGCAAGTGAATGGTGGCCAGATATGATAAGGTCCAAAAAGCTTATAAAGGCAGCATAAAAGTAATCCATAAGACTCCAGTGGTTAAATCCATATCTTCAAAAACTATATGATGTCTGTGGGTGAGAAACGGATACAAATTTTAGTAACTTTTTTTACTATAAACTCTCTTCCCTGCCCAGTATGTGAATCACCAAAAACTAAATAAGTGAAAGTGGAGAATGGTAGTGAAAAAGTACTTTTGATCTGGTTCTCACCTGCACCTATCATATTATTTTAGAAGAAATTGATTAAACCACTGGAGTAGTGTGGATCACTTTTAGGGTCCTTTGTATGGTTTTTGGACCTTCAAAGTTCAGACCACCATTTACTTGCATTATATGGATCTACAGAGCTGAGATATTTTTCTAAAAATCTTTCATTTGTATTATGCATAAGAACGAAAGTCACATATCTGGGATGGCATGAGGGTCAGTAAAGGATGAGAGCATTTTAATATTTGGGTGAAATATCCCTTATTACAAATTAGTGCAATTCTCATGTTATTCCTGACCTTCAGTCATACAAGACTGAACAAAGACATTGCAGAATGCTTTTAATGCCATGTAACATTCATTCCATTCCAATGCAACACCTTCTTACCATCTGAAAAATGCATCTTTTTCTTAATGTAAGCAGGACCATCAAATGACCACACTTGTAGTTACTCATTCATCTCAGTTTTTCACCACATTCCTTCATTGTGTCTTTTTAATCTAACAATACCTCTCCTCAGGAGCTGGGGTTTTGCATGAAGAACTCCAATATGATTTTTGTTCAATTTTTTTTTTTTTTTTTCTTTTAAATCACAATAGACATTTAACAATGAATTGCTTTTATTTTCCTGATCAGGGAGTAAAGATGGAGGAAGCTATGATCAAAACAGGTATCCACACTTTTTGAATCCCTTATTGGCTTCTGAAATAACTGCATGGGCAGCTCATTTCCACTAATATGCAATGTTTCATTGAACTAAGTGTGTGTGGTTGCATGCTAGGTTTAGCTAACATAAATTCAGGTACATTACATTTAATTTAAAATCATCACAATATAAGTGGTAAACGGCAATTACAAAAGCATCCCTCTAATTTTAACTTTTAATGGACTTGTTTATTTGTTGTTGTTATTCTTAAATTTGAGGTTATGAACACATTCTTATAGTAAATTTGCTGTTGATTAGTTGATAGTAAATGATTTGCAAATGAAATCCCAAAACTTCAGCTATTCACACATGCATCAACTCTGATATAGTTTATTATAGTGTTGTAGTATATATGAATATATCTCATTCCACGGAACATCAACGTTTCTTTGACTCTTCGGCATCACAAGCAGACAGTTACATTTTCTCGTTCATGCCTGTTCTGACATCTGTTCTTTGGCTTACCTGCTTACCAGGCAACTGCAGCAGCGAAAATGGTCAAAGTTGAGGAGGCAAAGTCATTAATTCCTGTGAGTCTTTGAGACTAGATTAACCCATGTCTGTTCTCATTCCATTCTTAAGGGGATGGTTCACCCAAAAATGAAAAACGGTTTTCTTCTGTGGAACATAAATGGAGATATGAGGGAGTATTTTAGCCTCAGTCACTATTCACTTTCATCATATCATAAAAGATGCACTGAAAGTGAATGGTGACTGTGGCTGCTATTTCTGCCTCATTTCTCCATTTTGTGTTCCATGGAAGTCATATAGGTTTGGAGCAGCATCAGGGTGAGTGAATGATGACAGAATTATAATTTGAGTGAACTATCCCTTTAAGTAATTTTCCACACTGCACACCACATCTCTGTAGGCCCTGAGTTGAGTGGCAGTTCTGGTTCACTGCAGCAGTATTGCTGCCTGTGTGTGTCCTAGGCCATCAGTTACTGCCTGACCTGCTCTGGGAATGCTCATTCCATCTTGCCCTCTTTTTAACACTTTGTTTTTGCAGATTTTCATTTTCTACCTCTTGCCCCACTCATTCTGTCTAATTAATTTTTTTTGCCATTTTCTTGGATCCAGGTTGTCTTGATTTTCCATCTTTTTGTCACTTTCAAAGCATTGTTGGATGTTTTATTTTTAAAGATTCTTATTGCTTTGCAGATTTTCAATCTGTCTGTGCACCTCTTATGATGTATTTGATTTGGGTGTTTCATTTGGAGGCATAAAATATTGATTGTCTCAATCTGCATTCACACGGCTTTACTGCTTTAAAGCTCTGTATTGGTCCGTGGCTTATAAAAGCGCTGCAGTGGTGTGCAGGGCACTTATTCAAGGCCCTGGCCTCTCGCCAGGCTTAACTGCATGTTTTAGATGCATTCCAAAGCAAATGCTTTTCTTGCACAGCCACTGTAAGACCTTCAGACCTAACAGAGTTATTTTCTTCCTTCACCCTTTTCTAGAGCACAACCAACCTGGGACGTACACAATGGATAAGCTGCCCAATTTCACAGAGGATGTCAACTGGCAAGGACTGGGAGATCTGTACAGTGTAAACAAGAGTCTGTATGAACACAGACACAACTACAGTCCAAGCCTGGATGACTGGACAAACTTTTGGAAGGATGTAGATAGTAAGTTTGTGCTGCTGAGAAATTTAAAGGAACTCAACCAAACCAATGGCCTTAACCTCCTTGCTGAGCTGGGCTCCGGGGTGCTGGAGGATGCCAGCGGTGCTGGAAGCCCTGTCCAGGAGGAATGGCCACCTGTGGTCACTCTGAGCCCCACCACAGAAGGCCTGACTCCCAAAACATTTAAAGAGACTCTAAAGTCTCTTAACGATCTCCCAGAGGGCCACCAAACCGAACAGAGTCGTCTTCTCAGAGGAGACACCTGGATTCAGCAGCTGGAAAATAAGCTGGACAATGACGGGATGACATTTAGTGGCAAAGGTGTCATTGAGCTGGAGACCCACCATGACTTCCTGTTGCGCAGCTCTAAAATCATGCTGGAGCAACTGGAACTCCGCCAGACCCCAAAACACATGCAGGATGACGAGGATGACATTTTTCAGGCCCAAGTTTACCTTCCCCTCTCCCCACAGCCAGCTAAACCCCCAGAGCAGGCCAGGGACGACATACCTCCACCCCAGACTGACAGCCCTCAGGAGAGGTGGAAAGAAAGTGTCAAACCCTTTACTCTCAAGCCCACGGACCCTCGGGACTCTGAGGGCAGTGCCTCGGGTCTTTCCCCTTTGAGAAAAGACTGCTGCCATGCACTATGAAGCCTGCCAACTCAAAGACAATAACCCCAGAGAGCATGGACTGCTTCCTCTGTATGAATCATCTGAGTTATTTTGTTTATCTTTTACAGGTGTCTCCAATTATTAGAAATCAGTGTCATGCATTTTGTAAAAAAAAATCTTTTTTTTTTTTTTTTTTTACATGTATAGAAATGTAGAGGTAAAGTATCAGATGCATCTCAAATGTTTTAAGTGGAAAACGACATCAAAGTAAGGTTTTAATATATTGTTTTTAAATGAAACCGGTTAAAATGGTGAAAACATTGCATTCAGTCTTGAATTAATCAAATGCAGGTTGTTTCCCAAGATATTTGATGCACTTTTTCATATTTCTCAATATCAACATATTTTACAGTCTCATTTACATGAGAACAATTCAATATAAAAATCAACTCTCGCATTTTTAAGCAATGTTCTTGGTTCAATAATGTTAAGTGGCACAAACATCAAGTCGTCCCTCGTTTATTAAAAAATACATAAATAAATGAAGGAAAACTCACGTACGTACAAAGTAATGAATGGGGGGCAGTCCATAAACATTCAGATAGTTTCAAAAGAATAGCCACTAGAATTAAACATGTTAACATGATTTTATTGTGATAGAATAACTTACTAAATAATTTGTAATATCGCATCCAATATTACAACTTTGTTGTCAAGATGACATAATGCTGGTAAACACTGTAATCTGATAACCACTGTAATGCTGGTAAATCCCTGATTTAATCACAATAAAATCAAGTTAACAAGTATAATGTTTATCTTGTGTATATACTTTTAAAACGGTGTATTTAAATGTTTTTGAGCTGGCCCCATTCGCTTCCATTGCAAATTGTCTTAGTCTAACCCCGATATTTGCCTTGTTTTTAGATAAACGAGGGATGAGTTGTAATTATTTTTTGCAGTAAACAGCATTATGTCACTCATGCTTTAATATTAAGCCTGGAACATTACTTTTTAATCTTGATGTCAAATCATCCCTTTCTGGTGTCTACATTTGTTCACTTTCATTAATATCTGAATGAAGGTATTCTGTATCTAGTACAGCTAGATTCAGTTCACTATTTAAACTATAAAACACTGCTTGAACACATTTACACAATTGGGTGAGGATGAGCATGGGTTCAATGGTTATACTGGTTATTGAAATGGTTTTCTCACACATGTTGTTTTACATTAAAATGTATAGTAGTTCAGCAGCATTCAGTCCATATACATGCAAGAATGGCATTCACCAAAAGTGCCTTTATCATAAGACTTAGAAGACCTTTAACTTTCACTAATACTAACTCACAAAAATGTATCACTTAAGTAGAGCTTGTTTCTTTTTATGAAGAATGTGAGATCATATGATTGTAACCTAATTTCAGCAGTTTTCTGTCACCCTTTGTCTGACCAATTTCATCCTGTCTTTAGAGCTACAGTGTCTAAATTACTTTCTGAAGTCAAATTTGTTTAAAAATGAGGTGACCTGCAAAATTTACAGATATTACATTATTTTTAACCAATGGTGTCGGAACAATTCTGGCTTCTGGAAAGCCAAGAGGCTATTTTGAAATAAAAATCTGCCAAAAATGTGTTTCACCTACCTTGTGCCTCCCTGATCTTCAAAAAACAAAGACATAAAGACATGGGATTTCATCTAAGGGCAACAATACAAAAATGTTTTGGAATGCACTGTAAGAAATACAGCCAGTTTGTGGTCTAATCTGTTCATCTGTTGGCTCCTCATCAGCATCTGCCTTTCAGAATCTTTGTTAGATCAAGTGTAATTGAGTCCATGTGTCAATAAGTTGCTTTTGAGTTAAACTGACTACATGTGATCATTTCAGTTGCTCTCCTGGGTGGATGATACTAATTAATACTTAAAATCTGAAGTGTTTAGTAAGGCTCTGCCAAGAAACTGAAACTGACTGGCTTGGCACTATAAATACTGTTCATTTTTGTTTCATGTTTGCTCTATAAACGCAGAGGACAATTATATAAATGTGGTTTGCACAATGTTGCAATTGTCTACCCATGTTTTCATTTACAAACATCAACTCTATGACAAGGTTTACATATTTAAATAGGTTATCACTATATTTATATATATATATATATTGTGGTTATCTGATTTACCGTAGACTTTGTCAGTTCGAACCAGTATGGCAATTCCCTGTTGACCTCTCTCATCAACAAGGCATTTCCGTCCTCTGAACTGCCCCTCACTGGATGTTTTTTTATTTATTTTGGCACCATTTGGAGTGAATTCTAGAGACTGATGTGTGTGAAAATCCCAGGAGATCAGCAGTTACAGAAATACTCAAACCAGTCCGTCTGGCACCAACAATTATGCCACGGTCCAAATTGCTGAAATCACATTTTTATACCATTCTGATGGTTTATGTGAAAATTAACAATCTCCTGACCCATATCTGCATGATGTTATGCACTGCTGCTACACAATTGCATGGATTATTGTTAGTGCCAGATGGGCTGGTTTGAGTATTTCTGTAACCGCGGGTCTACTGGGATTTTCATGCACAACAGCCACTAGAGTTTACTCCGAATGGTGCCAAAAACAAAAAACATCCAGTGAGCGGCAGTTCTGTGGATGGAAATGCCTTGTTGATGAGAGAGGTCAACAGAGAATGGCCAGAAGGGTTTGGAGAACTGACAAAGTCTACGGTAACTCAGATAACCACTCTGTACAATTGTGGTGAAAAGAATATAATCTCCCAATACTATTCTAAGATGCGGGTTGGCACTGTTTTGGTGGCACGAGGGGGACCTACACAATATTAGGCAGGTGGTTTAAATGTTGTGGCTGATCTGTGTGTGTGTGTGTGTGTGTCTCTCATACCATAATTATTTTAAAAGCATATAGTAAGACATTTAAAAATTAAGATTTATTTTTTTTTTGTAAATATTAAATTTTTTAATGAACATGCCACTTTGTTTTAATCTGTGGCCTGCTGTCTATTGCCGCAGCAGACAAAACGTTTTTAACAATTTCATGTAGTACATGTACAGTATACATGAATTTAAAACGAGAGAGAGAGAGAGAGAGAGAGAGAGAGAGAGAGAGAGAGAGCAGATATCCGTAACCATATATAGCAGGATGGGGATTTGAAGACAAATGAGAAAATTGTGATGAACTGATTTGTGACTTCACGGTGATCTCCAATTGTGTATGTAGTACATATATCTGACCACCAGGTGACACTACTGCTTTCCACAGTATATGCTCAACTTCAGAATTATGTGGAAAAAATATATAAAAAGGAGGTTTGTCTCCTCCACAGTAGAGACCAGGCCTAGACATGACTCCAAGTAAAAAATTCCAGCATTCCCGGAAGGATCCTGGAATAATTGACAGAAAAGGTTATGTAAAATGCTTTATTCTTAAAAATAGGTAGGCCTATATATTTACACTTTTATTATTAGATCCGTTATTTCTTTTGATTAATCTTTTTCAAAACTAAAATTATTTAAAATAAAAATGTTTTGCTTTGCTAAGAATTTAGTTCTGAATCAGATCACAGGGAAGTCCTATTGAGCATTTTAACAGAATTTAAAGGAATATTCCGGGTTCAATACAAGACCGCATTTGTGGCATAAAAGTGATTAACAAAAAATAAATAAATAAATTACTATAAAAATGACTATTTAAACAACTGTACATCTCAAATAATACACAATTTTTAACAGAATAATTTGTTAATTATAACTGCTTTTATAAAATTATAAGCTTCGCATTTCTACCTTTTAAACTATCCAAAAATTGGTTCCATTCACTTCCATTGTAATCGAATTGCGTGGCAGCTCAACTGATATTATAATTGCAATACAAAGGACCACGGTCCTGAAAAGCACGTGCGTCATCACGTGAGTCGAACGTGCCATGTAAGCGTCATAAAATGAAGCAGTTGCTTTAGAAATTGTGTTTTTCATGTCACATTTGCTTTTTATTACACTATCGGTGAGGTTAAGGTTTAGGGTATGTAGGTTTGTATCTCGATAGAACCTTAAAAACATCAGCTGTTCGGGGGAACATTTCACTTGCTTATTGTGCCACACAGTGAACATTTCAATTCGGAACTGCCCTGAGACGTGTAATGAACCACATCATTTTATTTTGTTTATCAAAAAGGTTGCCACAGTCACACAATGTTTGTTGCATTGGAAAAATACACTCACGAATTGCGATGTAAGACCACCCAGCCTGAGACAAAGGGAAAGATAAAAAAAAATATATATAAATAAGCTTTGAAGAAAGTAAGTAATGCTGTTGGTTTTGAGAATTGTTTTCTGATGTTTGCTACCAAACCTTGCTGTTTTGCAGATGGATAAATTCAATAAAATGTATAATTAGTATTTAATTAGATTCCATTATTTGTATTCTCATTATTATTATTATTATTATTATTATTGCTGGTTTTAAAGTTATTATTAGCCTATTATAATTAATAGTTGCCCATCAACAATAATAATTCAGCAAATAGGGAGTAGAAATTAATAAATATGATTTAAATATTAAGGAAAATGTAGAAATGCGACAATCCCTTTGAAATGATTGACCTCTGGTCTGTCATCTGTCCCTTGTCAGATGCAGTGAAAAGTTGGCTTCAGTCTAGTATGACGAAAAAAAAATTGTACTTTTTAAGTTTAGATAAAATTGTAAGGAGTAAAAATGTACTGTTTATCTTTTACTTAATTACATTTTCAAAGGTCAAGTATTCTGTTTAAATTGCATGTGAGTAAAATAAAAATTCCCAATTTTACTAAATGACTTTACACCCCCTGGCATAATGTCGTTTTGTCAGGTTGATTCAGTCAGACTAAAAAAAAAAATCATAATAATAATTTAGATGTACTGCATGAAGCACATTTGTAGGTTATCATCAGACATTTTACATTTTATGTAGTAAACATAACCTATTTATAACTTGTGTACATATTTAAGCCTATATATAGCATTTAAATAGCATTGTTCTGATGAATTATGCTTTGTTCCGTGGTCCGATTTGAACATGACAATGAGAACATATTGTATAAGTAATTTGTTGAAACTACATCTCCCAGAATGCAACCGACATGACTCCGTCAGCCCCTTCATCAAATCCGCAATCTCATTCACTCACTGTCCGTACCGAGGACAACAACTTACTACCTCTGTCTTTATCTGCCCGTGTAAGTACACTATTGCTCATTCATTTCACTGTTCCGAGCTTTACCTTTTTTAAGTCTCAGTATTTTACATTGCGCTGCGCGCGTGATGCTCTGCATAAATTTATTAGAAAGAAACAGGTTTTAGACTGACATTGCATTGCACTGTATTTCTCATGTATAAAGTCGTGACTTCGTTACGATGCGTCAGGAATGGCTTGTATTAGATAAACAAATGAGTGACACCGCTTTTATTTTTCTTGACATTTATTTTTTCAGTAGTCTGTTGTCGCACGCGCTTCCAGTAGTTCTTTGTGTTGGTAAGCCACTAATCCACCTTCAGGCAGCAGCTTGACGTAAAACTAATGACAGTGTTTTTAAAGCATTTTGCATTGCTTAGTTAGAGTTGGTAAGTTAATCTTTTCTAATTTGTTTTTTTATTTCTATTGTCTTGTTTTTCAGCTTCAGGATTCTGCGCAGCTTGTCCTTTGAATTTCATCTGAAAAAATATGCCACATATAATCATTTCAGAACCATGACCCAGAGTTAGTTCCATTGTAATAGATATTAGTGACATTGTAATAACATATGAATAACGGTTTATTGCTGCACTTATAAATTAGGCTAGACTTTAACTCTAAGCAATTACAACAGGTTATGTCACCTACTGTAGAATATATTTATATGTATGCGATATGACTACACAGTAAGATTTCCAAATTATGATGAAGAATAAATAGAAAGATAGCTGTTGGACTTGTTGACAGCTAAAAAGAGTGATCATGTTTGGAGGTCGATTTGTCTTTGCCTCTTTGTCTCTATTGTCTAGTCAGGCTGTGAACTTTTTAATTTATAATATATAATCCTAGTTGTATTTTTATTTAACCTAAGCTAAAATGAAATCATCATATAACGATGAGACCAGG
Source organism: Moxostoma hubbsi (assembly GCA_032164185.1). NCBI lineage: Eukaryota > Metazoa > Chordata > Actinopteri > Cypriniformes > Catostomidae > Moxostoma > Moxostoma hubbsi. Next base: position 19,909,641 of record JAVLUX010000033.1, read on the forward strand.
AGTGACATATCGGAATCTCTGGAAGTCGGCGAATTCCAGAGTCAGTGTGTGGATTCAACGGGTTACTACAAATCCAGAAGCCTACCTGTTCTTAATGGTGGCTGTCCTACAGTTAATGAGACACTGGAGCCGAGGCTGGTCAGCATGACACAGACTTCAGTAAATACTGACCAGTGCTCATTATTCAGCAAGCTATACCAGAAAAGAGACTCTAGCGAATTGGATTCACCTACCAGGACTGATTTCTCCCCTTCCATGTCCAGCATGGTGGTTCTTAGTAGCTCTGTGAGAACTGAAACCAACCGGGCAGGTGGTAAAAAAATTGGTTTTTCGTTCATGAGATTCATCCGATATCCTGCAAGGCAGTACGTTAGGGTGATTCTCTCGGACTCCAGATGTTTTCTTTTCTGTATGTGTTACCTGACGTTCATCCAGTCGTTGATGGTCTCTGGCTACCTTAGTAGTGTCATCACCACCATAGAGAAGAGATACAGCCTAAGAAGCTCTGAATCTGGACTTTTGGTTAGCTGTTTTGACATTGGGAGTCTGTTGGTTGTGGTCTTCATCAGTTATTTCGGGGGTCGAGGGCAGAGACCGCGGTGGTTGGCGGTAGGTGGGGTATTTATCGCCGTGGGAGCAGCTCTGTTCTCCCTTCCACACTTTATTTCTCCACCCTATAAAATCCAAGAGGTCAACTCTTCCAGGGGGAATGAGGGCCTGTGCATGAATGGCAATGGGAGCAGATTTGACACTCTGGATATGTCTTCCTGTCCGCGGGATCAGGAGGGCAACGATCACTCCATATACGTCTCCCTTTTCATCTGTGCCCAGGTTCTGGTTGGCATGGGTTCCACTCCAATCTACACGCTGGGACCAACGTACCTGGATGATAATGTGAAAAAGGAGAATGCATCCCTCTACCTAGGTAAGAAATGTTTTGTTTATTATTGAGGGTTCCCACAGTCATGGAATGCCTGGAAAGATAAGGGAATTTTTAATTTGTTATTTTCAGACCTGAAAAAAGTCATGGAACTTTCTATAGTGAAAACATGTTTTTAGTTATGCTCAGCTCTGAAATATTTCATTGCAGTCAGAAAGAGCCATTTCTTGCCAATTTCTTTAACGATCTGTATCCTCTAATTACCAACAACTTGAAAAGTTTAACAAATTGAAAAATCTTTTCAGAGCTTAAAATAATGGAAATTTAAAGGTCAAAAGGTGTTGGAACCCTGATAATTATCCACATATTTTTGTGCTTCTGTTGCCTTTTAAATTGAGTATAGGCTATGCTTTAATATCTGTCCTTGTCAATACAATATAAATAAATATCAATACCTTCACTTTCACATAAATCATAAAAAAGGGCAGATTAACAGTTCATAAACACTTTTTCCCTTGTTCCTTACACAATGCCATCTTATGACACCAAAACACTTTTACTCTATTTCATGTCCTTTAATGGCTTTTAGCATTTGCAATATAGTACCAACTACATTCAAAAGCTTGTTCAGCTGACATTGTTGCACTTGAAATGAGTCCTGAACAAGCACGCTAGTCGACATGTAAGCCGAAAGTGTCATAGAATCTCCACAAAAGGATTTGGCTGCTTCAGGATTTGGTTGCTTTTTAAGATTTAGGGCAGGGAGGTAGGAAGGTTTTGTTCATTTAAATCTCAATAGAACACAAACCTCATCTGTTTGGGAAGAATTGTAATTGCCATTATTGCTACACTAAACCTGGAATTTTTTTGCAATATATGAAAGTGGGAATTTTTCCTCTGAAATAGTTTTGCGTGTCCTCTGTGTGCTGATAAAACTTATTGCGAGGGAACACAATACTTTATGTGAGGGAACGCAAACTATTGCGAGGGAATACAAAACTTATTGTGAGTGAACGCAAAATTTATTACAAGGCATCGCAAACTATTTTGAGGGAATGCAAACTATTGTGAGGGAAATCAAAACTTTTTGGGAGGGTACACAAACTATTGCGAAGGAATGCAAAACTTATTGTGAGGGTATGCAAACTATTGTGAAGGAACGCAAAACTTTTTGGGAGGGTATGCAAACTATTGTGAAGGAACGCAAAACTTTTTGAGAGGGTACGCAAACTATTGCGAAGGAACACAAACTATTGCGAAGGAACACAATCTATTTTTGGGAATGCAAAACCTATTGTGAGGGAAGGCAAAACTTATTGTGAGGGAAATCAAAACTTTTTGGGAGGGTATGCAAACTATTGTGAAGGAATGCAAAACTTTTTGTGGGGGAAACCTAACTATTGCGTTGGAACGCAAAACTTATTGTTAGGGTATGCCAACTATTATGAGGGAGTGAAAAAAACTAATTGCGAGGGAACCCTAACTATTGTGAGGGAACGCAAAACGTTTTGTGAGTGTACGCAAACTATTGCGAAGGAACATAATCTATTTTTGGGAAGGCAAAACTTATTGCGAGAGAAGGCAAACTATTGCGAGGGAATGCAAAACTTTTGTGAGCACAAGCAAAACTTATTGTGAGGGCATGCCAAACAAGTTCAGAAAAATAAATCCCCCCTGTCCTCTAAGGGGCTCTGTAGTAAAGTTCCACGAAATGTTGCATTTTGCAAAACTATCGCCACAGTCAGTTAGGTTTTTTTGTTTTTTTCATGTGACAAGGTCCGGAAATGTTCTGTAGATCTCTTAACAAATATTTAATGAAGTACAACATGTAGTAGCAATTAAGAAAATTCTGTTTATATACCCCAATCAAATATAAACAAATCACTGCAAGATGAGGGGAGTAAAACACACCATCAAATGTTCTCTCCTCTGTCATATACCTTTATCTTTAATCTTCTCCCAATCCTGTTCCTTACGCTCTGTGATTGGGTATACTGATGAATTTGTACAAGACATTTTGGGTACACCTTTCTGTTGTTTGGAGAGATTGTTGTGGGAGAAACTGTTCTGTGCTTGAAACAAGATGACATCAGTGTTAGATAATCTTCTTGTTTTGGTTATATTCAGCATCATGATATTAACAACGAGTTGAGACATAACCATGGTAACCATTGAACTACTAAGCATGCTGGATGTTTGCACAGTGTGAGCTTTTTTTACAAAAGCTGCTTTGGTTTTTCTGATTGATGTGGACCGGCCACTGGATTTGACACAGAGGTGAATTCTTAAGAAGACCACTATCTACAGCTTGGTGAGTAAGCGGGGCAGTGTCGGACCCTCTGTCTGGGGCACCACCCATCTGACTGTGACCCCCAGCTGTATACACTCCCAGCATCTCAGTGCTTTTACAGCAACATTGGGCTTATCCAGAAGTAGTGTGGGGCTATTGTGATGTGTGAAAATGCATCAGTGAACATATATACACAGAATAAAGAGCCCACCCCTATTATGAAGTGTATGTGCTGCTGCCTTAAAGTACATTTATTTATCATAGCTTACATCACAGTCTGTACTGTAAGTGTAAGGGCAGAGCATTAGTGATATAGAAAACAATACACCTCGCTAGGCTTGTCACGATTATTACATTATTGACTTATCCTACGATATAGGGAAATTACCTCGATCATTTTTGCTGACCTTGATTTTACCCATTGTGTTTACATGTGTATTTGTTTACATAAGCATGAATGTCACCAACATTTTACCCATTCGCACTGCTTCTGTCCTCTTGTCTGCTCTCTGTGTCAGCGGTGGGGCTTAGGCAGCTCCTCCACACACACACACACACACACACACACACAGAGCGGACAGCGACAGTGGACATGTTTACATGTTACTCAAGGCTAATAGGTGTTTTTCATGACGACTGCATAATTCCAGCCAGAAAGTTTGGAAGAATAAGTCCATTCCACAGCTCCGGTGTGGGAACATTTTTGCTTTTAAGCTGAATTAGAGAGTCAAGCCCATTAACGTTAACGAGCTGGTACGTTGACTTTGTTTAAAAACAGTGGAAATGAAAAGTGGCAATACAACTAACCTAAAAGCTCATCTAAAACATAACCATCCCATCCAGTTTTCCGAGCTGGGAACAAAAAACGCAATTAAATTATTATAATTTTTTTTTTGACATTCCAATACCAATGTCTGAATATTCTTAAAAATTAGAAGTACATTGCTCTTTAAACGGGTGCACTTGCATTATTATGCTCTATATTATCATTATATCAGTGGCATAAAATGGTCTTAAAATCACAATAATATGGTTTATCGCAATTATTTCGGGGAGAATATATCGTCCAACAAATGTAGTTTTCATGACAGGGCTACACCTCGCTCTGTATTTACACTCCCCTTTATGACAGCCTGAGGTTTTACTTCTCTGCTGAAACCTTGCTTCATAGCCAGGAACATTTCTTCACACTCATTTTGTTCGAAAATCACAATAAGGTAGAATGTTAATCTCAGTTACCATTCACATTAATTTCATTTTTTTTTTTTCCATACAATGGAAGCTAATGGTAACTGAGGATGCTAGTCCCTAATATTCGGCCTAACATCTCCTTTTGTGTTCCAGAGAAGAAAGAAAGTCTTCCTCATATTGGTTTGCAATGAGATGAGTGTGAGTGTGAGTAATAGATGTCAGAATTGTAATATTTGGGTGAACTCTTTTAATGTCTTGAAATAGCAAAATAGCTATCAAATCTATAACACTTTTGAGACCTTAGAGCTTTTAGTTTGGTCTTACGAAACCTTCTTTATCTTAAAAGTTATTGATTAACATTTACAATTATGTCAGTTTTCAGTAGTTTTTCTGTAGTTTGTTTCGAAACTGACTTCCATACATGTTTTACTCTATAAAAGGCCAGGATTGTGTTATCACGTGATTCAGCAATATTTGTGATATTTTAGATAAAGAAAATTTGTTAGATTGTAAAAAAAAAAAAGTAGATACTCTGAGGTTAAAGTTGAGTCTTGCTTCGGACGGCCAGGCAGCAACCTTTTACATTTATGCATTTGGCAGACACTTTTATCCAAAGCGACTTACAGAGCACTTATTACAGGGACAATCCCCCCGGAGCAACCTGGAGTTAAGTGCCTTGCTCAAGGGCACAATGGTGGTGGCCGTGGGGTTCAAACCAGCGACCTTCTGATTAGCAGTCCTGTGCTCTAGCCACTACGCCACCACCACTCTTATAGCACAAATAACCTAATAGAAAGCTGACAAATCAACTCTTAAAAAGAGACCCAGAACTATCATTTGAATTAATGACACAATCATTTGTATGTCTAATTTCCTTTTGATATCTCCCTCTTCCAATTAATTCAAACCCCATAACAATTTGTTAAAATCACTTGGGGCAAAAAAGACAAATTGAAATTGGGTTTTTGATGAAATTAAGTACAATGTTTGCCACAGTGGGATGTTGCAAATGTTTTCTTTAAGGACCAATAAATACCATAAAAGTATATTTGGGCATGATATTCCAAGTCTTCTGAAGGCATGTGACCCACTTAAAATGTAAGTAATTTTTCAGTGAAAACCTTGACATCCGTTGCACGTTCATGAGTGCATTGTGTGCTTTCAGGGGACTTGCAGTATGACACGAGTTGCATGGACTACTTTCATGATTCCTATGAGTCCTTTTCTAAGCTTTAAAGTGAGTCACTATCAAGTCACTATTCCATAAAGAAAACATTGACAATTTCAACATGCTTCAGGCAAATGCACTGACATAAATCAGAGTTCATTTGTCTGAACATATTCTCTTCCTGAAACACATTCAGATTTCAGTCATCAGTGGCATTTCCTTGATGAATAACTGCGATTAGCCTATGAAATGGCATCTCTTCATTGACATCTTACAGGTCCCTATATACACTAAAATGTTTTATTAAATAATCTTGCTTTTCCATTTGAATTTTCAGCAACATGCGCAGTTCATTAATAAACTGGGGGCTCAGGTGCTTCTCCGACTGATTTATAGGCCAACCATTTTCTTAGCGTGATATTCAGCCAGTGGGCCGTTTTTGGTTTTGGATTAGTGTTCTCTCTGAGTTTGTGTCTTTTTGAGTTTGAGTGTGTGTTTGTATTTTAGCCTGTTGCAAAATGCAGAATAAAATAATAATATTCCAGTAGGCAATTTAGGGCCTGCATTATTTCTTTTTGGCTGTAGCACTTTCTGTGTCAGAGATAGTTGATCATAATGCTCTGACAGCTCCCTGGTGAGCAAGCATTTTTATTTGCAGTAGTTATTGAGGAATACTGTGAGATGGATAGAGTCTGTGTGGTATTGTTGGAAACAATATCAGACCGCCCTGAGTAAACACATCTACCCTCTCTGTCTGCTTCTGTTAAATTTAGCAGGGGAACAGCTGCTGCAAGTTGTGTGTTAAAGGAGAGAGGAAGAGGCTTTAAATATACTGTGGTCTTTATTATTGTAATACATTTGCAAAAATGTTATCAGTATTTGTGTTTGTAACGAATTTCAATGGAAAGGAAGGCAGCAAGAACCGACTTAACAATATAAATAATAGTTTAATAACAAACTTAAACAAAAAGACAAACACATGCCGTGCAACTCTCTGATGCCTCCGGTCGCCTTTATCTCTCTCGGCCCCGCTCTCCTCCCTGCCAGAGTGTTTTTTTGGGGGGGGGGGTTTTATGCAGTAAAAACATCTTTTAAATGACATAGATTTACCTTAGCCTGGTAAGACTTTAGGGGAATATATCTTAAATTACGTTTATTTTTCATATCCTATTGCCACTAATTTCTAGTTTTAAGCATAAATCTGAATTTTTTTTTTAGATTTACAGTATACATTTAACAAACATAACAAACAGTATTGCTTCTCAAGTAAATGTATCTAGATTTAAAGATATTTAAATATTTCTGCAGGAAAACAAGACAAAAATATTGAGGAAAAAATACTATTTTGTAGTGTCACATTCACATTTTGTGTGCTCAGCAGTTCTTACAACACACACACACACACACACATAGATCTAAATACATCTGTTCTCTCTCACTTCTGAGTTTAAAAAAATCTCCACCATGTTCCGTCCATTATGTGGGATCACGTTCCCTGTGCTGGAAGTGCATTTGCCTTTGTGGATCCCTAAAGGAAATTTGCACCCATGTCATAGCATTGGTGGCTTCCTTTGACTTTACCACCCACTACCTAACTGGGCAACAGGCTTCAGTTACACGTTAGGGTTACTCAGCAGACTGTGACTTGAGCAAGTCTTCAGTAAGCTATTTACCACCCTTTGTCACTGCCCTACTGTACTCCTTAGCATGTAAACACGGCATGGTGTTTGTGTCATGCTCTCAGCAGACAAAAGATCTTACAGGAGATTTATGCACCATGCCACCTCACATGAACACTCTCTATTATTAGAGTGCTGCCTTCTATTTCCATATGTACTCCAGCATTAATTGATTTTCTGCAGCAGCAGTGAGTGAATTGCAGTGTTAGGGGCTGTTCGCACTTAACTGTTTTTAGATCATTTTTCTATGCAAGCATGCACTAGATGGTTGTCTTTGACCAATGAGCCACATTTTGCTGTTTTTTCAGCATCTTGCACAGAAGTGCCAAGTGTCAAGTTTAAAAGAAAAACTTGTCTAGTGCGTCTAGCTTTTTTTTTTTTTTTTAGTGCAAGAATGTATTCAAATGCATACACTTAATAGATGTCTTTGATAGTTAAACTGCACCTTGCTGTTTTTTGGCAACTCACAGCAATAATGCACTTGAATGTGTTTTTACACTGTCTGTGCTGTTTTTTTAGTGTTTTCTTATGAAAGCATGTACAAATGTATTTATTAAACCATTGCAGCTTGTCTTGCTGTTTTTTCAGCTTTTCCCACTAGAGCACTACTTTTTTTAGATTGCTTGTCAAGTTTAAAAACAATGCATTATATTTTATTTGTTGTGCTGTGACTAGTTTTTTGCACAACATGTAGTTCATGCATCCTTAAGTTTTTTCTTCTGCATCAGTTTATTAAAGCTATCAGTTGTTCTCTCAAACACCCCAACATAAAGAATCGGCAACAGGCTCTTGTCAAAATTATGTCCACAGCATCTCACAAATTAATCTTTGGACTATGTGTAATAATGGGAATATTACTTACAGCAGACAATTTAAAGTCTGTTAATGAATAAAATTTATATTTATTGTTGAACGCTGTGAATTTGTACAGAAGCAATGCTTTAAATAATGAGGACGATTTAAGATGCTAAATTTTCAAGTTTACTCGCTGATAGTAAATACATGTAATGCTCAGCACACTTAAACATTACTTAAAGGGGCATCTTTAATTCATACATTTTAAAATCAACACAGCTAAAAATATTAAACTTATTAGCTTGTTGGACGACAATTGAAGTATCCTGTCCAATTTGTAGGATGTGTATCTTTCTACAGTATGACTTTTGTCTGCTTTTATTTTACATCCATCGTCTTCAGTTAATCGTTTAAATGCTGCCAAACAGCAGATTTAAGATTGTGTTTAAGCTTCAGTTTCACATGAATTGAAAGTTCATGTTCAATTCGCGACAACTGACCATTAAAACACTATGCGGCCACCATCCGTAACCATATCAACAGCTCCAGTACCCCACACAGGCACAAAATCTTTCACATTTAGGCTTACAAACTCTTATGAAAAACTCTTTTATATTATTATTTTACATTATATATAATATTTTTGCAACTTGTAAATAAAACATTTCACGTTTTTTAACCATGGATTCTAAATTCTTACGGTTAAATTAACCTTGACATTTTTAATTGCGTTAATAAGTAAAACCGAATAATCACGGTGTTCCTAATTCAATGCATACTCTTAAATATTTATACACTGTATCATATCAAATATTCATAAAAAGCATTAGGGTTAATGTTTCAGAAAAAATGTACCCTTTTAGAAAATTACAATTCTTACCTGCTCATCTAAAATCCACCCAGTCCTTTTTTTAATCCCCATTAATCATAAGCACTGTCTCAGAACAAGCATTTCGCAGATTCTGCACAAAGTGACATCACATTGTACAGGCCCGCCCACAACTGTTGATGGACACTGCCGACGGACATGTTTGTTTGTGTGTGTTGTTTCATTATAGCGCATAGTGAACGTTGTAGCAATATTTGAGTGTGTGTGTTGCTCAACCATTTTAGCAAAACTGCTGAAAAAACTCTACAACAAATAATTACATTTATAAAATAACCATTTGGAAACTTCCTGGTTCATTCTCAAAGTTGTTACTTCTGACTGAGTCTCTCCCTCATCAGTGTTTGACTCCGGTTCAAACATATAGGGCTGAACACTATATATTTTCGCTATCAGTCATATTGCTTATGATGTCTAGTTATCCAAAGCAGTGATGTCAAAACTCCGCCCTATTCAGGATATGGGGCTATATAAAGACACAGACAAAAAAAAAACTTGTTTTTATTCCCACCCAAAATTTGGCATTTTCAACATGGTATAATAAATTATCTGTTGGGTATTTGAGCTGAAACTTCACAGACACATTCTGGGGACACCAAAGGTTTAAATTACATCTTGTGAAAAGGGGCATAATAGGTGCCCTTTAAATATTGAAGATGCAGCGCTGATTGCGCACCGCTAAATGTGATTGCGGGTGGTTAGTTAATAAGACGCAGGTATTTGTGCTGAAATTCCACATGCAAAAGTGGTGCAACAGTTAGTGAATCTGCTTCTTGTGTCGAAAAAGTTAAAGATTACTCAGACAAACACAAAAATGTGTTCTGTGTGAACGGTCCCTGAGATGTTTGAAACTGTTTAATATTACATTTTTATTTCACATGAAATTTGGATATCTTGTCTGGTCTGGAACAGTTGGCTTGCTTTAGGGTACATGTTGTAGTGGTGCTCACAAGATTCCCATAACCTAGTTTACATATCTGGGCTATATAAATAATATATGACTTTGTTTTCATTTCATGTGACTTAATTGACATGGAATGATTTTACATTGCTGTTTTATATGACTTGAACATTACAAATTGGGCTGTTACACATTTTTTTCCAGATTGGCTCAGAGAAATGTCACATAGCGTTTTGAAATGTGATCAGAACACTTGTTATGGCATTCATTGTAAATAGTGCCTGTCCGCATGGGTTGCGAACAATGTATGTCAGTTTGAACAACTCAAACTGAACAATCTTATGTGGCAAATTAAATATAATTACAGATCCAAAATTGTCACTAAATGTTAGTGGGTTGAACCAAATGATTATGGATCACTTTATTCATTGCTTTGATCTGTCATTGAAATTAAATGAAAATGGCTTTTACAACTACTGGAGAAGGGGTCAGCGTAAGGTGTTGGATATCATCTTGTCATTTGTCATAGAGGACAAGTGAGTTTGTGTTCTCCAAAGTCAGTTGCAGTAGTAGTGTGCAACTGTTTTTGTGTTGATGTACGCACTGAAAATTTATCTCTAAGCAATCTGAGATTATGACGTTCCAAGTATTTTTTTTAAGCTTATCTAAAGATGAGCCAGGCAGTTTCTTAACTCTCTTTGCTTTTTTATTTGTATTTTTATTTCTCCCCTTTCTCTCCCCAATTTGGAATGCCCAATTCCTAATGTGCTCTATGTCCTCATGGTGGCGTAGTGACTCGCCTTAATCCAGGTGGTGGAGGACGAGTCTCAGTTGCCTTCGTGTCTGAGACCATCATTCCATGCATCTTTTCACATTGCTTGTTGGATGCATTACCGCAGAGATGTAGCGCGCGTGGAGGCTTCACGCTATTCTCTGCGGCATCCACGCACAACTCACCCCGAGCCCCACTGAGAGCGAGAACCACATTATAGCGACCACAAGGAGTTTACCACATGTGACTCTACCCACCTGGATGGAGTCACTCAGCACACCCTGGAATTCAAACTCACGACTCAAGGGATGGTAGTCAGCGTCTTTACTCGCTGAGCTACCCTGGCTCCCCGGGCCTTTTTAGTTTCGACAGACATGAGTGATTCGGACAGTATGTTCTTCGATATACATTTTTTTACTAGATTAAATTGGAATATTTTTTGGTCCACACTTGCTTAAACGGATAATTAAGATTCTGTCATAATTTATTTACCATCATATTGTTCCAAATCCATATGGCTTTCATTCTTTTGTGGAACTCAAAAGGAGATGTTATGCAGAATGTTTGGGACTGACAATCTCAGTCACAATTCTCTTTCATTGTATGAAAAAAATTAGGTGCAATAACAGTGAATGATGAATGAGGCTGGCTCATTTTGTGTTCGACAAAAGAAATCAGGGGGAGTAAATGATTACAGGATGTTCATTTTTGGGTGAACTGTGCCTTTATGGGATGCTCACTCTTCTAAAAGATTAAAGTGTCTATTTATAAGGTTGTTTTCCCACGTCACTCCCTTGCTAGCTGTCGAATTTAAAAAGTACAGTTGCTTCTAGCTATGGGTGACACTCAAATATCTCCATTTCAGTCTTGGTCTAAAAGACACCATTTGTCACAACTAACCCCAGTCTCAAAAGACAGCTTGTTGTAACTTGTTTAAACAGCAGGATATGTGGAATCATATTGAATCTGAACAACAGGAAGATGTTTTACAAAACATCTTTCCATTAAACCACTAAATGTTGTTTTGCAAAAAAAAAAAACATGGCAAGGTGATGATTTGCATACATGATCTTTGTGTTTGTCAGGGCAAAAATCCCTTCATTACCCTTTGCCCTGTCTGGGGATTTAGACGTGACTTATCTAGGTCTTATCTAATGACCTTCCCACAGGATACAGCTCTCTCTGAACTGAAGTATGTTTACCATGTTTCAGTCCCAGTCCAGAAGCGATGGAAACAGACATTATCAGATGTATTTTGTGAGCTATGCATCTATAAAACATGCCTGTTCAAGGATTCCGAATGTTCCTATGAATACAAAGCATTTGGTATTTAGAACAAAAAGTAGAAAATGTTACAAAAAGGTAATTCCTCACTGATATGCAATTTGTTTTTACCACTGTCTTACAATTTGTGCTGAGTGAGTCAGATTTTCAGTATTTGCCCATCAGAAGAGATTGTGCCTATGAAACAACAATAGCTTTAAAGTTTGATCCATAAGGGACTGCTCGCTGTTTGATGTTAGCCGTGCTTTCATTGGTGTGTATATCTTATTAGCCAAAATCTCAATTTTTATGTTAATCTTATTTGAAGATCTTGCCCCAGTTCAGTTTAGAGCAATATCTGAATGTGGACTGCAGCTGATGCTTTGGATGTCAGGATATGCTCTTTTGTGCCTGGAGTATTTTTATTAAAAATAAAATTTTATAAAAAAAAAAAAAATTTTTACTCCCTTTTCTCCCCAATTTGGAATGCCCTATTCCCAATACTTAGTAGGTCCTCATGGTGGCGTGGTTACTCACCTAATTTCAGGTGGCGGACGAAAAGTCTCAGTTGCCTCCGCTTCTGAAACCACCAATCCGTGCATCTTATCACGTGGCTCATTGTGCATGACACTGCGGAGACTCCCAGCATGAGGAGGCTCATGCTACTCCCTGCTATCCAATCACCCCATTGAGAGTAAGAACCAGTAATCATGACCACAAGGAGATTACCCCATGTGACTCTACCCTCCCTAGCAACCAGGCCAATTTGGTTGCTTAGGAGATCTGGCTGGAGTCACTCAGCACACCCTGGATTCGAACTTGTGACTCAAGGGGTTGTAGTCAGAGTCAATACTTACTGAGCTACCCAGGCCACTGTGTGCCTGGAGTATTGATTTATAAAAGTGCTTAGTCCTTTGTCTTGCTCTGTGTTTGCCTCAAAGCAGGGAGAGATATTCTACATGGATTTTAATTTTCTATCTGTTAGAATTATCTGGATTGTATAGGCCCAGGCAGACAGTAATACTAGGATTGCTAAAAATTCTTCTATTAAGTTCTTCTATTCACCACTGTTCCTCACATCCCAGATTAGGATTTAGGTTGACTTTATGGGGGCTGGTTAAAGAAATAGTCCACCCAAAAATGAAAATACTGTCATCATTTACTTAACATCATGACTTTTGTTTCTGCTGTGGGACACTTAAGCTTAATTTATACAATAGAAGAAGCACAATACAAACTAAAGCACCACTGGTGAACGAAGCCTACATTTATACTATGCACTACACAATTTTAAAATTAGTTTGTGAAGTTTGTGTTGAGCATTGTATATTAAAGAGTATTTTAGCATCAAGATAGAAATCTAGCTAGCTACAATCTCCTCAGCTGGCATGCAGGGTTTTAAATTAAGAACGTCATGTCCAAACCACTCCTATGATTAATTTTGCCCAATCGTTAATGCTCTTTGACTAGCCAAATTCTCCATGGTTAAGAATTTCAGGGATGTGCACGAACAGGAGAAATATCACCAAACGTACATCTTTTGTAGAACAAAAACATCAGTCCATTCCGTAATAATTTTTAGGCAAACTAAGAAAAAAGTTATTTTTGTTAAGTAACTTTTAATAACCCTTAAAGGAGATATTTTGGAGAATGTCCTGGTTGCTTTTTCCCCATGCAATTATAGTGAATTAGGACTGGAGCTTTTAAGTTTCAAAAAGGATGCAAAAGCACTGTAAAAGTAGCATTAAAGGTATCCATACAATTTGTGCATTGTATTACAAATCTTCTGAAGTCATACAATAACATTGTGTGAGAAAAAATAAACACTTGTGTCATTAAACGCTGATAATCTTCCCCTTCCAGAAAAACTGATTTGTTGAAAAGATCTGATCCATCAGAATGATTAATAAAGATTTTCAGTGAGTAACAACGTATAAAAATATTGACCAGTTGCTCACACAAAGCTATCGTCTTACTTCAGAAGACTAAGAATATAGCACACGAGTCCACTTTTGAACCATTTTCTATGATACTTTCATAGTACTTTTGTGTCCTTTTGAAGCTCAGTAAAAGCTCTAGTCCCTATTCATTGTAATTGGAAAAGAGTGTTCCATTGAAAGAAAGAACGTCAGATGGGTTTGAATCAACATGAGGGTGAGTAAACCACAGAATTTAACATTTTTGGTGAACTATCTCTCTCTTCCTGGATCCTACATTAACTACACAAGCCTGTCACTGTGGTACAGATGGAAAAGCTGCAGGTGTAAATTCATTCTTTGACACCACTGCACAGAATCATGCGCCTACACACAAATACACACAGCAAAGTGGGTGCCCGTCTCACTGCCCCTTCCCCTATTTGGCCCTTATTGTCTATGCCCACTAGGCAGATAAATACATTGCCCTCAGGCCAGTCGGTCCAGATTGCTCTTTTAGAAAGAATGTGCCGAGGGATCATCTGTCACTTACCCAGAATACTGGGTCATGGCAAAGGCATTTCTAAAGCTCATGCAATCAGTGCAAAGCCAGTTTGTAATCCAGCATGAGGAGGAAAACACAGACATGCACTCTGATGTTCGATGCATGTCTTCACTCAACCACTCTGTGATCATGACCATCAGATTGCAGTGAGGAAATGATCGTCACTCTGTTATGGTATTATAGGAATGACATATTGCACAGATAGACTAATTATTACCAAATTATTTTGCACAATGGAATAGTAGCCTATACCAAAAAATGTATATTCTTCAGCACTCATTTGACTTTCTTTCATTGAACACAAAAGATGTTAAATGTTAAATATAATCCATATAATGAAAGTGAATGGCAAATTGCAAAACTTTCATTCTGCATCTCCTTTTGTGTTGCATGTTTGGAACAATATGAGGGTGATTAATATGGTGAGCTATCCCTTCAAGTCTTAATTTCACTATATTTTTAAATGAATAATGTCAGTTAGCCTACTTATCATGTTTCAATTGAATGATGTAAAGAATGTTCAGTGTCACGGCTCCGGTGAGTTTGCCGGTTTGTTTGGTATGTTTTGTTATTTTCTCACCCTCATGTCTCGCTGGTGCGGCCGGCATGCATGATCACCGTTTCCATGGGAACACTGATTGTTGATTAGCGTGATGAGCAACACCTGTTCTCCTCTAATTCACTCTCTTCTTAAGCCCTTCAAGTTCTCAGTATCTTTGCTAGATTGTTGTTTGGTGTGAAGTAACTAACCTCACTCTCTCTGCCTAGTTTGTCCTGTCTCATGTATCTGTTTGTTACCAGCTTGTCAGGGGTGTGGTTGCCTTCCAATTCGCAGCATGTCAGCTTGGTTTCCACGGAGGACACCTCGTCTTTGCCCGCTTGTCGGCAGCTAAATCACCCTACCCTGCTGGGCGTCATGCTGCACCTCACTAAGCTTCAACGGAGGACTCCACAAATCTATTCCTGACTTCCACAATGCACACACTCATTCTAAGTACACACTCTTCATGGATTGCCCCAGGTGCGGCCACAGCGTGCAAGCTTCTCTGTCATCTCTCCCCACTGGTGCAGCTTGTGCCGGATTTCTCGACATCCACAGTGACTGCTCGCGTTTATTGTAAATAAATCCTTTGAACCGTTCCTCTGCCTTTGGGTCTGTTTGTCTCGCAATCACTCGTTACAGTTCAATCTAAAAAGTGTCATGCTGGGCTTCTGGAGAAGTACTTAATCGTTCTTTTTTCAGAGGTAAAAAGAAGTAAAGAGGTGAGCAATATTATACTGTTTCCAAACATTCTGACACCGGTCAAACCTCTGTGGGAGGAGCATTTTAATGAGTATGCTACATGTAAAACCTTAATTAATGTGACATTAAAATGTGTTATCAATGACTTTAGGCCTCATTCTATGAGTATAACTCACATGAGATCAGTAAAAGAAGCTGTTTTAACCACTTAACCAGAGAATAGTGCTGAGATGAGTGACTGATGATGAGATATTGAGAGCATCTGGAGAGTTGCATGTTTGATTGACACCGAGAGTGCTCATGTTAACGGGAGAGAAGCTGAAAGTGCTCATGATCGCTCATACAGTCTCTATCACCACACAATGTCTGATTGTATGACTCACGTTACATCACGTGTACTCGGATTGTATTTGCATGTTTATTTGATGTTTAATTTGTACAACATAAACAGAATCAGCTTTTGGCATCAAGGTAGCTGGAGCTCCAGGTCACACCCACCGATGACGTGGACCAATGGCAGGAAGGTGTTAAGCAGTCGTTTAAAGTTGTCCTTAACATTCGCCCATGCAAGCTGTTACGAACCACCGTGACGAATACAAAAACACAGACTTTTTTTGCCAGATTTTGTTCTACATTATGTCACAGCCATTCATTCTTCAATTTGTTTGCAATAAATGGGTCAAGCAAATGATTGCTGTAGCAGTTTCAAGCTGTTACTTATTCTGTCTTCAGTTTCCCAATTTTGGTTTCTCATCTCCTTTTTTTTTCCCCATGGTCATGGGACAGAGAAAGAGTGAGTGAAAGAGAGAGAAGGGAACAGAGACAGACAAAGAGCAAGATACAGCTCCCAGAATGGATAGGATTACAGATTTAGGAGGCCAGAGTGAGCATCTGACCTGACGGTGAGTGACCTGACGCCGTGGCTGGCAAGGACAGAGGTGCAAAGGGATTAGCAACTTTTTCTTTGGAGCGGTTCCCCTTAATAACATTCCTGCACTAAAGCCCTTTAATGAGCGAACCGTGCCTTTGATCAGCGGGTTACATGGAGCTGGTGATTGCCAGTGTGTGATCGAGCAGTTCTGGTCTGGGACTGTCTGGAACATTTGTCACTCCACCCCTCAGGTTGTGATGAAACAATTATTTCTGTTGGTGACCCCTGAATACCTATTTGTGTACTGCAAGTGAAATTCTGCAGACTTCCCCTTCAATTTGCTAGAAAATTAGAACAACTATTCTATTGTGGGTCTGGTTATTCAAACCTGGCAAAAAATGAACAAATAAGAAACACAAAACGGCCTACATACACTCACTTAGCACTTAATTAGTAAGACCTAAATACATGTATACCTACATATTCATGTGATTATCTAATCAGCCAATCATGTGGTAGCAGTGCAATGCATAAAATCATACAGATACGGGTCAGGAGCTTCAGTTAATGTTCACATAGACCATCAGAATGGGGAATATGTGATCTCAGTGATTTCGACTGTGGCATGATTTTTGGTGCCAGACAGGCTGCTTTGAGTATTTCTGTAACTGCTGATGTCCTGGGATTTAAACACACAATAGTCTCTAGAGTTTACTCAGAATGGTGCCAAAAACAAAAAAACATCCAGTGAGCGGCAGTTCTGCAGACAGAAATGCCTTGTTGAAGAGAGAGGCAAACGGAGAATGGCCAGACTGGTTCGAGCTGACAGAAAGGCTACGGTAACTCAGATAACCACTCTGTGCAATTGTAGTGAGAAGAATAGCTTCTCAGAATGCACAACTTTTCAACCTTGAAGTGAATGGGCTACAACACCAGAAGACCATGTCGGGCACTTTGTTTGGACCATAGTTTTGCTAATAAAGCGCTAAGTGAGTTAATGTCTCAAAAAAGACCCAATGTCATTGTCACTGGTTGAAGAAAATCTTTCTCCAGTGTGAGTTGGATATGAATAGAAAGAGGCACTTCCAAGGACCATATGCAAACCTTCAGTTGTGGCATTCACTATCTACAACATGCACAATTTCTGTGGCTTTAAAGTACTGTACGACCTTACAGGATATTGGTCCCCAGTGTGCACTCTTTTGAAGGCAATAAAACCAAAGCTGAAAATAATATTAAGGTGGCAGTTAGTCTCTGGAAGAAGAGGGCATGTCCACCTGGAGCATGTCAGCAGTTTTAGTGCCACCTCAGGATGCAAGAAGAATAAGGGAGCCCCCTGAATTCTTACCTAGTGATATCTCCAGTTGGGGGAATGCACAGGGGGAATCTTGAGTACACTGCACCTCTTTCCTATATCTGATTGGATGGGAGAGATGCTGGTTTAAGAAGGAGCTTTTATCTTAGATTAGAAGGCAGCTTTAGAAGTCTTTTCCATGGAACATACTGTAAGAATCCGGACTGGTGAAACACCAGTGCCTTTTCTTTAGTGTTATGTCTGATTTATCTTTAATCTCTTTAAAACTGTCCCTAATTGTCTGATACTCATGCTTTTTAAACTTATAGTGATAGTTCACCTAAAAATGAAAATTCTGTCCTCATTTACTCACCCTCATGTTTTTCCAAACCTGTTTAACTTTCATATTCCATGCAACACAAAAGATGGGCAGAATTTTAGCCTCAGTTACCATTCACTTTTTAAGTAGCAAATCATAAAATGTGCATTATTTCTCCTGAAATATTTAATTCCCTTTTCAAAATATTGGATAAAATTTAAAGGATTTGAGACAACAATTGTAACACTTTTGGCATCACATTCCTGTCAGCTGCTGAAACATTGTTAATGAAGGCAACTCCTGCTTTAGTCTTTTGTTTAGGGTAGAACTTAGTACATCAGCATTTGTGTTTTTGATTTGTAGTGAATGTTGCTGTCAGCATTGGTCAGAGTTCTACACGTTTGCATCAGAATCAGCAGAAAGTGTGAAGGGAGTCAGCAATGTGCTGCAGAACCCCTGAAGAGACTCACCATTTCAGCAAATAAAGTGTTCTTTCGCTTTGTGTGAGTTAAATGTTCATGGCTGTTTGCCCTGTCCTGTCTTTTTCTTTGAACTTTTTAAGGTTGTAAGGTTGTAGGTTATAAGGTTGGTGGTTCTAGCCCCAACACTGCCAAGATGCCACTGTTGGGCCCTTGAGCAAGGCCCTTGACCCTATCTGCTCCAGGGGCGCCGTATCATGGCAAACCCTGCACTCTGACCCCATCTTAGCTGGGATATGTGAAAACAAATACATTCCCTACCCTCCCCGATCCACGCACAACTTACCATGAGCCCCTTTGAGAGCGAGAACCACTAATCACGACCACGAGGAGGTTACCCGAGGTAACTCCACCCTCCCTACCAACCAGGTCCATTTGGTTGCTTAGGAGACCTGGCTGGAGTTACTCAGCACGCCCTGGATTCAAACTTGCGACTCCGGGGGTGGTAGTTAGAGTCAATACTCGCTGAGCTACCCAGGCCCCTCAGTCACTAGATGTTGATTTTGGCTGACAGTGTTCTTGCTGTTTGTTTCTTGTGCTTAGGTTCCTTTGAGGGGTCACATGGAAAGGGATAACCCAAAGATCCAGGCCATAATCTATGCAGGAGAAGCTATTGATCTGTCATAACTGACTTCCCTTCTAAAAAGACCAGCATAACCAGCATGCAATTCCTATTAGGCCTATGCTGGCTAGTGCTGGTCTAGCTGGTGGACCAGCGTAGCCTTGCTTTTCACCAGCAAATCCTAGCAAATCCAAAGCCAAAACACAACATAAGCTGATGACCAGCAATGCTGGTCTTTTCAGCAGGGTTTCCAACTAATGTTTCATAGAAACAACTGATGCTTGCTCTTTGCCCCGAGTTAACCTTCTGCCTGCTCCCCAAAGGTTTACCTTTGTTTTGCCCGAGCTCACCTTGTTCCATATGATCTGCTGAGGCTAGATAAATTGAATTTGCTTTTGAGTGTGTCTTTCGCTCAGAGCCAGCCTCACTTATGAAAGTGTCAGTTGCTTTGTCAAGCCATAGAGAGGTTATGATATCGTCAGATGGGCAATGTCAAAGGAAAAATTGTGAGATTAATTATTGCATTCCTGCTGACTTGTTGTGTGGGAATACAGAGTTTGCTGAATGAAGCACAGAATACTATCTCACTACCTTTCTCTCTTGTTTTTTCTCTTTCTGTCTCCTCAGTCAGCTACATTGCTCTTTTTATCTGATGGATCATTTGCTGCTCTGTGGCTTTGAGGCCCTCGTGCCCCCTCTGCACCTTATTATAGCCTCAAAGTCAAACCTGCCCCAGGAAAACAAATGTCCTCTGAGAGGATGCGTTTTTTTGTGCATTCACTGGTTTTTTGCTTGAGGTAAAGATTAATGATTGGAGTTATTGCTACCTTGCTTCATTGCTCTTTCAGGCTGGAGTTTTAGGGTTGCCTCTGGGCTGTGTTGTTGGACCATTCCCATCCTCGCAGACATGTGTGTGTGTGTACTTAGTGATGTAGTAGTATATTACCTCTTACCACTTATTACACAGCTCTCTGGAATACTTGATTCTAATTGGTCAACTGTGGCATTCTGTAGTCCAGAGCTCCCATGGTAATGGAAAACCTGGTAATTATACAAGTATGATTTTTAAACTTGAAATTAAATAATAATTAATAACTAAATATTGCTATATGTAAGTAGGGTTGGGAATTGAGAATAGGTTATTCTTCAGAACCTGTTCCATGTTTTTTTTTTTTTTTAGGGAACCGTTTGATTTTCATGACTTTACATTAACATTTCCCAAAAGTGCAATATTGTTCCAACTGAGATCTGTTTTAAAATACTCTGACATTGTTTCCTGCCACGGTTATCAGTGGCAATGCTGCCATTCTACTCAGTAGGTAGTCTACTAAAATGACCCCTACTGCTGTGCGAGTTACCGCTACATTAACACTGAGTTCTCACATGTAAGACTTGTTTGGAAAGTCACAGCCAGGGTGCGCAAAGGGACACTTTTTGCACCATAGTTTTAGAGTAATCATGATTAACTTTATTCATATAATTGTTTTTATATTTTTTTAGTTTTTATGTGTAGAAGGAGATTTAACAATGCAAACTTATTGCCAGAATTTTAGTTATAGCTTAGTTAGCACATGACTTTAACAATGTGAACTTTCATAATTTGATTTGTTTGCCCTACTGTAAAATGCAACATTCCATTAAATTAATGGTGGCTTTATCCCATGTTATAATTGAACTGGCAGTTGGTAGTGATGGAGAGTGTTTCAACTTAAACCCTGCTCATAAGCATAATACAATTTAAATGTGTTTATTTTGTTGTTATTATATGTAATATGCATTTAAAGTTACAGAGGGTTATGTGGAGTAGATAATAGTTAATAGTAGATCTCAGATGATATGAATGAGCTGCTAGTCTCTGGGTAGCACGTTCAATCCTGTGCCGCAGAACGCAGTATCGAAAGTCGGTTTAACTTATCTGTTTGTTTGTCTGTGTGAATACATGTGGAAAAGGAAAATGCACCCAGCAGATGAGCGATATTTGATGCCATTTTGTGCTGTGACTGGTACAGACACTGTCCTACAGGATCATTGTTGCCATTAAATCTGCTGTTTGTTGTCTGAGGTAGACTTTGAAAGAATTGGTTCTTCGTTGCTTCACTTTATTTCCAAATGATCCAAAGATGCTGCTGTGTTTGTTTCCTTAACTATTCATCGCACCTGCCGCCGCATTACACAGCGATTTGTGGGGGTTCCCTCTACGTCATTCTCTGGGATTACCCCAGCGCACTTGAGTGCAAGCACAGCAAGAGACAATTTATAAATTGAATGTGTTCTGGTGATTTGTTTTGAGAGTCCTTGTAATTTAACCAGTTCAAATAACAAATCACAGGTTCACTTGAGCCCCTGCATAAATTAACTGTGTCTTAATTATTCTTTAAATTAAAATAATTAGGTTGTAGCAGCTGTTTATAACTATGTTTTCGACTCATTTATATAAAAAAAAAAATGTGTTTTACTACTTTTATTTATTATAAATGTATGTTTTCAATGTAATGGTATCACCATGTCACCACCACTGCAATGAAATACGAATTCATCAACACAAGATGTGGGGCAATCTGGTCTTAATGGAACAGCATATGAGGGATGTGTGTAAATTTAATTCAAGTTTTAATTTGTGTTTAAAGTGTTAAAAGTTATTTTAATAAAGTCCTAAATAATGCATTAAAATGTGTTACTGGTAGTTGTGTTACAATAGGCCACACATCCAATCATTATACTCATTGATTATTAAATGAAAGTGTCTCTCTTCACACAGGGGATGAGAGAAAAAAATTGTAGATAATAGCCCTTGTTTACCACAAGGCATTTGTTGGTTGGTTGTGTGGTAGAGCATTCGACTGTGTCTTTAGAAAACCCATGTTCAACTGTCATCTTAACTAATCTTTTTTTTATAAATGTACCCAGCAGACAAGTGGCATGTCTTTATTTCATGAATACACATTTAATCACATCAGTACTGCCACTCCCTATAAGAAGACTACGCAGTCTGCATAGGGCACCAACTCCCTAGGGGGGCACCATCTTACCCTAGGAGGGCACCAGAAAGTCCACCGGCTGCCCTTACTTGCATGTTATATGTTATTCAAGGACCAAAAAGCAGCTGTAGAACACAGATGATTGCTTCGCGCTCATATCACGTGACCAGATGCTGTATGCAGATTAGGTGCATTCTTTGTAAACACCAAACTACCTACTCAATCACAAGTTTCAAAGGTCCACTTACAACTCCCTAAATTGTAAATCAAATCCTAAATAACATCAAACATACACATCTGAAATAACAATAGAATTGTTTGGTACTTCAGGAAGGATGTCAGAGGAGCTCTGAGAATCTGTATTCAAATCTCCCATACAGTTGCTGTGTGTAATGTCAAAGGAATCAGGGTCTCTGTAGCCAGATGACCCACACAGAAAGCATTGTGTGTAGTTTTTCTCTACCGGGTAATTACAATTTGAATTTCTTATGTTTGGTAAATGTTTGAATGGAATGCAACTTTAAATTAAAGTATTATTTTTGGTTCACTGATAGCTTTGAATTTGATTTATTATTATAATTGGATTGTTTGAATGTATTACTATTACCTTGTAAAATTAATTGTTATTATGATTAATTCTGAAGGGCTGAAATCTATGGTCAGAGTTGGCTTAACTAAGCTACTTCAGACGTAACCCATTAGTTAAATATGTACTTAAAGGCTAAACGGCGATCCGAGAATCTATAATAGAACTTAGCCAAGTAGAATTAAACTGGAATACTAAGAGTAGGACTGAGAATCTGTAAAACAGAACTTAATTGGCTGGGGCTAAACGGTGAGTCGAGAATCTATACTGAACTTGGCCAAATAAGTCTAAATGGATAAAGCCGAGAACCTATAGGGACTTAGTCTAAAACGTACTAATATCTGAAACTGATGAGTTTGTAGTTAAAGGACCTGCGTCCGGCTGGCACAGGACCCAAATAACATTGAAATAACAAATGCTGTCTAGAAGAGAGAATTACTAAAAATAATAAGATACAAAACTTAAATTCGGAGCATGGATACAACAACGATGTTTTTCATAATTGGAGTCGGATGAAATAAAGAAAAGAATAAACAATAAGATTAATAAAACCTGGAACTCAAATCAAATAATCAAAGTATTATTTAAATGCACACGAAAGTGCTCATTTTCAGTTGCATTCTATAAAAACAAGCAAAATGCAAAGTTTGTTGAGATGTATTAGTGCTTTATGAAAATAAAACCGTTATTTTCTAGTACCAATCTACTTCTCGTGAGAATTACCTGTGTCGTGTTTAGCATCAGCATGTTGAAACAGAATGGTTATAGTGCCATTTACTGGTTTAGAGCAGTAAATGGACAGTTGCAGCAGCAACCACAGCGGGGAAAAGTTAATTCTGGTTGAGAATCATCTGTATGGTGCGAAACACTCATTGCGTCCAGTGTAGTCCGATTCCCGAACAAATGACTCAAATGAGCTAGTTCTTTTGCATCTACAGCATGAAACATACAGTGCAACCAGTGTAGTCCAATTCCCACACAAATTATATAATAAATTATATAGTTATGATTATACTAAATTATACTATATATAAATTATATAGTTATGAGTAGGTTCTTTTTAGTGCATCAAAAACATACAGCAAGACGAGTGTAGTGCTGTTCCCGAAAGTTATGACTTTCATTATGTTCAACTCAAAATGAAATAAAATAAACTAAAATAAATATTTAATTACCCTGAATGTATTATTATTATTATTATTTTTAAGTAGCTTTGTAATAAGCAAGATAATGGATAGTCATTATGTATGGTTAATGTAAAATAAACCCAGACGGGATGATCAGATTATATGCATCTCAACATCTTTAATACACTAAAACTACACCTGTGCTTAAAAAAACTTTTGCTCTTGGCATTAGTAAGTGTTGTCGAGTTCAAAACAAAGCTAAATACAGTGCTCAGACTGGATTGAAATGGCAGCATAGGCCAGTAAAGGGACAGCTGTGTCAGGCCATTTTGATGTGGGCTCACTGAGAGAGAGAGAGAGAGAGAGAGAGAGAGAGAGAGAGAGAGAGAGAAGGTTAGAACTTGGAAGAAGACACTGCTGCATCAGCAAGTTGCCATGTCAATGCTATTCCCCACGCCAATGACATTCGCCATTGCATTTAATTTAATTTAACTGTTTTTTAACCCTGTCTCCAGGCAAGGTCACAGGGTCGAACAATCACAGAGATCCAACGTTGTACACTTAGTGTAAAATATCAGCTGGGGATTCTTCCCTGCCTTGACTACTGCATAAAGGAATTTTTAAGTATGGTTATTTTTCACATTGAATGCCATATTTTTAGTGCTTACATCACGTCCTGCCTCAACAACAAGAAGAGTTTCAGCTTGATGAATTCATCTTCTTTATTCAGAAACAATTTGCACTTCTGTTATATTTTTAGGCTTCAATTTAAGCAGAAAGTTGCATGATGAATTGCACCATATTGTGCAGCTTTTTTGCTTCGGCACAATTCTCTTGGGGTCCAAGGCTCCATTTGAGCCCAGTGAGAGATTACACAATTTATGCTCATATTTAATCTGCTTCATCGTATCCTGCAATGAATCCCCCACAGCGTACAGACAGTGGGAGGGTTGGGTTCTACATTGTTTTTATTTTATCAAATGCTTCACGCTCAGTTTGTTTTAAGACTCTTACGGGTCATTAACTATTTCTAGTGTTGTGGACTTCACCTTGCGCAACCTTTCGCTCTCTTCCGCAACAATGCATTGATGCACACATGCTGACTTTCATTTTTCTCTTTGTAATGAATTCAATTTATTAATCTCCCCTAATTTTTTTTGTCATTGGGGACTCATTCATTTAGCATGAAACTTGCTCAGACTTCATTGTCTTCTCCAGAGAAAACAAACCCTCAAGGAGCTGGTTGGTTTGAGAGCATTTCAGTCACATTGTGAGCACTGTGTGATGACTGGGTTTGTTGGAAAGAAGTTGACCATGGAACTAAATCACAAACCTGTGCAGTTGCATGTGCCCTTGCACTAGAAACAATCTGCATCCATCATATATGGGAAAGACAACACACTCCTCTAAATGGATGTCCTTGAGTGAAACTGAAGTGTGGTGCAGGATACTGTGTTTGTGGTATCTATTGATGCAGTGTAAATGTCCTTCCACTCCCTGTCATGACTCAACGAATCACAGGAAGCAATAGCAGGTAAAACTCTACTTTAATGAGAGGAAGTCCAAACAGAAAGACACGGGCGTGGAATGGTGACACAAGTACGTTGATGGTCCGCGTGGTGAATCCCAAGTGGTGCAGTGAAGACAGACGAAGACAATCCACAAGCGATGATAATCCACAACCGACGAACTTCACAGGAACACACGACACATCCAACAACGATCTGACAATGGAGATGAGAAAACTGTGAGCATTTATAGTGGAATGAGATCGGCTGCAGCTGGTGATGATATAATGATCAGCTGGAGCGAATCAAGGAATGACACTCACTCACGCCCACAACACACGTGCATTCATGCAACAACAATAACACGAGACGAGAAGGAAGCAATGAATCTGTATACCGTGACACTCCCGTTCCAGCAGCTCATTGGAGGGTTCCTCAACTTACTGTAGCCTGATAGGATCGTTTGATATTTTTATTGCAAGGACTACATTGTCAACACTGCATTTGTGTCGAATGACTAACTCTGCACATTCTGTGACATGTCTGCTGAGAAGGTCTGTTATGCAAGTTGCAATCTTGCTGTAAAGACCAGCTTTGACCAGCACCAATTTTCTATGCTGGTTTAAGCTGATTTATACTGGTTAATGTTAGTTTGATGGTGACCATGCATGGTGTTCTGAAAGTTGGTTGACCAAGCTTTCCTGGTTAAAGGGACAGTTCACCCAAAAATAAACATTCTGTCAATTATTCACCCTCGTGTTGTCCCATAATATGACTTTGCATTAACTATCCAATTTGGGGTTGGGGATTGTCATCCCAGACAATGAAAAGTAATTTTTTCAAAAATGATGCTTGTACACGAGCATCCCATACTGAGAAACAGCATCCAAAACACAACACACTGTATGCTGGTCTTTTCAGCAGGGAATGCATAGGTTAATTTGGAATTCTTGGAGTGTCCAGTTGTGATGTCACTTAGTGATGTTGATTACAACCATATGGTCTTGCATAGCCAGCACATTTCTGTCCTCAAGCACCTCCTCTGTATGCAGAGATAACAGCAATGTGGTAGAGGTAAAATCATGGCTGGATTTCTGGTAGACAACATAGAACTTTGAGGGCTCTCTAATTAAATGACCCTCCTTTACCCTCTATAAGCACATACCAATATAAACATTATAAATTCAGCCAAACAAAGCTCTGTAACACAATTGAGGAAGATGAAATATGTGTACACTTTGTGACATTAGAGGTGATCTCTCTAAATGATATGGGAGCTGGTGCAGAGGCTAGTAATCATGGATATTATATTGTTTCCATACTGAGGTGATCAGTTGTTGTTATGCTTACGTTAATGATCATAGATTGCATTTCTGGACTCAACGGCTGTTTTTGTGTGTGTGTGTGTGTGTGTGTGTGTGTGTTATGATTGTAGGTTAATGAGTGAACAGTAAATGGACAGCTTGGCCTTTAATTATTAAATTGATTGTAGTTTGCCAAGTAGAATGTGTAGAAGTAGGCGGAGGGATGTGGTGGAACACTTGTGTGAAGTCCCTCATGGTGGTGATGGGATGTGGCGAAGTGCTTTATCGCTTCTGTAAAAGACTTTCTGTTAAAGGCGGTACACATTCCTGCTTTCTATTTGGTCCTGTGTGATGGGAATTTCTGCATTTGGCTGATAAGATTTACCAGCAGCTTTTGTGAATTTAGGAATAATTCATCCCCTCTCCAATAATCCCAGGGTTATTTTAGCTGAACCTGTTATTTAAATAGGCTGTAGATAAGGCTGATTAAATGTTTGAGGTGTGCTGGCTAGATGAGACTTAAGTCTTCCAGAATTTGTATAGAAAGCCCCCCATGTGAAGAACACTTTGAAGTGGCATGCAAAGGAGAATGATGAAGAGTTCTAAAGGTCTAGGTATACTTAATTTTTGCACTTTCAGGATCGCCTCGCGGCCGGTCAACCACATTGCCTTTGTAGTTATTCTTTTCTGATCAAGAATGAATAGGAACGTGTTTGACGCATGCACACTACAACTGCTTTGTGAGTCAAGAAAAACGACGTCACAAATATTGTGCACGGTGAGATCTGCAACGCAAACACCCAAAGGTATACTTTAGCCTTAAGACATGTTTTAGCCTCTTTGCCATGCAATTTTTGTATTGTTGTCCTGTAAAAATATCTAAAAATCCTTAAAGCAAGATCAGTTTGATTTATCTTGTTTTAGAAACAACACTGCATAAGATATTTTGGTTTTTCAGAGAATGTATTTTTAACATGTGTATTTTGTCTTACTGTACTGGCAGAGTTTTTATAGTCAAAACAAGTGAACAAATCTACCAGTGCTGAAGAAGTAACCAAAGTATTTAGAATACATTACTGACTTTGAGTAATCTAACAAAATACATAAAAAATGACATTTTACAGCATGTATTCTGTAATCTGTTGTGGAATACATTTCAAAAGTAACCCTTCCAACCCAGAGTAAAAGTGACTTCACACTATATACTACAAAAGTATACTTTAAACCTGTTAACCTCTGGTGGGTCCCTACAGATATTAACTACATGTTTAAATGGTAATTTATTAAGTTATATTTAAGACCAATACATCATTTGAAAGCTCTAAATCTCATGCTTTGAATACTGAAAGCTATGTCATGATCAATATGTTATTACAAACATATTTCATATTTTATGTAAAGAGTAAACATCAAAACATTTGTATCATACTTCCCATATTATGGAATCATTTCGAAAAAACTAGGGATGTCCCGATACTGGTATTGGAATCGGTTTAATGCTGCGCTCATGTACTGGTACTCATACTCTTAAAAAAGCTTAGATGCCAAAAACGCAATTGTGATTTTGTGCAAACATACTGCTGTTCTCTACTAATGCAGCATCTAGTCAACAAATTAATTATTTTATAAGGATATGACAACTTGTACTGTAGTGCAATGCATACATACCTTTTTATTGTTGATGTTTTAAATCCACATCTGAAGTGTTCTGCTCCAAGCAGAGTGTAGACGTCAAAACAAACACCACAAGGCATCAGTGAAGTGATAGTTTTTATTTCGCCACTAGATGCAACTCTCACACTGTTTAATGACAGCGGACCCTTCCCAGCTGCTCCAGCACTGGACACAACAGGGAAAAACTATCGGTGTGGATTTTTGCCTATAACCGATAGTTCCAGAAATCTGTTATTGTTGCCAATTAATCTACAAAACCGATATATCGGTCGACCTCTTTTTGATGTCTATATACTTGAATTCTGCATCTGTCAATGAACCTGTTGTTTGCAATAGGCTGCGTCTTTTATAAATATTATGCTTTTTGCTTCTTTCTATGAATGGGAGCCAAATGAGATCGGTAAAAGAAGATGTTATAACCACTCAGTGATAACTGAAAGTAAGATAAATGCAGTTATGTTTAATTTGTATTGATTACACACTGCTGACATGGAGCTAAGCTAATGCTATCCTTTGCCATAGGATGTACCTGTTACATTCTCTTATTGTATTTTATGATGGAATTTACTAAAAGAATCCATGTTAGATCACAAAAAAAAGACATTTGATGTAACAACAAAGGTGAGTGTTGGGTGTCAATATAGGTGTTACTATGGCAGACATATAATAGGATTAGGCAATAGGCACGATATAGACAAAATAATAATAATTAGAGGCACATAAATGTGTCTCAGGTGTGAATGTTTACAGTCTGCAGACATACATGAATGAAGCAGAATGTAAAAATAATGGATGGTGAATGGATTTATGTGTGTTTTGTGTGTATTTAAGGAGATTTAATTCATTTTGTAAACTTCCTTTTGTAAATTAAAAAACATGGCATGGTCTTAAACAATGTTTCATTAAACCCTTGAGTTTTAAAGTTATTATCCTTAGATTTAGAATGTAACATTATCAGACTTGTGGCTTCAGCTCAATTGTGTCTCTAGTTCCTTTTAAGGCCAGTGTCATTTATAATTTCATAAAAATGTATTATGAAAATGCATATGTATGATGTTATCGATGTGTCACCATATTTGATTTACAGGAATTGATCACTGACTTTTATGATTTATATGTGATAGTGAAAAACAACTTAAATTTCTGGTCTGTTCATTATAAAGAGGGATCATATGTCTTCAGAAGACTTGGAATATGGCACACAAGTCACATTAATTACTATTATGTCCATTTCTGGGGTGTTTTTTAAGCTTTAAAGTGAGTCATAGAAATCAGCAATTGCAACAATTTTTTAAATATATATTATTTTGTTCTGCAGAAGACAGAAAGTCATGGGTGTAGAACATGAGGGTGAATAAATAATAATAGAATTAACATTTTTAGGTACATTATACATTTAAGTTGACTTGAGTTGAAGGCGTGTCAAGCTTCCTAAGCAACCTATTTTCCCGTTTGCTAGTGTGGGTAGAGTCACGTTGGTTTAACCTCCTCACGGTCGCCATAAAGTGGTTCTCGCTCTCGGTGTGTCACATGGTGAGTTGCACGTGGTTGCCGCGCAGAATAGTTTGAAGCCTCCACACGCTCTAGGTCTCCGCTGTAATGCGCTCAACAAGCCATGTGATAAGATGTGCGGATTGACTGTCTCAGACCTGGAGGCAACTGAGATTCGTCCTCCGCCACCCGGATTGAGGCGAGTCACTATGCCACAATGAGGATTTAGAGCACATTGGGAATTGGGCACTCCAAATTGGTGAGAAAAGGGGAGAAGAAAAGAAGAAGAAAAAAGAACTGTAGCAGAAACAAATTGGTATTGGTAATTAGTTTTAGCTCAGGTGCGAAAGGTTGCTAGAATATAATACTCATTTAGATGGTTTATGAGGGGGGACACATGCATGACAAAACATAATTTCTTGTCATTCTTTGTGGCATATATAGATAAAGCATCAATCACACAATTAATGTTGTGTATAACAGAATGTATTTTATCGTCATTATTTTGCACTAGTGTCTTTGTCTGGAAATGAAAATGAGAAAAAGAAAATGGAATAACATAACACATCTATTTTTTTTTCTTACCAAAATCAATTGAACGCATCACATTGTAATTGCCATTTTCCGAGCTCATAAGGAGGAACTTCCCTGGACGAATTGAAGGCTGCATAAGTTCTCAGTGTAATCATCACCCTTTACTAAATTTGGTTCAGTGTGTGAAATGATTATGCACAAATGTCATGCAGCCCTTTGGCTCTAACAGTTTGTGTGTGTGTGTGTGTGTGTGTGTGTGTGTGTGTGTGTGTGTGTGTGTGTATGCTGGATTTGGCTCATTCTCTCAGTTCTGGCTTTAGAGGTCTCATGGAGGACAGGAGTCTAAGCCAATGTAGTCCTGTTTACATCAAATAAAAAGTTACTGATCTGTTGTGAGTGTGCTTGTGTTATGTAACCCGGCAGGCCATCAGCCAAACTTTCTCCTGTACTGAGTTGTTATGCCCACTCATGTTGCACCTCTCAGAGTGCTGTGTGAGCTTCTGGTTGGATCAGAACTAGTTTGGCTTGGCTCACTATGCAGCCACATGGGTCATGTGGACAGAAGTGGGTAGTAACGTGCTACATTTACTTGAATAACTTTTTGGAAAAAAAAATACTTTTAGAGTAGGGTTAAAGTGGGTACTTTTTACTCTCTTTCAAGTAAATTTCTAATAAAATCATTTTACTTTTACTTCTTTACAATGGGTGGTGTTCCTGTCGTTACATTACTGTGTTTAATTTGAATTAATATGTAATTTATTGAGAGATTATTGAATAGGACTTTTATGACAGTAGAAGTTCCCACAGCTGCGTACGGTGAGCCGCTGTCACAGACTGCCACTCAATCACTGCTGCAGCATCAAATGCTTCAAAGTGAAACACTTTCTTCGCTCTGCGCTGTGGAAAAAAAGTATAGTTTTGTCATGCAATGCCTTCATTTAACACCAAAACAAGCTGATATTTCAAGATTAAAGTCACAGCTCCAATTTAAGGCAGCACACTGAGGTATGTTTTGGCTCTAATCCTAATTCGGGTTTTTCTGTGTAATGAGATGGTCATTTTCAGGGTGATAATATAACTGGGCTCTTATGACACCAGTATTTAAGTGTACATTTTTAAATCAGTGCAGCAATATATCGGTTATCTTATATATCAGCACGTGTGAGATGTGCGGGCGTGAGGCAATCATATGGCGAAGAGACTGGTTGTGTCTTGCATTCTGCAATCGTTCACTCATTCACTATTTCCTATAGAGTGAATGGCAGTTAGTGCACTATATCTCAGCATTATATGAACAAAATGTGTGAATTCGGATGCTGACTATACACCGAATGTCGGAGCTCTCAGGCTGTTGTAGAAACAACGTCACATATGAAATTTGAATGAATAAAATACTTGGGCCTTACTTATTCTAATTAAATTATATATTAATACAATAATACAATAAGTCTTAATTTTTAGTCATTTTTAATATAAACTGTGTGTTAAAATAAAGAGTAAACACATTTTATCAAGAGTACATTTTAAAAAGTATCTGTATGTTTTGTCTCTATGTTATTATGTTATTTTAATCAAGTAATGATTTGTCAAAAATTAATTTACTACATTCAGCATGAAATAAAACATTGCAGGAGTGAAATAAGCAGTAAACTCCCAGCTCCTACATATTCCCCATGGTGGTTTTTGGGCAATTAACCATTGTCAAATGCACATCAAATGTACACTCATAATTAGAGTGCATTGTCTGTAATGATGAGTGATCAAAATTAGGGATCGATTGGCTCATTCAGAATTCAGACACTCCTACAAAATGGCAGACACCCAAAATAGTGCACTATATAGTGGATAGGGGGCGGTTTCAGACACAGGGAGTGTTTCACGAACGGGGTTGGTGCATTACTTACTAGGCTGCGTATATGCATTTATTGAGCAGTGGTACTGCTGTACAGAACTAATCATCTAAATACTTATGACACTGAAAACTGTAACTACACTGAAATAGGAATCCATACAGGACTTTAAAAGCTATGAATGGCAAAAGAAGGCATTAATAAAACATGATCTTGCTTTGGTTTATATTTCAGCATTATATATAATGTCCTTATGGGACATTTTCTAATTACATTTCATTGTCTGTCATTTTCTAATTTCTAATTACTAGAAATGTTTCCAAACCGCTGTTATTGACAAATTCATCCAGATCTGACAAGATCCCTTAAAGGGATAGTTCACCCAAAAATTACAATTCTCATTATTTACTCACCCTCATGCCACCCCAGATGTGTATGACTTTTTTCATCTGCTGAACTCAATGAAGATTTTTAGAAGAATTTCTCAGCTCTGTAGGTCCATACAATGCAAGTGAATGGGTGGCAACATTTTAAAGCTCAACAAAATCACCTAAGTCAGCATAAAAGTAATCCATAAGACTCCAGTGGTTAAATCAGTATCTTCAGAAGCGATGTGAAAGGTCTGGATTAGAAATAGAGAAACAGATCACTTTCACATTCTTCTTGTGTTTTTGGTGATTCACATACTTCTCTGCATATCGCCCTCTGCTGTCAAGCAAAAAATTACAAACATTGATCTGTTTCTCAAACACACATATCATATCACTTGTGAAGATATGGATTTAACTACTGAAGTCTTATGGATTACTTTTAATGCTGCCTTTATGTGCTTTTTGGAGCATCAAAATGTTGTCCTACAGAGCTAAAATATAATTTTTAAAATCTTAATTTGTGTTTGCAGAAGAAAGGAAGTCATCCATAAGTGGGATGGCATGTGGGTGAGTAAAAGATGAGAGAATCTCTTTAAAGTGATAGCTTAATATTCTGTCATAATTTCCCTACCCTCGTGTTGTTCCAAATCAGTGTGATGCTTTGTATTATGTGAAACACAAAATGTTAGACAGAATGTTAGGGACTGACAGTCTCGGTCACCATTCACTTTCAAAATATGGAGGAAAAAAAACACATTCACTGAAAGTAAATAGTGACAATGGCTAACATTCTGTCTACAGCCTCCTTATTGTGTTGCATGGAAGAAAGAAATTCATAGGGGTTTGGAACAACATGATGGTGAATGATGACAGAATATCCATTAATAATAATTCTGTAATACATGTTAAATGTAGTAACCCTTTATTGTCACATAGTCACAAGTAAGTAACCAGTGAAATTGGCCATTATCCTGCCCATACAAACATACAATATGACAACGGGGTAGACAGGGCAGGAAGACAGGGAATTGAGAAGATATACAGCATTACATGGGGAAAGGTGAGATAAAAAAAAGCAACCCCCAGACTATGCTCCTGTTAGGATTACAGTGTGGGAACAGGAAAAAACATCTCAGCAATATGCAATAGAATTTAGGGGAGTTAAAGTCCATTATTTCATTTGTGAAAGTAACAAGTTACTCATTACTTGAGTACTCTTTTAATTGGATACTTTCTTATACAAGTAATTATTTATGTTAGCACCTTTACTTCTACTGGAGTATTTTTTTAAGTAATTGTACTTTTACTTGAGTACAGTTTTTGGCTAGTCTACCCACCTCTGCATGTGGAAGAGGAGAGATTTCACTGCTGCTTTCTGTGAACTGGCTTAAACAGATGATTGTAGGGATAACACACTGTGCATGTCTCTTCCAACAGTACACAAATACCCAGCTCCGAAAATGACTTCTGTCTAAAACAGAACACACACATCTGCCTGTGTATACATACAGATAACCCTCTGGTACGAACACAAAAACAAAGCAATCTGATGGTCTACATCAGGATTAGCAAATACCATCAAAGTCCTTTTTTCCACTCATCAGATATCTTTGTATCTCCCCATGGCAGCTATTTTAGTCTTGCAATTACACCTCCTACTTGAAAAACGAAATCTCCAAATTAGTGTGTCAAGCTTATGGTGTATCAAATATGAAACCTCTATATACTATCTCTGATATCTATATCTTGATATCTGATATCTTTATGGTATATACAAACATTATGACTGGAAGAACACTGCTATTAATACATGTTGTTCCTTAACAGTGTGAAAGAATGACGCACTATTATGTTTAGCTCATCGTCCTCTTCATTAGCCCAGCATATATGACTCAGTCGTCCAGTGAGTCAAGAGCTCACGGTGTAGCAAAATTGGAAACAATTATAACAAACTTAATCAGACTCATTGTAGTATGAAAAAAGTCTATTATGTGGGTGTAGTGGAGCATGTTTTGTAACGTGAGGTTGTTTTTGTTTTTTTACAGCTATTATGTATGTGATGGGGGCTCTGGGGCCAGCTGCAGGGTACCTGCTGGGAGGAGTTTTGATTGGCTTCTATGTGGATCCCAAAACAATCGTCAACATTGAGCAGAGTGATCCATGCTTTGTTGGTAACTGGTAAGATCTGTTTTGCATGTGAGTAGAGCAATAATCAGCTTTTACTTAATAGGTTATTCATTATTGGTTAAATGGCACTGTTTGGCATTAGCACTCAACGACCCCATTACATCACTTTGCTTTTAACAAGAAACAACAGTGTTCACAGGAGAGGTAGGATGGTTGGCCCATTTTTTTTTTTTTAAAAATCAGTAATCAGTTATTCAATATGAGTGAAATGGCACTGTTTGGTCACTCTGTCACTAAAGTATAGCACTCAACAATGCCATTACATCACTGTGCTTTCAACAGGTAAAAACAGTGCACATTGCAGAGATCAATTTGGCGTTTTTGTAGTTGTTGTTTTTTTACTTAATCGATAATCGGTTATTCATTATCGGTTAAAATGCACTGTTTAGTGGGTCTCTTAAGAATATCACCCAACAATGCTATTACATCACTGTGCTTTCTACAGGAAACAACAGTGTTCACAGGTAAATTAACTTATGATTTTATTTTAATATAAATGATTAAAAAAAATGATTCAACAGACATTCCCTCTCAAGTAATAAACTTGTATCATTTTAAGCCTAATGGTTTTATTATATCATAAATTATAATATACATTTATATTAATATATTCATAATGAATATTATTTTATATTGTTGTAGCCTAATGATCATTTATTTCTTATTGTGTGAAAAAGCAGGAATTAAACAATAGTTAAAAATGGTTTTGCATATTACTTATCAGACATTTAAAAACAATTTGTATTGAAATAAACTGTAAAATAACAAAACAAAAACATCTGTCAATCTCTACATCAGAATGCTTGTTTTGCTTGTGTGTCAATTATCCTTAAATGCATGTTTGCAGGTGGAGTGGTTTCCTGCTCTGTGCTTTTGCCATGTTGCTGGTCATTATTCCCATGTTCACCTTCCCCAAGAAACTGCCCCCTCGTCACAAGAAAAAAAAGAAAAAGCATGGGGCGGACAGCACCCCCAATGACGATGACGTCCTGAAAGAGAAATCCAACAGCAAAGGCCAGACTGTTGCATCCTCCATGGGCTTTGGCAAGGACATCAAAGGTATGTGTTTGATGAATAATGGATACCTTAAAGGTCAGGTGGTGATTCACACTAGAGTCTTATGGATTACGGACACTAGAAGTATGCATGTAAATACTGGAACGTTACCTTAAAAATCTTGCCCTTTTTCCCTGTAATCAATGAACCTCAATACTGCCTAAGTGTGTCTACCCTGCGCCGAGAGGACGATCAAACTTGACTATCTAGAGGAAGTAAAAGTCATAACAGTATGAGAAACTGGTGTTCTGGTGTCCCCACCAGACCTCTTATCTATCTTAACCAGCAAGAATTCCTTCATCAACCTGGTAGAACATGCTGGATGTTCAGCAAATTTACTTTTGAATACCATGGCTATGCTTGTCCACAAGTTAGACCAGTTTCTGACCATTATTAACCAGCCTAAACCTGTATGGACAACATCGCTAGTGTAAGCTGGTCTTTTCAGCAGGGATTGCTTAATATATAACCGCAATATCATAACATAATTTCACCACAAAAAGTGCTCTCATGACATAACCTTGTCAGATATCCATGTCATTTTTAACTTGCTGTACAGTCATTACAGAGTCAATCCCCTAGTGTAACCTGAGGTTAAGTGTCTTGCTCAAGGGCACATTGGAAATAGTTAATGAACTACCTCCAATATTTAATTTACCAGCCCATATCTTTAACCTCTAGGCTTTATCATCCCCTTATTTAATTACACAATTCTGCTGACCAACAGTGTCAGGAGATTTCCAAATGGCACTGCTGCTATGATATCACAGACTGATGATCAAGCTTTAAAATTTATAACTGGAGATTGCAGAAGTTGCTTTTTCAGTAATTACCTGGGAAGAGTATTAATGACAATAATGCCACTCTCAACACTAATTTGATCCCTTTCATTACTGACTACACCTGCTGCTGGCAATTATTGCATATCATGTCCATAATATATCCTTTCTAAAGAATATACATTTGTTTACTTGTGCTTATAACTAAGGTCAGGGTTCAGATAGTCATTGGAAATGTCATGTCTATTGTGAAAATTTATTTTTCTAATTATGGTCAGTTGTGAATGATTTCTTTGGACAGAAAATATTCAATTATATTTAAAAATCCTTTCCAGTAATTGCAAACAACATACTTGTACCAGTACCTAAAACACCAAATCAATAAAGGAAATCTAAAAAAGTAATATTGTAAAAAAAAACAGCACACTGGAACAGTATACATAAAATACTCTACCGGTCAAAAGTTTTGAAACACTTACTCCTTCTTTATAATATATATATATATATATATATATATATATATATATATATATATATATATATATAATATTTTCACATTTTAGATTAATAGTAAAGTCATCTAAAACTATGGAATAACATAAATGCACTATGGGAATTATGTTGAGACTAAACAAAATAAAATCAAAACTGTGTTATATTTTAGCATCTTCAAAGTATTCACCCTTTGCCTAGATTTTGCAGACATGTTCTCTTGACATTTTCTCAACCAACTTCTTGAGGTATCACCCTGGGATGCTTTTTAAACTGTTTTGAAGGATTTCCCATTTATTTTGGGCACTTATGGCTGCTTTTATTTAGTATTTGGTCTGTCATGAATTTCTCTCTCTGGATTGTACAGTGTATACACAAGGAATTTGCACTGATGCAAGCTATCATGGTGACAACACAATTTCATAACAAGGATGCAACACAAATGGACAGAGACTTCATGAACAATAATATTAAATATACTAAACAATAAAGCAGAGCAAACAAACTAATACATTTCAGTAGTAAAAATCTAATTGCTATTCTCTTCACCCTGTTTCTAAATTATAACATTAGTACAAATTATTAATAGCCAGAAGAGCCTTTTGTCCTTCTTTGAGAAATACACACATGCAACTTTAATCAAGACAAGTCCTGTTCTATAAACCCACTGTAACCCACTTCCATTCCCCCCCTGGCCTGTATGGGTTTGCATAAGTAGGATTACAGCATAACTGTACAATACTTAAAGTAGGTTAGAGTAAGAGAGTTTCTAGGACTTTGAAATTGAGACAAGTCGTTTTGTTAATATGTAGGTAAAGCATTTAAGATGGTTGGTTGCTCCTGTGTCTGCCCCTTCAGTCCTATAGATGATCTGAAGCAAATTAATGTTTGATTATAGCCTGTTACCTTGGAGACAATGTGCTAACCTGCTAACTAAAAGTTGTTGTTTTTATTGGCCATGATGAAGCATCTGGCTAAAACCTACAGGATTTAAATGGATTAGCTGATGAATCTGGAAGAGATGTGGAGACTCCATGCTTAATTTTAGCAGTCTTTACATTATTTCAACAGCAAACATATTAGAAAGGATGATGACTGTTTTGTGAGATGATGGTTAGAACAAAGCAGGTCACACTGCTGATGAGGATGTTTTTAAACAAACAACAATATATATATATATATTTCGTAAGTTGTCAACTGAGACAGTTTTTTTCAAAGGCTGTACAGTTTACCTTCCTGAGTCGATGTATTTCTTATTGAAACAGGAGGTTTGGTTGGGACATATCAAAGGGCTTAACTTTTTTTAAATAGCCAATAGGCTTTAGTTTTGCCACAGCCATATTCCCTGACTTCATTAATTGTTAGTTATTTGGCGGTGGTATTAAGGGGGAGGGACGTTTTCATTTAGGGAGCATTTTATTATGAAAAAATCAATAATCTGCATCGAGTCAATAATATTCTTGTACATTTTAAATGTGTAAATCTGCAAAAAATAGAATTTTGTCATTGTTTAGGTGTACATTAGAATATACTGTAGACAGGGTTGGGGAGTAACAAAATAAATGTAACAGGATTACGTATTTAAAATACAAAATATAATTAACTGTATTCCACTACAGTTACAATTTAAATCATTGGTATTTAGAGTACAGTTACATTCAAAAAGTATTTTGATTACTGAAAAGATTACTTTGTATTATATTGTCATTTGTTTCATTTAATATTTAGTCCTTTCAGATGGAAAAATGAATACATATACATAATGCAATCCAAAGTGCATTTGAACAGCGGTGAAACACTTTCTTGTGATGTGTTACATTCATACGAGCACAATCATATTTTTTATCAAGAAAATTAACGTTGGATCATAATTTATTTTTTCTAGTAAAATTATATTCTTGATAATAATTTTTGTATTGTTGTCCTGTAAAAATATCTACAAATCCTTAAAACATGATTAATTTGATTTATCTTGTTTTAGAAACAACAGTGCATAAGATATTTAGGTTTTTCAGAGAATGTATTTTTAACATGTATTTTGTCTGACAGAGTTTTTATAGTCAAAACAAGTGAAAAAATCTACCAGTGCTGAAGAAGTTCAAAAGTATTTAAAATAGGTTACTGACCTTGAGTAATGTAACAGAATACATTACAAATTACATTTTACAATATGTAATCTGTAATGGATTACATTTCAAAAGTAACCCTCCAAACCCTGACAGTAGATGACCTCAGTGCTAACACACATGGACTAAAAGCCAAAAAACTCACATTTAGACTTCATTGGGTCTTTAATGATGAAAGGTGAGACTCAAAATGGCTAAATATTGAGCAATTAAATGGCTTGGCTGTAATATTTGTCTATCACTATTTTCCATGCTAGAATTCTTTATTAGCACATGTCTGCCATTAGTTAAAGGGTTAGTTCACATAAAAATTAAAATTCTCTCATAAATTACTCATCTGCATGCCATCCCAGATGTGTATGACTTTGTACTCAACTTAGAATAATATTTCAGCTCTGTGGATCCATACAATGCAAGAGAATGTTGACCAGAACTTCAAAAGCTCCAAAAAGGAGACAAAGTCATCATAAAAGTAATCCATAAAATCCAGTGGTTAAATTAATTTCTTTTGAATCGATCCAGTTTGTTTTGGGTGAAAACAGACCAGAATATAACTCCTTTTTCACTCTACATCTTGACAGCAGTCTCCTTGGCAATCATGATTTCAAGCTCGAAGGTAATCAAGCACAAGATGTAAAGTGAAAAAGGAGATACATTTTGGTTTGTTTCTCACTGAAACCAACTGGATCACTTCAGAAGACATTGATTAAACCACTGGAGACATTTATGATGACTTTATTGCCTTTTTGGAGCTTTTAGAGTCCTGGTCACCATTCACTTGCATTGTTTGAATCTACAGAGCTGACATATTGTTCAAAAATTATTTGTTTGTGTTCCGCAGAAGAAAGCCATACACATTTGGGATGGCATGATTGTGAGTAAATTCTTTGAGAATTTTAATTTTAGGGTGAAATACCCCTTTAGTTAATATTTAAACATGTTATAATAATTTTTCTTTCTATGAGAGGTTCATTAGTGTTATTGTGAAGCAAGAAATAGTGTAATATAAGGCATGGGTATGTGTACAAATGCACAGTTGCTCTACAGGGGCATTTGGCATTGGTTCATGCAGAGAGCACTGATGCTGTTGTTTTTGTGGTGTTGTTGGGCAGATCTCCCCAAGGCCGCCATAAGGATCCTCAGCAACATGACGTTCCTGTTTGTTAGCCTGTCCTACACAGCCGAGAGCGCCATCGTCACTGCTTTCATCACCTTCATCCCCAAGTTTATTGAGTCACAGTTTGGAATCCCTGCCTCCAGTGCCAGCATTTACACAGGTACAAGATTGAATCGTTTTAATTAGGGCCCAAGCACTTAAAATCCGGAGACCCTATTTTCTTCTAAGGATTATTATTAGGGCCCAAGCACTGGAAGTGTGGCAGCCCTATTGTTCTTCTAAGGATTATTATTATTATTTTTATTAGGGC
Source organism: Moxostoma hubbsi (assembly GCA_032164185.1). Taxonomy (NCBI): domain Eukaryota; kingdom Metazoa; phylum Chordata; class Actinopteri; order Cypriniformes; family Catostomidae; genus Moxostoma; species Moxostoma hubbsi. The sequence goes on from JAVLUX010000033.1 coordinate 19,950,205, forward strand.
CCAAGCACTGGAAGTGTGGCAGCTCTATTGTTCTTCTAAGGATTATTATTTTTATTTTTATTTTTATTAGTGAACAGATTTTTAATATATCAAATGGTGCTGACATGACGAGGCATTTAAATGAATATTAAAACATGGGAATCAAGAAGTGTCTCATATCTTTTGTGTGCAATGTGTGATTTAGATCAGAATTGAGATGCATGTTAAGTCTTGGGGCTAATCACATGGATGTGACTATTTTGGGTCACGGTCATAGTGCCACCAATTGGCAGCAGGAAGTGTGGCTCTTACAACAGACTTTAAAATAGTCCTCTTATATTTACATTAATTGCTTAAAAATCATTTTATATTAATGTCAAGACACTGCTGATGTAAAATTGTCAAGGGATAACTTAAATTTGATATCTTGGCAACTAGGGCTGAACCGATTAGTCGACTTTAACGACGATAAACATGTTTGTTGTCTAATAGTCATTTGTTCTCATTTAACGTGACATGAGATCACATTAAACTCTAATGATGACGCGTGAGAGCAGCTCTGCAGTTTGCACCTGACTGAGGAAGAATTACACCGCTCTCTGTCCAGATGCACTCTAAACTTTCAAAACAGCTTCAGGTGATGTAGATCGTAAAGTATGAGGCAAAAACAAATACAAAATACGTAAATGCACCCGGTTGAGGCACACTCTGTCTGTCTGACACTTATCCCTCGAATGCACACGCTTAATGCAACTTGATTATAACGTGATGGCTCGTGACTTATTGAATCATATTATATGTCACTGTGCATTTCTTATCATGAGGAAAATTGGCAATATGCAGCTTTATTAATAAGAGTGAGATAAAAATGGATTGAAGTGAACAGAAATGTGAGAGGGTTGTCTTTTCCCCATTATACACTTAAACAAAATACATTTTTTATTTGCTTTTGTTTTGGCTTGTTTTCCAATATAAATATCTAAAACTCCTTTAAAAAATTTTACATTTTCTTTAGCAGCTATACTGCTGAAGAAGAAAAAAATTAGCTGAGAATGTCTATTGTAATATTAAAAATACTAATATTTTAAAATATCTAAAAATCCTTTTTTTTTTAATTATTCACCTGAGCAGCAGCATATAAGATATTTAGACTTGCTTTTAAAGAATAGATCTTGAATATAAGTATATTTTGTCTTTACTGCACTTGCAGAAGAATAACCAAGTGAAAAAATACACTTATATACAAAATACACATTTATTTAAGATACATTTCTCTTAAAGTCTAAATATCTTGTATGTTGCTTCTCAAGTAAATGTAGCTTTTTTTTAAGGATTTTTAGACAATTTTAAATGGAAAACAAGAAAAAACCCCTTGATAACAATAGCATTTTTGCAGTGAATATCTTTACTGAATAAAACTTAATAAAAAAAAATGTTTCCTTTAATTCAGTGAATGTCTTTTGAGGTATTTTTAATAGATGATTTTGCCCTCTTTATTGTTAGTAAGCATGTTTAATACAACCTTTAAGTCAGGCACAAGCTGAATAATCGGTTAAGAGCTAATAATTAATAGTTGCAATAATCGCTGAAAAGTCATTCTAATAATCATTAGATTAATCAATTATAAAAATAATCAGTAGTGGCAGCACATTAACTGTTATTATTCCTTTCTTCCTGTATTTGGGTGCTTTTGAGGCAACTGGCATGCTTAAAATGTCATGAAATTTGACACACACATCAGAGTTGTTGGTCATTAGGGCTGGGCAATAGTTGCAGGGGGGTCATGCAGGGGTCTCTGTTGTGCACCCTCTGAATTTTTGAATACTCCTCCTAAGGGATTCATGTGACTGGCTCCAAATGTGGGCATCATTATGCCAAGACATTGAAGATGCTAAATTGTGAACAGATTATTGATATATTGAATGGTGTCACCAGGGCGAGGCAATAAATTAATCTCAAAAAATTTGAAACAGGGTGTTTCCTATATTTTCTGTGTGCATTGTGTGATTTAGATCAAAATTGGTCTTGGGGAACTAATCACATGGATGTGGCTATTGTGAGTCACAGTCGTAGCACCACCAATTGGCATTAGGAAGTGTGGCACTTAAAACAGACTTTGAAATAGCCCTCTTATGTTTACCTGAATTACTTCCAAATTGTTTACAATAATGTCAAGACACTGCTGATGTCAAATTATGAAGGGATTCTTGATATCTTGAAAAGTGTTGTCATGGCAACGTATTAAATTCTATGATGTTGTAGTTCGTTTTGTCATGGTACCAACATTTCAGTAGTCGGTACCAATACCAGTGAAATTTCACGGTACTCTATACCATTTTCGGTACCAAAGCAAAACACAAAAACAGGTTACTGAACAACACTCTTTAATTAACAAATTTAACAAAACATTAACAGCAGAACTAAGAACAAAAATATACCATTGAGCAACACTTTAAGTTAAATATATTATTTTTGAATTATAATAAAACTGTACAATGTATGTTTAAAGTATTTTTGAACATTTATATAAGATTTGCTTCAACTTTTGCAACTTTTACTTTAAGTTTTTACCAAGTGCTAAAAAATAAACAAGCATACAATAGAATGAACAAAAAAAAACAATTTCCAAACTAATGTGCAAAGTGCTCTCTTATTAATAAAGCTGCATATTGCCAATTTTGTTCACGATAAGAAATGCACAGTGACATATATTATGATTAAATAAGTCGTGACCAATTGCGTTCTAATCTAGCTGCATTAAGCGCCCGAGGGATGAGCGTCCCCGAGGCAGAGTCTCTCTCGGCCGGGTGCAGTTTCAATCTCTCCCCCTTAGATTGGGACATTCATAGAAGAGGCACCGACCACACAGAAAAATGCCAGTTTCTGAGTTTATAGTTATTAACATGATCTGCTTCTGTATTATTTGAACTTTAATAAAGCTATAACGCATTAAATATAATTGCATTAAAGATGTAACGCAGTTTTCCTTTAAAGAGCTCCGGCTCCGCTTATTCCACAACAAGAGTGCTTCTGAATTTACTTTTAATAATTTTTTAATAATTCCCTAATACTTTGGGATCTACATAAGATGAAACTGTGAAAGTTTAGAGTGCATCTGGACTGATCTATGTAATTCTTCCTCTCCTCCGTCAGGTGTGAACTGCAGTGCTGCTCTCACGCGACATTGTTACAGTGATTTCATGTTATGTTAAATGAGATCAAACGAATATTCGACAACAAACATTTTTCTCTACAACTTTTTATTTTCGACGTTGTAGATAATGTCGACTAAATGTTTCAGCCCTAATGCAAATGATAATATGCTTTTAAACTCACCTGCTTTAGTTGCTTGAATCAATCCGGGTGTCTGTATTTCAGGTGCTTTATTAAGTTTGATGTGTTTCCTCCTTTCAGCAGAAAATTGTGAAAGCAGCATTTACAAATAGGTTTTTGCTGATCTATGATGTTTCCCTTTTCACCAGCCTCAAATCCAAAGAATTTACAAAACTGGCTTTTTCCACTTTTCTTTTCGACAAGATTCAGTTGAGACTCCGCAGCAGCAGCTACTTTGCTTGTCGCCATCTTTTGCTTGTTGTGAGCATTCAAAAGTTCCCGATTCTGCATGGGAACCGGGTAGACCCGGTACTCGGTACTCCTATACCTTCAGAAATTCTGGTATCGTAAAAATAATTTTGTTTGAGTACCGACTTGGTACCGGAGTACCGTTATTTTTGAAAACACTAGTTGTAGTGTATTTGGGTGTATTTGGCAAACTCAGCCATATGTGTAATAACGCTTGTGACATGAATGTGGCTATGGTAGGTCAAGGTCATAGGGCCTCCAGCTGGCAACAATTGATGTTCAAAAAATCAAGGGAATTCCAAAACTTGCAATAATTACACGTTTATTTCATTTGCCACACACATCAAAATGGTTAACCATTATGTCTGAGCAGAAGGTAAGACATAGTGTCTTACTGGGCCCATCATCGCTGCTTGCAGCTATATTTAAACTTCAGCTTCCATTTTCCTTCTTTCTCCTTGACAATTACTTATGATTTCCTTTCTTGCCATATCACACATTCCACACACATATGATTCACACTCTCTTTATCACATTAAATAACATGTGTTAAAAAGGAGTGTGAAGTCATGTGTTATATTTATTTTTGCAGCTGTACCCACTGCTACATGTGAAATCATATTTGATTGCTTCTATATAAAGCTGTTGTGATAGCCTATGTAACCAAATACCCATCCTTGAGAGCATATTACAGACTGCGGGTTAAGAAACAATAAAGATGGCTCTCTCACTTGTTTATGGTCTTGCTGATCTGAATAAACACCTTATCCTCCCTCTCTAGATCATTATGAAGCCATGCATATGTCCAAATATCTCAGCACAGATGCTCTCACATAAGTTAACGGGAGGCTGGCCAAGATGCTTTATCAATCCAGGCAGGAGAAATTGCTATCCTCTTCTGTCCGCCCGGGTCAGATAGAGGGTACCAACGTGAGAGCTGACTGTGATCTAGTTGATTTACTAGCGGTATATAAAAGCTAAACACTATTTAGTGTTTTGTTCAAATTCCTAACCCCAAGTATGAATAATAATACTTATAATACTAACCATTTTAATATCCCTATGATCTACACTCTGTATATCAACTAAAGGTGTTCTGATTTTAGAGTCATTATTTTGGCTCTTAATCTTGTTGCCAGGATACTGGGACAGAAACAAATTGGCAGTATAGTTGCAATGTTGACTCTTAATTATGCTTGTGTGTTTTCTGATTATAATAGGAAAACAACTCCTTGGCTAGGGCTGTTCAAATGTAACCCTGCTAGACTGTGGGTAGAAACACAAGACTTCCATCCCTTATGGATAAAGTCTCAAACAGAAGAGTGGAAAACATGTTGCCTCTGATTTAAATACAGTCAATGAAAACAGCAGATCAAATCGACATCTCTCCAGCTTTCTTACTAATTAAATTCAGGTGCTATAAATCCCAGCTCTTCTCTAGGTACAAAAATGCTTGAACTATTCATAAATTACCTGCATGTATATATCCAATATTCCTATCATTTCAAAAGGCATATGCTTCATGCAAAATCGAAGAATGAACGGGTGTGACGTCATTTGGAACAAAATCTGGCCAAAAATATATATATGATGTTTCATTACAGCTCGTCTGGGCGAACTTTTAGGAAAACTCTAACCGGCTGCTGAACATTTTCTTACAGCCATTGTTCCACGTCATCGGTAGGTGTGACCTGAAAACTTTGTTTACGTTATTCAGTCAGTCAAGATTTGTCAACATGCACACACCAGTGTGCATCGTCATTAGCGAGCTGGTGCAAATGTACCTCCATCTGTACGATCGTTTACATAACCATGTAATACGATTTTTTTATTTGTTATTTGTCTACAAAAGGAATCAAATTTACTCAAATACTCTCAAGTGCCCATTCACTCATGTGCAATCTGCCTAAAGTAAGATATGCCTCACTTATCATCATTCTTTTGTCTGTATTCTTCACATTAACTCCCATTATACATCCACCTTTGAGGTAGTTTAAGTCATCATAAATTACAATAACATAGTGTAATCGGTGCATATTATGACCATGTATAGCATGTTAGCTCAGTAGCTCCATTAATTAAGAATGTAAACCAGACAAATTAAATATATTACTTTAAATCATCATCGAGTGGTTAAAACAGCTTCTTTTACTGACCTCATGTGAATTCTACTTATAGAATGAGGCATAAAGTCATTGAAAACATGTTTTAATGTCACATTAGTTAAGGTTTTACGTGTAGCATCCTCATTTAAATGCTCCTCTAAACCCCTCCCACAGTGATGTGGCTGAATGTTTGCAAACAGTCCATACCAGACAGTACCGTTGCTCGGCTGTTAAGAACTTAATTACCCCTGAGCAAAGAATGAAGAAGAACTTCTCCTGATGTATATCAGGGTCATCATTTAAGTTATTTAAAAGGCTGCACTTAAAAGAAAAACAGTTTGTTTACAAATTCCGTTGTGAATTGTGAGTGGCGTCTGCCTATGCAAAATGGCCTATGATGCCAGAACGCTGCTGCGAAGGTTGCTAAGGTGTTCTGAGATGTTTTTAGCATGTTGCAATGTGGTTGCTAGGTGGTTGCGTACTGACTTGAGTAAAAAAAAATACAAAACAAACACCGCAAAATTTCTACATATGAATTAGGTACTGTAGTAATAGTACCTTAGATGATATTTTTATTGTTGCATTTCTTGTGTGAATCTATTCTTTTCAAACCATTGCTTAATTACTTCTTTAATAAGCTCTTTAGTTTTTGCATCTAATTTTGTCTCCAAGGACCATGACATCAGATTGCACTACTGACAGCGATATGAAAGCGAAAAAGGATGCAAGAGAGATCTGTCAGGGGGCTGTGGTCATTAATACCCTGCCTCACTCCAGCTTGTGGCCTACAGCAATATCTGTACTCTGCCTCGGCATGGCCTACGCTGCCCTTCTCCTCAACACAGCTTTGCCAGCTGTGCACACAGCCGTTCTGAGTCTCCTTGGACAACTTCTCAAGAAGACTCCCCTTGTATAATTCCCCTTCTCTCCTACTAAGATATACTGTGAGGTTGTTTGAAAAGTGCTCCTTTCCCCTTCACCTCTCATAACAGGGAGGTGTTCCTGATGCACTACTGGCAAAATATAGCCCAGAAGAACACAGTATTGGCTTAACACAGCCCTGGATGTCTTATGAATGGGTGTTCTTACCACCTTGTGAGGTTGTGTGTGGGTGCATTAACATTTGTTGGAGAGTAAGGAAGGTAAGCAGGCAGTCTCAGCAAATGTATTTACCAGATTAGCGTCGAGAAATATGATTCATTTTATCGAATCAGTCATTTGATAGTTTGTTTTAATGGACTGGTTCATAACAAGGATTCATTTTAATCATTACTGTTGGCTTTAAAACACTGTATGTATCCTTTGAATTGAGCCAAGAGGTCAGGGTGTGATGGCGCAAAGTGTTGTGTGGCCTCCCCTTTAGGGGGCATTCAGACCGAATACATTTTTGCACTACGAAAGCAGGTTTCCTGAAACATGTTTTTAAAAGATAAAGTTATTTAAATCTTGACACAGCATCTAAAATATTTGAAACTCCTGTGTGAGAAGCTGAAAAAAACAGCAAGATGTGGAAGACGTCCATCTAGCATGTTTACATAGAAAACAATTGAAAAAACAGTGCAGACGGACACAAATATATTTGATGTGAAAAAATGCAACTGTATTCTGGATGTGATGATATTTGGGGGGAAAAAATATTGAATGCGTATTACTATATATTCATTTTGGGTTATACAGATTGTATAAAATGTTTTGTTGTTTATGGTTATAGCATATCCCCCACCCAGCATGAACATCAGGAAATCGACTTGTTGCTTCCAAAAGTTAATGTACCCCCAAAATCAACCCCATTCTGCCAAACTAATGATAAGCGCCGAACTCCATTAGGTATTATTGCATCAATTCGGATGTCATCACCTTTCCGTTTAGCGCTATTGAAAGCATGTTGTGCAAGAAACTTCAGAGACACGGGTTCTGATCTTGTTGGAACCATTAAGTAATCACGGTCACAAAACAATTGTGAGCACGATTCAGAGATTGCATTTTCGCTCTACAATGTAATTATTACTCAACTGATCGTTAGGTTTAGGGTTGGGGTTGGGGTTGGGGTTTGGGTGTATGTTTAATCAAATTTGCATCACTGTTCTGTATTACATCATTTACAAATAATAATATACAGCATGCTTTTGGCACCACTCTGTGGATACTTAATACGGAAACTGGTGCTGACATGCTCATACTTTCAAAAACACTTCCAACTTCAGCCACTGGGGGCAGTGATTTGAATTTTGATAAGCACAGACCGATTTCAGCTGCAGAACTTTGTCCTACTGTCGCTGAATTCACAATGGGATCAGTTTGACCCACTTCGCACCTTTACTCCCGAACAAATTTTTACTTCACAGTTGAGTGCTTAACAAAAGCTTTGCGGTTTGAGTGACACATTAAAAACAGTGATTCATTTATGAATCTGAAATTACTATCTCAGTTATCATCTTTCCAAGCTTTGCATCCTTATCAGCATTTCCCACAGAGACAGATGTGGCAAATGATTCCTGGATTTAGATTATATTAAAGGGATAAAAATGTATAGCTTGAGCCAATATGGATAAAAGCATCAAATGCATAAATGTTAAGTAATGCATAAATTAAAATGCTTATCGGAGAGAGTGCAATATGAATAGAAAGAGAGATGTTCTGTTTGTGAGTTGCATTGACCAAGCCTGGCATATACTTGCCTTGCCCACCCAATGTATTTACACAGTGAAGTGAACTATGACGGCCAGCAATCAGCTTAGACTTTTAAATCCCGAGCTACGCTGCCAGCACCCGTGCTGCCCTCATCGATGCTGCCCTGACATCACATTTCTGTCCCTGCTGAGTATTCTGGAAAGGTTTTTTATAACAATGTTTATTTTTATTATTCTGCTAGGTGACATTAGTGGTGCAGAAATTGCACACTTAGACTTTACATTTTCATGTAATCAAGGTTTCTTGCACAGTCTTACTTCAGTTGTGCATTACCAGTCTTACTTCAGTTGTGGGTACAAATCTAGATTTTCTGTTGCATCGCGATTTTCATTTGAATGATCTCGATATTGATTCTTAAATCCCAGGATCAATCTTTTACTTTATGCACAACTCTCTACAAATCACTTGCATACAAGACCAAATTTCAAGCTACATACTAAAAATGTCTGTGATTAGCCACTGGCTGGTAAATGTTCAGATTTCTCTCTCCAGTGATTGAGTACTATATTGACAAATAAGTTCTGCATCATTTGAAGTTTAAAGTTTGATTTGACTCATTCCTTGTAATGTGTGTCCAAAGTAATGTGTAGCCATAACACTGCTCAGGAATGAGACACATTCTGTCAACTAGAGATGAACGTAATTTTGTGCGAAAAGTGCAAATCAATCCCAAAACAACAGTGAAGGACCTTGTGAAGATGCTGGATGAAATAGGTAGATAAGTATCTATATCCACAGTTAAAAGAGTCCTATATCAACATATCCTGAAAGGCTCCAAAACCACCATAAAAAAGTTTGCAAGTGCACATGTGGACAAAGATCTTACTTTTTCAAGAAATTTCCATAATGGCCATCATTATGATTGGAGGAAAAAGGGTGAGGCTTGCAAGCCGAAGAACACCATCCCAACCATGAAGCATGGGGGTGGCAGCATCATGTTGTGCAGGAGGGACTGGTGCACTTTACAAAATTGATGGCATCATGAGGAAGGAAATGTATGTGAATATATTGAAGTTAAAGCTCGTCACAAATGGATTTTCCAAATGGACAATGATCCCAAGCATCCCTCCAAAATTTGTGGCAAAATGGTTTAAGGACAACAAAGTCAAGGTATTGAAGTGGCCATCACAAAGCCCTGACCTCAGTCTCATAAAACATTTGTGGGCAGAACTGAAAAAGCATGTGCGAGCAAGGAGGCCTACAAACCTGACTCCGTTACACCAGTTCTGTCTGGAGGAATGGGCCAAAATTCCAGCAACTTATTGTGAGAAGCTTGTGGAAGGCCAAAATGTTTGACACAAGTTAAACAATTTAAAGGCAATGCTACGAAATACTAACAAAATGAAAAAACTTCTTACCCACTGTGAATCTGATGAAAGAACAAAAAACTGAAATAAATAATTCTCTCTACTATTATTCTGACATTTCACATTATTAAAATAATGTAGTGAGAAATGTCACTACTAAGGCAGGGAATGTTTTCTACGATTAAATGTCAGGAATTGTGAAAAACTGAGTTTAAATGTATTTGGCTAATGTTTATGTAAACGTCTGACTTCAACTGTAGCATAAATTATGCATTACACAAAAAATAACCTAAAAAAAAAAAGTGCAATATAATATCATATTTATTGATGGAATACATGGATGTATACATTTTTTAAAAACTAAAATGTGACCAAAATTATGAAAAACAAATAAAGTATAATTTGTAAAATAAATATTTACCTTTAAGACTTCTATATGTAACTGACCTCTGTTATGATTGTATGGCCTCGTTGCACTGCCGTAGTTTACACTGTTCTTTATCACAGCAGGTGAAGAGTGTGAATACTGAATAGGCAGTAAACGTGTGCTCATGTTTGTGATGTCCAAGTCAACAGGTTCAGGTTAAATCTTTTCTGACTATACCTGTAGACAGTCTTTTGACCAATCTGACCAATCTCTTTCTCTGTGTTTCCTTTAGGGGTGATCATTGTGCCCAGTGCTGGTGTGGGCATTGTACTGGGGGGCTACATCATAAAGAAATTGAAGCTTGGAGCTCGTGAATCTGCCAAGCTGGCCATGATCTGCAGTGGAGTGTCTCTTCTGTGCTTCTCCACCCTCTTCATCGTGGGCTGTGAGAGCATAAACCTGGGCGGCATCAATATCCCTTATACCACAGGGTAAGTTAATTACTCAGCCATTAAAGTATTTCAGTTAGTTTTAATGTAAACCAATAGGATATGGGTCTCCTGTTTATGCTTTGTGGTTTCAGACAAAGTTGAATTTAAGAAACACTACACTACAACAAACTCTATATAAGAAGCATATGTTAAGCCGCATTTCAATGACCCTTCAAACAGTACAGTGGGTGTCCACTTCTGAAAATGCTTCTATTTTGTTTTTTGTTTTTGTTTAGTTTGTTTTTTCATTACAAAATATATTATCAGAGCAAAAATTTGAAAAAGTAACATCAATTTCTGAATTTCTTAGCATTTGACATGTCCCCTTTTTGCTTCAGTGACACATGCACTCAGGCCGGCATGGACTTCACAAGTTTGTGTAAAACTTGATGATCCGTGTTATCCAGAATTCTTTGAGAATTTTCCAAAGAGCATCTTGTGACCTATTCTGGGATGTACCAGAGAGACAGCTTATTTGTTGAAGACATGACATAGAAGTGTGAGGCCATTTAAATGTACAGAGTTGCAGTGCGAGACAGATATAGAAATACAAAGCGTGCGTGCACAGAGTAATAATTCAACACCAACATTACAAGGTTGTGCGAATAGTTTGCACAAACACTTTTCCCTATGTTTCTCAAGGTTACAGTTCTCAAGCCTTACAATTCTGTTATCAATAACACACCCTCATGTTGTCCCAAACTTGTATACTTTCTTTCTTCCATGGAATACAAAAGGAGATGTTAGGCAGCAACTTAAGTTTCCTAACGTTTCCTTTTCTGTTTCACACAAGAAAACATGTATGTTTGAAAGACACAAAGGTGAATAAATAATTTTTTGGTGAACTATTTCTTTAAGTAGTCTTTAAACATTTGCAGTCATATAAGGTTGAGAGCTGACTATTATGGTGTCTGATTGTTTTATGATGGAGGTCTGTTTCGTTTGTTTAAAGACATAGTGGAGAATTCCAATCCTTGCTGTTTCTGTCCATCTTTCTAGCAATGTTATGCCATGACTGATCTCTCCATTCTGTTGTAGATCTGTGAAGATAATGCAAAGTCAACTTGAGCCTTTGCCATTTGCTCTGTTTAATGTGGGAAAGAGCTCTGTTTGAATTTGCCTGGGGTTCCCACAGCATTACAATAACTGTTTATTCTGTATCTCTCTCCTTATTTCTCCTCTCTTTCTGTCTCTTTCTTTCCCCTTCTCTTTTCTAATTCCCTCTGAGAAAGATGAGTTTTTAAAGGGATAGTTCGCCCAAAAATGAAAATTCTTTCATCATTGTCTCACTCTCATGCAATCCCAGATGTGTGTGTGTGTGTGACTTTCATCTTTTCAGCTCTGTAGGTACTCAGAATGTGTACCAAATTTTTTAAGCTCCAAAATATATATAAAGGCAACATAAAAGTAATCCACAAGACTCCAGTGGTTAAATTCATATCTTTAGAAGTGATAGGTGTGGGTGAGAAACAGCTCAATATTAAAGTACATATTTAGTATAAATTATTTTACTGCCCAGTAAGTGGCGATATGCACGAAGAATGCAAACCTAGCGTATCGCTTCTGAAGGTATGGATTTAGCCACTGGAGTTGTATGGATTACTTTTATGCTACATTTATGTTCTTTTGGAGCTTAAAATTTAAATAAAAATGTGGTCACCATTCACTAGCATTGGACCTACATAGACCTACATAGCTGAGATATTCTTCTAAAAATCATTTGTGTTCTGCAGAAACAAGTAAGTTATACACATCTGGGAGTAAATTATTTTCACTTTTGGAAGAACTAACTCTTTAAGGGGAATTGTTGCTATTAAAGTCATGTATATTGTTTGTACAGAGGGACAACCAAAAATAAATGTTTGTATACTGTATTGTTTCTACAGTTTTTTTGTTTTGTTTGTTTGATCATTTTTACATACTGTTTAAGACTTGCAGTTCTTTACATCACTTTATTATTCACAAAGTGCCAGTGGCACCAAATGAAATTGCAAATATTTTATTACTTAACAGGTTTCCCATTTTTATTATTATTTTTTATTATTATTATTTATTTATTTTTTGCAAATTACATAAAGGTGCATCTCCCAAAAATTCCATAATTTAATTAAACAAGTGGAATTTTCTTATATTCTAGATTCATTACATATAAAGTGAAATATTTCAAGCCTTTTTTGTTGTAATGTTAATAATTACGGGTTACAGTTCATGGAAATCAAAAATTAATTATCAAAAATAATTGTTGCTCAGTGGTCCAAAGTTTTTCTTTTCAGATGAAAGTAAATTTTGCATTTCATTTGGAAATCAAGGTCCCAAGTTTTGAGGAAGAGTGGAGAGGCACAGAATTGCTTGAAGTCCAGTGTGAAGTTTCCTCAGTCAGTGATGATTTGGGGTGCCATGTCCACTGTGTTTTCTCAAGTCAAGAGTCAATGCAGCTGTCTGCAAGGAGATTTTAGAGCACTTCATGCTTCCATCTGCTGACAAGCTTTATGGAGATGCTGATTTCCTTTTCCAGCAGGACTTGGCACCTGCCCACAATGCCAAAACTGCTACTTTTTTTTTTATTTCCATGAGCTGTAAGCTGTATTTCCATCAAGATCACAACAAAAAAAGACTTGAAATATTTCACTTTATGTGTAATGAATCTAGACTATATGAAAGTTCTGCTTTTTTTATTAAATTATGGCAAAAATTAGCTTTTCCACAATATTCAAATTTTTGGAGATTCACCTCTACAGGAGCTTTAAAGTAATGTATTTTATTCTCAAATTTAAACCTCTCTGTCTGTCTCTCTCTCTCTCTCTCTCTCTCTCTCTCTCTCTCTCTCTCTCTCTCTCTCTCTCTCTCTCTCTGTGCGTGCGTACGTGCGTGTGTGTGTGTGTGTGTGTTTTAGGCCAACACTGACTTTGACCCACAGAAATCTGACAGGAGGCTGTAATGTGAATTGTGGCTGTCGAATCAATGAGTATGCTCCTGTTTGTGGCTCAGATGGCATCACGTATTTCAATCCCTGCCTGGCAGGATGCAGCACGGTTGGCAATGAAAGCACTGGGGTGAGACACATCAGATGTACTTCTGTGTAATTACTAGAGAATATTTGGGAGAATGTGAGTTGTTAAAAATGTTTAAAGACCAGTATTTTCAGCTACATGTTTTTAAATGCAAACATCACACTGTATGTGTTGATCCTTTTCTCCTGATCTGAGTCATTGATACAGTGTTTACTCTTTTAAAAAGTCAAAACAGATTTGAAAGCTACTATCTTATTTTCTTATCTGTGTAATTAGGTCAGAACATTGCAAATGTCCACTAACAATTTTTTGAGATATCATAAAATATTTTTCACTCCCATATTAGTGGCAGTTTTACACCTAGAGAGTCCTATTTTCATTTGCTTATTTTTGTAAGAAGCATTGTACATTTGAAGCTGTTCAACATTTTGCTGACATAAAACATTTGCAGAATTACAGACATATTATCTTTTTTCTCTGCAGATCAGAAATTACACCGACTGCGCATGTGTGCAGAGCAGACAGGTCATCACCCCTCCCACCAGCGGTCAAGGCAACCAGCTGCAGCTGGTCATTGTGAAGACCTACCTGAATGAGAAAGGGTTTGCACTGTCAGGGAAGTGTGATCGAACCTGCAACACTCTCATCCCTTTCCTCATCTTCCTCTTCATTGTGACACTCATCACGGCTTGTGCACAACCCTCTGCCATAATTGTCACTCTGAGGTAACAAGCAGAATTTATGAAGACTTTATTAAGTGCAGATGTTATTATGTAAGCTTGCACTGTAGAGATGATCAAAAAGTAATCAAAGCAAATTATTCAAATTAAGAATCCATACTATTTTCTTAACATCTTTACTTTCATGGGCCCTTTTCACTATCAACTATAGTGGGTATGGAAGACAATTGCAAAGGTTTTTTGTGTTTGTGTTCCCATGTATTCCAACAGCAAAAGAAAACATCTACTATTACATGACTTTCCAATAGAGGGAAAAAAATTAGAGAAATGTATTACTGCAGTCAGAAAAAAGAAAGAAGCCAAATTAAATGACACTCCCTCAACAGCTGTATTTAAAAACCCATCTCAGCAATGTCATTTTTAATTTTTTTTATTAATGTCAGGGTAATATAATGCAAAAAAATAAATTTTTACATTTGCATTAAATAAATAAAATGAAAAATATACGGGTTTGCTAGATGTATGCTGCTAAATTAATGTGTCACCACAGTTTGTGAAAAAGGTCAATTAGAGGTCATATATGATTGTGACCACATAAGAGCTATGAATATCTAGAAATAATGTAATAGATTATATTATAAAGGATGTAACACAATCACTGCTTTGTCTTTTGTAGGTCAGTTGAGGAGCAAGAGAGGCCGTTTGCTTTAGGAATGCAGTTTGTGCTGCTAAGAACTCTTGGTAAGTTACAAAAATGCTGAATGCATTCACTCAGGGCCGTAACCACAATATACCTTGAGGGGGACAAGTCCCCTCCAATAATCAGATATGGGCATATTGTCTTCCCCAATAATTTATATCCTTAATGTTGTTCTGCTCCAGTCCATTATGCACCACTACCTAATTGTCATTAAGTTGTTGCAGGAATAAAACAATGGTTAAAAAAAGTGTGATTTATTTATTTGTGTGTGTGTGTGTGTGTGTGTGCTCTGTAATCTAACAACGCTCGTCAATGTTATTTGAAAAAGCCAATCAAATTGATGAAGCCAGGACCTTCAACCATGTTCAAGACATGGTTACGGCCTTGCATTCATTGTTGGAATGTCTAGATAAGACTCAGATGGGCTGTTAACCCTGAAATGGCATGAGGGATTTACATTTGATATTTTTTTCTCAACTCAAATATTCCTCTGCAGCAGATTATTGGATGTTATCATCTGAAAACAAACTATATGTCGGAAACTCCCTCAGCCTTAGTCACATTTTTGCAAATAGCACCCTCTAGTGTTTATAAATGTGTATTACAATAATGGCAGCCCAGTAGCAACCATTACAGTTATGAGGCGATTAAGATAATATTGATAATGTATGAATCAGTTAGAAAGGTAATTATATAAAGTTTCCTTTACCACCTCATTAAGTATCTTCTTTTTCTGTACCTGCAGCCTACATTCCTACACCCATCTACTTTGGTGCAGTGATTGACACCACCTGTATGCTCTGGCAGCAGGACTGTGGCGTTCATGGCTCCTGCTGGGAGTATGATGTCACTTCCTTCCGCTTTGTGTACTTTGGTCTGGCAGCAAGTCTCAAGTTTGTGGGCTTCATCTTCATCTTCCTCACCTGGTACTCGATTAAATACAAGGAGGATCGCCTGGAACGCTGGCAGCAGCATCTGCCCCCCCTGAGCACCATTAGTGAACTCATCTGCCATGCAGGAGGCCACAAAAGCCACGCTCGCACACGCTCTTGCCCCATTTTCACACCCCGTCCCGAACCCCCCGAGCAGCCCCCCCTCAATCGTGGACACTGCAGCCAGAGCTGCCCTGGAAACGCACTCAAAGCAATAACCTAGCCCACCCGATCCTTGCAGGAAATGCACGCTCACATTTGAAGACATGAGTCTTTGCTCCATCTGCCTCCATGTGCCTTCATGTGAGGTGTCCTCCTCTAAACAAGACAGGACTAATGTACACCCGTTTTTTTTGTACCGTCTCCCACGCAGATTTTGGGGGATTGCTTCATTCAAACAGAACATGTCATCAGTGTAAACACAGAGCAAATACAAATCACGTAAAATGAAAGGTGCACTCAGTAATTTTTTTTGTTTATGTTGCACTGACACTGAGATGTAGATGCTAGGTTGTCAGTTACCAGTGTCATTGATGAAGGGTTTTTCTTCAACCATGGCACTGTCATGTTCGAGGGGTTGATTTTTAGTCAAATAAACAGATTTCTTTTTCAGATAACTTTTTCTTATTGTTAAATGACGGTCACATTTAAACTGATTTGCAAACTTTTTTGAAGGCCTTCATCGTTTATATATGGCAGTTTTAAAATCTATTATAAAAATACAAATTATTTAATGTTTAAAATTGGGATAATCTAAACAAATAGTTAAATAAACATAAACCACTTCCGTATTTAGAGTGGGGAAATTATTTCAATCATTTTTGTTTTATTTTTATGACTGTCCCACAGCTGAGGCACCATTTTCACCACACCAAAAAATGTTGCCCCAAATATTTATTTATTTATTTATTTGTATTTATTTATTTTTCAAAAGTTAGTGCCAGTGAAGACAATGGTCAAATTGGAATGTGAGACAAGTGATGTTTAAAGAAAACAACAACAAAAATAAAGGTAAATGTCACTTGTTGAATATTTTTATTGGCCATTATTTCCAATCAAGCTGTAATTTTGCCAAATTATGCAAAAAGTGTAAAAAATATTATTTAGTTATGTGTATTTAGGATACATAATATTAGAATTAGCAAGATAAATGAGTCAACCATTTCATTTCAAATACGTTTCCATCACCGTCATATCCACCACAGAATTCTATGGAAATTACACTGTGGTGTGAATTCTCAGAAGAAAAAAGTGACATAAATCTCTTGTGGTGCATGTACATATACACTGCTGGACAATTTTTAGTAGATAAATAAAAAAAAATAAGAGTGTGAGAAATTTTTTAGCGAGGCTTTACTTTCTAGAAATCCACAATACTAGATAGAAGTGCTCGAAGTTGAAGAAACATCATGAATGTGCTATTCACAGTTAGCCATGATTAATTTATTCCGTGAGTGAAAGCGTCCAATAATAGGGGATTTATAATGCGAGTAAATGTGCACATGAATGTGTACCCAGCACCATAAGAATGAAGCAGCTTTTTATCTAAGACTTCATTCATACAATCTTCATTCAGTGACATTTTTTTCTGAAATTTTCTGAAACAGATTACGGAGTGCACCTTTAATGTAAAGTACTTGCTGTAGTGGAGTTTAGAAGACATATTATGGTGCTAAAATGGGGGAGGAGGGGGGGGTGATTTTTTCTGTATTCAGTCTTGGATTTCAAGATAATATTATCAAAGGTGTACTACAAGCACAAACAGAAATCAGTACTATGCAAAACTGTATGACACTACGGCCTCCAGGATGCTTTCTTCTGTATTATCTCCTTTCAAAACAGTATTCCCTACAGCAGAACAGCTTTCATGGACTCTCCGAATATTGCTGCAAAATCTGTGAAACACATCTGCTCTTTATACATAATCACTGTCTATAGTGGTATTAATACCTCCTTCTGGCAAGTTAGGACGAGTTGATCATGTGCATGTGACTTGGGTGAGATTCAAGGGGCTGTACAGGAACATTTTGTCTCCTATGGACTGATGATTCGGTGCCTCAAACTGCCTACGCTAGCAGTGACGTGTGCTGGCTAACAGGCAAAAGCACTGAGTGGATCTTTGGAGTAAAGACTGAGCCATCTGCACATTCTTCATATTCAGAATAATTATGTCTGTCTGCATTGGTAATTGTTAGCAGTGAATTTTAGTGATTGACTCGCTCCTGTGTGTTTTGTAATGCTGAGTAAATGAAAAAAAAATCCTGTGTTCTGTGGAATAAGGCGCTAGCATGTTTAGCAGACATGTTGCTGCCTTTAGTTGGTCCAATATCAGGTCTTAAATGGACGGTTCATCCCAAAATCACAATTCTGTCATAATTTAATCACCCTCATTTGGATGGAGTGACATGAGGTGAGTAAATAATGATCGAATTTTCATTTTTTGTTGAACTGTCCCTTTAAGAAGTGATTCAATTCCAGATCAGTAACTCTGGAAGGTTGGTCAGGATTCAGTTGACCCCACATGCTGCTGTTAGCATCCGCTAAATCTAAGTACCTGAGCATGTTTGAGCAGCTTTAGCGATAGCATTCTTAAAGCCACAGCAGAATCAGTGGTTCTGATTGGTTCTGGTTCTGATCTAAAACTGGTTTTGAGTGTTATTGAAGTATATCAGCTAACTTTAATATCAGCAGTTAGCATGTGCTCGGGCTACTGTGCCACCCTTTGTGATCCACAAGCAGTGGCTCTATCATTATGCACTAACTATAGTATAGTTTAACTTGTGCCTAAAATAGAAAACCTCAACATCTTGTATCCCTGTGATAAGTTAATGAGTTTACTAGAAGGGATAGTACACGAAAAAAAAAAAAGAAATTCTGTCATCATTTACTCACACGTATGTTGTTGCAAAGCTGTCTTTTATGACTTAACTCATAAGGAGATGAATTTTAGGAACTGACATCCTCAGATGCCATTCACTTTAAATTATTTTTGTTTTTTGTTTTTTCAAACAATGAATGGTGACTGAGACTTACATTTTGCCCAAGATCATCTTTTGTGTTCCACTGAAGATTGTAAAGTCAAATGGGGTTGGAATAACATGAGGGTGAGAAAAAGATGATGGAATTTTAGTTTTTGGTGGAAATAATTCTTTAATGCAATTACTTTTAATCAATATACAGTAATGTACATATAACAAAATCATTAATCCTTTACTCGTATCCATCAAAGTTGCTTAGTTTTAGATTATTATTTGGTTAAGTTATGAAATAGTTACCAGATTTAAACAGGAGTAACATGGTAAGTAGATACTTAGTACTTAGCATGCAAACAACAACGCCCAACATAATCAGTGACCAAAAATGCAGATCAAGTGTTATTATTGGCATCTTTTTTTGCATATCTCTACATTAAGAGCCTATCTTGGTTTTAAAATGAATGATTTTGTAAAATATACTGTATTGTGATCACAATCTCAAAACCACATCATGAGTAGGCTACATCCTTTTTTTTCTTCAAATCTCTAGTAGTAGTTTATTGTCAAATTGTTTTTCATAAAATATCATTGTTAACACGTATTTAAAATGCTGACTCCAGTATTAGAATGTAAATAAATTAAAATTTGGGGCATAAGAATTAACCCCAGCTGTTGTTTGAAATTAAAATTGCTTTCTTTTCTATGTTCGTGAAGGATAAGATGTACAGTGGTGAGAAAGTCTGTGAACTTTATAGAATTCTCAGTAGTTCCCCATTAGTTTGACCTACAGTACAATGTGAGCTGCTCAACTTTTCATGCTTCTCTCTCTCTCTCTCTCTCTCTCTCTCTCTCTCTAATATATATATATTAGACTTGATATGGTATCATCATTTTCACAGGCGCGTGTTCATGTTCAAACCGACTAAGACAAGTATTACCGCTGATTGGACGCTAGGTGGTACTATGGAGTCATTTTCGTTAAGCAATAGACACAGCTCTACACAATAGCGCAAGGCAACTTGATTTCAAACTTTGAACATAATTTGTATTTATTTTAACTAAATAATTACTTTCCAATTACCATCAGGCAACTATCAGTCAATGACAGCAGCAGAAAATTACTAAAACAATTCTAAATGTAAACATAACAATTATAATAACCGAAGTGAACTTGTTTTTGTATTATTTTATGATTTAATCACAGATGGAGTCAATAGATGCTGTAGAGTGACCCTAAAAGATTTGCATTCACAACGAACTGCGATGAGATGGTTTGAGGTCATTTTCAGCACTCATAGACGATACTACTTTGCATTTTTTTTATTTTATTATTATTTTGTCTAGAAGACTGAAACAAAGAAAGAGTGAGCACCTTTTACATACACGTGCTCCACGAGTCTGCCCGCCTCAGAACAAACTGCGTGTCAGACATGCGCATAGACGGCTTTACTGTCATTGTTCTTAGACATATAAAGTGTGTTTATTCACTCGCATGTCATTCCGAATCCAAGATGTCTTAGAGTTACCCACCATGCACATTATATTCACTACTTACAATTAAAAGTCTTTTGTCAGTGAGTGTACTTTGCTGCCATCTGTGTCAGCTTGGATTTACACTGACACCTAGCGGCTTGGATGAAGCATAATTTTAAATCAGTAGTTTTCAGTTTCAGATGCCATTGTAGATATTTAGCATTCACAGTCTGCCATGAATACTTTAATCAATGAGTAAAAGTGTCAAATAACAGGATGGTAACTGAGATTAAGTGAGTAGTATTCAGCTGGTCATGTGATCATAACATGGAAGCCCCCATGTGCGGACCCTCTCCATGTAGAATAAAACAGCTTTTATTAGGTTACTGATATCCATGTAACTTATTTTATAAGGTCATTTGCAAAATTACAGTTCATGTTAAACTTTTATAATGAGGAAAAAATGACAGAGCAAAGTTCAGACTGCAACCAAATTGAAATGCATTAGTTTGTCCTCTAGGGAGCAGTCAATGCAAGGTACAGGTAAAATTAGCTTGAAGTTGATTCTGAATTGCCACTACTTACAAAATCAAACATTCTAATATTGAGTGCGGGAGCAGTGTGTCTATCTGCATCTGCGCATATAACCCTACTTTATCCACTACTTTTACATTATCAGTTCACATGAAGTCAAATGAATGTTTTGGGGTGTCTACATTTACTTTAAGCAGGGCTGATTTCAGAGTGTGATAGGCCAGCTGTAACTCGGGGTTTGTGTAGCTATCTTCAGTGCTGTCAGTGCTCATGGGATCAAGTGTGAGGAACGAAATGTACTGGACATTAATTCTTTAATTCTGTCTTGGCTCTATTTTATTGACGTGTATTTATTCAAATAAAGAACTTGGAGAGAAGCGGCATTGGAGACGTCAAGCGCTTGTTCCTCATCAACAGGCACATGCACCATTACAGATTCCTTAAAAACATAATGTCATTAAAATTTTATTTCATTGTTATTATTATTATTATTATTATTAATAATATTTTACAATTCATTCTCTTAGTGTTTTATACGGAAGCCCTGAACCGCAAAGGTCGAAAAAAAAATAACGGTGAAAAAAAAAAAAAAAAAAAAAAAAAGTGTCTCAGTTCCTTCCTTAATCTATGTCTTACTTTTTTTTCTCACTTCCTACATTTTGTAATCTTTCTTAAAAAAAAAAAATAAAAAAAATGTTTTCTCTCTTCAAAAAAATGCATGCAGTATCACCCTTGGCCACCAGATGCCACTATCAGTAAACATGTAATCTTGTGATTTTAATGCTTTCTCTGTTGTTAAATAGTTTATTAATACGTGTATTAGTTATTTAAGGGTTTGCAAACCTTAATCAAGACCAAATCAGGTTACATATGTTTGATTTGGCATTCGTTGTCGTGTAAATAACAACTGGAGTTATTTTTATTTTTTTGTTTGAAATTGTTGATCTTTCTAAACACTCGTATGCCATTTGCTCAGTGTTACATGGTGAAAGCGAAGAAATGTATCTAGGAAAACTGGAAACATGGGGAAATTATTATTATGTCGGTCCTTTTGTTAGGGGTACATCTGGTAATGTTAATATTGTTGTAAGTAATCTAATTTCTTAACGAAAAGATCATTTCTAAATTAAATCTTGAACGGTGATGCCATGTGCAGACTTTATTTTTTTTAAATGCTTCCCCTTCGTTACATGCAAATTGAGTCCAGCCTATAAACACATCAAGTCATTACCAATTATTTTAATAATTTGAAGCAGGCGTTTAATTGAGTTTGTATATGTGAGTAACCCTATAACATATGATATCATTACGTCATAGAGAAAATAAAGGATTCTCTTCCATTTATAAAGTGAACGCCCTCTATATTGCGAGGAAATCACTAGCCACGGGCGAGTAAATATTAACATTTCTCTAAACACCACTATTAATCCTTGAGATTTCCAACCCAGCGTACAGGTACGCCCTACTTAAACCATAGTCACACTCAAAATTACATTAAACGATTAAAAGAGAAAACATAAACCCACATTGTGGGGTTAAAAAAAAAATTTAGGACTTTGCAGGTGCGATTCACCGAAAAGAGCAAAATAGTTAATCGGCTTGTGATGCGCGAATGGCTTGCGCATGCAGCTCTGAGTCTTGTCACACTTGAATACTCAATTCTCACTCAAACTGTTGTACTGATAAAATAATTTGTAATTAAAAGGATTACATTAGAAAAATGCAAACTAGAAAAATTTCCACAAGTGGACTCATACTTCATAAAATCACATACATTTGCATGTTTTTTTATTATCTTGATTAGCAAATTTCTAAACTAAAACTTTATGCTCACACACACACACACACACACAAAAGAACAAGGCAAACAATGAGAGATTTAAGAACGAACTTGACTTTTATTTTGAAGGGACAAACTATTGTCAAATGACGGATGAAATGAACAGCTTGAAACAGTTTAGCGTGAAAATATATAATAACTGCTTGGTTTTGTCTTTAGTTTAAGCAGAAAATATATACAACAAAAAGGCAGAAGAAATACTTTGAAAAGCATTGTAGATCAAAACATACATCAATCATGACTAATAAATACAAATAATTTCCATTTCATTGTGATGAGGTGATACATCTTCACAATGGAATGAGATGGACTTGAATGAATGAAGCCATGCCCACTTTGCCATGGAAATTAATCCTAAACAGTTAAGAACAGCACATGAAGGCAAAAAAAAAAAAAAAAAAGCAAATACATTTCTAAATGTGCATTTTTGCTTTCTAAACGCATGTAGTACTGAGACAAATGTATTAACAGGTCATGCAAATACTCCTTACAGGTAAAACAAGGCTGTGCCAACAGCTGATGTGTGGATGTTCAGATATGTACATAGTCTCCGATTCGGTTCCTCTGAGCTCACACAGAAACGTACAACCCTTAACTGTCTTCATTTGGAGTGCATATGGGCAAAACAAATACATTTTATTTGCATAATGTGATACACGTTGCATAATATATGCAGGATTTAGCCACAGAACGTTTTTGAAACTACTAATTTGTATCCACCATTTATATTGACTGTTGTGTCTGCCCAACCATTCTGAATACAATCAAATTTAACTTTGTAGATTCATTTAGGTAGTTACATTACAGGCATCCAAAATAGGATATTTCTGTGTCTGCGTTTTCACTATGCACATACCTGGCCAGAATGACCATTTCAAGAATAGATTTGGCTACTGTATATTAATATATTACAAATTTTTATTTTTAATATTAGAAGAACATTGTGGATTTCATTTTTTAATAAAATAATTTGTCAGTGATACAGATTAGAATTCTCAAATCTACATAGTTACAAAATGTTAATTCTCTATTATCGTAGGCAATATCTCAGTCGGTCACGTAATAGACCCATAATTCTGATTTAATTCGATAGGTAGATTATACAGCATCAGCTATAAAAAAAAAAATAAAAAAAAATAAAAATATATCATTCATTAGACTGGAAACCATGGCTCCTCGTGTTAACAGGCACAAAGTAAACTTTTCCGCTTTCTTTTTCCTTTAAATACACCATTCTTTTTATTGCCCAGCAATGAAAACATTAATTCTCACTTAAATGCTAACTGTGAAATAATTTAACCAAGTGTTACTTCATAGCAATAGAATAGATTATTAAATACTTGCTGTGGGTGCCCCTTCCTCCACAGCTTAAAATGAAACATTAAAGGACAAAAATATGTGCTTCAAACAGGTTAATAATGCATTTAAGGTGGGAAATATGAACAGAGATCCCAAAAATGCTAAAAGAAGTTGCATTATTTCCACTTCTCCAGAGCACAGTGTGGCTCAGATATATTCAGCTGGCATTCGGAGATGAACAAAAAATAAATAACTCCGTAAGAATAAATAAAAAGCAATTAGAAATAATGGTCAATAGGCATCACAGTTATATTATGCTTTTACATAATGA
Source organism: Moxostoma hubbsi (assembly GCA_032164185.1). Classification (NCBI taxonomy): domain Eukaryota; kingdom Metazoa; phylum Chordata; class Actinopteri; order Cypriniformes; family Catostomidae; genus Moxostoma; species Moxostoma hubbsi. The sequence goes on from JAVLUX010000033.1 coordinate 19,974,502, forward strand.
ATATGATTTATGTGGTGTATAATAAATTAAAGAAGAACGCTTTCACCTTCCACCAAAAATGGCATGAAAACAATCTTTAACTCTGAGACAATATGGTGAACCCAAAGCTGACCCATCTGTTCTATGATTGGTTCATTTTTTTATTATGGATAAAGTGCAAACTGAGGAGCCTCTGGGGGATTGGTGTACCATTAAAAATCCCAAGGAGCCGTTTTGTGGAACAGGAGTCTTCCTCTAGCTTTGCAATAAAAGTACAGACCACCCTTCATCTCAAGTCCAAAATCGACAGAGACAGAAGCCGCCCCCCAAAAATGGGGCCATTTAAAATGCTGTTTGTGTTTTTGGTGAAAATTCTCAGAAAAAACCCAATAAGATCCATAACAGCGATGGTCAAAATGCATTAGTTTCAAAAGCTAGAAAAAGTCCCTGAGATACATAATCAGTATTATTTCAAGACTCCTATCTGTGCCCCTTTTAAATTCATTTAAATAACCTTAACAATAATAATGGGAAATTATGATAATACCACCACCAATGTGGGTGAGAAATACTTCACCTTCCTGGCCATATGTACAAATATTCCAAAATCTGAACTGAAATGTTAGCTGCCACTGGGATGGCATGAATAATAAATGTTAATAAAGACTGTTATAACTTAATGCTTTGCTAACATCATAAAGGCAGATAATGCAATTACTAATAGCCTTGGATGGACGGCTGTTTTGTCTCCATTCATAAAGTAAAGAAAAATGGCATTCATTTAAAATCACTGAATTTTTATATATAGTGATCATACAACATTAGACCTTTACAGACTCCATCACAGAGAGCTTCATTGCGTCCTCAAGCATCTGATTGTCCGTAAAGGTGGCCGGGGGTTCTGGGACAGAATCTGACAAGCCAATCAGAGACTCCAGGAGACAGGTGCCTGGGTCGGCAGCTTGAGGAAGGCTGGGGTAACTAGGCAACTGGAACTGAAAAAAGTTGTCCACATGCTCGTACTCCTTGAGGGAGTTGTAGAGCGAGCTTGGTCCCAGACAAGGGAAGCCATCAAAGAACTCAAGGTCCGATTCTGAGGAGAGACTCAGGTCCATATAGCTAGCCGAGTGATCGATGGAGGGCGAGGGAGTGTGGGGTACAAATCCACTGTGGAATAGTGTGTTTCCTTGATTAGCGTTCTCATCTAATAGCTCAGACATGGCTGTGCTACTGATGTCCGTACAAGAGTCTGTTTGCAATGTGCCAAGCTTACTGTCGCTGGGAGAGACATCTGCCGTGCTAAAGATTCCGTACCCCATAGATGACAACTCACTCTTTTTCTGCTGATGGTTGCAGTTATCATTGCAACCATCAGTGCCTCTGCTCTTAACAGAACGGTCCTCATTGTCTGTGTCGCTAAAGCTTAAAATTCTTGTGAGTCCATTTTCGTCAACATCTAGCGACGATTGCTCGCACTGACAGCTTTCGACGACTTCAGAGTCCTCACTCTGGCCTGAAGAATAGGACGAATCAGTCATGTCGCTGCTACAGCTGTTCTCTCCTGCAGCAACTAGCTCCGAGTTAAAGTGAAAGGCAGGACTTTCTGGCACTGTGCTGCCCTCTGCTGTATGGACTGTGCAATCTGGCTGTTTTTCAGGAGTGGTCTCGTTTTCTGTCATGTGCTCCCCGAGACGTTTCTCTAGCTCTAGCTTCATGATGGTGTGGATGTAGTGCGTCTGAACTCGGCTAGAGTTGAACTCGATACGGCCCTCTGTGTTCCCACAACTGTCTTTAGTGCAGCCACATGGGAAGGATGAGTGGTCCATCTGTAAAATCAATAATCACATTACTTAAGCGCATTCGGTAAGCGAAACTAGTAAATATTACCCATAAACTCATTGGAGATTTGATGTTTGGAGGCTGAAGGAAAGTCTACTGGGACTGAAGCCCTACCTGACATTTGATCCCAGCCAAACTGCAGCTGCAACTTTCTGGCTCGCAGAAGCCCTGGCAGTCACATCCGCAGTCCTCTCTTGACAAACGCAGTTCATGCAGTTGCCGCTTCTCCTCTTTATCGATCTTCTTCACACCAGCTGCTTTGAGGATGGTGTGCCTTTTTTTAGATGGATGGGGATGCAGAAAGGAACCATTATCCAAGTTTACACCACTAATGTTAACTTCGTCCTCAGGGATGTCATCGATTGTCAATCTGTCAGCCTCTTCGGACACTTGGGTACCATTTTTGGTAAGCTGCCAAGGCAAAAGAATGTGCACGATTAGGATTTTATACTGCAAATGTTTTTATTTAATGTTAAAAAGATAGAATAAAGGTGGATGAGCTAACGTGTGTTTCACAGAAAAAAATTATTCATACAAGTTTAAATCAACATGAGTAAATGAGAAAATTTTTATTTTTGAGAGAGATATCCCTTTAAAAACAGCTTTTTTTTTTTTTTTTTTACAATTTAGTGAAAATTAAACTCAAATACCTTCAGCTTGAGAGCTTCCAGTTTCTCTTCCCTCATTCTGTTCTTAAGTTTCTCTGTCCGTAAGTGGCGCTGTTCTACAGCAAACTCAGCCAAAGTGTAGCAGCGCTTGGCACTGTGCCTCTGCACCATGCCCAGGGTGCAACCTCCCCGACTGGGCACGCTGGTGAAGCCCTGGCAACGAGGGAAGAAGAAAACCGTAACCTGGTCAAACTGCACGTTGCCTCGCCGTGTGCGCTTGGCTTTCTTCAAGATGGAGGTGGCTGAGTGGAGAGAAAAAAAAGAAAGGATAAATATAAGACATTTCTTAGACAATCCTAGGTTCTTGTCTGGTTAATTTGGTGGATTGGAATCCTCTAAGGGAACACATTAGGTCACTAGATGGCAGGCCACACACAGCAAATCACAAGATTTCACCAATAAACATCCGAATAGATGTGCAAAAATCCCAGATAACAGCTTTCTGTACAATCCAGCCATATTTGAAGACAACTGCATTCCTCTTCACTCTCGTGTCAGACAATACATCCAGGAATTTCCCCTTGGCAATGAAGTGTGCAGAGAGAGTAAAGCTTCCAAAATCACAACCCAGCCTCTGATCTGAAAGTTTGAGGTTTCTGGAGGTCGTACGGGGCATTCAAAGTGAAGTTACTTTTTATACACCCCATCTTTCTTTAAGACAGGCTATCCCAATGTCCCAACCATCCCTGCAAATAGTTCCTACAACTAGACAAGACAAACAGTCACCCAGTGAATCGGTCTGTCAGTGGTCAAAGTATCCCTAATCTACAAAAGGGAATTTTTTTTTTTTTTTTTCACACTATACAAGAAAACCATATGGGGAAACCACATGTGGGAATAAGCTATGGAATATGTCCATTATTTTTATTGTAAACTCCCATTTCCTCTCTGCAGGAATACTTCATGTCGAATTGTTAACCTCTGTGTGAGTGAGGAGCAGTTCTCCCCTGGGGCCGCCAGCTCACCGATTGTTATCTGGAGTGAACAGAAGGGAATGGATCTCACTGTCCCCACAGCTGGTTTACATTAGACTTGCAATCTGGTGGGAACCCAACCATGCACATTTTCCCTATCTTCTTCTAGAAGCTTGTGCAAATATGTTCTGCCCTTGTCTAACAATACTTTTGGAAAAAAAAAAGGTTTGACAGACAAACCTAAAAGTACAGTGAATAATGTTTGAGATGGTCCCACTTGATTTATTTGCAGAGCCACCTCAGAAATAGAAGGAATGTTATTGTTTGAAGAACAGATCAGCTCTATACATTGTTCAAGTTAATTTGCATTGGCACTGGAGATGCGTATCGTTCAATTGAACGGACTGTTCTGAAACTGACTGAAATATGGCATCTACCCTCACTATTCTACCACTTTGTTTCATAAACATGACCAGACAGCCATATCCTTTCCCTTCCTCCTTGCCTTTCTCCTCCACGCCTCTCTCAGCACCTGTGCTGGTTTCATGCCAGTGCTCAGACAAAGATCTGTGTTCATTCACCCTCCATCACATGGCATTCTCGCTGACATCCTGCCCTGTCATGCTGGGAAACTGAACTGTTTGCCGTCCTGACACAACACATCTTACACTGCAGGCCACCTTCAACTTCCTGGATGGACATCCAGTACTGTGGTCAGGTAATGCACTCTACATCAAAACATCCTGTGTGTGTAATAAGTTTCATTCATCCATCCATCCATCCATTTTAAATGATGTCTTATCAGGTAACAAGAGTGTCTATGCATGTTGCAGCTAGTATGTAGAGATGTGTAATGTGCTGTTACCAGTTGTTTGGGGGAAAACTCACTGTTAAAGGATGTTGCTGGGGAGCTGGGGTTGCTGGGGGTTGAATCCAGGGTGTCCGAGTAGCAGCTCTCCCCATCTGAGTCCCACTCGGAGTAGGCAGAGGAGGAGAGAGAGGAGGGGGAGGACGAAGAGTAGCATGGGTCCTCCTCCACCTCCTCGTACTTCCTCTTGAGAACCCCGCTCATGGCGCTAGCGTTGGTGGTCTGTGGAACACAAGCAAAGATGGAAAATAATTAAAGCATTTGCATACTAAGCCAAGCCATTAAAATGTTTTCTATTACAACAAATATGTCCATTTACATGATTAAGAGACAACCCCCTGAAAAGTTAATTGTAAAGGCAGTATAATGCAAACATATATACATTCTGGCCTTGGGTGATGGCTAATGTTTTGGCTGTGGAAATTGTCTATACTGCAAGCAGTGCTTAGACAATATTGGTCCATGTGGATGTAGTGAGAAATTCTCTTCGTCCTTATAGCATCAAAACATCCGTTGATTTATTTTTTATTTTTTTAAAATACAGGCTATTAGCATTTCCCTCCAAACAACTGTCTGACCACACTTTGTGCTGCATCTGAGCTAAGAGTAAAACAAGAATCGATCAATCACATCCTTCCAGTGCAAGTCAACAATTTCAGAACCTTTTGTAACCAGACAGAGTGATTACTAAAAGCTAATAATAAACAGTAATCTAAAAATAATTGCTTAAAAAAAAAAAAAAATTATTAAATTCAAGGTTTGTGAAATTAAAACTTAATGTGATGTTTAAAAACGTATATGTTCTCATGTTGCAGTAAGAAACGAATGTATGTAGTTTAAGTGTATGTATCCCTTTAAGAGAAATGCGGGAAAAGTTTTACGGTTGACCAATGAGGAGTGATGGAGCAGAGGAAGACGGGGGAGAAGAGGCGACAGGAGCACGGAAAGATCGGCGGAGAAAATAGTGATTATAAAACAAGTGAAATTGTGATCTAAACTAGGCAATTCATCTAGAAACAGAGTGATTACGTTTGTTTTGAGAGTTATTTATGATACAGACGGTGACGCAACGAACTGCATATCACCGCATGAAGACTACATGAATCAAGATGGCGAGCCACCAACCGAATCTTGAGTATTGTTGATTTTCCGTAGCAGTCCTTTCATTATCTTTCCTCTGGACAGAAGCAGGAAATCCACCAAGACTATGGAGTGAGTTGAAGCGGAGTTAGTTTAATCAACAATCGTTTTTTCATCTGTTGATTTGTTTTTTCACGATGGTAAGACTGAAGTAATGCCTTAAAGCTACACAAGGACGTGGAATTTTTTTCTTCTGCAAACTGAAAGCTGATTTGTGCTTTTAGAGACGTATTTGTCACACTGTTGACTGATGAACCTTGTTCAACCTAAAGACTGATTGACTAAATGTGAATTGTTTTCTGTATTTCCTGATTTTTTTCTGTTGTTAATTGCTCTGTATTGTAAATGTAAGGTTTTATTTGTGAATTGAAACGAAATTTAAGTGGTGTGATTTGAATATAAAATTTCTGGGAATTTAAGACAGCAATAATTTTACTTAAATAGGTTTCTATTAGAAAATAAAATAGATTTTCACCAGGGAACAAAATTAGTTAAAAATAAATAATAAAAAGGGAGTCAATTAGTAAATCCTAAAAGTTTGAGTTAAATTAGTAAGCTGAATCATACGATTAGTTAAAAAAAGATTTGATAATTACAGAGTTCATAATTCTTTAGAAAAAAAAGACTAAGTATAGAAACCAATTTATTTTCTATTTATATTTTTGCTCATTGTTTTTTACAGTGACATTGCTGTTTTTATTTTATTTTTTCTGAGAAAAGAAAACCGTAATAACAATCATTTTCAACATAAACCAATGAATGGTTCAAACTCATCTTTGTTGTCTGTCTGTTCATTCCATTCTCACTACGGCTCCCTAGGCATTGGTCCACACCACCCTTATACAACTTACCTGGTACACTCGTGGAGCTGCCACAGTTTTGGTGCACTGAGGGTGGGTGTTACGCTTTCACCCACTTCCAAATTCAACCAGTTAGACAAATATATTTATTAGGAGGGGGACTGAATACATTCACATTAGAGAGGAGGGAATTAGGGTTACCCCACTCAAAGAATATACACATCCCTGCTCCGATAGTGTGAAAATTACACTTCACAGCTGCTAAATGCATTTTACGAGACTCATTAGTGAATGTGTGCACAGCTTGGCACGGTGAACATGTTTGTTATGTAAGCCTAGAACGCATTTGTAACTGCTCCTGTGGAGATATAGCTTATTGGGCAATAAAAGCAAATCAATCCTTTGGCAGGAACAGTCTAGCCAGTGCCCACCCACTTTTTAAGGGTTAGATCTAGTGCAACACGGGCGTTTACACAAAACCATCATTTGATACTGGCGGCTTTGGACTCATTTATTTCTCTGCCCTGAGATAAACCCTGTCAGCTAGTTCACCTCAGCCACAAGCTTTGTGCTGCACTTTACAGCTCAGGCATGTTCCTGCTGAAACAGGCAGAATGGAAGGAAGGAAGGGGTGTGATTTAAAAATAATAGGAGTTTTGAAAAAACTGACAACAAAACTGAATTTCATTAAAAGGTGTGACAGCTATCATTTATTTATCATTCTTAGAACTATATTTTCTCCCAGTATGAATGCAGACATTGCTACCATTTTTTCCCCAGATGTCTGATGGCAAGTGATAATAAACAGTATACATGTATTGCAAAATGAGGCTTGTTCTCACCCACACAGTGACTTCTGGGAAAAAATAAAGTGACAGACAGTCGTGACTGGCAGTTTATACAACTCAAATTCTTAGACTATGGTGTGTCATCAACCAGAAATTAAAGAGCCAAATGACACCGATTCATCTCTTCCATAAAGTATGACTAACATAATATGACTCACAATAAAAGTCTGTTATTTGTCTAATATTCAAGCCTTGGAGCTTAATTTGACTCTTTCACAGTGCAGTTAAAGTACCTTAATAAAATTATGGCAAGACCACAATATTGCAGAAACATAAAGCAAACAAGCTTTGTGCACAAACACAAAAGACCCCTTTACCAACAGGTTTCTATGTTTGCATGCACACAGACTGAGAAAAAGTTCCTCATGTGAATTTCACACATTAGTGCTGCCATCGTAAATGTGCCAGACATCGACGGTGCATCTGTGCCATCTGCACATTCAGCCACGTCTCCTCCACTGCCAAATGTCGCTGCCAAAAAGCACGAGTTGAGTCTTATATGCATATAAACCTGACAATAACTTCAAAAGGGCCATCCACTGGTGGCTTATGCAACACCAGCCCAAAGACCTTGCAAACAATAATTTAACTCTTTTCTACAAGCCAAAGTCTTAACAGAAGTTATGCAATAGTTTTTGCCATAATTGGATGTGCTGCTGACAGGGGTTTTAAAACATCAAATGACAGGGCAAACAGCTGACTTGTCTGAAAATGGCACTACAGGCTAAGGACATAATCTATTTTTACTGCGAGGACTAGTATATGCCCAGATCTGTCCACATTTGCATGCACAGAGAAAGCAGACCCTTACATGCTTCATCTTGCTCGACAACAAGCGACTTTCAGCACAGACAAGCCCATGAATGTCTGCAGGTCTTATGAATGGAGTCTTTTCCTAATTGCCTAATTATATGAAAAGAGATATTGAATTAATTATATGGAGGAAAGTTGATTGCCACCACACACACAAAGAAAAAAGCAGAGGAATTCATCCTCATCTACTCATTTGACTAGTAAATTGGCTTTTGACTTTTCCCAACGTGACATTTCGAGAAACAAGAGCGCACCAGCACACAGCATCTGGTGCATATCTAGTCCCCATTCTTGTAACAGGCATCCCTCAAACACTGATTGCTGGGAGGGCACAATGGTTTACCTTACATTTTCACATAATTCTGTGAAGAAAAAGAAAACCCACAAAAAAACAGGATTCCATGAGGAAGGCATGCATGCTTGCCATGCAGAAGAGTTGTAATTAAGGACTTTGGACAGTAGAGAGGGGAAGGGAGGCTCGAGAGAGATGGTGATAGTGGGGGAAGAGAGGAGGACCTGGGTGTTAAAGTGGGTCATTGTCTCTTAACTGCAGCCTATCTGACACATTGATTTGTTAATCTTGCTTAACGGGCAGAAACAATGATGACGAGCTAATCCCAGGAAGAAGGGGGGTATATAAGGGGGATGGGGTGCTCAATTGGAGGTCAATCAGGAGCTTGTCCAATTGCACTCACAAATGTCAAGAAAAAAATACCGGTAAAACAAAGAGTGGACTGTCTACAAGGGCTTGGTATTGATACTGATTCCCCAATTTGATTCTGATTAGATTTCAATTTTGATTCAATATCAATTAATATGGGCACATTTTAGTCATTTTTGCTTGCGTATGAAAGAAATTATCTCCCAGCTAATGCTGTTAATTATACAGGGGACCTTATAACTAGATATAATATGAAAATATGAATTACAAATTATATTTTATTCATTTTTCATAATTTGTCACACTTAAACTTATTAAAAAATAACAAATCAATGTATTTAATAATGCATTTTAGTTATAATGTATTTTTACATGGTTAATGTTTAATTGTATAATTTGACCTATTAGCAGGTGTTTACATTGATTTGTTGAACACATGCTAAAAACCGGTACTGTCTCCAAGGAAATCCGGGATTTCTGTAAACACCCTAGTTAAATTATCTAATGTTAACAAGAGAGACACGAATGGCTTTATCTCATCTGTGCTATGCCTAATAAGAATGAAATGTTTATTTTTTGTTATTTTTGATAAACAACTGTCTGTAAAGAACAGAAAGGGTATTAAAAAAAAGAGACATTCATTGTGTTGATTTCGTCTTTGGACACCTTTTACTCTACACGCAGTGAAAGGATCTTGTATCGCTGCTGAATACTTCACCACTATGCAACATAATTAAACTCACCGGTGAGTGAAATCTAAACATTTGCCAGGCAGTTGCCAAATATATCAATTTTTAGTCGCATAGCACCAAATTTGGTTTCAAATGCGAGTGATATCCTCTCATTGTAGCAGAGGATTGCACATAATCAAAAGATCAATCTTGGGATTTAAGAATCAATAGAAACTGTTCAAATGAAGCTCGCAATGCATCAGGAAATCTATATTTTTAGCCACCCCTACTGTCTACCACTAAATCTGCCACAGAGCAGATCTGGATTTGCTGTCCAGACTCCAGAGTGAAAGAGATGACAAAGTCAAAGTATCCCATATGCTTGGGACAGGGCTGAGAAGGTGAGATGTTTGCACTGGCTCATAAATTATGCTGTGCTGCCATTCCAATAAAGGCATTGTCCTGAAGAGGTATTCTCAATGCTGTTGTCACAAAGGCAGGCAAATACAAATCTTATGCAGAGGGAAAGCAAGAGCATCCTTGAAAGCAGCAGACTGCTAAAACTGATCATTAACCTCTGTCAGCACAGTGCTGTGATGCTAAATATAGCATGTAAGTATTATTAAGCATTGATAGTTTTTTTTTAACACACCAGCTCTCACGGCCCTAGTTTTGAAGAGCATAACACCAGCCATGAACACCACCTGAACTGCTAGCCTGCACCAAACGCACAGGCAAACAGTGGAAATCCCAACCTGATCTAATGCAAGACTTAGTTTTTTTATATTTAATTTAGTTTTTATTTCCATTTTATATTCAATTTGTCTTCATTTAGTTTATTTTTCTCTGTGTTTGCGTTTTAGTATTTGTTATGGCTGCCAAAGCGGAGCATTTACTGGTGTAACATAAAATATAATTCTCAGGGGAGTCTTGTGTTACCTCTATCTAGTGGTATTTTCATGTTTAATGTGGATTGTACATGTTGCAAATTTTATAAAATAGGGTGATTATGGGTAAAATGACAAGACATTTAAGCTTGATCCACGTTATATACATATGTATTTAGAAGAAAAAAAGATCAAAGGGATAGTCTGAAAATTACAGTTCTCTTATTTACTCACCCTCATGCCATCCCAGATGTGTATGACTTTCTTCTGTTGAACACAAAGATTTTTAGAAGAATATTTCAGCTCTGTAGGTTCATACAATTCAAGTTAAAAGGGTCCAACATTTTGAAGCTCCAAAAAGCACAAAGGGAGCATAAAAAAATCCATAAGACTCTGGTGGTCAAATCCATACCTACAGAAGAGATATGATAGGTGAGGGTGAGAAACATCAATATTTAAGTCCTTTTTACTGTAAATCAGCCATCTGCTTGGCAATCATGATTTCAAGCTTGACTGTATATCCAAGCACCATCTAGCACTCTGCAGACTCTGCTAGTATGTACAATCGAGCTTGAAATAATGATCGGTCTTGTAGACTGCAATTGCAAGATGTGCAGTGAAAAGGAGTTACATATTGGTCCGTTCTCACCCAAAACAGATTAGATCACTTAAGAAATGTATTAAACCACTTATGGATAACTTTTATGTCTTTGTGCTTTTTGGAATGTCAGAGTTTTGTACCCTGTTGACTTGCATTGTATTGACATACAGAGCTGAAATATTCTTCTAAAAAATCTTTGTGTTCAGCAGAAGAAAGAAAGTCTTACACGTCTGGGATGGCGTGAGGTTGAATAAATTATGAGATAATTTTAATTTAAGGGTCAACTCTCCCTTTATCTATTTGAGGTTTTAAATTGAAGATTTTACTAGGGATGTGTGGCAGAGCTCATTTCATGACCACTGGTGGGAGAAGCAATGTTAAAGAAAATGACAGAAATTTGAGGTAAATCTAGTTAAAGTCTGTCCCACTTGACCAGTACTGCTTCTGGGATTTGGACAAAAGAGGGTCTTCAAAGGTTCTAGCATTTTTGATTTTCATCATCATAATTCAAAGTGAAAAGAAATTTTGCCCACCCATTTTGCCCATATTTGCCCCTTGTATAACAAAAACTAAAATTAGATTTTTTTTTTTTTTTTAGTTAGTTAGTTCTTTAACTATTTTTACACAGATGCAAAAGAGTTTACATTGCCGCTCCAGCTCACAGCTTAGCACATCCATACAAGATAATTTAGCAAGAGAATGTACCTCATTTAAACCGACTGAAGCTGGGGAGGAACATACTCAAAGCAATCTAAAAGTGTGGCTCTGAAATATCTATCCCAGGCTAATCTTAAAAGGGATCACTGCTGTACTGGCTTAAGGTATACTGAAAGGTGCAAGATAATCAAATCCAGATAATACAGAGGCAAACAGCTGCCAAAATTCCACCAACATCTAGACAAGAATGCATATTGGTCGAGAAGTGCAGCGCAGGTCAGGCCATTGAAACTGCTTTTCGGGGGAAGGAAGAGTGTTGTGTTGATCATTAGAATGCTGGGTGTTTACCTATACCAGAGACATTCTGTTCCTGAACCTCAACCCATGCGGAGTACACATTCATCCAAATAAGAATGCACACTGAAGTGGGAGGGTAGTCGGCGAGAACTTTAAACAAATAAATAATACGATGTTTCCACAGGAATTCTCCTTTGGCACAGTGACACATTCTGTAAGAGGAAAATGGTTTGCTCTATTCCAGATGTGTCTGTGTACTCCAAACCACTATTCCACAAAAGAAACCACCTCAGATAGGCATATCCATAAAAACATCTGATGGAGCATATAATACACCTCAAAGATTATGTTAAAATGGTAGAGATGAAGATTTCTCTCAGAGGCCTTTGAATAGCTATATGGTCCTCTTGACCTCCAACCTGACACACTGATTTGTTAAATAACATAATGTACATTTCCAAACCTGTTCATTTAAATTTTTTGAATAATATCTCAGCTCTGTAGGTTCATACAATTCAAGTGAATGGGAATTGAAAATGTTTTATGAAGCTCCAAAAAGCACATAAGTCAGCATGAAATCCATATGACTCCAGTCCAGTGGTTAAATCAATTTATTCAGAAGTAATATGATAGGTGTGTGGGAAACAGATCAATATTTAAGTCCTTCTTACTATAAATTCTCCTCCATGCCCAATAGGTGGCGAAATGGATGAAGAATGTGAATAGCCAAATACAAAAGTATGTGAAAGTGAGGATTGATTGTAAAAAATATATATATATATATATATATATATATATATATATATATATATATATATATATATATATATATATATATATATATATATATATTTTTCTCACCCACACCTATCATAATTATTCCGAAGACTGGAAGGATTTAACCACTGGAGTCTAATGGATTACTTTTATGCTGCCTTTATATGCTTTTTGCAGCTTCAAAATTTTGGTCCCCATTTACTTGCATTGTATGGACCTACAGAGCTGAAATATTTTTCTAAAAATCTTAATTCGTGTTCATCAGAAGAAAGTCATGCACAACTGCGATGGCATGAGGGTGAGTAAATAATGAGATAATGTTAATTTTGGGGTAAATTATCCATTTAAAAACTATTACATTATTCATAAGAGAGACACAAGCACCACAGCAAGTGATTAAAAAGCTTACAGACGTTTTGAACCAACTGCTCCTCACGTTTTAAGTCAACGAGTGGAAAGTATGACAGCCCAGGAAAATGCCTAAACTGGATGAGATATTTCCATCACTCATGGAACAATTTGCATCAATATCCGAAATGCAAACTTCCAGGATGATTCTTCCCTGAGAAGTCACTGGCTTGCTCAGTTCGCTCTAACTTAATGGTGTCAGAACAAATACTAACTGTCTTTACCATTGCTTAGAGACTCCCAAGGGAAAGCGTGTATGTGTGTTAAGAGTGGGGGAGCGCAGGGGTCAGCTAATGTCTGGGGCACTTGCTGGTACCTCAGAAGCTGGGAGGAATGCTAGAGAGTGACAAAACAGATGGGCTGCCTCTGTTTTGCTGTTTTAGAGACACCATGGTCCCCACCTCCCCCAATCACATTGCATAAAAGCCACACATAGGAACACCTCAAATAGGAACACCCAGTCTAGTGTGTGTGTCTTAATAAAAAGACGCCATGTTGTGTGGTGCCTCCACTAATAATGCAGACATCTCACAAATAAAAAGGTATGTCTGGTTTAGATGAGACACACATGAAGACAGGAGGAAACTGCCTAGACATCCACACCAGATGTACTCATGCCACTAAAAATCAGCTGACTAATAGCAAAAGGCAATTTGCACCTTCTCAACCCAGACGTAAATATATTAAATAAAAAAAAAATAAAAAAAGGCACGTTTGTGATTTATGGGTACAGTTTAATAAATTTGACGCCATTAACATAATCCAAAATACAACAACACTGCTCCTTACACAGGCTACACTGATTATATCAAGGCAAGTGTAATTTGCAACCGGTGAATCACCGTGAGTGACCGACACAAGTAAAAAAAATACTTTATTCACTCAATGTATTTATTAAGAACAAAAAATATATAAATAAAAGCGACGCGATGTTCATCATTCCCACAAACAAACCGCGCGAGACAGCAGTAACACACCATTAAACTGACTGTAAGGAATCTGCGAACGCGCGCGACAACATTAAACGCGTTCAAATAAATAACTCTACCACACAGACCCAAATACAAAAACAAAACCACAATAATAAGTAGGCTACTATTTTCGCAATATACCAGGACACTTGATTAAAGTTCACAGGTGAACGCAATAACTTTCCATCTCAGACATTCAATCTGTTTATAAAACAGGGATTATATTACCTTACTCATTCAAGAACGCCTGAAGCATCGCTGTCGTACTTCCAAAAACAGAAAAAACTAAGTATCATCTCATGAATATGTAATCAACGACCAACTTTGACAAACCAGTGTGAGATGAGAACATTAGATTACATTATCAATCAATTATTCCAATCACGTCGTGCACAACGTGTTAGTGGCTGTTGCCTCCCTCTCTCGTGATGACCTGATCAGCCCCCCTCGTGACTGACTGATGTCAATCACAGCAATAATCAAATGATCAAGAGGGGTCTGGCTGTAGCCTCACATGCACTCTCAGCCCCCTATGACATCATTGAAAAGTGCACGAGTGCAGATCTGCAGGCAGACGCTATTGAAATTATACGGTGTGGCACCTTAAGGAGTCGCTCTCGCTTCAGAAGACACACCAGCACTATAAACGTGAACGAGGAATTCGCTCGCACATCCAAACCAGCATCTACGGCTTATCAGAGACATATAAGGTCCACTATGCTGGAATTCTGCCAATAGATCCGGTCAGAACCGCCAACAGCTGTTTAAATGAACGCATGAAGAAGGAAAAAAAAAAAAAAAAAAAACACACACACATACATATATATATATATATATATATGCCCAGTGACAAACTCAATAACCACAGCCATTTAAAATCTTGAATGAGTTTATATATAATCTGAACACCTAAATCTCCATTGTCGTACAAGAATATAAAAGGTAAGCAATTGTATTTTTAAGCAAAAAATAATTAAAAAAAAATAGAGCAGAGTTTATTACTTAAATAAAATAATTTATATAAGCTATGCGTGTATTAATTACACTGAAACGCAAAAGCGAGACAATAGCGAATATTGTAAACTTTAGTAGTATGTTACGGCAACCCACAACACTGTCCTTAACTTCACTACTTTAACATGGTTACACAACATATATTTATCTGTTTAGAGTGACGAGAGAAACGAGCATTCAAACTATTTGGCTGGACTCCAGCACCGAGGTTTGGCCATTAGACAAATTATAAGTGCAACGTTAAACAGCGCGGACCTCCGCTACTCACCGATTATGTATCCGATCAGCATTAGTAATATCACAATGTAGGAAAGGATGAACCGATAATAATCCAAGTGATACGATTGCGTTTTTATCCGTATAGAGATCCCGTTCTGTTTGTGTGCCTATTGTGCGCTCGGCTTACAGCAGCTGAAACTGTTCCTCTTGTCTGAAGCAGACGGCTGAGCAGCGCAGTCTTTTCGTCAGTGGAAAACTCCCTCCTGGCGTGTGACGCAGGCTGTGACACGGAGGGAGAGACTGCCCACGCGCTGCTTTCCGCCTTCCGCGCGGAGCGACACTCTTCCTGGCTCGCGAGCATACTGACAGAAAATCAATATATAGTATCATTATCGAGTAAGGACCGGAACACAATTTATCACAAATTATGTGAAAAACAAATCTTTCATGACCCATGAACATTTATTGTTGTAACCATAGTTACCACCATAATACTACAGTACCGTTAATGTTACTACTGTAAAGTCATATTACATTAATATGGCATGTCCTAAGGGCTTTCAGAATGTTCCTGCTATTTTGTTTTTCTTTTCTTTATGACAGTGGTCCCTAATAACAAGTAATCACGGTTTAATTGTGACATCTAAAATTAGTATACATACATGAACATACATTTTTCATCTATTTTAACATAATATTCCAGGTTCGATACAAGTTAAGCTCAGTCGACAGCATTTGTGGCATAATGTTGATAACCACAAGAAAATTATTTGGACTGGTCCCTCTTCTTTAAAAAAAATGCAAAAATCGAGCTTAAAGTGAGACACAATGAAAGTGAATGGGGCCAATTTCTGGAGGGTTTAAAGGCAGAAATGTGAAGCTTATAATTTTATAAAAGCACCACATTAATTCTTCTGTTAAAACTTGTGTATTATTTGAGCTGAAACGTTTTTACTATTATTTTAGGGTTTAAGGCTTTGTTGCATTACATCGCCATGGCAAAAAAGTTGTACATTTGCTATAACTTTACACAGAAAATGTTGGTATGTGATTTTATCGCACTAAAATCAAGTTAACACATATATTGTTTATGACTTGTGGCTGTACTTTTGAAACAGTGAGTATCTGAATGTTTATAGATTGGCCCCCATCGACTTTTGTAAGTGCCTCAATGTAACCCATATTTTTATTTTTTTGTATTTTTTTAAAGGGACATTAAAATATGTTTTTGTGGTTATCATTATTATGCCACAAAAGCTGTTGATTGAGCTTAACTTGAATTGAACCCGGAATATTTATTTAAAAGAAAATTAACTTGTGAGACAGTTGTACGTATATGGTGTGCTATATTAAACTTTATATTATATATAAGCTATATATTACACTGTCAGATTAAATTAAACCTAATCAGTTTGATGTTTTCCGTGTAGTTGTCTTTACGGAATCAGCCTCCACTGATGAGTCATAACATTTGTTAATAAAATTATTGCATCATTTAATAGTAAAGCTTGTACAGCTATTGCCCAATATATTGGTAAAAGTGATGCGACTGTGCTGTTTTGACTTGAGACATGGCAACAACTCTCATACATAATAACTAAGTCAGGGCTGCCAACTTTTTGAGTTCATCTCGGCGTGAGTTTTTTTAGGCGGGGGGAGGGAGAGACGCTGTGCTGCTGCTTTCTCCCTGATTGGTCTGAATAACTCACTGCTGCACGGAGCTGCCTGCTCTGTCTTGTCTGTCCATGCGCTGTCAGTGCCCTCTTTGCTCCACAACGTTATCACTGCGTGAGAAAAGGGGCGTGTGAGCGTGAGAACGTGTCAATTGCGTGACACTCATGCTCAATGCGTGAGAGTTGGCAGCCCTGAAAGGAATTAGAATACATTTGACATTTATTAAGGCAGATAGACCTGGGCTGAAGGCAAGTTCAACCAAGATTGACCACAAGGTCACATCTAAAATCAATTCACAAATTTTGGACAGCATTTCTACATGCAGATATCAATCTGTACATAACATTTCCTTCTGCCTAAACAATCCGTACTGTTACCAGTCATGTTACCTGTGACAGCCACACCTGCATGACAGAAACTAATGCGGTACTTATCAGAATGGTATGAAGCACAGGCAAGCTTATAGGTGAAGTAAACTTTCATTTTCTAAAGAAGAAGGGTGTGCTGCTAGTGTCAACACAGATGTAAAATGCAGCTGAGGTGTTTGGGTGGGGCCACCAAAAGAATGCTTGTGATGGTGTGCATAGTGTAGTAATTGAACACAGGATCACGGTCAGTACCCATTTTTCAGGGTCCCATAAAAAGCATTCACAAACCAAATATGGCCATCAGAGCAGGTCTGGATTCATGCTGAGAATCCCAGGTCTCTTGTTGTTGTAATTTCCAAATTAAACTACTCTTCTTTTTTTCCCCTTTGGTTTAATTGCTGGTGTGATTCATTGATGTGATATGATTCAATGTTGGTGTCAGAAAGCCTGTCCTAGGAACTAAAGTTTACATGTTGTTTTCCAGATGTTCAGTGTTGCACACAGGAAGTGATAAGCAGTGAGCTCTGTCTTTGCACCTTGGTTTTACACTGTGATAATGCATTTAGGCAAGAAATGTAAGTGCATGTTTATGTTGTTATCACTGATAATTGGTGTTTATATTATAAAACTATTACTATGTTATTTAGTCTGTGTAGTCTCATGTGCTTCTGTGTTTGATCTATGTTGTTTTATGTAGCACCATGGTCCTGGAGGAACATTTCTCATTTCACTCTGTAATGTACTAACTGTATATGGTTGAACGACAATAAAAACCACTTGACTATATATTGATGTTTAAACTGTTAAAGGGTTAAGTTCACCCAAAAATGAAAAGTATCCCATAATTTACTCACCCTCAAGCCATCCTATGTGTATATGACTTTCTTCTTTTAACTAAACACAATCAGAGCTATATTAAAAAATATCCTGGCTCTTCCAAGCTTTTAATGGTAATGTATGGTACCTTAGATTTTGAAGCCCAAAAATGCGAATCCATACGGCTCCAGGGGGTTAATAAAGGCCTTCTGAAGATAAGTGTTGTTGTAAGAAAATAATCCATATTTATAACTTTATAAACTATAATCACTGGCTTCCAGAGACGGCCACCCATGTGTTCACAAGAGAGTCGAGTTCCGTCATATGATGTAGGCGTAGGGTAAGCTCAAGTGAGAAATTAAGTTTTCCCATTGCTACAACAAGGACAATTACCTCAACTTTTGCAAAAACTTCTAGAAGTAGTCCACCACCCAGATAGTCACTTGGATTAGAGAGAGTAAATGTTGCTGGAGATGCGGTCAGGCCCATGCTGTAGACACCTGTATGCTCAAGTGTCAATGTAATGTCTGTAAAGAGCTGCACTTCACATTTATCCATGATTCCATCAATTACACCACTAGAGCTGTTCTCAGGGTGACCTTGCCAGACCCAACCACTCAAAAAGTCATGCTGAATGTGGTTAAAGTCCTCCTACACAATGGTCGCTGCACCATGGAAGCCCACACGGTCCTTGACGACTGCTCAGAGAGGACAATAGTGCTTCTGCCATTTGTGCAGAGCCTCAAGTTAGCCTGTTCTCCTCAGATGCTTCCCTTACAGACTGTTCAAATGTGTCACACTGCACTTGAGGGATCATCCGTTTCCTTTGAGGTGTCTTCGGTATCCAAGCCCTCCGAGAGGTATGTCATCCAGAATGCATTCTTGGCAACCAGTTTGTGACTTGCAGAGCATAACTACCAAGTGGCGGCTCTCCAAAAGGCACATCAACACCTGAGAGGTCTGCCATTGTCCACTGTAGACAGAGTAAGGCCATTACTTCTCATCGGGTTTGACATGCTACACATTCTGATGCCAATAAAGCCCATATGCAAGGACCAGTAGGAGAAACTATTGCCGTCCTCATGCAGCTTGGATGGTCCCTCCAAGGCACAATGAGTCCAATGCAAACCTCATTAAGTCAGTAGCACAGTATCTGCACATCATGGCAGCTCCAACCTGTGATAATCTGATCAAACATGAGGAGTGCTAACTTCATGCAGATAAAGAAGCAGTGCTTCCCAATTTACATAGCAGAGTGGAGGCTGGCTCGGGATCCTGAGTGTGCTAAGGCCTATTATGCTGAAATCCACAAGCTGGAGTCAGCAAGGTATGTAGCTAAGCTATCCCCAGAGGTGGCATAGAAGACAACAGAGTCCGCATTCATTCCGCACTATATGGTGCACCACAACAGTAAGACATCAGGGACAGTCCCTGAATGACCAAATGCTACCTGGGCCAACACTGTGACCATCCTTATTGGGTGTACTTTTGAGGTTCTGCCAACATACCATCACAGAAAGCGTGGACATCAAAGGTATGTTCCACCAAGTACGCCTGCTGCCAGGTGAAAAAGTCAGTGTTACGGTTCATTTGGAGGGACATGTGCAGGGAGGCTGAACCCGACATATGAGTGGCAGGTGCTCCCATTCGAAACTACTTGCAGCCCATGTTGCACTATCTATGCCCTTCAGCCCCACATTCAGGGAAACAAAGACAACATGGCTGACTTAGTAGACATAGTGGAACACTCTTGTGTTGATAACTGCCTTCACAGCACACCACCCGTAGACAAAGCCAAAGTGGTGGTGGATGGATTGCGCCAGCTTCTCTCAGAAGTTGCCTTTGAGCTAAGGCAATGAGCATGCAACTTACCTTCTGTGATCCAGCACCTCCCCACATATGCCAGGTCTGCTAGCAGAGAGTGCTGGTTGTCCCAAAACAGTACTTAGCTCCAAGAGCCCACACTCAGCCTGTTATGGAATTGCCTTGATGATACCCTGGGGTTTAAACTCCAGTCTCTAGAGAATCTTCAGCCTACCACGAGGAACCTGTATAAGACTTTAGAAAGCCAATATGGCCCTTTTGGCTTTATCATCCCATTCACCACGATGGCTCTTATACAGAAACTCTGGAAGCAAGACCTTGGCTGAGATGACCTTATTGAGCCTCTGCACCTTAGAGAGAAATGGCTTACCTAGGAGAACATTCGAATCATCTTCACCTGCAGTTCCCTCAACTTTACACATCGGCCTGCGCTGACAACACTTCTGCTATCCAGGAGTTTCATGTCTTTTGTGATGCATTGGACAGGGCATATGGTTCGGTGGCCTACTTATCCTCCACAGATGGACAAGGGCAAGTTCATGTCGTCTTTGTCTTGGCCCGGTGGAACCCTGAAAAATGCCTGTCCATGCCTAATTTAGAGCTGAGTGCAGCACTGACTGGGGCCCAATTAACCAATTTTATTCAAAATGAGCTGACCCTTCCCATCAACAAGGTCACTTTATGGTCAGACTCGACCACAGTGTTGCACTGGATAATATCTTGCCACCACAAGGTGTTTGTGGGCACCCGTGACGCAGAAATCTAGACTCTTACCAATGTGGCAGATTGGAGGAATGCTGATTTGGCACAAGCCTGCCAACCACATTAAATGAGGTCTTATGCTGACGGAGATGGCAGGTCCTACCCGTAGAGCTCTGGACCAGCCTTTCTGATTCATCCAGTCGACCAATGACCATCTATACCCAACACTGAAGCAAAGCCCAACCTCAGTGTGTTAAAGAAAGCTGCCTTTATTGGAACCAATTCAGTGCCCAATTCTCCACTTCCTGACCCAAGCCAGTTCCACACATGGCAAAAGCTTGTTCAGGCCACTGTTTAGTCCCTTAATTTCCGTCAATTCATTTAAGGCTTTGGAGGCTGGACAGCCACTTCCTTCTGATAGTTGCTTGAGCTCTCTTGCACCAGAGTATGATGAAGCCACAGGCCTTATTAGGGTGGATGGATGTCTTTGCCATGCTGGAGACATTGATACCATACACCCAATTGTGTTAGATCCAGGCCATCAAATTACGAAGCTGCTAATCAAGGAAACTGATTAGCAACTCTTCACCCTGGCTCTGAACAAGTCTTAGAAGAGCTACGTCATCAGTATTGGATGCTTAGAGGCAGACAAGTGGGTCATAAACAAAAACAAACTTTCCAAGAATGTCAGCTCTGGCATGCATTGCCTCAAATCTCAGAAATGGCAGATCTTCTGCCCTGCAGACTGTACAATCCACTGTTTTATTCTACGGGTGTGGACTGCTCCAGCCCATTCACAATGAAAGTCAAACGCTGTCAATAGAAAAGATGGGGCATTTGTATATAAATACATGACGACTCACTGTGTCCACCTGGATCTTTTGGAGCATCTGTATACTGATGTATTTTTGTTATCTCTGCGTCATTTCATAGCATGATGAGGGAAGACTTTGGAACTGCTCAAAGACAATGGTACTAACATCATTTGAAGAGATCGGGAGCTGGGAGAGACTTTTGATTCTATGACACCCAAACTTCAGGAGCTGCTGGCTGGGCAGAAGATCAGGGTCTGCCATAATTCACCAAGTACTGCCCATTTTGGGGGAATCTGGGAGCATGAAGTTAAGTCTGTGAAGGCAGAAATGCAAGTCATCCTACGCGATCACTCAGTGCCGGAGTCAGTTCTCCAGAACCTACTTGTAGAAGTTGAGGTCATCTTGAATGCAAAGCCACTTGGCTACATATCCTTGGATGTTGCAGACTTGGATTCGGTGATCCAAACCTACTCATCATGAGTTGTCACGATGCCTCCCTACCTCAGGTCCTCTACGACTCCAACAACCTGCTAGGAAGATGGAGGTGGAGACATAGCCAGGTGAAGGCTGGTCATTTCTGGACTGCATTCATCCGAATTATCTTCAGAAACTTCAGGATCAATACAAGTGGAAGACAGATGGAAAGGAAGTTACTATGGGCCAGGTAGTGTTAATTGATGATACACAACTTCCATGTGCCCTCTTGCCTGTAGGAACTGTAATGAGACTTTGGCTGGCGCTGTTGGTAAAATTCGGACTGCCAGATTGAAGGTAAAGGAGAAGACTAACACTCGCACAGTCATCCGACTAATCCCACGTCTTCGACTTGGGATGATGAAACTGACACTCCAGACAGACTTTCTTTGAGTGTACAATTATCCTGACAGATAATTGGGGGTGGCTGTGTCAGAAAGTCTGTCCTAGGAACTAAAGTTTACACATTATTTCCTGGACTTTCCAGTTTCAGTGTTGCACACAGGAAGAGATGAGCAGTGAGCTCTGTCTTTGCACTTTGATTTTATACTGTGATAATGCGTTTAGCAAGAAATGTAATTGCAAATTTATGTTGTGACAATTATACACAGAATTATTATCTGCAGAATCATTAACATCAGAACAAACATATCCCCTGTGGATGTAGAGAAGTAACTAGCTCTGTCTGTTATTCAAATACAATGCAACTCCTGATTCTCTGACCGGAATCTAGTTCAAAATCGGCCTCCTCAATCAGAGTAATTCAAATTGTAGTGGGACTTCGCTACAGTTGGTTTATGTATTAGTGCATGCATTGAGACAAGAAGTGTGTTAAAGTATGAGTGTGGATTGTCTCTCCTTGATTAACTTCACTGTCGCCTACATGCTTTTAGAAGCTATTAAAGTGTGTCTGGCTGGCCAGTCACAGTACTTTATCATGTGGTTTCCCCCACTCTAAAAGAACACTTCTCCACTTACCTCACTCCAGCAAAACCACTAATATCTGTTTAGGACTGCTGGTGCTTTTGTGAAGGACATAGTGGTTGACTTAGTGTTGTGTCATTGTGGTCTTGGCTAAATGAAAAACTTTGAACAAATTGTTAAGAAAAACAGAAAGTCATATGGTTACAAGTTAGTTGGTGGAATATTAATGTTGATAAAAGACACTACAGCACGTAAAAGAAGTCTTCTAAAAGTCCTGGTTGGTAGAGTAGATGCCTCTTCTAATAGAGCAGAAAATGTTCAGGGGAACACTGATACTCACAAATGTTTGTCTTCTCTTCCAAGAAAAGTAGTCTCTCAATGGGGGGAGGGGGACACTTTTGCCAGGGCCACTGGCTCAGGCCTGCATACATTACCCACTATGTCTTTAAAAGTGTGCCAGAGACTTTACTGCGGAGGACGCCCCACAACGAGAACAATAATGGCCCTCAATGCTTACCATCTGCAGGGAGGAAAAAAAAAGCCATTGCTGCACGTGTACTAAGGAGCACCTCACATGAACTGACTCACATATCACACGTTACAGAGGCAGGCTCATTTCCCATAGTGCATACATTAGAAAAGAAAAGTGCTCAAAAAGTTTCAATATGTTATTAGGGTTGTTGAAATGATGTTTGATGTCCCAGAAATGGCTCTAGCCTTCAAAGAATAGAAATAACCGTACATTTCGCAAGTTTGCACAGTAAAGTGAAAAACAGTAATAGGTCCAGTCCAGGACAAAGCCTTGCTCAGCAAGTGTTGAGAAAGAGAGGGGTGGTCACAGGAGTCAGAGTGAAGTACAGGCTTTTTGGGAACAGACTGATGGCCCCAGCTTTCCCTAAAGGGGGAACACAAAGCTTGGCAGCTGGTCACCTGTAGCCAAGGCAAGTGCTGATACTCCAGAGCTGTATTTGCTTTTCAGTAGGAGGCAAATTATTGCCCTTTAGTTCCCCTGTATTCTCACTGCTTATAAAGTACAATAAACTAGCAATAAGTTATAAGCATTATGGGATGATGTTCACTGACAACAGACTTGATTATACTGAGAGTTTTATCAAATTTTCTGAGGTGAATGGAAAATTTCAGCCTCTGACCTTTAATCAAATGGGTCAGTACAGAAGTAGCACAATTCCTTAAATATGTATGATTTAAAATAGCATACCTAAAACAACACATTAAACAAAATACAAGTTTACAGAACTTCCCAAATGGAATAAAACACACCTCTATTTATAATTAAATATATCATTTGGGGATTAAAAAGACAGTAGACTTCAAGAAAGCAAAGCGGAGCTATATACAGGGGTTAATCTGCAGGCAGCGGTGAGCAGAGACTCCCTTCCCCCCAACTGACTGCCAACCAATTACTACACAGAGCTTCTGCCTCACTCACACACAGATGGATCCAACCAGTGATATGACATCATCAGATGCCCATTAAAGGAAAGTTTACTTCTATGTTCTCTATCTCTCTAAAGAAGAGCTAAGAAACATAAAGCCAAATTTCCATCTGGAAATCTGTTATGGGGATTCAAAGACAAAGAACTGTTTGTTTTTTCTACATTAGAACTTTTTTTTATATACTTGTGCTATGGGAAGAGTTAAATCATATTTATTGGGGTCTTATATTTGAAGAACAATGTGTAACCTTTATACCTTCCTAATTTGGCATGACTCATTCGATTCAACTTTAACATTTGCTCTCCTTTTTCTCCATTTTACCTATTTGTTATTCTCTTATGGAGCTAAATACTACAGTATATATCTTTTATGAGGTGTTCGCGGATACCACTTCTTGTGCTGGTATTTTGTTGCTCACATCTGCACCAGACACTCTGTTTCCAATAGCTTCATTCAGTCCCAACAAACAGTCATTATGCTGACCCTGCCCTCAAAGTGTATGTGTTTTTCTCTTTCACAGACTCTCTGTGCGTGTCTTTTGCGGGGGGTGGGGGTGGGGGGGGCAGAAAAAGAAAAGACTCTACTGGTTTTGTTTAATTAGCAACATTGCAAGGCTGTCAGACTCATGCCTTCATGAGTCTGTCCCAGGGGGATTGAATTCAATATTGCTCACATTGATTTACAGTTTGTTATAGACTGAGAATTTATCATTATTGATTTACCGATTAGAACCAGAGAGGTGTCAGGTTATATTAAGAAAAACAATGTCTATAATAAATGGTTGAGCATATGAGTTTGAGGCAGGATGAGTAACAAGTTCTGGCTTTTGGTATACAAAAAATGAAGAGATCAAGCCAATTTTGATTATTAAGGACTAAATAGGAGGTTTGGTTTTCAAAGCCCAGTGCTGTAGATAAACCCCTTCCACTCCGCAGCCCCCAGTCTCTGTATAGGAACATGGTAGAAAGTGAAAAGAGGGTCATGAATTTAAAGCTGCAAAGGTTAATGATGAGTGACAGGTGGATTAAAATGGCTGGAGAGCCCAGACGGCAACTGACTCTGACCCCCCATCAGTGTTAAAGATCTCTCCAGTCTCACGACGGAGTCTGATCTCCTCTTCGTTCATTCGACAATGTTCAAAATCTAGAAAAAAAGAAAAGAGCCCTGTATTCTCCTGGTGTGAGATGATCTCTGTTTATTGCTCGTCTTTGTAATGCTGATAGATCTTTATAGATAATTACAGTGCTTGCAATGAAAACAATGAGACACTATTTTTGAAATCCCTTGTACATTTTTTATTCTTCTAACACTTTCCTGCTACTATTAACACCACTTAAAAGTGATGCAAGTAATTTTGTTCAGTGTTAAAATTAGGACTGTGAATCTATTAAAAACATGTTACTAATTAATCACACGGTTTTCTGATTAATTGTGATTAATCATGGTACATTAAAACAAACTTATAGCTGCAAAATTTAACACATTAATTGTTGCAATAAACTGTTGACTGTTTCACGTGTTTGAAAAAATGAATGCAATTAATGCAGTATGCTTTTTTTTCTTCAAAGAAACTTTAGTAATGTTTTTCTCAATTGCCTGTGGCTAAAATTCGCACATATTCTAGGAGGTACATGCTCGACTCAGCTGCAATTCCTAGCACAGAAACTGGGCCAAATAAACATGAAATGTATTTACTGTACAGAGAATGAAGACTTCACCAGCAAGTGGTGAGCCAGGTGTGGGAGAGATACGGGCAAGCTGCTGTTTCTCTTTGCATCACCCAAAAACGCCCACACACTCTCATCTGAACCAGTATCAAAAACAAAACTGCACGAGATAGACCCACCGTGTGCGCCATAGAGACTGAACGGAAGTCAGAAAAATAATAGTTTTAAGATTTTAAACCTCAGCAAATTACACTTCAGCCTTCAATTTGTTTTATATCTGTATGTATAGCATCTAATAATGCATTGGCAATGTGTACTTAAAGGTGCTGTAAGCTATTTCAGCCATTCTAACAGAGACTGAGCTTTTGATTAGACACGCCTCCTCTTTCTAAAACCTGAACATCAAAGATACCTAAATGAGCTTTATTGAGAGCAGAAACGGTTGTAAAACCAACAGTAGTAGTCGAATAGCTCCCTCAACTGATAAGTAATTATGCCTCAATTTGCTGCAACTACAATACTATGAGAATGCGCAAAATAATTGACTGGCAGAAAGCGTCATTGTCCACAGACAGTGGACACATTTTTGTTTGCTGTTTAAGGAGTCTAGAATTGTCACAGAGACCGATGAGAGTAGGAACATATTTTGCTTACCTTTCTGTGAAAAAGTCCCTTACAGCACCTATAAATTGGAAAACACCTAAATATTTTGCCCAACCTTTACTTACAGCATGTCCACCAATTTTATGGCATATATACATATATTTCTTACAAATAATTATACCTGTAAAAATGTATCTTATTAACTCTATCCACAAAAAAGTACATTTTAATATAAGTATGTACAAATATAAATAATTAAAATAAATGATGACTAACCAAATTCTTTTGGTACAAAGGTACAAAAATAAATATATGTATTTTTATATTTTATGTTAGTTTTAATGTACCATGAATAATAAGGATTAATCACAGAAGAAATGTGCGATTAATTAGTTAAATATGTTAATCGATTCACAGTGTACAAAAATACATTTCAATTGACATGCCGCTTCTGTGACACACTGTTTCCAAAGCACCTTGATGAAATTCCTCTGCATTGTGCATATCTATAAGAGCAACTCAGATAAACCAGAAGTCAATACACTGTTGAGTGTGTGTCAGGCCATGTCAGCAGGATTGCAGCACTTTACATGCAGCACACGTGCTCTCAAACTCTCATCTGAGAGCTACCGCGGCCTCATCGGCAAGAACTCTTTTGTCAGTTAGACGGCTGGTTTTTACAAGGCTGATAACTGCAACTACCCCTTTGCTTGAATATTTGTGTATGGAAACTCCCAAAATAACAAGGGGGGAGTAATGTTGACATATTGTTTAGCATACCCTCGAATTTCATAAGCAGACATAGTGATGACTGTGCTTTTTGTGGCTTTACTTTTGAAACTAAATATTGTTAACATCTGAGGGGGAAAAAACTGACATGTCTTCGGTCTGTTTTCTGAGTATTTCTACACTCTATGCCATATGTTATGTATAGGTAATCTTTTTTCTTTTTAGAAAACTAGTTTTTACTATCTTTTCTTTCCTCTTTCTCATAAAACAGACTTTTGAGTTTCCTCACTATACCCAAAAGTTTGTTTTCCAAATAACTTTCTCAAGGCTAAATATCAGTTTCCACCTAAATAGGTGGAGATAACAGACAGTGACGGAAACCCCTTTGAGACGTCACACTCTGTCTCTCAGAAAGGGAAACCAAACACACTGCAAAAGTTTCCCGTTAAACAGGGTACTTCCTTATTACTGAACTGACACACTTACAAAGCATGTTTCACCCTTTAAATAGATACTGGAATAACAAGCTTTGTTTGAACTACCCATTATAGCTGAATACCTGGATAACACAGCCTCCCATCTAGCCTCATCTAGCTGTTGAACAGGATTATCAGCTTTATTTCCTTTCTAAAATATTTTGAGAGAAGTATTCATAGATCTGACATGACTAACTCAAATAACATGAATCACAACTATTAGAAACATTTGCTAAGGCTGGGAGTTTTTTGGCCTATATGTTGTTTTATTATTCTTGATTCAAAACCAGAAATCTGTGCAATGAGTTGTTCCATGTTCCCCATAGAACGCTTTAATGCATTTGAGTGGCATTTAGAATTTAGTAAATTACCCCAGTACAATAATACGTTTTAAGAAATGAAACTTCCCTGGAGATGATTTCTTGCAAGTATCTCAGGTAACAAGTATTTGTGGTAGTTACTCAGTAAGCACTGTAGAAGAGCCGATATGATCACACCATTCATACAAGTGTGACTGAATGGAGCAATGTTAAAGTATTTTACTAATATTAATATATTATTATTTTTAGAACTGCCTATATATTACACTTCCAATTATGAAAT
The DNA here is from genome assembly GCA_032164185.1 of Moxostoma hubbsi. Taxonomy (NCBI): domain Eukaryota; kingdom Metazoa; phylum Chordata; class Actinopteri; order Cypriniformes; family Catostomidae; genus Moxostoma; species Moxostoma hubbsi. Next base: position 20,002,667 of record JAVLUX010000033.1, read on the forward strand.
GTATTAGTGTCTTAATTCCACTTCCTTTTCACAGCTTAAATATCTGAATATAAACAAACAACTCAGCAGGACTGTGACTACTTAAAATCTGTTTTAATTGGCCTTAAATCTCCAGTAGACAACTTTTTACACTCAAACTTTGGAATATCTACAATGACAAACTCTTATTGTGTGTGTGTGTGTGTGTGTGTGTGTGTGTGTGTGTAAGTGCTGGGTTAACTAAATGGATCCACAGTCATTTGAAGTTAACAAAAGGCTGACTCCGGAGGTATCTGAATGTCCTGTGAGAGAGGTGTTCGCCCACCCCCTACGCTGTGTCTCACTCACACACAGGATATGATTTAATCCAGGGGAGATGATTTAAAATAATGTTAACTGTTATCAACGAGAGACTGAGACCACAGTGAGATTAAACACATCTAGAGGGAAGACACTGCTGTGTATAAGGACTCATTACATACATCAGTATACATAATCAAAACTGACCCTATTTACTTTCTCAATGCATTTTCCTGATGTAATTGTGCACGATTAGACATTGCATGTAATTCCAAAGAATAAAATGTGACTTTAGCTCCTTTCACACAGAGAAAAGTTGGTCTGGTAATTAAAAAGCATAATTTTTTTTATCCCCTTTTTCTCCCAATTTGAAATGTCTAATTCCCACAACTTAGTAGGTCCTCATGGTGGCACGATTACTCACCTCAAACCAGGTGGCAGAGGACAAGTCTCAGTTGCCTCAGCTTCTGAGAGTCAATCCGCACATCTGGACAAATCCCCACCTTACCTAGACAATCATCTCGTGAACTCCATTACTATAGTAACCAGCCAGAGGCCAGGACACAGGCACGGCACAAGTAGTTAGACCCACACTGAAAGACTCATTTTCAGTAAATGTTTTTAAAATAGATGTAGTTGTTTTTTCCGGCTTTTAGCCGTAGCTTCTAAATGTTTACAGTTAAATAACTATGACCCTTTTAATCGCAGTTAATTGTGAAATCGGAAATCGCGACATCCCTATTTAAAAGTACTTATGACTAGTGAGTATTGAGTACCGAGTTGCAAAACCTATGCCCCATTATAATAAACACAGTATGCCAACTTTTAAAACACATCACTTATCTATGATTAATACTACATGAATCTGATTCCAAAAAATATAAAGGGAGTCATGATAACAGAAATGAAAAGATGAAAAAGTTATTTTCTATACACAGATCACCATTTTAAATCGTAATGTATTAATCAATTACATTAAAATCTGTTTATTTGTAGAGTCTAAATTTCCCTTAATGACGACAGAGTGTTATTGTTGTATATAAAACATGTTCAAACAATGCAAGGAATGCAAAAAAATGCTAAACAAGCAGGATCACTTTGCACCTCATGTACTGCACAACAGAGGTAGAGCAGGTATTAGAAAAGTTGTTTGGTACAGGGGCTACATCATGCTTATAAAGGAATAATTCACCCAAAAATAAAAATTCTCTCATCATTTACTCGCCCTCATGCCATCCTGGATGTGTATGACTTTTTCTTCTGCAGAACACAAATGAAAATTTTTAAAGCAACATCTGAGCTCTTTTGGTCCATACAATAAAAGTGAAAGGGTGCTAAAATATTGAAGCTCCACAAATCACATAAATCAGAAAAAAGTATTCTTTTGTATATGTGCCTCCAGTGGTTGTCTGTCATGTCTTCAGAAGCGATATTATAGATGTGGTGAGAAACAGATCAATATTTAATTCCTTTTTTACTAATTCTGCTCCCTGCTTAGTCAATCTCCACTTTAAATTTCACTTTCTTCTTGTGTTTTTAGGGATTCATATTCTTCATGCATATCGCCACCTACTGGGCAGAGAGAAGCATTTCTAGAAAAAATGGATTTAAATATGGATCTGTTTCTCACCCACACCTGTCATATCAATTTTGAAGTCATGGATTAAACCAACGGAGTTGTATGTATTACATTTATGCTGCTTTTATGTGCTTTTTGGAGCGTCAACATTTTGGCACCCCTTCACTTACATTGAACCTACAGAGCTGAAATATTCTTCTAAAAATCTTAATTTGTGTTCTGAAGAAAGTCATAGACATCTGGGATGGCATGAGGGTGAGTAAATGATAAGAAAATTTTCATTTTTGTGTGAATTATTTCTTTAAGTAGCATGAGGGACCATATTGTCCTCCTTTTGAGACACAATGTTCAACATTGATTTAATTTTTGTATCTTTTAAGCTCAGAAATAGCATGATTTTCAGAAGTTTGTGAATGGTGGGATGTTCTGCTGAAGTATTGCTCTGAAAATGTTGATACTTTTATATCTTTATAAAGGCCAAGCATAATTATAAATTATTTTATCATCTCTACTTTCCTGGTAATTGATTATACCAATTAACACACTCTCTATATCAGGGGTCAAAATTAATAAAAAAAATGTACAATATTTTCAAAAAATATTATTATTAAAAATGTCACTGTTTTATTTTAATACATTAATACTTTTAAAGCTACTCAAGTTATTCGACCAAAAGTAGTGAGTGGTTTTCTCGTTTCATTGTTAATGTTGTTTGATTAATAGACTTTATATGATATAGCCTACAGTTACTAGACAGTGCTCAATTTGGTTATATGTACACTTCAACATTTTGATGCAAATATGCTTTTTGTCCCACTGTTTAAATTCACTTTAGTGAATTCACCGTGTTTACATTAAATCCTCATCCAGACATTTACATTGTCGGAATTATAAAATGTATTTGATCATTTAGGCAAGTAATCCCATTAGCCGCCTGTCAATCAAACGTCAAGGAAAAAAAGTCAATCTTTTATATTTCATCTAGATCAACCAACCAGTGGTGCTCTTGCTATCGTGATTGATGTAATGAACAGCCCTGTTCTAGATGTAAAACATAGAAAGAAACTACTCAAAAGTTTGATTGAGGACATCTCTTTTTTTATGAAATATGAAATTTACCTAATTTCTTCAAATTAGAGGCAGGATTAATGCTGATATCTGGCTTGAGCAAGTTAAACTCACATGACATGATCATACAATTGGCCTTTTTCACTGCGAAAATCCCTTCCAGGTGCGGCCGGTTATGTTCAGCTGTAAACTATGCTTGAGGTATCCTCCACAGTTGGCGCCAGATCTGCAGCAGCCTTTCAATTTTTTTACGTGTGATTTGATTTGATGGGAGTCACGAGACTCTCCCTAGCCAATCATGTTGATAGATAAAAATAAAATCATGACAGGGAAGTAGCGAACACAGATGGTGGGAAAATTGCGCAGTAAAAGTACAGTTACAGCACATAAAATGTACTCCAATTTAAACTACTTAAAGTACAATTCTTCGGAAAAAGTAGTTAATTAATAGTAGGGAGAGTATTTGTAATTCATTACTTTACACCCCTGCGTATTAGTAATATACATATTGTATGCTAACTGTTGCGCTGCAATTAAGCACTGAGAAGCAAGGCAAATGTCATCTTTCCGATCATGATTTCTACAAGCTATAACATTTAAAATAAAACTATTTTTGAAGAAAAACAGAAATGTATATTTAGGAACCTAATGTCTTTGAAAATAGCAATAAATATATTTTCTATATCGTTATGTTCTTGCCCTTTATAGGGTTAAATGTATGAACAAACAGTTGGCCTGTCATAAGGTTGCAAGCACTGTGGCAAGCTAGTCACCAAAAGATATTGAGTCATTTCAAAACTGGTAAAAGTGTACTGTATCTGGTTGTTTTTCTTATGTAAGGGGGTTTTTAGGCAACCTGCAGTATTTTCACTACAGATTTTCATCTTCGCAAATTCTGTGGAATGATGTTTACGGAGGTTGTAGGGTAGAGTCAGGCACAAACAAACAATTTTCTTAAGTTTGTGTAAATACACTTCAAAGTATTTGTGTTTTTTTCACATTATTTTTACACATGTCTAGTACAAATATGTGGTCTTGTTTTACGAATACAGCATGTATTTTTTTCCCCATTTGCCTGGAAAAAAAGAAAGTGAAATGTTACAACTTGCCCAGCTGGCACATTGTAACATGACCATATTACAGCGTAAACTCTCCCTCTAACAACTGTATCTGACCTAATTAAAATAAATAGAAGATAATATATGTAGAATATACACTAGCAGTAATTTTGACACTTGACAATGAAGAGTCTACATAAAGCCAGAGCTCTCCCCTACTTTAGGAGTTTGGCGTGTTCCCTGCATGAGACTGCACTTTTTTCGTCATTAAAAGTAAAATGGGTTGCAAACAAGGATTCATGTTGATTTTAATGGAATAGTTCAACCAAAAATGAAAATTCTGTCATCATTCATCTTCATGGTGTTCTAAACTAGTATGACTTCATTTCGACTGTGGATCACAAAAAGAGAATTTTTAAATATTGTATTGGTTGCTTTTCCCAATAAGTTAAAAAGAATGGAGACTGTAGCTTTCAAGCTTAAAAAAGGATGGTAAAAGCACTATAAAAGTATCATAAAAGCAGTATATATGACTTTTGAGCAATATATATAAGCTGTTATTGACTGCTAATCTTCCCCACTAGAGAGCTGTGAACACAGTTATGCTACCAAAATCTGACAACGCAAGAAAACCACGTTTATATGAAATTTAAATCATCAGGTTATTCTCTGCTTTTGACGTCAAAACGTAAATCATGTGCACAATACTTCTCATGAAAAGTCATAAAAAATGTACAAGTTGGTTGTTTCGTAGGGTCTCACACAATGTTGTTCGCAAAAACTTGTACGTCTTCATCATGTGCAAATTCCCGGATGTCTAATGTGGAAGCGCGAGTTACGCGCACAAGGTGTTAAGGACATACTTATTAATATTATGTCCATACCCAGGACTCGCAAAAGAGATGCATCTTTGGAGTTTCTTGGAGGTGACTAGAGAAACAGCTGCTTGGGTTGAGTTCTGAGAAAGGCAGGTCATTCCACCAGTGAGGAATAGATGAAATGAAGATTCGGGAAAGTGATTTTGTGCCTCTGTGAGATAGTAAGCTTCTGAAGGGCACATAGAATGAAGTAGGGAGTATAGATGACATGCAGCCTCTCTTGGGCTCGTTGAAGGCCAATTGTGCCACCGCGTTTGGATCAATTGTACAAGTTTGACTGTACATGCAGGAAGTCCTGCCAGAAGTGCATTGCAGTAGTCCAGTCTAGATATAACAAGAGCCTGGACAAGGAGTTGTGCAGCATGCTCAGATAGGGAAGGTCTGATCCTCCTAATGTTACACAGAGAAAATCTGCATGATCAGGCTGTTCTTGCAATGTAGTCTGTGCAATTCAACTGATCGTCAAACACACCAAGATTTCTGGCTGTCCTGGATGGTGTTATTGTTGATGAGTCTAGTTAAATGTTAAAGTTATGATGAAAAGCTGGGCTCGCTGTAACAACGAGAAGCTCCGTCTTTGTTAGGTTGAGTTGGAGGTGGTGTTCTTTCATCCAACATGAAATGTCTGCCAGACAGGCTGAGTTTTGTGCAGCAACCGTAGAATCAACAGGCTGGAATGAGAGGTAGAGTTGTGTGTCATTGGCATAGGAAAAGCCATGTGCCTGAATTACAGATCCCAGTGATATCACATTTATAATTTTACTCCGATAACGCAAACAATTTAAGGAGCTTGCATGACCACAAAACCTTGCCAGTTTATTAAATATAATAGGTGTAAGATTGTTGAACTCAAGATCTGATTCATAACTGTCCAGTTCGAGAATGAATCATGCAGATGGGTTTTAGTCCCAAATCAAGTGATTCAATTTATTTGGGGTTAACTATCCCTTTAATCATAAAAAATACACCAATAAAACCACTCCATGGGACCCAAACAACTAATCCCAATCTCGCAGCAAAAGGGCACACACACACACACACACACACACACACACACACACACACACACACACACACACTCATACAAGCTTTGCCCTCAGAGCCTGAGAAAGGAACCAAGTTATCCTGTTTGCTGAGGGCTAGTGTCCACACATCCTTTTCCACAAAGGCCCATTGAGAGTGCACCCAGGTTAAAGTCTGTTTGAAAACCCTGTTAAACAGCAAAGAAAAAGGCAGCACAACTCTGAATGAGAGCAGAACCAGCAGGCCTCACACTGGCTGCTTTACTGCCAGCCTCCACAAACACACTGGCTGTTGTGCTGACACTTTCTTTTTCTGTCTCCCTCTCTTTTTCTCTTTCCCTCTCCCATCCTGGTGAACAATATGAAGGGAGGCACAGGAGAGGAAGTAGCCAGGCTGGGTTGCAAGCGGGAGGGAGGAGCGGGCCCTTCTCTTTCCCATGTGAAGGACAAGTCTGTTGGAGCGTCAGTCTGGGGCCGTGATTGTGTTCGGCGCCTGGCTGCGTCTCACAGAAGACCCCCATTAATCACTGGAGCAGTCCCTCTCTCTTTCTGTTCCCGTATGCAATGCACTATCTTCGCCCAGGACCCCACACATAGAGGCGGCATGTACAAGCACATTTAGCATGCTCTAAAATGCCAACACACAGAAAACATCTCATTCATGCACACACACTTATTCAGAGTTAAACACTTAAACAAAGCACAAACAAAGAACACCTCATTCAATCACACACACACATACACACTCTTTCACACAGACACTCTCATTGAATCTCACTGTCTCTGAATATACTGCACTCTCTCACACTGAGACACACTCACATTCATTCCCTCAATTATATATTTACAAAATTTGTGTGGGTGTAGAGCACGTAAAAGCATTTCATGAATGCAATAAAAGCAAGAGCACTGTAAATACTGCTATTTGGAACAGATGCAATGCTCTTTTAATCGTCTTGCAATGAGGTGGAGAATCCAACCTGATGAGAGCACTGGAATTGGTGGTGTGTTGTTTACCTAAACTGCTAAACCTGAATTCAGACTTTCAGAGCAAATCGGAGCATTAGCTAAATTACACACATTTACATGATATATCCCAAACACTGTCTTTTAGGTTGTTTTCATTTCATAACAAAACTGGCAGACTATTATGCGTATTCCAGGTATTTTCATACAACTATATAAAGTATTGGGTCTCAATTGGTCGGTCTGGACCCAAAAAAAAATAAAAAAATAATTAACTTTATGGCTAATTTAATTTTAATTACAGTTCTGCTTCTGTCAAAACCTAGCAGCATCAAATATTTATTAATGCATTAATTTATCAAAATATAATTCAGTGACTTTTGACAGTGGAAACAACTGAGATATGTACTTTTTACCTCTAATATTTTAGTTTGTATCTGTATTAACATTCATGTATATGTAGTAATTACACATAGCTGATAAAAAGGCTGTCAGCATGTCTTGGAATGCTATATCCACAACGTGCATTAAGGCAAAGAAATGTGTGATTTAGCAGTTCCTTCCTTCAGGGTAAAAGCACATGCTTATCATGTTCTACTAAAAAGAGAGAAGACAAATGCTTTCAGGTTACAGGAGGAAGTGATGTAATTCAGAAAATGTACTGTGATGAACACTTTGGTAATTGGTGTCATGAAAATAATTATTGGAATGAAAGCATTTAAAAATAATGTTTTCACTCTTATAATGTTAAGTAATGTTTTTTACATTTGAATGGAATTTTGTTGATGCTTACACAGCAGATATCCATTTTAGTGCTTAACGCATTATTTACATGAACTTGAACGGGTTGACACAAAACTGAAATCAAGCCTATCAGATAGCGTGACTGAAGGAAGTAGCATCTGATTGGCTTACTCATTTTGGTAAGCATGCTTACCTTGGTCATTTGTTTTAGCGGGCGTGATTCAATTTGAAAGAACCTACAGTGTTGAATGAAAGGGCAGTAAACAATGGAAACATAAAGTGCTTATACCTGAGAGTGGTGCCATAGTTAATACATGAAAACTGCCTGTGCTGCTCGACTGAGATGAAAGATGACTAATTTGAAAGAAAACAGCAGTTTATATTAACAATTTTGTTTAAATGTTTTACAGTGTCATTTTTCTTTTCACCCTTCTGTTAGGCCTTGCTTATATGGACAGCAACGCCCCTGATTTTGATAAATGGCCACATTTTAAGTTTTTAACAAGTTAATGACATGTCAGTCAATCCGTAAATCCTCATTCACAAACGAAATGACGAGTGATTAATTCATTTTGTTTGTTTGACTCAAACAACCGACTCTACTGGTTCAGTGAAGGGGTGTATTTGTTCAGCAGGTGAAACCAATGATATGCTCCTCTGCAGCCATCACTTGAATGCTACTGGGTTTAAATGACCATCTTTTACCTTTTGAACAAGTAAATGAACGACATGCTTGCTTTGTTTAGTCAGTCAGCAGATTCTCGTTCATGAACAAAATGACAAGTGATTCATTCATTTAGTTAGCGAACAACATTCAGTTTTGTTCAGACTCAAGCGACGACTCATCTGTTTCAGTGAAGGAGCGTATTCATTCAGTGGGTGAAACCAATGATATGCTTCTTCACAACCCACACTCGAATGCTGTTGGCTAAACAAAAACGTAACACAACTGATAATACCAGTATCGTGGCTTCCTCGGGACAACATAATTATCTTTACTCAATTCCAAGTAAATTTCACTGTCACAAGAGCACCAGGAACATAACCTTAACATCTTATCCATCACATCCTCTCACCCTCACCTCTTTGAGCTCTCTAATAATAACATTGAGACCAGTGCCTAGCAGACAGAGAGAGAGAGAGAGAGAGAGAGAGAGAGAGAGAGAGAGAGAGAGAGAGAGAGAGAGAGAGATAGAGAGAGAGAGAGCGCACACTAGGTCAATGGCTTTCTTCAGCACATAAACCCTCCACAATGAGCAATATTTTTGAAGCTGCAAGGTGAGTCTCTGAAGACATGTGTCACATGCACATACAGGTGCCCTTCATCCACATCTCCAGCATCTGATACACGAGTGGATTAATCAAATACAATGTAGGAAGAAATGAAATTGGGTGGCTGACATGAAATACTTTTGGAAAATTGGGTTTCAGTGTTGGGTAATAAAAGTAATACACTACCATTTACAAATAACTGTAATCAGATTACTTTACTGATTTCTTCATGGAACAATTCAAATTACGAATTACTTTTAAATTACTCTCTAAAACACAGTTTTTGTTTATCCGCTCAATAATTTCAAAATTATGTCTATTTCCTCCTTGTTCATTGTTGCATGCAAGTTAATATATACAGATGTACATATTAACAATTAATTTATTTAAATGTACTATTTTACACAAATAATATATTTATGTTTGTGTAATATATTTATGTGAAATATGTTAACCCAAGTAATGCACTTAAAAAAAATTGAAGTCAGTAACTGTAATACATTAAAGTAATTTGGCTAATTTCTTTATAATTACTATGCATGCAATTTTTATGACCTCATATTGGAATATTTGTCCTTTTAAATATTAGCTTGTCACAACACAGGACCATTTAAAGTGAACTAGTGAAGGCAAAATGTTGACTAAAAATAGTGAACATTTTTGAAAGAAATGATGACCAGGACTTAAAAAATAAACATTTCTGTTATAAATTCAATTAAATGTATTCTAAGTCCATATACACATTATTAATATAAGACCCAATTACATTAAACATTCATAGCATTACTGTGATCAATCATTTAATATCATTAAAATATTTGCAGCAACAGAGAACAGCATTAGTAAATGTCAATTAAGAGAGAAATCATGCCGATTTTGCTGATAGTGCCATAATAGATAAATACATTATAGAAAAACAACAACAAAAAGCAGTGGCATAAACAAGGCAGTGAGTCTGATTTCGTGCCAATGCTCATGGGTTTGATAAACATGTTTATCATGGGGGGTATTATGTGAACCCAGATTATGTGAATTGAGATTATAATCCATCAGTAATACTATTCTAGGCATTGGAATCTCATTCTGTATTGGAACGGTATCTTCCCAAAACAGGGTACTGTTATGTTAGAAAAACAACAACAAAACTTTAAAATAGTCTCATTATAATTTGATTACAATTGATTGCATCAGCTTCCCACTACACAATCATGAAAGGTGTGTTATAGACAGATCATCATTTACTGACAGTCAGATCAAAAACCCACTAAACAAGGAAAAATAGACTTTATGATTGCCAGAGACTGAGTAAATGGCATAATAACTTTGCAGCAGCACTGTGGGTTGTGTGTATGCATCCTGGGTGTCTATGTAAGGTCACTAATGAGTGTGAGGAAAATGTATTGCTGTGTCAACTTGATGAAGCACTGCCTCTGGAAGATTCCCATCTATTGGCAGTGATTAATCAACCCATCAGAGGTTGTTAATCATGCAAACAATACAAAGATTACAAACACACACTTGCATCAACAACCGCGGCCGAATAACATCAGTGCTGATATTGGGACATAATCGCACTCTTGCTCGTGTGATTATATATATAGTACACAGTAAGATTACAGAAAGATTAATGTTACTATTATTAATATAATAAAATAAAAAATAATTATTCGTTAAATGTAACCCATTTATTCAATTAACTAATTTCATGAACTAATGTTATTGTATATACAATCTTATTGCAAGGTGTTAACAAGTATTATAAGCTGTATAAGTATAATGTAATGAATCTGTACCATTCATTTTATAACAAGCATTCTTAACAGAACTGATTTAAACAGATTAAAGTATGCTATCAAAAGTGTGTTAATTTTCTAGTAGATTAGTAATCAGTAATGAAAGTGTAATGCGTTAAGAAACAGTCTTGCCTGAATCTAACACCTACAGTAAGAGGTGTAATCCATTAGTTATTATACTAGGATGCCATGAATTAAAAATTTACTCAAACTCTCTGTTGATTTATTCACATGTTTAACTTGTGTGCAAATGTGGAGGTGATTTGCAACATGTCTACAATGATGTAATCTGGATTTGACAATAAAAAAAGCTTTGTGCTTCTAAGTACAATATATGACAAATGTCTCTGAAGTGAGCTGTGACCAAATAACATCTTTCCTTTTCATCTTATTAATGTATCCTCAACAGATGCGGAGCGGATTATCTCGATTAGTCCTTTCTTCTGTCCCTGTTTTTTTTTCTTTTCTTTTTTTTCTGTTTGCTGATTTGCATCTAAATCTGGCCTCTTTAATAAACTAGCCCAGAGGCAGAAGTCTTATAGGGTACCATATTTTATCAATATGTTTACAAGATTCCTCCTATGTGTTTGAGAAGGGCATTCTTATTTTAAAGCAAAACTAAAACTGATACCCTGAGGTTTTGTTTTCCATTAAAAACATCTTAACATAGTAACACTTTTCAACAAGTCAACATTATTTAATATGATCTAACAATGAACTACTGTATACTTTTACAGCATTTACTAATCTAATAGTTTCAACATATAAAAATATTTTTTTTAAATCAAAAGTTGTATTAGTTAACATTAGTTAATGCACTATGAACAAACAACAAACAATTGTATTTTATAACTAACAAAGATGGTCACACTTAATATTAGGTGTCTTAACAACTATGTACTAACATTAAAATTCATACAATACAATGTATTACTGTGTAATAACAAGTTTTTCTGCAAAATTCCTACAAGATTCACATTTGCTGCTACTAAGGTTGAGGTATGGGTAGGTTTAGTAGTAGCGGTAGGGTTGAGGTTAGAGTTAGGCTTTAGGGTAATGGTTGGGTAAGAATTGGGTTTAGGGTTAAAGGTAAGGTTAATTATGTAAATAAATGCATGTACTTTAAATGTAATTTCAATTCACCAAAACGTATGTAAATAATAAGTATATTGTATTAAATGCTTACGTACATAGTAGTTAAAGACACCTAATATAAAGTGGGACCATAAAGATGAATAAATGCTGTAAAAATATATATTGTTCATTGCTATTGTTCTCTGTTCATGATACCTAATGCATTAACTCATGTTAACAAATGGAACCTTATTGTAAAGTGTTACCAAGACTTGTTTTCCAAGAATATTTCTTGAATTGTGTAAATATTTCTCATTTTTTAAAGTATAAATTAACAAAATAAGTATGCTTTGTGCTTAACTAAAAACATATATAATTCAATATATATTCGTTATAAACAAGTCTGAACAAGTCTTTTTTAAGGATGTTTATCCATTTTCACTAGAAAACCAGGCACATATACTGATTAAGAAAATTATTCTTTGCAGTGTGTCCCAATTCTGGCATTGATCCTGTATTTTCATCTCAGTAATTAGACCTATTGATTAACATGATGCTGGCTGAATTCCAAAAGAGACAGGAACCTGCTATTTTCTCTCTACCATAACCAAATGTTTGATCTCAAAGATGACTCATTTTGTATTTGTTTCACACCCCTTACTCTTGTGTTTTTACTGGCACCTCACAGCTGTATGGAGGGGGAGTTTTATTTTTCCGCAGAAACAGTGCTCTACAGGGCCTCTATGACCTCTCTCTCTTTCCTGCCCGCAAGATGATGAGATATAAGAGTCTGATAATAAATTAGAATAACAGGCAGCTTTCCACTGCACATACAAGATGTGCTAATTTAGGCAATGTGGTCAACATAGAGGGTTGGGTGTGTCCCCACCCCTCATAACTGTCACCCCGTGAGCTCTGTACAAGCTACACTCAGGCAGATGGCTGTTTGCTGGGCAACGAGATAATGACGGAGGATTAAGCATTTGACTCCCTCACCACATTCCCCTCCTGCATGTGTTTGTGTTCACTCATAGTGAAAATGTATGGGTTCTGTGCCACAAAGACAGATTGCCAAAAAAAAAAAAAAACCTTGGAGAAATCTGCACTAATCTGTGAGCGACAATTCCCATTCATGTGAGTGATTCTGGATTAATAAAAAGGCTAATACATAGAAACGGAATGGCTCTGAGAGAGGCGGATTCTTGGCATGTTTGCCCTCCACTCTATTAAAAAGAAAGACACAGGGATCATAAAGATGGATCCGTTTTTGTGGGGCTGTGTGGGTGGTTTCTGTCAAGCAGATACAGTTATCTCAAACATATTTAAACCATCAAACAAGCAAAAATGCTGTGGTACTTTATATCAGCACAGCTGTGATTCAGAAATAAGCATAAGACAGCTGTGCAAAGCACGTCATTTCATCTTGCAAAAATGTTGCCATGGTCATGTAATTTTCAAAGAGATCAGACTGCAAAATTTGGCCAATCAGTCAATGTTTCAATGCAAATAGTTCCAAAGTTAGTCAAAGTTGGATCAGACTAGTGTGTCGCAGAGAAATAGAGCATTGATACCAGGCTGTGAACTAGGTGGGCTAAATTGTTGTAAATATTGAAGCATTTACTTTAGACCAGCAAGTGTTGTGTAAGTGGCTGATATATATATATATATATATATATATATATATATATATATATATATATATATATATATAACATCTTGATTTTTACCCTGAAATTGAGTCACTCTGAATTCCAGTTGTGGTGAAACAGAAAACAGTTTCACCACACATCAATATTTCTCAAGGTGCTCAAATATAGTATAGTAGCATTTTGCAATGACTTTTTTTTAAAGCAATTTCTCTAGTTAATTTTCGGGTGCAATCTCTTGATGTAAATTGACTAGAACAGTTAGCAAACTCAATTATTTTAAATACTTTGAGATGTATTTGCGATATGAATGAAAATCTATAATAAAAGTGATAAGTATTGGCTTGATTTAGCACTTGTCATACTTTGATGTACCACCCAATACTAAACATAATTGGAAGCGTGTGAGCAGGATACTGATGCAGACTGATTTCAAAGTGAATTCAGAAACAGTAGGTTGACTTTCATGAGGTCTGTGCTTTCTGTGATAATATGCACGGATTGACAGTCTCAGATGAGGCAACTGAGATTCGTCCTCTGCCACCCGGATTGAGGTGAGTCACCATGCCACCACAAGGACTTGGAGAGCACTTTGAGAATTCAAAATTCCAAATTTGGGGAGAAATTAAAACCTCCCTTTCCACCAACTTGTTGTACTTGACCCAAGTTTTCCATTTCAACCTGAGAAATTCCTGATTTTACCTGTGCATTCACTAGAAACTTTATCCCCTCACTAGGAGCCAAATATGATACTCCACAGACAACATATTGACAATCTCACTATATGAAATTTCAGAAGTTAAATATTAAGATTCATGCAGAAGATTCATCAGTATGGCCAGCCTGTTTGGCTGTATAGTTATTTTTTCAGTACATAGACTCACTAATCCAGAAATAAAGCAGGCCGTCATTAGTCTCGGCACATAACCACATAACTCACTCATTGCCACAATAAATATTTCTAGAATATGATTTGCGATCCAAACTGTCTGCCTAAGTTCTGTTTATTTAGAGTCAGTTTGACTGAGACAGTACAGAGATAAATTAAAATAGCACATGCACAGCCTGTAATTTAAGGACAGTGCTAGTGTGTGATAGGAGCCGACTCTGAAACACAGAATGAATGGTGTAGTCCATTCAGCCCCATCCGTTTTCTCTTGGAAATGGGCTGGATTGAGTTAGATTCCATTTTATCTCAACACATTTGTTTGGTTTCGGTGCTATTTTATCATTAGCATTTTGAGACCTGTGTATTTATCCAGTGCAGGAGAGCTTAAACGAGGACAACAAGATCGGGTGTCCATATCAAGCAGTTCTTTTACCCTGCAAAAGTTACTCATCTTACAACATATGGTATCAGTGACATTTATAGCTGTGCTATAACTCTAGAACAAGTATGTTTGTTGCATGCATGCATATACAATCATGTTTTGTTTGTTTCAGAATGGCTCCCAGTGGAAACCTTTTTTATGATGGATTACGGTAGTGTCACAAGTAGTTTTGGCGTTGAAGACAAATGCTGCCTTTGTTTGCAGTGAACTGCCGTCCTCACCTGCAACCAGACTAGGGTTGGCCAGCTGCCAGGGCAATACTTGGCGCAGTATACTGCAAACCAGGACCCTGTTGTACAGCTTGGTTCCTGGGAGATGAGGCCCCAGAGGAGGAGGATTTGAGGGCCTGATAGGATTAGACTCCCTTTCTTTACACAACATTGATGAGGATAAGGAATCCGCAGAGTGCTCAAGCACTCCAAAGCTTTCCTAATGCACAGCATCACATTCCTTCACTTACAACAGTTTTCTCCTTCTCCCCACAAACATACCCACCTCCGAGCCTCTGTAGAGATGATTTTTCCAGCTGTTGCTCTGGATACATGTGCCTGAGACACTTTGCTGTGATTATTCAACCACAAACCAATAGTAGTGTTTATAACAGTACCTTATGAGGAATTTGCTCACTTTACTCCATATGTCTCACATGCCTTGATCGAAAGATAAATATAAGTGATATTTTCCTTGTACACTAAGCCAAGAGCCAATTCAGGTTGTGCCAATGCAACCAATCCAGAAAACAAAAAGAAATATACTATATGTAAAGGGGTCCTTTAAGGGCAGCTGGGCTCCAGACTGGAACAACTATACATGCACAATACATTATAGGACTGTTGCTGGTGTTCTACTATTTGTAAAAGCATTAATATACATTAACACTGTATTTACAATGTCAATGATTTTTCACCGGAAATCAAGCGTGGGAGGATCAGATAAAACTAATGTCTGTTGAACAAAAAAAGAACATGGTTCTCATTAGATTATAATTATATATATCTTTTTTTAACCATTCTAAATCCAAAGTCCATTTTTGAAGTTTATCAAAAAGTTCCACCCCAATCATGGCCATTGGTTGAGCCAGAAGCTGACATGTTCAACCAAACAGAGCAATATTTCTCTAGTTTACAGAAACAGTATTTACAGTTTTTTTTTAGTAAATCAGTATACAAATGACTTACTAAGTTGTATCTGTACATTAAGCTTGGATAGGAAGTATATTACTCCTATTATGATTTAATCACCCCCCCCCCCCCCCCCACCCACCAATTAAAAGTTCAACTTAATATGGTGCCACTATGCATTGCATATATTGCATATGTGGCTTTTGCACCTCTGAATCTTGGTTAATGTTACTTTCAGCATAAACAAATACATTTTTAAAATTGAAAGTTAATATAATTAATGCATTATTAGCTAACAATTAACATGTAAAGGGATTTAGACGGGAGGAGGCGAGAACCGGCTTGATAATATAAATAATAGTTTAATGATAAACTTAAACAAACGACACAAATACACACATGATGGTCAGCTGACTGTAAACGATCTCTCTCTCTCTCTCTCTCTCTCTCTCTCTCTCTCTCTCTCTCACACACACACACACACACACACACACACACATCGCACCACCCTCCGCAGTCGGCCTTTATCCCTCTCGGAAGCTTAATTAGCCTGATAAGGGACCGGGTGTGTATAATCACGACCCAGCCCAGCCCTCCGCCCTGTCACATAACAATTTTATTTTTATAAACTAACATTAACCAAAATTTATTAATACTGTAAAAAATATAATGTTAATTATTAGTTCATATTACCTAATGCTTTAAATTATGTTAACAAATGGAACCTCATTGTAAAGTGTTACTGATAATTGTTTATTTTACATTTCAGGGCATTTTTCATGGTTATTAGGACTTTGCTAGGTGGTTGATAGGGCATTACAAAATGGTGCTAGATGGTTGTATACTAGTCCATGTCAAAAGAAACCATCCTCATTTCTCTATGATATCCTGATACCTAGATATGTGTGTGGACCTCTTTAATGAAAGTCTATGTGATTTTTTGCAAATTTTTCATCAGTAATATTCTGAAATAAAAATCTTTTAAATCAGCTTTTATTCACTTTAAATGCAGGGTATGTCTATGTAGACATTTACTGTATGTCTATTGTAATAGCACCACCACTGACATATAGGTGTCGCTCTTTTCAGATGAAATGCTATTATAAAAGCGTGTGTTCTGTGGGAAAAACAATATGTCAATGTTCACGTTTAGAATAAGAAAATGTGTGCTGTATGTCTTCTCACAAAACAGAAATGTTAACGTCGAAAAA
This sequence comes from Moxostoma hubbsi, assembly GCA_032164185.1. NCBI lineage: Eukaryota > Metazoa > Chordata > Actinopteri > Cypriniformes > Catostomidae > Moxostoma > Moxostoma hubbsi. Next base: position 20,019,709 of record JAVLUX010000033.1, read on the forward strand.
ATTACACACTTCAGCCTTACCTGTTTTATCTGTATCTGTTGCTTTAAGACAAGGAAAAACCAACAAATGTCAATATGTGGTATACTAAGTAAATCATGTAGGAGGACATCTTAGTATATAGTAGCACTCAGTTTTAATAATGCAAAAATGGAGCAAAGGTCCTTTTCCATCAGCTGTGGCCAAAGGTGAAACTTCTGTCCCCAAAGCACAGCTGAAATAGATGCCATTTTCAAAGCAGTTCTTCAAAGGTTCAAAGAGGCAGGAAAAGGGTTGTAATCAGGTCAGACAGGGGCCATTTGAGGCCCAGTGAACCTCAGCTCAGACTTTACATCAGTGTTGAGGAGCATGGAGCTGTTTAAAACACTTACGTACTGCTATCAGATAAGGTATGTGTCCCTATTTGATCTTTCCGCTGGGCTTTGATCAGTGGCTTTGAATGTGAGTGTGTGGTGTTCATTTGGACATTAGGCAGCAGGGCAGATGGGAAGACTTGCTACGGAAAGTCGAGAACATGACATACAGATTTGCCTTTGGTCTTGTATGATGTGGGGTCTTTAGATTTGAGTAATGGTGTTTTTTTTTTTTTTAATCCTACAGCAAAAGCAAGCACAAATGTGTTACTTGGCACAATATCCAATTATCCATAAATGACTGAGGAGCTGGTATGTAAAACGGATAGTTGATGCATAATATGTCTATGAGCTTTTTTTATTAACATCAAGATTTTTTGGTAAAATATACGAATGAACTTAGGTCTTGCGACAGGTCACATTTCTGTTTAGTTTGACATGAAGAGTTTATAAAATGGCAAGCATGATAATTATTAAAGAATTGGTTTAAATTTAGATTTAAGATGGAGTATAGCATGTGGACGAAATCACTTTTGGTTCAAAATGAATAATACAAGAATGATTTCCAATACTTTAGGCTCAAGGCGATGTAACACCATAAACAGGTAATAAACATGCCTCTAAAATTCCTTATGTCCATTACAAATTCTGATTTTCATGCCACCGCAGCTGTCGGATGCATATTGCTGATCTGTTGCATCCCTTTGAAACAGATTTTGGGAATTGTGAGCAAACTCCACTGAGCTAAATCTTTCCTGATTATGTGTGGCTGTCTGCCTTCTCTGATAAAAAAAAGCTCTCTACTTCACTTGTGCCCAGCCCCCATCATGCCTTACCAAGAGAACACAAAGAAGACTTCTGACATTTCTCTTCCGAGTTGAAAGAGAAATACCTATACTGCCTTAATCCATTTGGGTCTAAGCTGTGTTTAATCCAGAATGAAGCTGGAGCTTTACAAATAAGCAGCAGTTATTGCAGATTTGCAATTTTCTTTTTTCTCCTGAATGAGCCAATCTTTAAACAGAATGAAATCTTTTAGGAGATGTATTTAAAATGTATTTTTCTTAGAAAACGGACCAAAAACATTGACTCATCTTGCACTCACTGGCATTTCCAAATGTTTGTCTAATCAAATGCTCTCTTGAATAAGAATGCCCCCTCCTCCTAATACTACCTATTTCTGTAAAGTAAGTAGCTAATCAAAATACAAAATACTTCATATCAAAATGAAGAACGAACAGGTGTGACATAATTTTGAACAAAACTGGTCCAAAAAGAACTGGTTCGCAATGGCAGATTTAGGCGGAATCTTTGCGGGCATTCTCATCACCCCCCACCCACAAATGGTCAACAATTTTGAGGGCATGTTGAAGCGGGTTTTGCCCAGAGCGCCAAACAACCTAGAACCACTACTGGTGGTTCAGAACAGCCCACCTGGGTGAACATTTAAGAAAACTTCTTACCGGCTGCTAAAAACGTTCTTACTGCCATACTTACCAAGTCATCGGTAGTTGTGACCTGGAGCTCCAACTACTTTGAGGCCGACAACTACTTCCCGTTAATTTCATTCAGTCAGTCAAGTTCAGACAACATGAACACATTGCCATGCAAATATTCACGAGATGATGCAAACTTGCCTGTATCTGTATGATCGTTCGCACATAGACATTTTTTCCAGAACATGTCATGCTTTATTTATTTTTTATTTTTTTATTAGTAGGGCTGTTAGAATTAATTTGTTAATGCTTGCAATTAATTAAAGTTTACTGCATTATTTTTCTTAATTGCAATTAACGCTTTTATTGTTAATACAGCATAAATACTGGTGTGAAAGGTGGAACCTTTGTAACGTGTCCGCCCCGAGTCATTACACTGACGCACACACCACAAACAGACACATATTAGAGCCCTTCTACCAAGAGATCCTACAAGCTTAGCCTAAAATAGCATAATGCAACAGTCCCATAGACATTCTCTGGTCGGTACTGTTGTGACACACTAGTTGACCGTATATTTTCTCCTTCGATAGAGCTGCAGAGGTTGCTTTCTCAGTTAATAAAATAATGTCTGACAGCGCTTTCCTATCAGTGATAACATAATGGAGAATGGACCTCTTAACACTGTTTGATGTACAAAACAAGCCAGATGGGTCTAGTGATAGAAATCAAGTATTTTTCAGCCAATGTAAGGCACATGGTAAGTTAAAAGCAGCGCCCGACACTGGCGTTGCCGCCCTGACCTGAAATATGAACGCAGCTTTACGATTGCTCTAGGAAAGCAGATAGCCACAGATTCAGATAGCAGATTCATATTGTGGAGGATGAGGGTTTAAGAGGTTTAATGCCCATTTCAATGAAAATGCAACCTATGTGGGGACTGGTTCTTTCAATTAGTCAAACTCCCACTTAGGCTTTAGGAAACATTTAAAGTTACTTGACTTGGTGATATTTTAGTGCATTTCTATGGTGATATTTTGGAAGGCTTTGTTTGGAAAATGTTAATAAGCATTATATTGCTATATATTGTTTTGTTTTTTTCTTTCCTGATTTGGAAAAAATACATTTTGACAAGAAAAGTATATATAATGTCAAATTTCTACACTGCAATGAATCGTGATTAAAGAATTATGTGATTAATCACGATTAACATTTTTAATCGACTGACAGCACTATTAATTAGTCTACAAAAGGAATCAAATCTCCTCAAATATTCTCAAGGGCCCATTCACTCATGTGCCATCTGCAGTGAAAGCCATTCAAAAATTTGCCCATTATAAGGTATTACCGTCATGAATTCAGAATGTAAACAAGAAAAATTGCCCATTTTCTACCGTATATATTACTTTAAATCATCATCTGAGTGGTTAAAACAGCTTCTTTTACTGACCTAGTGTGAATTCTACTCATAGAATGAGGCATAAAGTCATTGATAACGCATTTTAATGTCACATTAGTAAATGGTTTACTGAGCGTACTCGTATTTAAATGTACTTTCAAACGTATACCTCCAATAGCAGTGTGGCAGGTGTCTGAATGTTCGAAATGGTATACTGTTGCCTGGCTGTTTCGAACTTAATTTTACACCTGAAAAAAGAATCAAAAACTTTTCTGGAAGCATATTGTGGCCTTAAGTCCCTGTCATACAATCAAAGCAAGTAGCTGAGCCATGGCTATGTGTTTCCAGATTAGCCAGAGATATTAAGCATCTTAAAACAAAGAGTTTCAACAAATCCAGATTTGCAGGAAGAGCCCATTAAAGCATACAGAGCAGAGCTGAACATTGACTGCAGTGCCAGGGGCATCCTGGGGAAAGGGAGGATGAATGAGGGTGGAGACCATTGGCTTCACTCTTAGCGTGTGGGCAGACCAGGGACCAGGACTCAACCAACTTCCTGTGTGTGTGGGCTTGTGGCGCCTTGCTGGAGGCTGGGCTCACAACATTCCTTGTTATTTCACAACTTTTCTCAGACCAACTGATCTCCCTTTTTCTCCTTACCTAAATACAGTATAGAGAAGACTGGGACTAGTTGTCCTACTGTGAATGTTTTTCGAAGTTTGTTTTTAAAAGTCCATAGGTACAAACAATAGTTATGGCTACAAAAAAACCTATGAACAATTCCACCATTATCATCCATTTAACCACCATTTAAGTTCAAATCAACCTTCATTATATAGTTTACCTTTGCCTGAAAGTAAGCTAATCTGATTTTATTTTGTTCACTTGTTTACAGCTATTACATTATTGTGTTGATATTGGAATTTTAGTTTGGAAGAAACAGTACATCTAAACTATTCGGATTTTGGACAGTATTAACTAGGTATTTCAAACCTACACTGAAAACCACTGTTAGAGACAGTTGGACTTTTGACTCAAAACCTTAAAGTTACTGAGATATAGCCATAGTGACAACTTCCCTGTGTGACAAATAGCCCCAGTCTCACATTTACCTACTCCTGCCATTCAGTCTAAATACCTTTACTTTTCTTCTTCCACTCTATCACTGTTCTGTACTTCCTGTCTTTGATCCGAGCCAGCCGGTCAGCTGTATGGTCATTTCCTTACATTCTAAAAACAGTAATAATTGTTTCCTGCACGGCTCCAGAGTAAACCAGATCCACATTATGGAATAAGGTTCATATGGATGTGATGGGAATTTTTTTTATTTTCTTTGTAGTCTTCTTCCAAACAAAATACATCTTTAAAGGGTTAGTTTACCCAAAATTAAAATTCTGTAATTATTTACACTCATGTTGTTTCATAACCGTTTTACTTTCTTCGGAATGAAAAAGAATGGTGACTGAGGCAAACATTCTGCTTAACATCTCCTTTGGTGTTCCACAGAAGACTGTGATCTGTGACTGTGTTTGGAACAAAATTGCAAACACCATTAGAAACACTAGTCATCTGGTGAACATTTAGCATCTGAACATATAGCAGTTTGAATCTTTGTATTGGGTTAACACTTCTTTTCATATGATGTTGTCAAAAGAGTTGATGATCCAGAGTAAAACAATCAGAGAGACAAAGCTGCTTAAAAGTCTTCAAAAAATGGGCCACAATAAACCTTTGTGAACACGAATAATGAAGTAAGTGTTGTGCAAATGAGTTACATCTCCATCATTATAAGAGCACACTTAGAAGAGGTTCAAGCACTCCATCAAATGCTTTTAACCACAGATCTTATCAGGTGTTAAAAGGGGCTAGGGAACAAAAACATCTATTCTCTTGTGTTGCTCTAAAATGCAAACCTAAAACAGTACGGAGTATAGCCAGGGGTTTAAGAGATCATAGAGCTGCCAACTCTATCCACACCTTCTGTCCGGGCAATTTGTTAGTGTTTAATATCTTTGTTAAGAAAGTTGTGATGTGGGTCGACATCACTACTTGGGTTGCACTGAAGTCCCTAAAGGATTGTGGAAACGGTTTTAAAATGTTCCTTACATAATTTTTTTTTTTTTTTACATAATTATAATGTTAATTTTTGAATGATTATTGCTAAACAATTAATCTACATACAGTATATAGTGCTTGCGGCTGAACATAAAAATGAAGAATTGAGAGAGCGAGAGAGAGAGAGAGAAACTTTAAAATCTTCCACATTAAAGGTAAGGTGTATACATTCTGTACCACTACTATCACCAAACAGAATTGCAAAAATAATGCCTGCTTTCAAACAAGTTTCCCAAACACTCCCCCTGTCTTTCATTGGTCAGAAACACAGATAGTCCCACACTAAACATTGGTTGAGCCAATGCTGCTGTGTCGGGCTGGTCGGAAAGCTCAATCAAACAAAGCAATGTTTTGAAAGCCCCACAGAGCCAAAGTTTGGCAAATCAACCTACAAATGCTTACATATAGTTGTCCTTGCATATTAGGCTGGGATAGAATAAAGTATTTTAACACTTTTAGGTATTATGCAATGTGATTCACGTAAACATGAATTATGTTCCTTCCCATACAAGGGACCTTTTAAAGCTGATGATAGTAGTTTCCATTTAGCTTTCTCTAACCTTATAACTGGGTGATTACCTAGTTGCCATCCCAAACTGTAGAGGCTCTGCAGGAGTCTGCACTAACAGGACATGTGTAATGGAGGCTGGGTCCCTCCCTGTGGAGGTGTGGAGTAAATGGGGAGGCTTTGGTGGAGTCTGTCTGTTTTGTTGTTATTAACTGGAAGGAGGAAGCTCTAAATCAACCCAGTTCTGAGGCTCTTTGTAGAGGAACTGGGGTAGCCAGTAAGAGGAAGTGAATCTATCATGATCAGTTAGATCCAATGTTTGAATGTTTCCCAGTGGCTAAATGTGGGTTTAATCTATTTTTTGCCTCTTGGTTGACCACTAGTAAACTTAATAATATTCTATTTGAACAGAATAGCATAGAAATTCATTTTTTTCTTGTAGCACTTTACAATAAGCTTCCATTTGTAAACAATAGTTAATGCACTATGAACTAATATGAACTAACAATGTATTTGTTATTAAATAACATTAACAAATATTAAAAAATTAATTGTTTGTTCATGATACCCAATGCTTTAACTTATGTTAACTAATGGAACCTTATTGTAAAGTGTTACCTTGTTTCTTCATTAAAATCATTAAACGGAATGATGGGTTCAATACAAGTAAGCTTAATTGACATCATTAGTGGCATAATGTTGATTATCAAAAAATTGATTAGCAGAAAAACTAAAATCATGGTTACAGTAAGGCACTAACAGTGGAAGTGCCATTGCATAAATGTTGGTGCCATTTCATAAATGTTCAAATTAAAATACATATTGCTTCAAAAGTACGTCACAGACATTGTGTAAACATGATTTTAGTGTGATTGAGTTTAACATATTGAACCCAGAACATTCCTTTAGTCTTTTCTTGTTATATGGATTTAAATTAAGGTTTTGTGTAATTGTATTAAAGTGTTGAGGCGGGCTGCCCATTGGTCTTGCGGCCAGCCCCAGATTTCCGCCGTTCTCTGGAACAAATCTATAAAGGCTTCTGCATCCCCCATCTTCTGTAACGTGGGCGGCGGCAGCGTGGCACGGGCGTCCGGGGTCGCGGCTATGGCTGGTGTGGCCTCCTGGCTGAGCAGGCTCCGGATGACGTGGCGATCCTCTGCTTGAGCCCGCATGATCTCGAAGAACCGCCAATCTTGGTTCTGCCTGAGCTCAAGCAGGGACTGTTGGTGGCTCTGATGGAGGTTAGCGAGGGACTGGAGGACTTCGGCCAGCTGGGAGGACTCTACGGGGTGATCCTTCTCCATCGTTGGAATTAATTCCCGGGTTTCGGCACCAATGTAAAGAAGTTCAAGGTCACGGGCAAGGAAGAGGCGAGAAACCGGCTTGACATATAAATAATAGGTTTAATGGAAAACTCAAAAGACAAACACATAAGAGGACGGACATGTCCGTAATTGAGCTCTCTCTCTCGATCGCCGTCTGCGAGTGGCCTTTATCCCTCTTGACGGCTTAATTAGCCTAACACGGGACCGGGTGTGCGTAATCACGCGCCGGTCCCGCCCTCCACCGTGCCACAAGTGTGTAATTTTGTCCACTAGTAAACCGCAAAAATAGTCCCGCCCCAATATCATACCATTGGCCAATGTTGTTGTAGTTGCTGTGCTGGGCTGGTTGGGATGCTCAACCAAACAGAGCAATGTTTTCATAGCGCCACAGAGGCAAAGTGTTAGCACTCTTTAGAAAATAAATCTATGAATTGTGTGAATGGCGTAATGCTAATTAACTAAATTGCTGTGTGCCTGTTTGGCCTAATGGTTTAAATGACTAGTGACCAAACTAATAATGTGGACCTGAACCAGGAAAGCCCAGAGCTTATATAACTAGTTACTTAGCCTAGCTATGTGTGGTTTTATTTAAACTAATAAGCTAAGACAGTGATGTGTGCTGGCCAGAATTGGCTATGCTTACATTGTTGGCCAAAGCAGACTTTACCATACAAGCTGACTGAAGAAATGCTCCAGCAACCACCTGAGCGAATAGCATTTTCAGTGAAAAAAACTCAGTTAAAACTGCAGTTAAACATGCTTCTCTTCTAAACTTAGCCATTTAAATGTTTCACAAATAGACTACGCAAGATGATTGGCTACCCGATTACATGTCAGAGGACCAATCAGTTAAGAGACGTTTGGCTTAACATGTAACATGTGAGGGAATTGATTGGCCAACAGATACAAGCTATCAGCTTGCACCACATAGAGCTTCATGGCTAAACTTCATTTGGGTTATTTGTATAATACTTTTCTTTAAAGAATTTTAACAAAAATATTTACACACTTCACTCATAAGTGAATAAGGTTTTGGACTTAGCCTTGACAAAAGAACATATTTTCTTGACTATTGCTTGGATTCTTGATGTCATGCCTGATTAAGATATCAGCGTGCTCTGGTTTCTGAAATCATTCAAGCATTTTATATTAGTTATCTTTAGCTCTGACACTAATAAAAGTACATCAGGGGCTGGATGAATGTCTTAATTCAAAACTCATGTTTAAAACTCAGCAGTGAAGATCCATCAAATCTGATTCAAAACACAGACTCTTCCCTACATTGGTCAGTTTTGGACCTGTGATAAGGGTGGGGGGGGGGGGGGTAGGTTGTTAATAAGTACTTCAAATGAACTAACAAGCATATAAATGAGCAGCTATCTGTCTGTCCCCGAGCAACTTAAGTGCTGCTTTAAAACAGACAGTGCCTGAGGAGTTATTTAATTCAACTCCCTGAGTTCCCCAAGAGTGAGGTTTTTTTTTTTTTTTTGCTTCACCAGTCTTCTTTTAGAGGGAAAAATCAGTTCATCAGTTGACTTGGCAGAGTGAAACAAAAAGAGACCTGACATCACAGACTTTCATATGTAGTCCAAAAGTCTCAGACAATAGTGAAAATTATTGTCTAATTTAATTGAATTACAATATGACAATATGAAAATATTACAATCTAATATTACAACTATAATTTGATAAAAAAAAAGGATAATGCAAAAATTTACATGCATTTTAGAATTATAGATTTATTATTATTATTATTATTATTATTATTATTATTATTATTTTAAAACACGACCTCAAGTTGGTATGGACTCCACAAGTCGCAAAATCTGATGATCCATGTTATCCAGCATGATTTGACAATGTTCCAAAAAGCATCTTGCATGCTTCAATGGAAGCAAGGAAACCTGACCTTTCATTCAGAGTGCTTAATATCACAAATTTGCTTACAATTTATTAGTGACCTAGAAATAATAATAATAATAATAAACTATTTTTCATTTTATGTCAAGACTTTTCTTCATTTTCAATTTGTCTAATGCTTTAAACATTGTTTATATCCAGATTTAAATAAACATTTTAAATTAATCCCAGATTTTCAATGTGCTCTCAGCCTTTTGGACACCATTGTAAGTCATGTACCATTAACCCATCCTAAAAAAGATACAATAGTGTTCCATGAGCTTTTTCCACACTCTCTTCTCAACAATTCAGAGCATACCAGACTGCCACACTGCACCTGCGTTGAAAATGAGAGCAAACAAAACTGTAACTCAAATAAGTGCACTCAAATATTTCATTTTCCAGATGGTCAAGGCCATTTAATGTGGTATGTTTGGCTTGCTGTTTTACTGAAAATACAGAACATGTGCCTCATTTCTCAGCTCCCCAAATAGCCAACGGGAAAGAGAGAGAGAGACAAAGCTGGTTCATTTAGTGAGATGGGGACAGACTGCATATTGATTTTGGGGCTACTTTGCCAATGTTCCCTTAATATGTAGGTCAGTGAAGCTTCAGACTCACTGAAGAGCATGTTAAATTCTGTTATTTGGGTCGCACACCTCAAATACCAGTGCTCTGGTCCTGATAAACGGCTCAAAGATGCTGTGTAAGAAGGAATCCATTTGAGTCATTTATCAATCTCTAAGAAATAATGTTTATTTTATGAAGGGTCTCAGATTGAATTACAGAGCAACAGGCAGATACAACTGGATCAAACATCTAAGACAGAGAGAGAGAGAGAGAGAGGCATGGGATAAATAGCTCTGTGTTGTCTATGCAAATGAGAAGACCACCCATGTCCAATCATTCCTGTCATTCAAACCTTTTTTACATGGCACTGCATCATCAAGTAAAGAAGAGAGCACAGCTCCTGAAACAATAGTATTACAACAAGCAAGTGCTTTAAAATCTGTGCAAAGAGATGTAGCAACTGAGTTTGGCAGCAGTGCGCCATTGGTCTTGGTGCAACCAATGGCGAGACTGCGCTGCAAACCTCCAATCAGAAATAGATAGTTTTGAACAAAGGAATGTGGCACTGCATTTGATTATACAGGAGCTGGGAGACTTCAAGAAAAAGATTCTCCCAGGGTACATGTTGAGAACTATTCAATATGCACATTTACAGTAGCAGGAAATCAAGGCAGCGATGGTGCTGTCTTTGTTTTAATATCAAAGCTTTAATGGATTAATCATGTGCTTTATCACGGCAAAGGATGTCCCATTGGGATAAACACGCTACCCATTCAATTAATACTCAACACACTCTCAACATGTGGTCAGTATTAAGCCCCAATCTTAAAGCCCTTTACTCCATATGGGGGATGGAGGATGACAAGCTCAGGGATTCAACACTACATAAACACGCACACATTTTCAGAGAGATTAATTAAATGAATTTTGGAGATATAATAACTGGCAAGAAGCAGACACATACTTAAGCCAGCAGAGGAGAGAGAGAGAGAGAACTGTGACTGAAACTGTCAATCATCTTAGATGGGAGGAAAAAACAGTCTTCATTCTCAAACTGGTGATTAGCATGACTTATTTAGGACATTGCAAAGAGTGGGAATGCTCTCTAATTGAGCATCTTGCTTTGCATGTTATTTAGATTTATTTGTAGAGATGATGTAATACATTCTCACTGTATAGGCTTTGGCTCTTTTATTTGTGAAGGCAGGGTGTTAATATTGTTGCTAAATTTAATTTTTTGGCACTTTTTACTGATATTCTATTTTAACCAATACCTAAAAAGCTATTTAGAAAATGCTTTGAGCTACTCTTCTTGGTAATGCAGCCTTTTAAAAATCTTGCCAATATTTGAAGCTGCTGTGTGTAAACCTGTGTTGGGAATTAACTAACTGAAAGTAGTGATGCTACTATATTAACTAAATGTTTTAGTAGCGTAACAGTAGCTCAGCTATTCACATACAGTGTAGCATTATGTATAGCTTCACATCAGTGTAGCATTTCCAGTAACAAGCTACATTTTCCAACGAGTAGCATTGTAGCATCACAAAACGCTACGTTTGTCACATTGTATCGCAAATGAAGCATAGGGAGTAATCAAACATGTTCACCTAAACTGTCCTCTCTGATATGAGCTGCTGAGAAATCAAAATCATTAAATGAATCAGAAATTTTAGACATGTCATGTAAATAAACTTCTTGAAATAAATGTACTTTTGGAATTGCATTGGGAACTCCAATTCATTTTAGTGAGTTGGTTCATTAGGATGGTTCATATAAATTAAGCAGTTTACATAATTATTCACTAATTAAATCGTGGCCCTGCGCAGCCTTAACAAGATTTTACCTGCGAGTTTGAGGATGGGATTATCTGTTTGTCTGAACATTGGAGATTGGGGGAATGTTTAAAATTCCTGCAAGATAAAATCAAGCCTGCCCTATATTTTAGTCCCATTCACCATACTATTTTACATGTTCATGAGATTATCTAATCAGCCAATACTCTGTCAGCAGTGCAATGCATAAAATCATGCAGATACGGGTCAGAAGCTTCAGTTAATGTTCACATCAACCATCAGATTGGGGAAAAATGTGATCTCAGCCATAGCATGATTGTTGGTGCCAGATGGGCTGGTTTGAATATTGCTGTAACTGTTGATCTCCTGAGATTTTCACACACAATAGTCTCTACGGTTTACTCAGAATGATGCCAAAAACAAAAAACATTCAGTGAGCAGCATTTCCGCAGAAAGAAATGTCTTGTTTATAAGAGAGGTCAACGGAGAATGGCCAGACTGGTTCAAGCTGACAGAAAATCTATGGTAACTCAGATAACCACTCTGTACAGTAGTAGTGAGAATAGCATCTCAGGATACACAACACATCAAATTTTGAGGCGACTGGGCTTCAACCGCAGAAGACCATGTTGGGCACTTTATTAAGACCACAGTGTTCCTAATAAAGTGCTCAGTGAGTGTACATCACATTACGCAAGCTAAATGGTGTGGCAAACAGGAACTAAAAATGGTTTTAACAAAATTTTAAGCAGAACGTTACCGAAAACCAGAACAAAGTGATTTTCAATTGTTATTCAAACATTATTTTAAAATGCTGGTAACCAGTTATAAACTGGTTAATTTTGTTTCCAATAATTTTTTCATGAAACCAAAAACCAAAGGGTTTATCCATACCACATCATGTTGCCTGAAAAAATTAAACACATACTTTGATCCTGAAGGAAACGGCTGCATCACACATTTCTTTTCCTAATTGCCACTTGTGGATAGCACATTCTCTGAATGAAGACATTTTTAGCAACAATGTATAATTATTACATATAAATGCAAGGTTAATCCAGATACAAGGAAACATTACTAGAGGCAAAAAGTACTTTTCTCATTTCAGTAGTTTCCACGTCTTCACAGAATTATTGTTAAATATGATGCATTAATACATGCTGCTGTTTTTTGATTCAGAAGCAGATCTGTAAATAAAATTATACTTAACTGTTAATTAACTGTTGTTATTTCTATGCCGATCAATCCACCACACAGGGAAAACAATTAATTGCTTATTTTTGCTTATTTTGGTGAGGCAAGTGGCTTGTTTTGGGCTTGTTTTTCCAGACCATGTTGCTTGTTTCTCTTGCAAGATTTGGCAACACAGCAACCCATTAGCGCAGAGTACAATAATTTTAAAAATAAAGTTATTAACCGTTCATTTATTTTGCTCTAACCGGTAACCTTTTGGAAAGGAGACTGCGGAACTTCTGAACAGGAATGAAGAAAAAATACAGTTTTTGCTCAGAACAAACTGAAATTGGGATTTTTGAGGAGGGAGAACCCTAACACCCCCATCTGCCACCACACCTTTTTCCCCACTTGGGCAACTGGTTGCATATTAATTGGTGATCTGCTACACTCCTGCTCCAACTGTTAACCTGTTTTGTTACATATTCATGTTTCATGGTTCTGTTATTTGTATGTTTTGTATGTGCATTATGTGGATGTACACTGATTCAGTATTTGCTATGCACACCCCACCTCACATCATCACAGTTGTTGTGAATTCAATTGTTTCAAACACTAAAAAACTAGGAAACTGAGATAAATGGCATGCATATGGTCCAGATAGCTTGTAGGTGTGGCTCTGCTGTGCTCTCTTAATAAAGTGTCTCACAATGAGTGATGCTGGTACACACCTCCGTAACCCAAAAGCCAGCCACATCTGTCAGCAGAACCTGTTGGGGCTCCCTAATTACCACACTAATTACCTGTGAAGGTGTATGATTACAATCACCTCCTGGACAAATACAACAGGCCAGGCTGGTGTTGTCATTTCTATCATAAGACAGTGTGTAAAATGTATTTATTCATTATGATGCCAAACTCTATTATACTGGATTAAGCATTATCTGCTGAGTCTATAAATGCATTTCCATGTTAGCTCATTGTTTAAGTAATGTTATGCTTTGTTTGAGCTTACCATCATTATCTAAGGACTGTGAATACACTTGCAAAGAGCAAGTAGGATGATTGTTTAGCAGCTTGCTTTCCAATGCAATTAAAAGTTTACTTTTCAATTTATATGTATTATATTTCAATGCATTTTGTTCAACAGATGTCATCCTTTATTTTTCCGCATTAGCACTCATGGAATTTGACAGCCATTGGGGTACACCAAGATGGGTGCTTGAACACTTTCAGTGGCTTCACCTCCTGCTGGCAGATTACAGTTGCATCAGCGATTAGTGCAATGGTAGTGAATGATGACTGAGACTAACATACTTCCTAACATCTCCTTTTGTGTTCCATGGAAGAAAGACATATGTGATTGGAACAACATGAGGGAAAATTATGCTAACTTTTTTTATTTTTGGATGAGTTATCCTTAAATATACAAGTATCATATTTATGGTTTGTATCCATTCGCTAAACAAGCTGTGCATGCAAAATTTGGTCACACTATAGCACTACTTGTTGTTAATACTTAAAAGTTGGAAAAGATACAGTACTTTGAAAGTGGCTGAACTACTCTCAGTGTGTTATGCTACTGAAAAATGCAGTTAAGTGAGTAGCATCACTACTTTTAGTTAGCTACTCCCCAACACTCCAACACAAGAAAGACTGCCCTGTACACACTCCTATTCCATGTTTTCTCAACATTACATCTAACCAAAAGTATGCCACAAATGCACAGAGACTTCACAGTCTTCCTCCAAAAGTCCCTTAATACACCCAACAGGGATCATTTTACCATGAGAACCAGGGAGAACTCAGTCTCTTAGATTTCCTTCCCATTAGCATCTACACACTTTTTTTTAAAGGTAATTTCCTTTTTTATTTATATATCCCAGCATAATTTTCAGTGACAACTATAATGTAAGTATGCCGTTTGTGGGTTGACTCTGCTGAAAAGTGTAAACACTGTGCTGTGTTTCTATCAAAACATTGCTTTTTTTTTAGTAGTGTCCCGACCAGGCCAACATAGCAACATTGGCTGAGCAATCTCTTCAAGATTGTGCCCTTAAAACCTGATGACATTTTTCTTTATAATTTTCCATTAAATCAATTTGTTTATTACTAGATCTTTTCAGTGCTGTGGACGGATGGATGGGTTAGTTGGTGGGTGGGGTGGATGAGGTGGAATGGTTTGTATTTTTTCCTGTTGAAGATGATTTTCACATGTGTAAAATTCACTGTGAGGAGTGTACATGTAATATGGAAAATGTGAGCCCGACCTTACAGACTGAAGAGTGTTGGAAGTCAGCAGGATGAGAGGGTGGGGTTGCCTGAGGATTGCTCACATGGTTTTACTGTTGCTGAGTGGAAACTTCAAACAACTCACTGGCAGAAGACGGGAAGAAATAAATGCAGTATTTTTCTTTCCCTCATGACAGGCAACTTGGCTGTGGACCAAATAGTTGTAGAAAAAGAGTGAAATACAGTTTAAGTGAATCCCTCTTCCGCTCCCTCTCTGGGATGTCACAACTCTGACACTAGGCCCACTATAAGAATAAAGAAACTCCTTCAATAACAGCAGTGGCCCCAAACGCCACTCAAAGGGGACGATCACTGTCATACAGTTTATGAAAGTTTCAAGAAAGGACAAAACCATCACCTTCTGCAAAGTCCATTCCCCACTGTTTTATGTAAAAAAAAGAAGAGGTCCTAAAAATTCCTGGCAGATTTTTCAGGCTGTCTGTAACTGAATCTGAACTCTAAGAAGTGGGGGAGGTTTGTTGCTTCCTGCCAAGAGTTTCAGTCCAAAGAACATTCAGTGAAATGACTAATTCGCTCTATTATTTAATCGTTTTGTGAGGATTTATTCTACTTTTTATGTCAGCACGTGCAGTAAAGAAAATCCAGAACTAAATACAGAACTGAGCACTAAAGAAGGCCTAAAGAAGTAAAGGCCCAAAAGGCCTAAAGAGAAAAATGTATTGAGTGCAAGGGACGTAGGCAGACACGTCATGCCCATTCAAACTGGCACAAGCCCCCTCTGACATTTGAATCAACTGTATTTTGAATGCAACTCCAGCAAGGTGACCACTGACTGCAACTATATACAGTATATACAATATACATTGTGTGTGTGTGTGTGTGTGTGTGTATATATATATATATATATATATATATATATATATATATATATATATATATATATATATATATATATAAATGTCCCTGACTTAGGTCATTCCACAAACTTCTCACAATATGTTTCTGGAATTTTTGCCTATTCCTCCAGACAGGTGAGTCAGGTTTGTAAGCCTCCATGCTCACACTTGTTTTCTCAGTTCTGCCCACAAATGTTCTATCGGATTGAGGTCAGGGCTTTGTGATGGCCACTCCAATATCTTGACATTGTTGTCCTTCAGCCATTTTGTCATAACTTTGGAGGTATGCTTGGGGTCATTGTCCATTTGGAAGACCCATTTGCAACCAAGCTTTAACTTCCTGGCAGATGACTTGAGATGTTGCTTCAATATATATCCACATACATTTCCTTCCTCATGATGCCATCTATTTTGTGAAGTGCACCAGTCCCTCCTGCAGCAAAGCACCCCAACAACATGAAGCTACCACCCCCATGCTTCATGGTTGGGATGATGTTCTTCAGCTTGCAAGCCTCACCTTTTTTCCTCCAAACATAACAATGGTCATTATGGCCAAACAGTTTGAATTTGTTTCATCAGAACAGAAAACATTTCTCCATAAATTAAGATCTTTGTACCCATGTGCACTTGCAAACTGTAGTCTGGCTTTTTATGGTGGTTTTGGAGCACTGGCTTCTTCCTTGCTGAGCAGCCTTTCAGGTTATGTCAATACAGGACTTGTTTTACTGTGGATCTAGAAACTTGTCTACCTGTTTCCTCCAACATCTTCACAGGGTCTTTTTCTGTTGTTCTGGGATTGATTTGTACTTTTCACACCAAACTATGTTCATATCTAGGTGGCAGAATGCATCTCCTTCCTGAGCGTTATGAAGGCTGCGTGGTCCCATGGTGTTTATACTTACGTACTATTGTTTGTTCTGGTGGTACCTTCAAGCATTTGGAAATTGCTCCCAAGGATGTCAAGCAAAGAGGCACTGATTTAATTTAATTTAATTTAATTTAATTGCCCAATTGTCACACATTATACATACATTTCTGCATATATACAGTGAAATTATTTATTTTTCACATATCCCAGCTATGCTGGGGTCAGAGTGCAGGGTCAGCCATGATTCGGCGCCCCTGGAGCAGATAGGATCAAGGGCCTTGCTCAAGGGCCACACAGTGGTGTCTTGGCAGTGCTGGGGCTTGAACCCCCAACCTTCTGGTCAGTAATCCAGAGCCTTAACCATTTTGTAGATAGGCCTTAAAATACATTTATAGGTACACCTCCAATTTAGTACACTTCCTATCAGAAGCTAATTGGCTAATTTTCTAAAGTTTGACATAATTTTCTGGAATTTTACAAGCTGCTTAAAGGAAAAGTTAACTTAGTGTATAAACTTCTAACCCACTGGAATTGTGATGTAGTCAATTAAAAGTGAAACAATCTGTCTGTAAACAATTGTTGGAAAAATTACTTGTGTCAAGCACAAAGTATATGTCCTAAACGAATTTACAAACTATTTGCTAATATTAAATCTGTGGAGTGGTTAAAAAACACATTCCCGAACAATTTGTGCAGTGTGGCAGAGCACATTATCCTGCAGAAAGAGGCCACTGCATCAGGGAATACCATTGCCATGAAGGGGTGAACATGGTCTGTAATGATATTTAGGTAGGTGGCACATGTCAAATTGATGTCCACATGAATGGCCAGAACCAGGGTTTCCCAGCAGAACATTTCGCAGAGCATCACACTCCCTCCACCGGCTTTTCATCTTCCCACAGTGCACCATGTTACCATCACTTCTCCAGGTAAATGGCACACAATTACATCCATACTATGATCTACGGATCAGGAGACCTTCTTCCACTGCTCCAAGGTCCACTCGTGTGCCCATTGTGGCTGCTTTCGCTGGTGGACAGAGCTCATCATGGGCACTCTAACTGGTCTGCAGCTACATAGCCCCATACGCAGCAGGGTGCGATGCACTGTGTTGTGCATTATGTTGTGACACATTCCAACTGTAACCATCATTACAATTTTCTGTGACCATAGTAGACCTTCTGTCAGTTCGGACATAAGGAAATAGCCTTTGTTGCACCCGTGCATCAATGTGTCTTGAGCGCCAAACACCCTTTTGCCGGTTTGTGGTTTGTCCCTCCTCGGACCACTGTTGGTAGGCACTCACCACTACTTACCAGGAGCACTCTACAAGCCTTGCCTTTTCAGAGATGCTCTGACCCAATCATCTGTCCATAACAATTTGGCACTTGTCAGAGACGCTCAGGTCTTTACTCCTACCTATTTCTCCTTCATTCAACACACTGACTACAAGAACTGATTGTTCACTTACCATACACTATATATATATATATATATATATATATATATATATATATATATTACTGTAAAAAGCCCACATTTAAAACAGGTAAAAATATGATGATACACAGTTAAGTCACTGTAGAAAAATGGTTGCATAACACCAATGAAAGTAATGCTCCATATCAAAAACTTTCTGTCTGCACTCTACCTTCAGATAAGTATAAAGTGATCTCAATAAAGCTATAGATAATTATTATGGAATTCAGATATGAGAAGCACATGCAAATAAGAGCTCACCTGGGCATAGCAAAATGCTGCATTCAAATATCAGGAACCTGACTGATGAGCGAGAATTAACATTGCTATAAAGACACAGGCACAGTTTAAATTCACACATTCTATCTCTACAATGTGGCTTTAAGCTAATGTATGCAAAACCCATCTTTCACAGGAGATCTTGCAACCTTAACCGCTGTCTGACTCCTTTGAAGCTGCTCTATTCATATGATCAAAGAACACATAGCAGCACCAGTTCGAATCATTGTAGATGAGGGAACAGGCACCTGCTTTAAGGCTATCAGTGGAAATTAGTGCCATCTAACCCACACAACATGTCCCTGACTCTTCTATTATTTACATGTTCTTGTCTTAATATAAGCCTTTCTCTGCCAAATAGTTTAAACTTCCAGGAAATGTACTAGATCAACCCTTTTTTGTAGGAATTATATTTACAGCTGAAGTGTGTAATTTATACACCACAAGCATCATGGCTGTTGTTGAGGTGGAGGTGTCCCACAAAACATGTCTGTACACGGATGAGAGTATGGGGGCTGGGGCCCACCCATATCATTATAAAGTAGGGCTGTAAGATTAATCGAGAAGTAATCGAAACCGAAAATCAGAACCTCTAACCAACATCATTTTCCCATGTCGGTTATTTAATTTTTTTAATCCCGTTACTACTTTCCCCTTGAAAACATACTACCACGTGTGTAGTCACGTGACTCCGCCCAGTCCACTCAGCGACATGGAAGCGAACTCAAACATTGAGTCAACTGAGCAACAGGAGCAGCTTTTACCAAAGAAAAACACAGTGTCTGTTGCTTGGACACATTTTGGCTTCTGTAAAGAAGACACTGAACAAAATGAAGTCAAATGTAAACACTGCAAAAAAAAAAACGTTTCAACGACCAAAGGTAATACCACCAATCTGTTTCAACACTTGGAGCACAATCACATTACCTAATATGAACAGTGCATGGCACAAAAAATGAGAGAGACTGACAAGTGAAATGCAACAAGTGCCCCCACAAACAGGAGTCGATAACACAAGCATTTACAAATGTTACACAATATAAAAAGGATTCAAGAAGAAATAACTGACACCATTTGTTACTACATCGCAAAGGATATGGCTCCCATAGTTACTGTGGAGCGCAGTGGGTTTAAAAACCTTGTTAAAACTCTCGACAGAAGATACACTGTGCCATCGCGACCATATTTTTCCCAAACTGTGCTGCCTCAGATCCTGCCAGAAATCTGAAAAGGTAAACATGGTAGTGTTTCTTAGTAAGAACCTAGAGTAAATACTTGTGCATATAGAGTGACAGAACAGGGTCACTGAGAGGAAGAACACATGCAACTGCAATCATGAGTCAGATACACATCTATAACACTATGAGCTCACAGGATACACAGCCTGCTGATCCATTAGAGGTGCCCTGTCCAAGTCTCGCTCTTGCTCTTAATCAGCAGTGTACTATTTAAATTTTTGCACATGGCATTATTTAAAATATTTGTTTACAGGCGATGCAAGTTATTATTTAAAATAATATTTAGTTACAAGAGATGTCAGTTATTTTCTACTTTTTTAGGAAACTTACTTTTTTCACAAGACTTTTTAATTTAAAGCTTTGAATTCAATTGTTCAAAATATTCAATAAATAACCATAGTTTGTGTTTCCTTCAGTTATTTTAAAATCACAGATATAAGAAATGCACACTTTCATTAGGAAAAAATATCCCACCTTTAATAGTTGAGCATATTTACAGAACAAACCTTGTCAGCGAACTATGAGGGCAAAAAATAATAAATAATCATTCATTAATCGTAATTGAGATAAAATGTTAAATTAAACGTGATTTTGATTTTAGGTCATATCGTCCAGCCCTATTTTAAAGTGACAGCTCTGACTATCAACAAATAGAATTGCATAAAATTATTGTTTTCAAAAAGTTTCTTGCCCGTCTGCAAACTGGATAGCCCCACCAGCTTGGTTGTATTAATGTAGCCGTGTCTGTCTAGTCAGGATGCTCAAAATAATAGAGAAATGTTTTGATAGTGCCAAAGAGTCAGTGTTTACACTTTTCGAGGGAAATCATGGGCGGCACTAGGGGTGGGCTCCTGGGGCTTAAGCCCCAAATTAATTTAATAAAGCTAAAATGTTTTTATCATCTTGTAGGGGTGAAAGAAGTGCATTAATTCTGTATTAAAACAATGAAACAATAACAAAAAGATCTGTTTTAAAAATGGAATGAGTTTGTGATTAACAGTGACAGTGTATTGTCTCAGTCAGTTCATATTGTACAGAAATATCTTTATATCAGTTTTAAAACTCTAGGTATACAGAAGCAAAGGTCACCACTTCAAGATTACACAATCTCATGCTATTGTGGGCTTACATAACAATTATCAGGAAAACAGAGGTATGTTTCCACATGGTCTCTCTGTTATATAATATCATCTAATTACACTAAAGCTGCCCCTGAGAATTTATCCAATCATGTATCAGAATCTAATTTGACAAATCACTCAAATGCATGTTATCAAATTAAACGTAAAAGAAAAGCCCTACATAGTGACTTCTGGGAGCTGGTTACCAGTGTTTCTGTGAAGTGTATCTCAGACCTGTGTGTGATAAGACATGTGTCACTCTCACGGTCTCAAACTAAAGGTCCCTGCAGCTCAAGTGTTGACAGGGAGGGTGTGTGTCTGTGTCAGTCGTCCGGGGACTGGGTTGTCCACACCATTACCCTTTTCCCGTTTGACAGAACTTTGACATTCCGGAGAGGCGTCACACATAGGCTTCCCTTTCATGCTGCTGTGTGAGAATGCAACTGTACTCTGAACTTTCCTGGGAACATCGCTAGACGCAGGATGTCCTTGGGAAAGGGACATGTGCTGGTTCCGTCACATGAGCAGGCATGTGTGCAATATGTTCACAAACAGTTATACAAACATGTTGCTTGATTACATTGTGGAGCATTCTTTAAATTCCCAGCTAGTACCAAAATGATGGAATAACACAAATGGAGGTGTGGGAGTATAGTGACAACACAATGCTATTAAATTAAAACTATTTTATATTTTGGCTACTTCAAAGTTGCCATCCTTTTACTAGATTACAGCTCTGCAAATTCTTGGTGTTCTCTCATCCAACTTCATGAGGTATCCAACTGGGATGCTTTACAGTATAAGCCATTATTAAAGGAATTCCTATGTACACTGTAATCATGTTTTGTCAGATAACCTTACAAAATAAATGTGCGTTGTGTAGTAACATTTTAAGTAACTGGTTAAGTCAAAACATTATTTAACATGACTAAATCAACCTGAAAACATTAGACAAATACAAGTATTTTTTAGGGGTTAAATTACAGTACATATAAATAGATTCTTAAGGTACACTGGGGAAAAAAATTGTTAACCTTAAAAAATATGCTTCATGCTGTAACTAACTGGTTTTATACCAGGACAAAAATATTTTTAACATAAATGAATCAAACTAAAAACATTAGGTTACACCAACAAATAGTTTTTAAGGGTTAGATCAGGTAAAAAAATAGCTTCTAGGTTCAATAAGCTCAATCAACAGCATTTTTGGCATAATTTTTATATATATATACTGTATATATATATATATATATATATATATATATATATATATAAAAAGTATTTCCAGGAAATAAAATGGAGGTTATAGTGAGGCTCTTACAATGGAAGTGAATAGGTTCAATTGAGGGAGGGTTTAAAAGCAAAATATTACATTTTAATTTTATAAAAGCACTTTATTTAAATTCATTCTTCTTTTAAAACGTGTGTATTATTTGAGCTGTAAAGTTTGTTTTAGGGTTTACAGTGTCATACCAACGAAATTGTAAAATGTAATAGAACTATATTGTATATCAACTAATTGTATCACATTAAAATCATGTCAACACACTTATTGTTTATGTCTTACAATACAGTGAGTATTTTAGTATGTGCCTCGCTGCAACCCAGATTTTTGCATTTTTTTTAGGAAAAGGAGGGACAAGTCGAAACACATTTTGTGGTAATCATCTTTGTGCCACAAATACTGTCGATTGAGGCACAACAATGTCGATTTAAGGTGACAATTGTAAGTGACCACTTTTTAAAATGTATGCTAGGCACTTGTTGGCTCCTTGTCATTCACTATCCTGTACAAATTATCACATCTTTCTTTAAATAAATGTTTTTTGTAAGAAATTCATATGCAAGCACAAATTATACTATGTTTACAAATTGTACTTGTTCAGCATTTAAGCTTAAGCCTTCACATCAAAAGTTTAAGATAATTAGACACATATCCAACAGTTAAATGTCTAAACTTTTGACTTGTGGCATGTAACAGGGAGTTTGTGTAAGACAGAGAACTGTTGCAAGAATCACAGCCCTTTGTTATGTCTGCCTGAGAAGATGTAGGCTCAACAGTTTTATTAATTTATTTTCGTATTTCTTTGGTCTACGAATCATCCTGAAGGAGAACAAAACTCTTCCACCAAATGAGAGATGCAGCAGGTCTGGCAAGCCTCTCTGTGTGTGTGTAATGTCTTTGGGGGAGAGCTCTTTGAAGCCTGGAGCGCCATGGCAATCCCTGATGGCCTCGTCTTTGTTTCAGCGCCTCCTAGGCGTTGGTGCAAAGCACAGGGCAAGAGTCCCACTTGGCACGGGAGGATGTAGCGCGGCAGCCTGTCGACTCCCCTGTACTCGAGCCTGCCCTACTAACTGAGATTTTAATAAATAATGAGGCATGGTATAAATAAACTACGAAGCTCTGCTACTGCCGAAGGGCTGTGAGATACCAAGGTAACCGTACAGGGGAGGGATAAATAAGTAAAATGTTATTCATTATCACTCACTGCTGTTTCTATGTTTGTCGAAAAACCACTTTAACCAACACCTTAGATTGGGGTAGATGATATTAGATATTTTCTGGCTGGGAAAACAGCAAAAAAATGGAGGACCTAGCATCTTTTAATTACCATGTCAGAATCAAAACAGCAGAAGTTCCTCTAAACATGGGGTCCTCTCATATGTATGAATGCTGTTTTAAATTAGCTGGAATATAAGAGCAATGTGCCTCTGTGTGCCATACATTTCCTTCAACGTGGTTATCAAAGCACAAGCAACGTATTATAGGAGGGAGTCAGAAAACACCAGCAGGCTCAGAGGTGGATACAGATTAGGGGTTAAACTGACAAGTCAATTAGCTCTGCCACTAGTTGACATACTGGGTCTGCCTCAACTAGTCGTGGATCACATGACTTTAGATGCACATGTTCTATACATGGCGACAGCAGGGTGAAACTGTGTCATTTGCAGTGTTGGGTGTATTCTGATTACAAAGTAATTAGTTACTGTAATCAAATTACTTTTAAGTCAAAAAGTAGTGTAATACATCACATTTTAAATTCTTGCAATTAACTACAGTTACAGACTTTCAATTAAGTTAATTACTTTTAAGTAAATTACTTTGCGTAATAATATTTATGTAGAATGAATTCAAAACAAGAATTATGTTCATATGAATGACTTTCTGCATCGTACAGAAACATTATTTTCTATTCGCTATGCGGAAAAAAAACGAATTCTCAGGGCCAGCAAAGCCTTCTCTGCTGGCCTAATAAATAAATAAATAAATAAATATTTTTCATCCATTCATTCTCAATCACCTTTTTGTCTATGTATTTTTAATCACTTTATACTCTTAATTAATCTACAAACAAAAAGAAAAACAAAAAGTTTATCCAGTCAGAATTTATTCCTTGATGCTTACAAGCAAAGTGTGACAACTGTTTCACAAATCGCATGCCCGAAGCAGAGCGTGAGTTTGAGCTCCACCCCGTCAGGCCTTCAGAATTTCTGCAGAATCCCTCAACAGTGCAAATGAATGAGCAACTATGTAAGATTGTCAGATTCATCAGCCAATCAGATTGATTTATTTGTTCTTGGTGGGTGTGATCTTTAGGATATGTCCCAATCGAGGTCTTCTAGCTGGCCTTGAGTGACTCAATCACGCTTTAATGATGTAAGTAATTCAAGTGTGAAAAGCGTAAGATAAAGCTGTCTGATGAGTCGGCTGTCACTGCCACATCACCGTTGAGAAAGAGGTTGGATTTAAAAACACAAGATGTTCTGCATGACTGTGTGATTGCTTAATTTATTAAACAGGAAAAGAGGGCTGATTATCACTTCAAGCAAATTGGCAAGTGCTTTTTGCATTGTTATAGCAACATCAGGAGTTTCTAAGTGTAAATTAGGCTGATGGAGCATTCAGTGTCGGATCAAGTTTTGAAAAGTAGTGCTGCGTTTCATTCAACTCTAAAGTTGGATTTTACAAATTCCTACTAGGAAAAGTGAAATGGAATCATCTTGAAGTCAGAATTACAACTTGTACGCTCGTGCAGAAATTCTCAACTCTGATTTCGCTGAGATGCAGGGGCATGATGTCACGCAAACATGTCGACACTCATATATACAAAGTAAGTGATAAACATTCACTTTAAGTAATATCGATAAATGAGTTTGTTTCCACATTACATGATATTAAATCTTGTTTAACAAATGCCTGCAGAAACAAGTGTACAAACATTATAAACTCTTTTGATAATCGTTCACCTGAAGCACAAATTCTAGCACTGCAGCATTGTTTATTAGTTGAGTTGATAGGAGACATCTCTAATGAGAGTCAAACCCCTGCTAAGCTAATGGGAAAGTTGTAGTTCCAAATTTTGGATATGGAATTGGATTTATGTTTGGAGATATCAAGCAGGACTATCCCACATCCACATTGAATGGAACACAGCATAGCTGTGTACCCTGACAAAATGAAATTTATTGCAAGAAACAATTAAATCGCAGATATTATTAGATAGTTTTTTTCCAGTTATAATAGACCTCCTTGGTAGATTCATATGAAAAATTATGATTTTTGAATGTCTGTTTGGGAGATTTTCACAAAACAGTCATGCTGCAGTTAAAATTAGGCTTACTTGAGCATTAAGTGTCATTTCAAGTTCTGGCTTTCATGCGTGGATATGTTTTTAAAATGTTAATTGGTATTTTTAGTTAGCTGCGACATAATGTATGATGCCTAAAAAGGCATAGGGTGTCTTATTCATTGTGAAACTGTGTTTTATTAATGGCAGGAATCACACTGAAGTCCTAGATTTGAAATACATGGCCCGCCACTGATTTAGAATTATGCTAAACCCAGAATGTTTTGTTTGAACCAAGTATGCTACAAGAGAACCTCGCTGATTGCAAAAAAATACAAAATAAATTAAATAATAATATTAATAATTTAATAATTTGTTTAAACAAGTAATAACAAAAAAAACTTCATAACAAATGAAAATGAAAATCTGAAAATAAAATGAAGAAATTGACATTTTATTCCTGGTCAAATAAAAATGCAGCACAACAGAGCTTCACAGTATAAATGATTTAAAAAAATAATAATTTTATAAGTTTAAATAACAGATTTATAATTATTATAAAGCTACAAAATAGCTACATTATAAAGGATATTGTTATAAATAATGAAAATAATGATAATATTCCAACCATTTATTATTAATTTATTGTTATTAGTAGTGTTATTGATATTACTTTGAATATATATATTTTTTTCTATACAGTAGTAATTTTATCTGTCACAATTTCTTTTATTTTATGCATTCAGTTAAACAGAGCTTATATTTTGGTGGAACTTTTATTTTGACGGAACTGAGTTCTTCCTGTGCTTTTTGACAGTAGTGTTTATTATGCCCAGAATTCCAAATTGAAAGTTGAAAAGTTGAAGTCCCACTAGAGAAGGAATTCATGTAAGTGTCCACAGCTGCTCAAACAAACCGCATTGAGCATTATGCACAATATCAGTGTGTGTGTGTGTGTGTGCGCATGTGTGTGTGTGTGTGTGTGTTATGACCAGACAGAGAGCAGAGCGGCTCCTCTCGATCATTCTGAAGTGCACAGAGCACGCATACTGTATATTATTTAATTAAATGACATCCCTCTGTTGTTCAATGATCACACTTGGCCATAACAAGATTTGAATTTGAGTCATTGTCTAATTCTCAAATTGTCATTGATTTCATTTTAAAAATGTGAACTAGCCCTTTTAAAGCCAAGACCGCTGATGCTACTTGCTGTGTTTCGAGTCATTTAGCCTACATAAGGTAAAAACTGACCTGCCGACTGCTTGACTACTTTTTTTAGGAAAAGTCAACTAGTAAATATGATTAATCATGTAAGGTCTATTACAGGTCTATTACATGCTCTAGAACGGGGTGTCAAACTTAGTTCCTGGAGGGCCGAAGCCCTGCAGAGTATAGTTCAAGCCCTGTTCCAAAATGCCTCCTTGTAATCTTCAAGCATACCTGAAGACCTTGATTAGCTGCTTCAGGTGTGTTTAATTATGGTTGGAGCTAAACTCTGCTGGACAGTGGCCCTCCAGGAACTGAGTTTGACACCCCTGCTCTAAAAGATCTGATGTTCTAGATTAGTCATAAATAAATAAATAAATAAAAACAACAAAAGTGACCTTTAGCGGTAGCTGAACAGATGCCATCATATTCTGAGCCATGCGCTCTATTCTCAGCTCCTTTGCATCACACACCTATGGGTAATACATCACCACCATTCTCTACTAACAACAGATGGAGGGTGAAAATAGGTCTACAAATGACCAAATACCACCACACTGAATTCAGTCTCCAAGTCGCAACACTTTCACCCACTATCAAGGTCATATATCCCTTAATCTTTATCAGATTGCATAATGTGATTTTAACATGTATTTTGTCTGTTTTTTTTACTGCTCCAGTAGAGATGTTGAAAGTGAATGCCCTATGCTCAGATTCAAAGGTCAGCTATGGCTGGAAGTTTATCAAAATTATCCTCTTTTTTTCTGGTATTTATTCAAAAACAAAACTTAAAGCCAGCGTAAAGCCAGGCCTAAGCTGCTTGTTTTACAAGGTTCAATTTAAAGTTGATGTGAAATGCAGTTAGCAATACATTTTACTTTCATAAGCTTATCAGTGAGAAAAAAATGTAAGGCAGGACTTTGAAAATGTAAGCGTAAGCGTAGTTCTAGTGGGAGACTCACAGTTGTACATCATTACCGCATTATCTAGTTAGCTCTTAACCAATTGTACATCAGCCATTGCTTTAAAAGCCTCCTTTCACTCTACATCTCTGCAGTTTCAGTGTGTCAACATGGCAACCTCCACCTCCACTGCCACTGCCACCAGTCGAGTCCCATCCTGCACGGGGGTAGGCTCCTAGCCCTCTGCCTCTTATCTCTGGCAGGATCTGACGGTTCGAGTAGCAATCTCATCAGACCACAGACAGGGCTTACGCCAAAAGAGAAAATCTATTTTGTGGTTCAATATAATTTCATCAAATACATTTCATGTCAACTTTCCCCAAGTCTGTGAGTCTCTCTGATAGAATTGATTGGATCATGCAAAGTGCTGTTAAATACTAGAATGGAGCCAGATGATTGGAGGGGAAAAACTGAAAATTAAGAGGGATTTGTGACGTTAGCCAAGAAGGGACGTTGTTTCAGGGCAGAGTAAAACATTACATTTTGATATAGGATTAAGAACATTCATTAGTAAAGTAAATAGGGTCAATTTTTATTTCATGTTGACTTTAGGTTATTAGAAAGAATAGAATGTACAGAAGGCAGCATATTATTAGAATATACACTGTATGTTATGAATTCTAAAGCACAGGGGCTTTGGTTCATTAGCTTTGAAACCATCTCTATGTTGAAGAACTCCCAAATGTTGCCGAAAAAATAATAACTTTAAGCAGAGAAACGTATTTAAAGACATAGTATTTCTCTGAAAAATACTGATGACTTATGTTGCACTATGCATATTTTTGTCCAATCAAATGCTCTCTAAAATTCCTCTCCCCCTAATACCACCTAAAACTAACAAGTAGCATATCATGGTTCATGTTCCTGTTCCAATATGAAATATGTCAACACAGGACAGAAATCTGTGCTGTTAAATAAATTTATGGGGTCTTTAAATCTATAAAGTTACCTTTAATGACAGAATACACAATTAAGTAAGGCAGTTATGGCATAGTCTATGTGATGATAATGGTATTTAGCAAGCTCAGTTAAACCAAATGAGGTGTCACCTATTTAAGAATTCATTAAACTTCTCAGGTCCACAGATAGACAGCGCAGATGAGTTTCCTGTGCACACTGATCTTGAAGAGATACCAAACTGATTTAAATAAGACTGAGAACTGCACCAGTGCTTAAGACCCAGAAGCTGGATGCCATTTGAACAGGAGATGAAGAAACAGTCAGGAGTATATTAAAAACACAGAGCCAGAGGAGAGATAATAGATGGAGAATGAGAACAAGTGTAAGGGATACTAGGACAAGCAAAGGATGAAAAATCATGAAAGGATGATGAAATGAATGAATGAAAAGGTGGAAGCCTTTTTAAATGTCCTCCATCTCATCAAAGTGACTGTTGGAAGCACTTAACAGCTTTCATATTTAAAATGATTAAGCATCTTTTGAAGCAGAGAAGGGTGGAATAGGCATCACTCTGTTGGAGAGCAGGAGTTAGGGACCTCAGAATCTGGAGTAGAATCATATCTGAATGTCATAACAGACATCACACCAACACAGCTGCAGATTAACACAAACCAATCATCTGTTGCATAGATTCCAATCAAACTAGTATGATGGTACTTACGTCAGAAAGAGGATTTCACCACACCATTTGCATGATATTTAAACAACTGACCTCTTTTATACTTGAATTTTAGCTATAGGCTAGGTGAAATTTTGTCAACATACAACTAAAGTTCCTGTAGCTAGAAAGGACTGATTAATATTGTCCCTCATGTTATATATATTCTAGTTGAAGTGTCATTTTTATGCCATTATAGTCACCAAAACATAACTCCCAAAATAATTTCAAACAGGTTTCATGAACATTCCCCTTGTCTTCCATTAGTTGTTCAATCAGATAGCCCCGCCCCCAAAGTCACAACAATGATTGAGCCAAAGTTATGTTTAGATGTTTTGGGTTTTTAAAAGTGCCACAAAGCTGCAGTGTTAGCTCATATTTAACATAACATACCAATAAAGAATTATAAAAAGCCCTGGAATGTGGTTAACAAGCCACAGAGAGGCTTGTATTGAGATAAAATGAAGTGCACTCATAAATGCAGCAGTGCAGGTGCCTTGTGCTGTGATAGTTCCCTGATGTTTTTAGACTAAAGGTTGTGGGGATTTCCTGAGGGCAGAGAAACAGCACTGAGAGTAAAACTGCAGTTAAATGAAGGAAAACAAAGGAAAAAACTTGCTGTTAATTTTTAGGTACACTGCCTCCTAACAAGCTGCAGGAGCGAATCCTTAATCCTCCGCCTCCAGGCTATGTGATTTTGTTTTGAAAAGGGAGTTCAGTGTCTTTGGCCTTGACACTTAGTAGAGTCTCTACCGGTAAGATAATGTTGCCTTGTTCTGTCAGATGGCTGAAGTAAATGTGATAGTATTAAAGTTGACTATTTTAAAACCATTTTATCTGTTTCAGTTTGATAATGAGATCAAGGTTGCAGAAAGTATCTTCAAAAACATGAAAATGAAAGACTGAATGCTTTACAAATGTATAAAAAGCACCTTAAACCAGTGCTACATTCTTCTAAAGTGTAGTTATTTACAGTGCATCCAGAAAGTATTAACAGCGCTTCACTTTTTCCACATTTTGTTATATTACAGCCTTATTCCAAAATGGATTAAATTCATTATTTTCCTCAAAAATCTACAAACAATACCCCATAATGACAACGTGAAATTAGTTTGTTTGAAATCTTTGCAAATTTCTTAAAAAAATAAATAAATCACATGTACATAAGTAACCGCAGTCTTTGCCATGACACTCAAAATTAAGCTCAGGTGCATCCTGTTTCCACTGATCATCCTTGAGATGTTTCTACAACTTGATTGTAGTGGTAAATTCAGTTGATTGGACATGATTTGGAAAGGCACACACCTGTCTATATAAGGTCCCACAGTTAACAGTGCATGTCAGAGCACAAACCAAGCCATGAAGTCCAAGGAATTGTCTGTAGACCTCCGAGACGAGATTTTATCGAGGGACAGATCTGGGTAAGGGTACAGAAAAATTTCTGTAGCATTGAAGGTCCCAATGAGCACAGTGGCCTCCATCATCCGTAAATGGAAGAAGTTTGGAACCACCAGGACTCTTCCTAGAGCTGGCCGCCCGGCCAAACTGAGTGATCAGGGGAGAAGGGCCTTAGTCAGGGAGGTGACCAAGAACCTGATGGTCACTCTGACAGAGCTCCAGCGTTTCTCTGTGGAGAGAGGAGAACCTTCCAGAAGAACAACCATCTCTGCAGCACTCCACCAATCAGGCATGTATGGTAGAGTAGCCAGAAGGAAGCCACTCCTCAGTAAAAGGCACATGACAGCCCGCCTGGAGTTTGCCAAAAGGCACCTGAAGGACTCTCAGACCATGAGAAACAAAATTCTCTGGTCTGATGAAACCAAGATTGAAATCTTTGGCCTGAATGGCAAGCATCATTTCTGGAGGAAACCAGACAACACTCATCACCTGGCCAATACCATCCCTACAGTGAAGCATGGTGGTGGTAGCATCATGCTGTGGGGATGTTTTTCAGCAGCAGGAACTGGGAGACTAGTCAGGAAGAGACATCCTTGATGAAAACTTGCTCCAGAGTGCTCTGGACCTCAGACTGGGGCGAAGGTTCATCTTCCAATAGCACAACGACCCTAAGCACACAGCCAAGATAACAAAGGAGTGGTTACGGGACAACTTTGTGAATGTTCTTGAGTTTTCCAGACAGAGCCCAGACTTGAACCCGATTGAACACCTCTGGAGAGATCTGAAAATGGCTGTGCACCGACGCCCACATCCAACCTGATGCAACTTGAGAGGTCCTGAAAAAAAAAAAATATGAGAAACTGACCAAAAATAGGTGTGCCAAGCTTGTAGCATCATACACAAAAAGACTTGAGGCTTTAATTGGTGCCAAAGGTTATTCAACAAAGTATTGAGCAAAGGCTGTGAATAATTATGTACATGTGATTTTTTTTTTAATAAATTATTTTATAAATTTGCAAAGATTTCAAACAAACTTCTTTCACATTGTCATTATGGGGTATTGTTTGTAGAATTTTGAGGAAAATAATGAATTTAATCTACTTTGGAATAAGGCTGTAACATAAAAAAAAGTGAAGCTCTGTGAATACTTTCTGGATGCACTAAATATGCATAACATTTTATTGTCATTTATATTTAAGTAAATAATAATTAATATAAATAATATACTTATCAAATATTCATATTTAAAATTAAACAATTAACATAAATAATTTCAAACACTCTCCATCTTGCATTGTTTGTCAAACAGTAGAAAATCTATAAATAAAGCTACTGTACAATTAAACTGCAATAGAAATGAGATCTGCAGCCTTCAATTCCTGAAGTCAAGAGCTGCTCGAGTCGGTTGTCAGCTGCCAGCATCAGCTTCACTGCAGTAGCTTCACTCTCTACTCTCACATGCCTGTATTTTTCTGTATGACTCAAAACAGATGGTCTGCATGCTGGAAACAGGTAAGATCTCACAGCCTGAGCAGCTATATAGTCAAGAGCAGCCAATATAACCAAACAGCACAGCAGTTCATTTATCCCTGAAAACTGCCCTTGCTCATTTTTGGATTTGAAATCGATTTGTGGATCAGTCATGATACAAAGCACTGAAGTGGGATATTCAAGATCTCCCTGCTGCAAAGACAACAAACAGGCAGTATTGATCAACTGATTATTAAGTGAATGTGACGATAATCAGTATATTCATTCAATGTTAAATGTAGAAAAACAGATACTGGGACAATCTGCACCATTTTTCTCTCGACCCCTGGGGACATTGTCACATGATGTGTGACTAAAGAGAATATGAAAGAGATCATGACCTCTAGAGAGGGCAAATGAATTTGGGGCATGGTGACAAGAGAATGCATTTACAAGTAGTCTGAGACAGTGCAATTATTGTAAATGCAAACTAAAATGAAAACGACATGAATTTACATTAACTTAGTTGGACAAACTGAACCTAAACTAAAACAGATTTGTATGACTCTAAAGTTCACTAAACAATTTTTAAAGCTTCATTTTAGTTTTAGTTTGTGATGTATTACATAAAATTTTAAACCTTTACAAGCCAAGAAAATGCCACTAGATAGCAATAACACCAGACATCTGAGACATTTTAACCTATTTAATGATATCTGTTAATGTATTAACTTTGCCCAAAAATACTAAAACTTAAAAATAAAAAATAAAAGCTAAACTATGAAAAAAAAACTATATAAAAAAAACAAACAAACATTGAATCTAAAAGTAAACCTAACACTCAGAGTAAAAAACAACAAAAATGTAAATGAAAGATCTGAAATAAAAAAAAATAGAAAAACTAAATAAAAAATGTCAAACTATTAACCCTGGTCTGAAATACAATGTCCTAAACTTATCTTCCTGATCTACTGCTTTCATGTCCCCTGGTGCACATTTTAGTTGGAGATATCTGGTCAAAGCTTTGCACTTCTTAAACTCTTGACCCTGTCTCTTGAATTTGAATGCTGGACAAAGCTTTTCTTCTTAAACAGTCAGTGTGACAATAAAAAACAAAACCCTAAGGGAAAACATCACCAGGGTACAGCTCGAGACAATACCAACTTTAGTACTCATTACAAAACCAAAAAGTTTTTTAAATACACTTGAAAAGAAGGTGAACCAAAATGAAGTAAATTACTGTAAAATGCTTAGGGATTCACACAAAATGAAAATTGTGTCATCATTTATTCAGCCTCATGTCACTTTAACCTCATGCGACTCTGCGCCCACATGCGTGGATGTTGTATTTGGGCTTCGCTATACGCAACACATAATTTTATTTAATTTAAACCAACTGATCTCAGTTCAGGAGGTTAAG
The DNA here is from genome assembly GCA_032164185.1 of Moxostoma hubbsi. Taxonomy (NCBI): domain Eukaryota; kingdom Metazoa; phylum Chordata; class Actinopteri; order Cypriniformes; family Catostomidae; genus Moxostoma; species Moxostoma hubbsi. Next base: position 20,053,056 of record JAVLUX010000033.1, read on the forward strand.
GGTTAAACTTCCGATGTCATGTGACCAAACAACATGGCATCGATAATAATGACAAATATGATTTAATTTACACAGTTAGGATACGGTAAATTTTTGTGAATTAATTACAAAAATCAAGGCTCCACAGTGCGAGCCTTTTACTCGCATTTGCGAGTAAAAATTACTGCTTGCGAATGTAGAAACATTTTTGGATGCATGGCACAAGTAGCAAAGTTTTGAACTTATTATTGCAGCCTACCATCAGAATTAAAACGCAATAATGTATCTTCCCTCGTATACCAATTATTTTTAAAAGAGGCACGTTTAGTTATTTTTGCATTAAAAACACTTTTTTTACACTCACGGGCTGTCCTTTCCCTCTCTCTCTCTTCCTTTCATGCGCACGCAGAGACAGAGGGAGCGATATACCACATGAAGATAGTGTAAGCGGAGTTTCATGCTGGTTTTTCATGTGTCAAAATTACGGACAGCCTTCTGAATAATGACAGATTAATCTCACGCTCGCGCACAAGATTCTGAGGAAAAAAAGCAAGTCAGATTAAAATGTGCGAATCCATAATATGCGCGATAACAGTAAATAGCATGTCAGCATCTCGTCTTACTCAACGCGCCAACCAAAATCTCAAATGTAAAAAATAAAAAAAAATCATGAAATGCCACGGGTACCAAATTTACAGTATTCTGCTTCTAATGCAATTGCGCTGGCTGTCGTGTAGACAAGTGCTTGTGGGTTTCTTTTTCTTAATCTTTAATTGTCATGAAAATGACAAGACTATAAAAACCTCTTAAAACGGCATACCTTGTTGATGCTTTATAAGGAGAACGTCAAGCAGCTGCATGGCTCTAAGTCAATGTGTAATAGACCAATAGAAATGTAGGCCGCTAGAAATGTATCACGTATCATGTCCATCGCGATTATACATAATCAGTAGCTATGCACGTTCCAAAAATCATTGTATTATAATCATAAGTTTGTATTTCTCACTGTCATCGATGATAGTGGTCTCTCGCACGGTCACACGAGCAAACACACAGAGCGCGAAAAGAGAGCGCGCGCATCCATGGCGGATATATCGTATGTCTAGACTTAGATATAAGTAGAGGGGGCTTCAAGGTAAAAAGGTTGGGAACCACTGGTCAGGCACATATTTTCATTAAAAAAAACAAAAAAAACAACTGCATATACAGATGCAGAATTGCTTCTTTGTGGTAGTTTATGTCATAAAATATATTAACTTTGTACTACTTTCATGAACATCCCATTATTGCATTATATAATGCTTAATCAACCGTTAAAACTGAAAATACATTTATATAGTTATGATTGTTATGAAAGTTTGATGTGAAAGATTTAAATGTAGTGAACTAGCTACTAATCTGTTAAGTTTTAGGCCTACCCACAGGATATGTTTGTTAATGGCAAATGGAAATAAAAAGTGTTTAAATTATTAGTTTATTAGTGGCTTAAGGAGATCCGTCAGGAATTATGGAGTTGTTGCTGCCTGTAAGGTTAATTTAAGAAATAATAATAATAATAATAATTTGTCATGTATGAAGAATCTTGTGTTAATAAATTCTGTAGTACTTTTTATGCATGCATGCTCTGTTGTGATACATTCCCAGTTGTATCAACCTGAACACAAACTGTGCCCCCTTAATACCGCTAAGCGAAACACCCCCCAATCAACCCCAAGAAGGGTGAAAAAGCATTGACTTACCATTTATTTGCTGAATCTTCAGTTGGTGCATAACAATCTGGAAAAAAATAAAACAATGCAACAGTACCCTCATGGTGCAGAACAATCTGGAATAATATGAAAGACTGCAACAGTCCCCTCTATGCGGCCAGAACATGTTAAGATTGTTGAGTCTTTGTGACAACTGTGCTTAAAACAATCTAGACGCAGTGCAAAGAATGAAACATAATGCAGGTGTATTACCATATGTTTTGAACATTTGAAAAAGTAATTTTTATCTTGGCATGGTGTTTAAAAAGTGCCAGTCCTGTGCGAGACACTGAAAAAAGGGAGACATGGTGAAATGTCAGATATTCCAGCATGTGTTTATATAAGAACACGGGAAAACAGAACAGACACGCACAAAAACACATTCTGTATGAAAGGTCCTAACTCGTCCATTCACACGTGTCTGTGAGTGAGAGTGCATGTGCGAAACAAGATCAGTAAGCCTGTATATTTTTTCATTCATACAAACCTGAACCCAAAGTCCTACTTGAAAAACAGACCCGAACCCGGCCCAGAATGTGTAACTGTCTGGGACATGAAGGTGTTACTTCAAGCATGAATTGCTCCAATGATAGAAATATTCCATTACAGTCCAGGGAAATAATAATAATGCCTTTTTTTTATATTAATCACACTGAATTAATGCATTAAATGAACAACCCTCAAAAAAAAGGTTCTTTTAAATATATATATATATATATATATATATATATATATATATATATATATATATATATATATATATATATATATATATAAAACAAATAAAATATTTTCAAAACAAAGTTGAAATCTGGGAATAATATGATCTCTAACAATCTTGCAGAAATCAGTCGAGTAGGGACAACGCCAAAATAAATGAAAAACATTTTCCGCCTGCAGTCCACAAATGTACAGAATATACCGACATCACAATTAAATCTCTCTACAAGAAAATAATTAGTGAAGTAGTACTTAAAAATAAGTTTGAAGGAAAAGTCTTTGATTTTATTCGTGATTAGATATTTATGGTGTAACTTCCAAATTTTGCACCATCTCAATCCAGCAACGCCCTGAGTCAGACATGCTTGTGTAGCGTCTCGGGTGCGTTGCATCATAAACATCAAATGTTTAGGTCACTGTGTCAAGTTAAATATAGTTTAATACTCAATCTTTAAACACATCTTGAGATCCCTTAGATCACATTTGCGCTCCTTCAAGTGTTTTGAACGCAAGAACCTTGTTCTGCCTTCTAAAGTGTTTTCTTCACTGTATAAACTGTGCGTTGCCCATAAAGCTGAAATTTCACTTACTGCCATCTGGAGTAAACAAGCTTGCATTTCTCAGGAATCTTCCTTATTATGGTCCGTTGGCATGCGATTAATTGCATAATTGTTTTTAATGTTATTTTTTTTACAAATTAATCACATTGAATTAACGCGTTAAATTGACAGCCCTAATATATATACAGGGTGTCACCAATTACATGGTATCCCGATTAATTGCATTTAATCGCATATACAAATATTTGCTGAGAAAGCCCCTCATATAACAATAATTCAATATATAATGATGAAATAATTATAGTTATCTTTAAATATTTAACAACTTAAAAAATATTTAACAATTTAACACACATACACTACCGTTCAAAAGTTTGGGGTCACATTGAAATGTCCTTATTTTTGAAGGAAAAGCACTGTACTTTTCAATGAAGACAACTTTAAACTAGTCTTAACTTTGAAGAAATACACTCTATACATTGCTAATGTGGTAAATGACTATTCTAGCTGCAAATGTCTGGTTTTTGGTGCAATATGTACATAGGTGTATAGAGGCCCATTTCCAGCAACTATCACTCCAGTGTTCTAATGGTACAATGTGTTTGCTCATTGGCTCAGAAGGCTAATTGATGATTAGAAAACCCTTGTGCAATCATGTTCACACATCTGAAAACAGTTTAGGTCGTTACAGAAGCTACAAAACTGACCTTCCTTTGAGCAGATTGAGTTTCTGGAGCATCACATTTGTGGGGTCAATTAAACGCTCAAAATGGCCAGAAAAAGAGAACTTTCATCTGAAACTCGACAGTCTATTCTTGTCCTTAGAAATGAAGGCTATTCCATGCGAGACATTGCTAAGAAATTGAAGATTTCCTACAACGGTGTGTACTACTCCCTTCAGAGGACAGCACAAACAGGCTCTAACCAGAGTAGAAAAAGAAGTGGGAGGCCGCGTTGCACAACTGAGCAAGAAGATAAGTACATTAGAGTCTCTAGTTTGAGAAACAGACGCCTCACAGGTCCCCAACTGGCATCTTCATTAAATAGTACCCGCAAAACACCAGTGTCAACATGTACAGTGAAGAGGCGGCTGCGGGATTCTGGGCTTCAGGGCAGAGTGGCAAAGAAAAAGCCATATCTGAGACTGGCCAATAAAAGAAAAAGATTAAGATGGGCAAAAGAACACAGACATTGGACAGAGGAAGACTGGAAAAAAGTGTTGTGGACAGATGAATCCAAGTTTGAGGTGTTTGGATCACAAAGAAGAACGTTTGTGAGACGCAGAACAAATGAAAAGATGCTGGAAGAATGCCTGACGCCATCTGTTAAGCATGGTGGAGGTAATATAATGGTCTGGGGTTGCTTTGGTGCTGGTAAGGTGGGAGATTTGTACAGGGTAAAAGGGATTCTGAATAAGGAAGGCTATCACTCCATTTTGCAACGCCATGCCATACCCAGTGGACAGCGCTTGATTGGAGCCAATTTCATCCTACAACAGGACAATGACCCTAAACACACCTCCAAATTGTGCAAGAACTATTTAGAGCAGAAGCAGGCAGCTGGTATTCTATCGGTAATGGAGTGGCCAGCGCAGTCACCAGATCTGAACCCCATTGAGCTGTTGTGGGAGCAGCTTGACCGTATGGTACGCAAGAAGTGCCCATCCAACCAATCCAACTTGTGGGAGCTGCTTCTGGAAGTGTGGGGTGCAATTTCTCCAGATTACCTCAACAAATTAACAGCTAGAAAGGTCTGCAATGCTGTAATTGCTGCAAATGGAGGATTCTTTGACGAAAGCAAAGTTTGATGTAAAAAAAAATCTTATTTCAAATACAAATCATTATTTCTAACCTTGTCAATGTCTTGACTCTATTTTCTATTCATTTCACAACGTATGGTGGTGAATAAGTGTGACTTTTCAGGAAAACACAAAATTGTTTGGGTGACCCCAAACTTTTGAACGGTAGTGTATATATTATATATATATATATATATACATATACATATATATTAATTAATGTATACACATATATATAATAAAAAATATTCAGATAATTAAAATGCATTGCATTCTTATTGGAGAAGAGTTAATCATTGATAAGACAATACAAAAGGTGGTTTTAGAATACAATGTATTGTTTACTACCATATTATTGATCATTAGTCAATCATTGGCACACAGTTCACAGCAATCCATTTCACAAGTGAATTTGTCAATCAGTTGGAGATTTATTATGAGGGCTTGTTTAAGGACCCATCAATGTACAGCTGCATCAGACATGCTTGTATAGTGTCTCGGGTGCGTTGCGTCATAAACATAAAATTTTTAGGTCACTGTGTAAAGTTAAATATAGTTTAATACTTAGAGATCTTGAGATCCCTTAGTTCGGATTTGCGCTCCATCAAGTGTTTTGAACGCAAGAACGTAACACATGTTTCTGTTTTTTCACTGCATAAACCAAGCGTTGCCCATACAGCTGAAGTTTCACTTACTGCCCTCTGGAGTAAACAGGTGGTACTACAAGCTTCCGTTTCTCAGGAATCTTCCTTATTATGGTCCGGGGCATGCAATATTTTTTTTTTATATATAAAATTAAATGGCACTGAATTAACTTGTTAAATTGATAGCCCTAATATATATATATATATATATATATATATATATATATATATAGCTCTCTAGAATAAGAATGTCTCTCCCACTAATATCACCTTTTTCTGACTAGCAATGGCAAGTAGCAAAGCATGGTTCACAGCTGTGACATAAACTAAAGGCCATTGGCTATTTAAACATTTTGTTTTACGTGTCTTCCGATATGTCCTATCCAAACTTCTTGTTTAAAACTGTGCTCATTTCGAGTCTTTAAAGTTTCCTTTTTGAAACCATTCATTTAAATTGTGTCATATTTCTTCTCATCCTTTTTTGGACATTTGGAAACACACTTAACACTTCATACAATGCACAGTTAACAAAAGCTCAACATGTCGGCAGCTCTCTCGATGTTCCACCACAGTTGTGCCACACTGTCTTGAGGCGATGTGAGGATCCTCTAATGTACCTTATTAATTCTCTGTTCTTAACTCCTGAAGCTGGCCATCATTACAGCTCTATATATAGAGTCTCAGTGGGACTAAGGGAAGATGCACACACACATTAGCATGAATGGCTCGGGGCTCTTCTCTGCTCAGGCGTAATGTACAAGTGGACAGCACACAAAGATACAGATATACACAGATAACACAAAGGCATGATATGCTCCTAACACAAGTATTCCACACTGCTCTCTGGCAAAATCATTCTCAATTAATTTCACATTAAAAATGATAATTACACTGAAAAAAAATAACTAAATTAAAAGGTTATTGTGGTTTCAAAAGAGAGCTTCATTTGCAACAATGTTCATACGCCAGCAAAGTTTTTAGAGGCACTTTTGGTCACGCTTTATATTAGGTGGCCTACCTACTATGTCTTGTATGTATTTAATGTTAGGACAATGTATTTACTGTGTAATTACATGTTGTTCTGCAAAATTACCACATTTGCTGCAACTGAGGTTGAGGTACGGGTAGGTTTAAGGGTAAGGATAAGGGTAAGGATAAGGGGTTAGAGGTAAAATTAACAGGGTAACTACAAACATAATTAAATGTAAGTACTTTAAAAATGTAATTACCATGCAACAACATGTGCATAATATGTACGTTGTATCAAATGCTAAAGTACATGTTAGTTAAGGCCACCTAATATAAAGTAGGTCCGTATTTGTTTTTTGCATTCTAGATTTCCATGAATATAAAATGCCCATTTTGCGTTTCTCTAGTAAACGAAAGGGCGTCTACAGAGATTTTGATGAGCTTTTTTGCGAATGTAAACTCCCACTGAGTTTGCTAATGAACAATCACCAGGGAATCCCTGATGGGTATTATGTGAGAGCAGCTTCTGACATTAATGTGAATGCAGGATTATTTTCTATTGGGCCCTTTGCAGCATTATTTTCTCAGTCTCCTTAGCAGGTGCCTTAAACCCTCCATTACATTCTTAATATTTACTAATCATGTACCACTTTTGAATTTGTTCATCCATAGTCCATCTTGATGCATACAGTTGGGTAGTCCACTTGTGAAAATGCTTCTGTTTGGCATCTTTCTCATTTAATAGTTTGTTTGTTTTTTCAATAAATATATATTATCAGACTAACAATCTGAGTAAAAAAAGTTCAGGATTTGTTAGGCCAAAAAAAATGGAGACTTCAAAAATTTTAGGGCCTCTATTACTGCATACTTTGGAAAACAATGATATTAGGTAACGGAAAACAGTTTTTTCAAATAATAACTGATTAGTTTTAATGTGGCCTAGTAGTCGTTATATCCCTCAATTAGTTTAATGACGGCAGTCACTTGAAGTGGCATGTACTCTGATATTTGCTCATTCGAATAGTGCAGAATATTAACATTGCTGTTTTAAATGTTCAAAATCCAATTTTTTTAATATATATATATATATATATATATATATTTTTCCAGGTTTAAATTAGATATTGAATCCCAGATTTTCAGTGTGAACCCCACTGTTATTCTGCCATTTAGTCAAACCATTTTTTTTGCCCCATCTGATAAGCATGAGGTGTTTAATGGAGCCACTCAAAGGGGCTTCTTTGCTCACTCAGCTCTCTAATTGAATTCTCCCCTCTTGTCACTGGCCCTCCCTCGGAGTAGCTCCATTGAGCGGCAACATATGGAGCCGGGGGCCTGACTCATCACCACTGTAGCAGAGGGCTCATCGTGGCCCTCAGGGGGTCAGTTCGGTGCAGGACAGGGTTATGGAGGACCAGTGTCAGAACGTGACCTCTCCTGCTGCCCCTGGGATTGGACATGCTCACCCATGTGAAAAGCAAAGACAAGTTCAATGCCATTTCTCTAGACTTCACAGGCTGCTGGACAGAGCGGTCGATTCTGAGCAATTTAGCCCATGCAACTTCACTGCTGCTCTGATGGATTGAGTTTGTATGTGTGCATTAAGGTTTACTCATTACATCTACACTTGAGGGATGAGGTTCCAATGGATCATATTAGAATGTGTAATAAATCTAGGATGATTTTAAGTCTCAGGAAAAAAAATATCTCTTAACTTCTCCACTTTTTATTTGGACTGTATTCCAACTTTTCAAACAATGGCTGGATTTTGAGGAGAGACAGCCTGTGTGTCGGACCAATGGTAAAAACCTGTTTAAAAGCAGGGCCTTATGCTGTGTTCCATTCAAGTTGCATGTGGGAAATTCCTACTTGATATCTGCAATCTCTGACCATAAAGGCATTCCATTGCCATATGCTCAGATGACGACGAAACAAAACTGAGATGCTCCCGTTAGCTTAGCAAGGGTTTGAGATGTCTCCTAGCAACCTAATTGATAAACAATGCTACAACACTACCATTTGTGCTACAGGTGTACAATTGTCAAAAGAGAGATTAATTTACGATCTGTCTCTGCAGGAGTTTTTTTTAAAAACAAGCTTTCATATCATGTAATGAAGGAACTTGAAATAATTTATTGACATTATTCAATAAAAATGAATGTTTATCATGCACCTGCATCTCGTCGAAATTGAAGTTACAATTTTCACACGAGTTTCCAGGTTGGAATTCTGACTTCAAGTAGCATTCCATTGCACTTTCCTAGTAGGAAGTTCAAAAATCTGACTTACCTAGTTGAATGGAATGCAGCATTATTCATGATATTGTTTTTAAAACCATTCTTAGGCAAATTGCTGAATTCAATTTAAAGCAACAATTTACAAATGGATTTATATATGATTTCCACAAAAAAAATTGTTCTGTTTCCCTTTGATGAATTAGGGCCAATATTTATGCATTTCCATTTGGTACCATAACAAACTAACACAGAAACTGCAGCTTTCAGACCACCACTGTGAATAAGTGAATATATTACATTAGAACAAAAAACAGCTGCTATAAATAAACACATTTTAAGAGGCAGTTTTCACAGCCTTACACAGTTGTGCAATTGTTCATGATATAAACATTTGAAGTATTTGGGCACAGATTTGCTTTATTTTCAAGATATGTATCAATACCAACGTTAAGTATTTCTAAACCTTCAAAATGAAAATTCCAAGGAAACTCATTTCACTGCTTGAGGCCTGAGGCTATTGGGAAACTGGAAAATGCCTGCTTTCCTGCACATACTTGTGTAATAATCTCAGAGGACCAAAGAAATACTAGCATTGTGACAAACATGATCAATTAAGCTATTTGCATTCAAGGATAATGAGAAAATATGCACTGATTAGCCTCAAATAACCATGTCTCATATAGACCCCCACAATAAGGAAGACTCATTAGGGAACATGACTAATTGGCATTAATGTGATTTTCACACGTAGCAGCACAAGGGTGCCCACCATGAAGCTGTATATTAAAGGCATATTTTAACCAAAAATTGTAATTCTGTCATCATTTATTCACCCTCTTGGAGTTCCAATGCTGATCCAAAAGATGCTGTTTTGCAGGATTGTACAGTCTGCCCCTTTTCCATATAATGAAAGTGAAAGTCATATTGATCAGAATAGCATGAGGTTGAGTAAATGACAGAATTTTCATTTTTGTGTGCTGAAGCTAAAGCTCCCCAGAAGCAGCTGAAGAGAACAGACCAGCAGATCAGGCTGCATTCCTGCAGATATGCTGGATGCAGTGGTGTCAGCTGTGCTCTGCATCTGCAATAACTAAATCTGGAATGACAAGTAGGTAACAAAGCACAACACATGTCATATTATCTCCCATGGACCACTATATTATCTTTATGCATTAGCCAAAATATGGCTACGCGAGGAAGTTAACAGTGCATCCGGAAAGTATTAACAGCGCTTCACTTTTTCCACATTTTGTTATATTACAGCCTTATTCCAAAATGGATTAAATTCATTATTTTCCTCAAAATTCTACAAACAATACCCCATAATGACAACGTGAAATTAGTTTGTTTGAAATCTTTGTAAATTTATTAAAAACAAAAAAATCACATCGCAGTCTTTGCCATGACACTCAAAATTGAGCTCAGGTGCATCCTGTTTCCACTGATCATCCTTGAGATGTTTCTACAACTTGATTGTAGTGGTAAATTCAGTTGATTGGACATGATTTGGAAAGGCACACACCTGTCTATATAAGGTCCCACAGTTAACAGTGCATGTCAGAGCACAAACCAAGCCATGAAGTCCAAGGAATTGTCTGTAGACCTCTGAGACGAGATTTTATCGAGGCACAGATCTGGGGAAGGGTACAGAAAAATTTCTGCAGCATTGAAGGTCCCAATGAGCACAGTGGCCTCCATCATCCGTAAATGGAAGAAGTTTGGAACCACCAGGACTCTTCCTAGAGCTGGCCGCCCGGCCAAACTGAGTGATCAGGGGAGAAGGGCCTTAGTCAGGGAGGTGACTAAGAACCCGATGGTCACTCTGACAGAGCTCCAGCGTTTCTCTTTGGAGAGAGGAGAACCTTCCAGAAGAACAACCATCTCTGCAGCACTCCACCAATCAGGCCTGTATGGCAGAGTGACCAGACGGAAGCCACTCCTCAGTAAAAGGCACATGACAGCTCACCTGGAGTTTGCCAAAAGGCACCTGAAGGACTCTCAGACCATGAGAAACAAAATTCTCTGGTCTGATGAAACAAATATTGGCCTGAATGGCAAACGTCATGTCTGGAGGAAACCAGGCACCGCTCATCACCTGGCCAATACCATCCCTACAGTGAAGCATGGTGGTGGCAGCATCATGCTGTGGGGATGTTTTTCAGCAGCAGGAACTGGGAGACTAGTCAGGATTGAGGTAAAGATGAATGCAGCAATGTACAGAGAGATCCTTGATGAAAACTTGCTCCAGAGTGCTCTGGACCTCAGACTGGGGTGAAGGTTCATCTTCCAACAGCACAACGACCCTAAGCACACAGCCAAGATAACAAAGGAGTGGTTACGGGACAACTTTGTGAATGTTCTTGAGTTTTCCAGCCAGAGCCCAGACTTGAACCCGATTGAACACCTCTGGAGAGATCTGAAGAATAGGAGAAACTGCCCAAAAAAAGGTGTGCCAAGCTTGTAGCATCATACACAAAAAAGACTTAAGGCTATAATTGGTGCCAAAGGTTATTCAACAAAGTATTGAGCAAAGGCTGTGAATAATTACATGTGATTTTCTTCGTTTTTTGTTTTTAATAAATTTGCTAAGATTTCAAACAAACTAATTTCACGTTGTCATTATGGGGTATTGTTTGTAGAATTTTGAGGAAAATAATGAATTTAATCAATTTTGGAATAAGGCTGTAACATAACAAAATGTGGAAAATCTGATGCACTCTGAATACTTTCCAGATGCACTGTATGTATCTAACCATCTATGGTTATGTGAATTTTGTTGTTTTTGGATTGTACTTATGTAAAGCCTTTGAGAAGCCACTTTTAAAGGTGCTATACAAAATAGAAGTTATTATTATGTATGGTGCAACAAATACTGAATTAACCGCAGGGAAAGCCATGCTAAATTAAAATTATAAAAATGTAAGTAACCATATTGTAGTGCATGGTTAGGTTAGCAAAATAGATAGTCTTATTAACTTTTAAAAGGGAGGAGAAAATACTTCCTTTTGTTGTTCATGTCAAAGATCATGTGTCCAGTCAAACTCTACTTTATAGAGTTTACCTACATTATGCAACAAGCCCAATTTGAAGATACACATTTCAATTTCATAACAAAGGTCAATAAAATGTATATGTGTAATCTTTTAGAAAATTAAATTAATAAAACTTGAAATATCTACTTTTTTCAAATTTATGTAAGAGTGTACATAATAGTTAGGCACTTTAAAATGTGTGTATTGTCCCTTTGAATGGTATTTCGTTTTGTTATTGGGCTGGTTTTGGGGCTAGTTTTGATTGGTCACTGGGTTGTCTTGGTCACAATATCCAATATAACATCTGGGTCCTGAAGCAAAACCAGTGGAGAACCACTAAAATGAGCAATCCCTCTTAGAGGCTGTAAACCAGTTCTGCTCTCCTTCAGATAAAACCGAAAAGGGCATTTGAAACTGAAGTCCAGTGATCAAGGTGGTTTTAAAGTCAATTCTTTAAATGAGAAGTAGATTACAGACTGCATGGAGATTAAGCTCATTGGAAGTACAGAAGAACCATCTGGGCATTCATAGGACTCTGGGTTTAATTAATCTCTTAGTGGGGGGAGGGCAATAAGCACTCTTACACAAATCAGCATTTTTAGCAAAAGAGAGTGAGAGAGATAGAATGAAAAAAGTAACCAGTAGTGGCTGTTTCCGAAGACAGTAGCCAGGTTGAAATAGAGCATATTGCCTACAGGGAAATTAGTGCTGCGTGCGCAATGATGAATGTACCATTGTGTCTTATGACTGGATGGTAAAAAAAATATCTGGCTGAAATTATGAAGTGCTCCCCTTTTTATCATCCGCATGCCCTTGTCTGGGAGTTCTCCCTGGAAAAGGGCACAGGGAAGTGCTTTAATGAATGTTGTTGAGCTGGCCATTATCAGCAGGGTTCTAGAGAAGACAGGGTCTGTGTATACTGAACTGGAATCAGGTGCCCCTCCACGCAGTTATTATTCCTCATCATTATAAATGAATGAGCAAAGCTTCTCCCAGTGCTACAGTATATGTAAGATTGCAGTTACGCAGCACTGCCTGTGGTCAATTCACAGAAGGCCCAATTTTGTGGAATTACTTTGACGAAAGCACTCAATTTGGGAAAATAGTAACATTTCTGAATAAATTGTGTAATGCCACAAATGTAGAAAGGCATCATAGACATTTCCATCATCTACAGTCATACTTCTGCCTTCTAAAATAGGATTGGGGTAAGGAAGTGAGAAGTTTTCGGCCCATGTACATTAGACGGCTTTTATTTAGTCATAAGTCATGTGTCACCAAACTGAAAAGTCACACTTTAGTGATAAATGCTTTACCTAAGGCTTAGCACATGTGATTTTAGTCAAACTCTGTAAATTACACATGATTGTGTGACAGAGAGCTGGAGAGTGTATGCGTGCATGTGTGTAAATTTGTAACTATAAAGTAAATTATTTGTTAAATTATATTAAATATAAATTGTACAATATGTTTGTATTTGGTAGCAGTAGTTAAACCAGCTAACAATGTGCTAGCAATTTTTAATCTCGGTTAATATTCATTTCTACATTAAATACATTTTTAAAGCTAAAACTTGTACATGTTAACACTAGTTTATGCATTACGAGCAATCATGAACTAACAATGAAAATATTTATTTTCATAAATTAAACTTCATAAATTCTGTAAAAATAAATTGTTCATCCATCATACCTAATGCTCTTTAGCTGATGTTAACAATAAAAACCTTTCCTTTTCCTTTTACTAGTTTAATATGCATAACTACAAGTCAGCAATTTGTAGGTCGATTCCCCAAAAAACTGTGAACACTATGGCTCTAGCAACATTAGCTCAACAAATGGCATGCGTTTGGGGCAGGACTATCTGTTTGTCCAACCAATGAAAGACAACAGGAGTGTTTGGCAAACCCGTTTAAAAGCAGTAATTCCTTTTTCCAAGGCCATTGACTGATGCTATTGGAACAGAAATGACTCAGTCATGTGTGTGATTTCAATTAGTCCAATTATCATGTGACGTGTGTGCACTTTAATGTGTAATGAAATCACACACCTAAATTTACTTTAGTTTTACATTATTCAGTTTAAACAGGATGAGTGTGTATTAGTGAGTTTGTATATGTACTTGTAAATGGGTGTGTGTTTATGTCTCTCCTTCTGTCTAGATCCATAATGTGAGCTCATTCTCACAGTGCTTCCTAAAGCAAGACAGAGCTTGTTAAATAATTTAATTCCCAGAATCACAGCTTGAGTGATTTTGGAGGGAACAGTGCTAAAGCCTGGTGGTCCCCATCTGTGTCTGCAGAGGGTCCCCAGACAACCTCTCATTTAGAGTGTCCAGACACAGACCCTCTTCAGATAATTGGGCTTATTCTCTTTTAACATTAAAGCTGCCAGGATCTAATATTGTATACACCTAATCCATGGCAAAATGGTAGGATTTGACAGATTAAAAAGATTATTCAACAAAAGACCCCTTCCTTCATTGACTCGATTATATATTATCTGCTCCAATCTGTTTTTTTTTAACAAACAAGCATGTGCTGTTCAAAACTAGTGCACAAGAAGGGAAGTAGCACATGAATGTGTTTGATTAATCTTGTCACCTCATGACAACCCTAGTCAATGTCTTAACAAGGTCATCCCAGAGGGAAATTTTATTCCTCAGAGGTCGTTCTTTCATTAACTCGACAGATTTAATAGAGTTCTCAGTAAAATTTAATCAACAAGTATCAATTTTATCTTTGATGTTTCTCCTAAAATTCCTTGGGAGACATAAAAATGTAAACAAATTATAAAATTGTTGACATACAGTAAGAGTTTAGAGTAAAGTAGATTAATTCCGAACTGTAATCTGGTACAGATTACAAATTATATGACTAAAATTGTAATCAGTAATGTAATCTTTTACATTAATTACTTTTGATGTAATCTAACTCCAAAAAATCTTGTAAGGTGGTCAAATGAGGAACAGGACCATTGCATGTATTTCCGGCTATTTTAAAATATAGAAAATAATTGGGAATTTATGCACTAGTTATTGCCGTTGAATGATATGTAAATGTAATCAAAATGTAATCGTAATTTGATTATGTACATTCAAAAATGCAATATAATGTAATCTAATTACAAGTACCAATACTTGATTTATGTAAACTGATTACATAATCCAGATTACATGTAATCCATTATTCCCCAACGCTGAATATATATCTGTAAAATCAATGTGGATTGCATATCTAAGATTATTTGGTTTTGGAAGATTTTGATGAGAAATGTTTTAGTTTATACTGAAATCTCTGACATTAATTGACTAATATTTTTTAGATCTCTTCTGAAATTGTGAGGAGACACATAAGATTACTAGGGTCTGTTTCTAAGGAGGAAAAATCTGAGAAGCAGGAGATCCAAGTAAAATCTCTGTGAAATCTCATTGCTGTCCTGGAGAAAGTATTGAAATGCAACAGAGATCTAATTCATGATTATTCTAACCTATGGGACTTGGAATAAATAAAAAAGTAATCTCTACAACTATTTGTTAAACTAGTGTTTGCAGTAGTGTCTAGCTCTCCTACTAAAATGCAAAAACACTTTACAGTGAGTCAAATAAGGAAAAGGTCATGAAATACTAAGACAAACAGCTTTTTTCAGACAATAGGAATTTCCAGATCCTTTCCTTAGAAGACCTTCTCCACTGCACAAAAAATGTGGAGCAAATTCCATCCTGGAGTTCCACTGGAGCTAATCTGCACTCTCAAGGAGACAGCAGTCTGCCTCAGACGTTTACACAAACATATGAAACCCCATCACAAGGACACATGTAGGGACCAGAGAGACGCACACACACACACACACACACACACACACAAAAACTGCCTTGCCACACAGCATCAACACAATCTCCAAAGTGGCTTGCAAGTCCTCAGAGATGAAATGTGAGATGCCGGTCATCACTCTGCTATGCATTATAGACAGTCAGTGCTCATTTTGTAGCACACATCCATTTACTGACATGGTCGTCTGCTTCAACTCTCTCTCACCTACAAAGTGAAAACAGAAAATATATATGTGCTTTAAAAGAAAAATTGCTGCAGAACATGACAAGCAATGATGTCTTATATATTCCGGGTTCAATTCAAGTTAAACTAAATCGACAGAATTTGTGTACTGAATAATAATCAGAATAATACTGATGACCACAAAAATTTGTTTTTTGACACAAATCTGGATTCCAGTGAAGCACTAACAATGGAAGATAATGGGACCAATCCATAAACATTAAAAATGTTCACAGTTTCAAAAGTGTAGCTACAAAACTTAAACAACATGATTTTAGCATGATAACCTTTTCTGTGTAAAGTTACAGCCAATTTTACCACTTCATTGCCACGATGATGCAATGTCAACAAACCCTAAAATGACTGTAAAAATTACAATTTAAACAACATAACAGCTCAAATAATACATGAGTTTTAACTGAAGAATGCTGTTATAAAATTACAAGCTTCACTTTTCTACCTTTAAACCCTCCAAAAATTGGCTCCATTCACTTCCATTGTAAGTGCCTCACTATAACTACATTATTAGTTTTTTTTTTTTAAAGAAAAGGACAGATGAGTCAAAAATGTGTTTGCGTTAATAAACATTATGCCATAAATGCTGTTGATTGAGCTTAACTTGAATTCAACCCGGAGTATTCCTTTAAAGACTTAATGATATGGCTTGACAAGCACAGTTTTAATGTACAGTATTCCCCATTTATACAGGAGATTGAGGCAGAGCATATCAAAGGGCTTGTGAGTTGTTTCAAATGGCAAAACTGTACATTTTTAAATCAAGTAAAAATTTATCTTGTAAACTTTAGGAGTACACTAGCATATAGAGGTCCTCAAAGCTAATAGACATGGGCTAAACTATACACAATTCCTATTTAGATTTTATAGGGTCTTTAAGGAAGAGACCTTTTGTGTGTTTTTTTCTTTGGGGGCTTGTAAAGAAGAGGCTGCATTGGTCTTTAGAGGTGGAGGTGCTCCAGATCACCAAAAATGCCAAATTACAGAGAATTAATGAATTTTATTTGTTCCCCACTAATAACAGAAGGAAATGTAATACAGATCAAATAATTTTTAGGACATGCAGTCCCTTGACTGAATGAGGGCTCATTTTCTATCCAGATTGCACTAGGACAATAAAGCAAATTAATATAGCTGGCTCATAGTGGATAGCAGGTTGTTCTTATTGGCAGACAAGGTCAATGCAGAGAGTGACCTCTGCTAAGTTAATCAAACTGCTCTATGGCTGACAGATGAATGGATTAATGTGGCTGACCCACTATGTTTGGCCACTCACTGCAGTAAACAGCTCCATCCACCTCAGAAGCAATATCTGTACTCCTGTATGACACTGAGCAGATTAGCCTCTGAATGACATCGGCCGGTTTCACACCAGGATTCATGTATGCAGCACACCTGATTATTTATAGAGGGATACAGCAGATGCTAATTCTGGCTGACTTGAAAAACAATCAATCAATCTCTCTCAAATTTGACCATCACACAACATCATTACAGTATATTAGAGTTAATAAATGTGGGAAGAGATTCAGTATAGATTTTCATGAATAAATAATCAACCCTAAAACACGGTCACAAATTTTTTAAACTACCACCTGCTGGCTTTATCAGATCATCAATTTATTGTTGGAAAACATAAAAGGGGTGTCAAGAATTGTTTAAATCCATTTCTACACAATCCAGAGATTACAGTTTAATTCATTTACAGTTACATTACAGGTTCAGAAAGGGGTCAAGTTCCAGCTGAGCAGCACCTGTGCCTGCAATGTCCATATTTCTCATGATCAGGCCTTAGAAGCAACTCTCAAAGGGTATAAGAGTGGCTATTTTTGACATCTCTCTATTCTTAGCACTGCAGCTTCTTCTTGCCCTGCTGTTCCAATGGTGCTTAATAATTTAGCAAAACGAGCACTAGTGTTTATCAGTTGACCACACGCCCCACTGTAAGTTCACTACAAAACACAACAGAGCACACAAGCTGTAGGTGAAGAGAACTGTATAACAGCACACTTCCTGTCTATCTGACCTCTATGACAGCTCTTTGATGTGTGAAATAGACACAGTAGAGCACTCTGGAAAGAGCCTATCGCGGAAGACCAGCTGAGTACACCCACACAGCCCATCTGTAGTGGAGGTGATACACACTAATACACACACACACACACACACACACACACACAGAAACACAGCGCAGAGCTTCCTCAACTGCTTTTACTAGGTCATTAAACAAACACACATACACACAGTACTCAGAGCAAGTATGTATCCATATATGCACATAAACACATGCATTCAGAAATAGAATGACTGGTAAACACATACAATCACTCATCTTTCTGATAATACAATATGCAAAAGAGACGTTATTCTTCAACATTTCAACTTTTAAATTCCACAAATGAAAGTCATACAGTTTGGAACAACATGAGGGTGAGTAAATGATGACATTAATTATTAACTATCCCTTTAACATCCATAGGATAACACATACACGAAAACCTTTATATTAAAATAGTTTTTTATTCTGTTTACAAGCTGTGTGTCTCTTTGTGGAACATGAAAGGGCTATTGGCTCTCCATCACAAGCTCCATAATGTATTTTCTTTGTGTGTGCATATGTATGTGTGGATGGGTGCCGAACAAACATTCCAAAGACTTGATGTGACAATGCATCTTGATGTGTAAATTACCACCACTTGTGTGAGAACCCAATCTCTGATCACTTCCTATACATACTTAAATGTGTTCCTATGGCAACCGGATGACTGGCACAATAGGCCCAGTGGGTGGACTTTTACAATAGGGCCTCTGTTTTTAATGGAGAGTGCAAATATGTGAAGTCATAAAAGGACAAGAGGAAAACTAATCCATCAGATTACTCAACATTCACTGCATAAAATTCCAATTTTCCTAGGCTATCCTATCTTGCGTTTAAAGTATACATAAAATCGAAATGGACCTACACACACAAACATATACATATATATATATATATATATATATGTGTCAATGATTCACTGGTGCACATTATTCCATAGAAAAAAATGTTTTGTCTTCGTAATCTCTCATCAAAATGTAATAAATTTCTCCATCCCTAACATGACATTCCTTTTCGACTGACGTTACCAAGCCTATTTTTTTAACCTCTCCCCACCCCTTACACCACTGTTCATAAACAACATTTGACAACATTTTTCTATCTGATCAATTCCCAATGGATAAAATCATGGCCCGCCCTCCTATTTATTTATTTAGCATACTGGCATGGAATAAAATGGGTTGCAAACACTATTTCTTGTAGACTATGTTGAATATATTTTAGCTACATACAGTACACGTACAGTAATCACTTAGCATTATCAACAAACACCAGCTCCTCTTTGCAGAAACACAAATAATCCTCTCCACCTGTTTCCCTCCCCATATCTCAGCTCTACAGTCCCATGGAGATGTCTGGTGTGTCTCCTAAAGGATGACCCCTTGACCTAGCCTTATTGTGGTCTCATGGGTGGGATAGAACAGTGGCGAGAGGTGGGGGAAGTGTGTAGGACCATTGTGTTAGTCAATCAGCTCTTGCCAGATACACATAGGCGTTTCACAGTCTGTGTAAAACACCAACTGACATTCACCCCACTTAATACGTGTCATTAAACCATCAGTACCACCAACAATAACCAGGTTAATGATTGAAGTGGTGTCTAATGATTGAACATTTTTATCAAATTATTTACTTAATATGGTGGTTAATTAATAAATTTAACCGCTTATCAATATCTGCTGAGAAAAGCCACCAAATGACAAATTAAAGACCAATCAAATCACTTTATTGTCACTCGTCTTGGGTGCGGTTCCGAGCAACATAGCAGTCATGACATTGATGAGACATATACCAATTTACAATAAACAAATCAGATTTACACAGAAATATTTACATATATAATATACAGATAATTACACAATTATTTACATTATATTATTGTGGCAGATGACTAAATCATTCTCAAATGGCAATCTCAGTCCTGTTATGGGGGCGTTTTGCAGCTGGAGGAAATGGCTATCCTGACCATGTGACTGACGCTATGGATTCTTTCAGGTATCAGGCCATTTTGGCATGAAAAATGTGATGCTTTCAGTGTGTAAATTGTAGCTTGGTGATCACTATTCTTTTTTAACAAGACAATAACACCAAGGATACATCCAAGTTGTCCAATATCTTGTTCAGGAATGGGCCGTAGAATGTCCTTGAATGACCCTTTCAGACATCATTAAAATCCCACTGAAAATCTTTGTAGGGATTTCAAGGAAGCAGTGGCAGCACAGAAACCAAAGAATGTCAATGAGCTGGAAGATTTGCTCATGAGAAATATGTACAAATTCCAATAGAGAGGTGTCCGAAGCCTGAGAACACTTCCCTGAAACAATTATTTGATGTTATTAAGGGTAAAGGATGCTCCACAAATGATTGACTGTAGGGGGTTGAATATTTTTGACATGACATATTTGGTGCCAGACGGGCTGGTTTGAGTATTTCTATTAATGCTGATCTCCTGGGATTTTCACACACAACAGTCTATAAAATGTACTCTGAATGGTGCCAAAAATAAAAAAACATCCAGTGAGCGGCAAATCTGTGGATGGAAATGCCATGTTGATGAGAGAGTTCAACAGAAAATGGCCAGACTGGTTTGAGATAAAAGTCTACGGTAACTCAGAAAACCGCTCTGGCGCTGTTTGGTGGCACAAGGGGGACCTACACAATATTAGGCAGGTGGTTTTAATGTTGTGGCTGATTGGTGTATGTCTAGCACCATGATCGCAGTGCTTTTATGATGCATTGTCAAGTTAAAAATGCATCACAAGACCACTTGAGGCTTCAATTCAAGCTTGAACTGCTCTGATGGTAGAATTTATTTAGGATTTTACATACAGGTCAGATGTGTTCATTATTTAATGTGTTATGTTTTATTATTAACTGTACTGCATTAACGCATTAAAATTGACAGCCAAAGCGGCCATTCACACCAAACTAATTTTTGCATCTGTAAGGTGACAGTGAGTCTGGGCTACCCCTCAGGAGAACAAAAGGCTCTCATGAGAATCAACATTTGAACTGTCTCTTGCATATGTAACAAAGCGAGGAAAACTGTAAGGTGACAGCGAGTCTGGGCTACCCCTCAGGAGAACAAAAGGCTCTCATGAGAATCAACATTTGAACTGTCTCTTGCATATGTAACAGCAACATCGGAGACACAGCCAGCAGGGGCTCGCGCCTCACTTCTACCGTCTGATTATCTTCCTCTACTCCCCCCCTCTCCTCCTCACTTAGAACTCACTAAAAACCTATACAATGTCAAGTGTGTACAAAAAAGTAACTATAACATGTTTGATATCATTTTAAGTGTCTCAGTGTGCCTGGTAAACTGGTCTCATCCTCCCAGCCACAATGAAAAGCTAAAAGAAGTTATAGAATATGAATATGAATTATTGTTCTATTACCTGGTCAATAAATTGTAAACATTTGATTTTATTCTGACTGACTCTGAAATTGTTTTCCCAAACAGATTGAGCGATTCGTATGTTACCGCAAGTCTGTGTCAGATTAGTGACGACTAATATTTGGCATCAGTTCAAGTGTACTTGGTTTGCAAAGACAGAAAGTGTATTTCCGATTAGAACAGCTAAATGCTGCTTGACCAATCTAAATTCGGGTGTGTCTTACCTCTGTTTTAATTTGATGTTTCTCCAGATAAGTGTACGCGGGAAACCACGCATGGCCAATCCAAAGCTATTATAAGAGAACGTCCAAGCTGTTTTTTCCATTTATTTCCTATAAATGTTCAAGACAGATGTATTTGACCATTGTGCCGCAACTTGCAGTTTTTTCAGCAACACGTGCGGGTGGGAGCATAGCATTTTTAGACGCCATGACAAGATAAAAAGAAATTCAACAGTTAAAAACATCTCTTGCTTTTTTTAGTGAATGACCCCTTACTGACAGTACATTTACACAAGTGATACACAAAACCTATTAAAAACCATTGATTAACGTACTGAGCAAATATATTGTGATACGTGTAAAAACGCCACTCTCAAAAAGACCAAAGCATTTTGTTTATGTTATGATAGTACTAATTAATGGTGTTTTGACTGACAGCTGATGCCAATTACAGTGCCTCCACGTCTATGCATACAACTGCAGACCATATCATGAAACATTCATGCAGCATCAACTCCACATGGAGCGGTCCACATTTTATGCATTGCAACCATATATTCCATAAATGCAAATGGTCTGTAATTGTTTTCTTGAGAAAGGGGAGACTACATTCCACAGATGGGTGCGTTCATGCAGCACTGTCTCAATGGCAACATTTGGTTAATGGTGCACAAATATCATCCTTGCAAGGAGAAAGAGGCTGATTTAAGACTGTAATAAATGCTGGAATATCCACTATAATTAACAAATGTTTTACACAGCAAGGTTTTCTTTCTCTATGAGAGGCTAATTATAAGAGAGAGAATTGCTTCTCAGCATAGGGAGATATAATAAACTCTGATGAGCCCACAGGTATTCTCTCCTGGGCTGCCTCCATGAGATCTGAACCAACTTGGAGTCAGGTTACAATACATTAACGGCTGACTCCAAACGTCAATTGTGCAGCTTAATGTACATGTAGTTCTGATCTTGTGCTCCACATGGCAGTGACACTAAACATGATTACTGTGTGTCTGTAATTCAATGACATATCAGGGCAAATACACTTACAGTATGTGCATGTCTGGCCAGTGTGCAAATTATACAATGACTTTCGAGCATCTCTATTGTAAAGAAAAAGTTCATACAAAAATTACAATTCTGTAATCTTTCCAGAAAAAGACTTTATTTTTGTGTGACTGGTGACTTAGGTACTCTGACTAACATCTCTGCCTAACAAGAAAAATAATTGTCATACATGTTTGGAACAACATGTGGGTGTGTTAATGATTATTATTATAATACATTTTATTTATAGGCACCTTACATGACACCTTACAACAAAACAATAACATTAAACAACAATTAATCATTATTACAGCCTGAACAGATTTAATACAAGCATAAAAGCAATCACATAAAAGCCTGCAATCACATAAGCCTGCCTAAAAAGTTGGGTCTTAAGATGAGATTTAAAAACCAGAAGACTTTCACTGTTTTGTACATCATTACCCCTTTTCCACCAAGGCAGAGCTGGTGCTGGTTCGGAGCCAGAGCCTAGTTTGAAATCGGTTCTTTGTTTTTCGACCACCAAAGCACCAGCTCCGAACCAGTAAAAGTGGTTCTTAAGTAGCACTAAATCATTGCTGGTCTAGAAGTAAGAACCGCTTACGTCAGCGGCTGGGGGCGGGGTTACCGTGACCAACAAGACGAACAGAAACTTGTGAGCGCCATTTTTGAATTAGCAGATAAACACGATGGATGCTATTAAACAAAAACAGTTGTGGTCAGAGGAGGAAACAAGCTGCTTTATTGCACTCTGGTCCTCTGCAGAAGTCCAGAGTAAGTTAGACGGTGCTTCGCGGACGAAACCGGTTTGGCAGCAAATTCAGCGAGAGATGGCTGTAGCGGGGTTCGACCGGAACCTCCAACAGATAAACAAACTAAAAAAACTAAAGGACTACAGAGACCAAAAAAAGGACCTCGGTCGAAGCGGCAATGGTCGCCCTCGTCGAAACCCACATTTCGACGTTCTCGACTCTGTTCTCGGCGATAGGCCGGCATGCCAGGTGACCGGGGCGCTGAACTCGGCAACAATCATGCTCGAGTCAATGGTGGATGATTCGCTACAGCAAAGTTGCACCGATCCTGGTAAGTTCTGTTTATAGATTATTTTACTTCTTCCTAGCATGTTTCTTAGCTGTTTGGTGAGGTTCTAATTTCTTACATCAGTGTTTGCAATGTGGCTAGCTATGATTGTATTATCTGTGATTTCATTGTATAAAGTAGCACAGAACAGTGTGTAAAGTGTAATGGACATATTTTTTAAAGCACTGTCGTCTTGTTTTTTTATTTTATAGATCTGTCTGCCATCACCGACCGTGATGATGACAACGTTGAGTTGCCGCCACCGCTGAGCTGCAGCTCTCCCGCGCCGTCGTGTAGCAGCTCTGGAGAAGCATCTTCAGAACGGGGTAAGACTTGGTGTGCAAATTATGCAAACATTGAAATGTTTCTGTAATATATATACGTACATACATACTGTATATTAATATTATCAGGTACTGAAATAATGTTTAGATTTTTTCTTCATTTAAAATAATGAACAGCAATACAACATGCTTTGATATGTAACAATTACATTTTATTACTTTAAACAAAAAGTCTAGAAAATACTTAAAAAAAAGTTTAAAATAGAATATAAAGTCAATCTGACATTAACTTGCTATATACAATATAATGTTGATGCTTTTTTATGGACATGAGCAAAATCTGAAATGATAGTGATGTAGTATGATGCTATACATATTTTTTATATAATTAATATAGCAGATGCATACCCGTAATTCCCTGCAGAAAATAATTATTTGCAATGCTATGACAACACATTGATGATCTGTCATCTGCTTTTATTGTTGTACACAGGAAAAAGGAAGAGAGATGGTACCTCAGAACTGGTGCAATATTTGGAAAGGGCAGATGAGAGGTTCTTGCAGCACAGTAAAGAAATGGACGATGCCTTGCGTCAGGACATGAGAGCGGACACACATTCTCTGCTTGGACTCATGGGGCGCATGGTGGCCGTAATGGAGGCACAAGTGCAAAAATGATTGCAAATATATCACCACAGTATTTTTGGTTGCTGCTTTTTATGTAAATTTTTTTATTTAAATTAACTATTTACAATTTTTGTTTTCACTTACTGCACTTTACATTTCCAAAGTTCTATAAAGATTTGTATTGTTGTTTTTAAATAAACATTTTTATTAATACAAATGTCTGGTTCAGTTTCTTTAACACTTAACAGACAAATATCGTATGTTTTTTTTTTAATGCGATTTGGTGTATTTTCATATAAATAATGTGTACATTAAACATGTTAATCAGGTGAAGCGATTAGCTACATATAAAATTCTATAACATTGACATTAAATAGGACTACAATCCAAATTAGTTAATGATTGGAAGTTAATAAAAACTTGGTGGTTTAAAGTGAATTGAGGAAAAGGGTAATATTAATATTTTAAATTGTGTTAAGTAGTTTGGTGCTAATTGTAGCTCTAATCCACCTGTCGGGCAGGAGCTATATCTATTTCACAATATATTTTGTTTCAAGAATTCACAATATTTGGTTTGTTTTCTAGAAAGGCTTCAGATAATAGGTGGATAGTGGGCTTGAAGTGGAGTTGATGGCAATCTATAATGGCTGAATTCAGACAAAAGATTGTCTCATGCCGGTCAGAAGTGTGAAAGGGTCGTTGATTGAGGACCATAAAGCAAGAATTGAGCAGTTCTCATGGCCATACATTATTCAAGTAAGTGTTTACAGGGCAATAAAATGGCTTATTAAATTATTCACAAAATGCAGTTTTAGAGATAATAGGGTTTATTCAATGGATGAGAAAATACAATTTATGAAAGTGCAGGTGTACTCAAACACAAACGGCAGTGTTACAAAAATATGGCATTGGTGTATTCAAAGAATCACTCGTTCCCTCTGTTAAAATGCATCATTAATGCAGCTCTGATGTCAGCCCCTTCTCTATTCGCATGTTCAGGTAATGTCTGAACAGGAGGCTCAATGTTTAGAGTCCTGTCTGGGTGCTCTTCAGTGAAATTATCACCATGTTCCTCACAAATGTTATGGAGCACACAGCAGGTCAGTGCAATCCTCTTGCTCAGCTCCAGCTTGCAGTCATTTCTTTTTAGGAGGCACCTCCATCTTCCTTTTAATCTCCCAAAAGACATCTCCACAACCGATCGTGCACTGCTCAGCCTGTAATTGTAGGTGTGCTGTTCAGGGGTCAGTTTGCCAGTGTCGGAAAAGGGCTTCATGAGCCAATTCTGCATGGGGTATGCCGGATCACCGATCAGGTAATGTCCAACATCACAGCCAGAGATGGTCACTTTGTTTTGCCCTAGTAATTCCCCGTCACACAGGGCCTCCCACAAATGTGACTGTCGTAGCACTCTGGCGTCATGCACACTCCCTGGATAGCCAACACAAACATCCCAGAAAAGACCTTTGCCATCCACAACTGCTTGAAGAACAATAGAATGCCAGCCTTTACGATTAAAGTAGTCTCGTGGATAGTCCTCTGGTGCAATTATTGGAATGTGGCTGCCATCAATTGCACCCACACACTGTGGAACTCTCCAACGATTATTAAAGAAAGTGGCCATTTCTAACAACTTTTCAGCATCAGGAAATCTTATGTGGACGGGAAGGAGCACCTTGATGACTGTGTTGCAGAATTCCTGAACACAATTATATACAGTGCTGAGGCCTACCCCAAAAAGATGGCTGATTGTCCTGTATTCACCACCCGTGGCCAGTTTCCAGATGGCAATTGCCACACGCTTTCGGATTGGGACACACAAACGGTAGTTTGTGTTCCTTCTCCCCATGGCATGCTTGACCTGACTGCAGATGTACTCAAACGATTCTGGGGATACACGGAAATTCTGCATGAATTGCACCGGGAGGAAATCCGGAACAATTGTGTCCCACCAGTGGTCAGATCGTGGGTATGCCCATATTACAGGTGACCTCCGCCTTGCCTTCAGCTGCAAGATTGCCTGTAAAGATAAAAAAATAAATAAAATCATTTATGGGCAATAGTGTATAGGTATATTTTCTATCAAGTATACAGTGCGGTATAAATACTATAAAAACAGTTGAGCTGTAGCAGTGAAGCGTTTATTAATTACCACTTAAAAGACAGGGCTACTTTATTTATAAGTTTTTTTTTCAGTCTTTTTAGGTTTATACAGTGTCTTTTCAGACAACTTATTTTCATAGCCTTCTTGTCCAGTGAAAACCATGTATAAATCGAAATTTGGACATTTTTAATGGGCTACACATTAAAGCTGCAGTAATACTAATTTAAAAAAACAACATAATATAGCCTAATAAAACAACACTGACAGTGGATACATAGTTGTATTACTGTGAGTGATTTTTGCTTATAACTCAGTAACTCATACATACGAGTTTTCACAAAACGGCGTAGGAAAACGGTATTCAACCAATGCTACATTTTAATTTAACTGCAATGTGATCGATTATCAGCAAAGTCGATGCTAGGAGGTTAGCAACATACTGAGGCTAAAATATAAATCTCAGGCTAAACTCGGCATCTTATTGTAAAAAATAAATGTTATGTACATACCGTTACTCTCGCTTGTAATCTCCGTCTGTACAAATAAAGGTGAGCCGTGCGAACACGTTGGATCCGCCGTGTTTGGATGCCGATGTAGGTCCGCAAAGCCATGAAGATCAATAGCAAAGCAACGTCCGCCATTGTTGATGGTGTGTTTGTGTTTGGCGGCACCGCGCTAGCGTTGCTGGGAAAGATGTGACGTATACAGTGGTGTAAGACCTGGCTCTTTAGCCTGTGGAAAAGCAAACCGGTTCTTTGGAGGCTCATCTGAGGCTCCGAACTGACACTAGCTCTAGCTCTGAACCAGCACCTGGTTCTTGTTGGTGGAAAAGGGGTACATGTGACAATGAGTTCCATAAATAAGGAGCTGCATGCCTAAACGCTTTAGACCCCATAGATGTTGTGCGAACTCGAGGGAGAATAAGAGTGTGTGCAGAAGACGATATGTAGTATTAAACCTGTTTAAAGCTGATGAAATTTCTGTGCCACTAGCACCACCAAACAGTAGGGCTGAAACGATTAGTTGATGTTATCAACAACATTGACAATAAAAAAACTGTCTACAAAAATTGTTGTTGTCGAATAGTCAATTGATCTCATTAACGTAACTCTATTGATAACGCGTGAGAGCAGCTCTGCAGCGCCTGACTGAGGAAGAATTACACCACTCACAGTCCAGATGCACTCTAAACTTCCCAAACAGCTTCAGGTGATGTAGATCGCAAAGTATGAGGGAATTATAATGGGTGTTTGTCTTTACAGGGAACACCCCAGAGTTCCATCTTTAATGCAGTTATAGTTAATGCATGATAGCTTTATTAATGTTAAAATAATTTGGAAGCAGATCATGTAAATAACTACAAACTCCGAAACTGGCAATCAGCACCACTTCTATGAGTTGTGTGAATGTCCCTATCTAAGGGAGAGGGATTGAAACTCCACCCGGCTGAGGCACACTCTGTCACGGGGACGCTCGTCCCTTGAGCTGCACGCTTAATGCAACTAGATTATATTGTGATGGCTCGTGATCACTGTGGTCACTGTGCATTTCTTATCGTGAAGAAAATTGGCAATACGCAGCTTTATTAATACGAGAGATTTGTTTTTTTTTTGTGAGTTAAAGATGGATTGAAGTGAACAAAAAGGTGAGAGGGGGTTGTCTTGACAAAATATGTTTTTGATTTGTTTTTGATTTGGCTTGTTTTCCAATATAGATATCTAAAATTCCTTTAAAACAATGTACATTTTCTTTAGCAGATATACTGCAGAAGAAAAATGTGTTAGCTGAAAATGTTGAATATAATATTATAAATACCAATCTTTTAAAATATTACAAAATCCTTTTAATAAAGATTGATTTACCTTAGAAGCACCATATAAGATATTTAGACTTGCTTTAGGAGAATAGATCTTGAATACAAGTATATTTTGTCTTTACTGCACTCGCAGAAGTATAACCAAGTGAAAAATACACTTAAAAACAAAATACACATTTCTCTTAAAGCAAGTCTAAATATCGTATATGTTGCTTCTCAAGTAAATGTATCTTGTTTTAAGGATTTTTTGACAATTTTAAATGGAAAACAAGACAAAAACACTTGATAACAATAGCATTATTTGCAGTGAATTTCTTTGCTGAATTAAAAGTATTTTTTTCCCCCCTTTAATTGAGTGAATGTCATTTAGAGGTATTTTTAAAAGATGATTTTGTCCTCTTTGTTGTAAGCACATTTAATACAACCTTTTAAGTCAGGGCACAAGCTGAATAATCAGATAAGAGAGCTAATGATTAATTGTTACAATAAATCACAGAACAGTCGAATAATAATTCTAATAATCGTTATTTAATCAATTATAAAAACAATCGTTAGTTGCAGCCTCACCGAACAGAATTGCAAAAATAAAAGTTTTTCAAAACAGCTTTCTGAAAACACCCTTCAACTGCCATGCCATTGGTTGAGTAACGTTGTTGGGCCGGGTTAAAATTGGTTGCTCAAAACAAACAGGTTTTTTATAGCGCACACAGAGACACAGTGTTTACCGTTTTCGAGAACATTAACCTACCTTAGTAGTGCCCGACCGATAATTATCAGCTGATATTGGACTTTCACAGATATATCGTATCGGTGTATATGTTTTCCGATAAGAGCAGATATTACAACGTTTTTTTCAGAACATATAATGAAGAAAATAATGCTAGGGTGATTTAGAATTTGTATCATAATGTAGTTTGTCCAGCAGAGCATGCTCCGAATCCATTGTTTACAGAGATGAGCTGACTTCTGCAGTAGTGATAGGAAGATCGGATCATTTTACTGATATAGATATTTGAGTCTCAAAATGAACAAGTCTTTGTTCAATTCATTTCGTTCATTTCAGCTGAATTAAACTAAAATGTTACATTTTCAATAGCCAAATCCCCCCAACACATCTAATTTCACAACTTTGATTGTAGTCCCAATAAGGAAAAAATTATAATGCAGCCAAGGACAAATTATGTGAAACAGAAAGATTAGTTCACCTCTGGAAGCTTCTTGTCAGATTCGTTCATTCTTTTGTCACGTGACAGCCGTATACACTATGCAGTGCAGTGCATAGTTTATATGGCTATCACATGACAAAAAAACGAACAACTCCAACAAAAATAACTGAAAGGTGAACTAATCATTTCTGTTTCCTGTACAGAATCTATGTGGTTTTCACATAACAAATTAAAGGAGGTTGCGTAATGCGCATGCATGGCCAACACAAAATGAAAGAATCACTCTCTGAGACTATTCTTTCTTCTGAGTCATATAAAAGATTCGTTCAAAATGGACGAATTGTTCATGAACGACCCTTCACTATTTTGCAGACAGGGTGTTAAGTGGCGTCTTCTCGGTAAGTTGCTAACTACTTTATGAAAAACATACTGGAAAGTTAATAAAAATTATTCCAATTTCCCTTTTCAATATACCTAATATAATATTAACCCTGTCCCAGACAACCATGTCACTCATGTTTATCACATCTGTTAGCCAGCTATATTTTGTCAATGCAGTCAGTAACATATCAGATAAACATCAGAGCATCTTTTTGCAGCTCAGCAGACAACGGTGTGGTGGTGGATTGTGCATGTTGAGTGTTGATTTCACACTACGTTGTTACCTAGTTTGTGAGATTCAATGCTGGAAAGTAAATAATGTCCATATTTTGCTCTCTGTTACAACGAGCTTATAGCTCACAAGCTAACCACGTAGCTACTTTCATACCTTGCCAGCTGAGTGTAAGCTAATGTGTAAACATGAATTCACCAAACTGTTTTATTCAGGATTCGCAATTTGGTACCCCCCTTCAACCGAACAACATTTTGAACTGCAAAATGTAATATTTAAACCATTAGTTATTGTTTGTGACTGTTTTGTTATATATTACAGTGAAATATTGCTGATGATGTTTTGATAAGAGAGAAAACTCTAATTTAGTACAATTTAGAGGTACCTGTACTTGAGTATTTCCAAGGCATTTTCTATTACTTTATACTTCCACTCCACTACATTTGAGAGGGAAATATTGTACTTTTTCTAAATGTGTAATTGTATAACATTGTATACATTGTATAATAATAATAATAATAATAATAGGGCTGGGCGAAAAAACGATATCGATACATATCACGCTAAAGAAAATCCATGATAAGCTTTTGAGGAATTTTCGATATTTACTGCATGTCTCTAAAACACAAGCAGTTCGGCTTTCTCAGGCTGTGCTTCCACTGCGGCGGACGAAATCTGCTCAAAGGCGCTCACAGCATTAGGAGAGAGCTTTCTCTGCACCACTGCCAATCCTACGATCCACCTTGTGAGCATGATGCTCGGCTTTCATAGGAATTAATTGAAAACGCTCTCAGCTTCGCTTACAACGCGCCAGTAGTAATGTAGGTTCAGACCGGACAAACTTGCTAATGCTAGCTGCCTTGCTAACAATAAGGTTATGGCGGACACCGGATTGATTCCATACACACTGCAAGACTTCATGACAACAGTTGCACTCTCTCATCGTCTCTAGTGAAGAGCATGACAGAACAATGATGATGCGAACAACAGCTCTGATCTCTCTGCGCTGTAATCTTGAATATTGTTCTCTAGCCACAAACATGCATTATTCGTGCCCTGTCCCGCTACGCACGCATTGCCTCTTTTCCCTGCATGTGTGTAGACACGTAGATGTCTGGAATGGATAAGGAAAGACTAAAATTACTAGTTTGTAGACTAGTCTCTCACTTTAATGAAAATATACAAATGTTTTTTGACATTTTTTAAAAAACATTTTCTAAATTCTCTCTCGGGACACCCCTGAACCCACATTCAGCATCCTTCCACAGTCACAAGGGCTTCTATGCCCCATACTTGGGTATCTGAATCTAAAGAAATATAAAAAATATTTCATTTTAATGTAAAAAATATTCCAACAAATACTGGACTGCTGTCACTATGCTTCAGAACAAACAGATGATCTTTTAACATTCATTTTCAATTGACGGTAAAAGACGGTAAAATTGGTTAAAGATCCCGCAGACCCCACTGCTTTGGCCGTCTCTGGACCCCCTGTGCAGTTTTGTAGAGACTATTTTGACTGTTTAGAATAAATTTTTTCTTCTTTTCTTCCGTCAACTTTGAAATAAAAAAAAAAGAAATTGCAATTTGTAAATGTATATCGTGATAAATATCAATATCGAACAATATGAAAAAGATTATCGTGATAACAATTTTGGCCATATCGCCCAGCCCTAAATAATAATGTCAAATATTCTTTGATAAAAATATTTAAGAAAGCAGCCTTCTGAGTATTATTGGTGCAAATCCACATAGAAATGTCTGTTTTCATTCCAGCTCAATAATTAATATATCGGCCACCACATCATTAATAGGATAATTTTCCACATCTAAAATCGGTATCAGTCTCAAAAATCACATATCTGTTGGGCTCTAGTTGTCTCTGCATATTAAGCTGGGATAGAAGTATTTTAACACTGCAAGTTACATACTTCAGCGTTAATGTACTTTTTAAGAACTTCTTTTGAAAATTTGGGGGGTTTAAAACTTTGATTAAGGGGGTCAGACGTCCCCTAAACCCCTTTCAAAATTCACACACCGTGTCTGGCACAATTTGTGGTTTACCCATTGATAAAATCATATATTCAGGATTAGGGGGGACCAAATGTAATCATTTAAGAATCAGCCAACAGAAGAAATAATGTATACCACTAATCTGAGTATTGAAGGTAAATGTCCCCAATTTTTACCTTTTCAGTAAAAATGCTGCTCTAATGAATAAGCAATAGGCAATGATTCAAAATAATTTAATACAACAATGTAGAGGGTCTCATTCCATTGCAGATGCCATTTATTTCTTTGTTTATGACCTCATAGGTCGGCGCTCAGCTGCTTGAGTTTCATCTGTTTGACCTATGAGGAGTGACACAATCTTTTAAAGCACAATGTATTCTGAAAAGTGCAGTTACATACTGTAAACAAATTGGCTTTAGCAATGGTTATGTACTGCAAACATGATCGATGGAGTCTATTATTAAAAAAATTATCAGTGTACAGCATGGAGATCATTGTGTAACAATGGTTATGTTGGGAAAGCTTTGTGCATACACACACAGGCATACACACCATACACCCTAATTTTACCTGTAAGGATTAAGTGTAAACCTGAGAGAGTTCAGG
Source organism: Moxostoma hubbsi (assembly GCA_032164185.1). Lineage (NCBI taxonomy): Eukaryota > Metazoa > Chordata > Actinopteri > Cypriniformes > Catostomidae > Moxostoma > Moxostoma hubbsi. Next base: position 20,085,884 of record JAVLUX010000033.1, read on the forward strand.
TGGCATTGTTCAGACAACACCTGATGAGCTCTTTGAATCATAGCCACGCTCTTTTATACACAGGTGGCCATAAAGAAAAAAACACCCATGTGGGGAGTGTCCTAAAAATAGCATGCCTGCTCACAGATTTCTAGGAGTGAGATCTTGTGGAAGATAAAGTAATTCATACAGACCACTAAACATCTCTCCTAACCAGTTACATAATGTGAATGGATGAGGCAAAGTACAGCTTACTATTGAGTCAGCAAACACGTTTGAAAAGGACAAGAATATGTAACACATTAATCGTGTGCTCACATGCCTAATTTTCACACAGAGATCCTTTCTCTCTCAAATACACATATGCACTCATATCACACACAACCATTTAAACACACTTTACAACATGTGTGGCTCTCGTGTACAGAGAGATCTTTGACCTTAAACACACGCCACACTTTATGCCACTCTACCACTCCCTGAAACCAACCCCACTTACTGCTCTGTTGCCCTCTTAACCCACTGAACTGTTTTAAAGTGCCACAGTGAGTGATGTAGCCAAGGCCCCCTGTGAAATCTATTCTTGGCTACTCATAAAAAAAAATATATATATATATATATATATTATATATATATATATATATATATATATATATATATATATATATATATATATATATATATATATATATATATATATTTATATTATCACTGTGGAATGGCGTACAAGCTTAGGAAACCGTTTAGGAAAAAATGCAGAGTTTAATATGGAGCTGAGATAAAGATGTTTAGAAGAAAATGTCTAGTCATAGTGATCCAAAAAATATTTAGCAAAGGTTAGTTGTTAGAGGCCATGTGTGGACAAAAAATATAACTAGGTATTTAGTCACTATAGGAACTAGACCATAAGACCATTTTCACTTCACTGAATATTTCTCCAAGTAAGTTTATTTTTTAAACTCAATTTCTGTATGGGCACATGGCTGACAGTCTTTGTAAAAAAAAAGCTAATTAACAATTCAAGCATTATTGCCCAAGAAAAATATGGCCATGTTAAATGTACCAAAAAGCAAACATTTTTAATTCATTGTTAAAATTACAATACATTACCGTTCCCCAATAAAATAGAGACAACTTGCCCCAAGCTTATTTTTTAAAATACCCTTGTACTGAGCACACAGTTCAACCTATGCTTTAATTATTCCTTCGCTGTATAGTAGACGATTGCCTGAATTTATTGTTGTTTTATTTTGTATTGTGTTGTTTAACCAAGTCATAGAAAAAATAAGATATTAGAACTTTAGTTTGGAGAAACTAAATAAATCCAACAAATCCACTACTAGAGAAAAAAAAACAAGCATTGTGTAATAGGACTTTTGACTCAAACCCTTGTTAAAAAATTGTTACTGAAATATATATACTTCTTGTGACAACTTCCTCATATTGCAAAAAGTTCGGGTCTCTGAAAACTATTAACTAATTTTAGTGAAAATGTGTCAAATCCCAAACAAAACAGTGCATTGTTGCTCCAAAGCAATCTCATCACCATCAAAACCCCCCATGAAACATCTCTGATAAAGCTCCGTTGCCATGGAATATGCTTAAATGACAACAATGCCACAATTCCAGTGTAACCTAAAGTGGAAAAAATGGACCATCTGTTATGCCCGTCGGTAAGCTCCACTCACCATTGCAGGATGACTCTGGATCTGACACACCCACTTTTACAGTGCTGATTTATAACTGGTGAATGGCACGATTCAAGAGCCCACTCCGCCCCCCCCCCCTTGCACATAACTAATAGCATCAGTGCAGGTAATTTAAGGGGGCGATGCCTGCAGGCTAGCTGGGGAGTTCGGTGCTGAGTGATCATGTAATAGCTGAGTCATTCTCCAGCAGTGCTCCGGGAGTGGAGAACGCACACAGTGCTGAAGTGGGTGTACAGATGCCTGGATGACTCACTGAGAGAGCAGGAGATGAGTTACAGATGAAAGACCATTTAAACTCTTTTTACTTACAGTAAAAAGTGCTGAGTTCATATCTGTTTACAGCAAAACAAGTCTACATGAAGTATCACTGGCAGATAGTTAAGAAAGTATAAAGCAAAACTGTAAAATGTTCACACCTTCACTACAATATCACAAATCACACTATAAAAGATAAACCCACAAAAATGTTACATTTAAATGACAGTTCACCCAAAAATGTAAGTTCTGTCAACATGAACCCACTTGTTCCAATCCTGTATGACTCAGACTAACGTATACTTCAGTTGTCTGCGTTCCTGATCACTCAACGGCCAGTATGTGTGCCGCAAATTTTGTCATCAGCAGTCTGCGCAAACGGTCCACGTGCGGCCCAGATTATATCGCCACGTGTACAGCCCTCGTCTGTGCGCTTCATCGGCACATGCACCTACTGTTGTCTGTACTGAAAGAGTATCACAATACAGCCATAGTAAACAAGCGTTGAACACATTCATATTAACTTGCAGTCAAAAAGGGTATACTTATAAAGGCTGAGGGCTCGACTGTGTGTGAGACGACCAGCAACACGGAAAATGAAGTATAACCGAGTCTTTACTTCATTCTGTGTAACACAATAGGTCTGTTAGGGACCTCAGTCACCATTCACTGTCATTGATGGAAAAAAGAGCAGTGTCAACATTCTTCAAAATATCTTTTCTTGTGTTTCATGAAAGAAAGTCAGTCATATGGGTTTGAAACGACACAAGGGTGAGTAAATGACATTTTCCTTCTTGGGTGAAGTATCCCTTAAAATTTAATTGCTGGCTTGAATTTTAGCATAATCAAAGTGGTGCCAAAGTAACCTTTCCAAACACTTTGTATTTAGTTACTGATGAAGAAAATCAAGTTGAAACTCTGAAAACTCAGTGGAAATGGCAGACATTACTGTGACAAAAAAAATTGTGGAAACAATTATGTTGTTTTAGCAAAAGGATGCATTTTTTTTTTACAATGCAGTGAGTGATGATTTCCAGAAAATACAAAGGCAACGTACAGCCTTTAAAATCAGTTCTGGTCAGTGTGATTTAATGAAGGGTAAAATAACCTGTTAGTGGCTGCCTAGATGGTGCAGATAAAACATCTCTAGTGATTTCCCATCAGTCTACTGTAACACTGGGAGGAGTTTCAGTTCAGTACCGCCCATTCATTTTTGTGCTGGATTACTGGAACTGGAACATAACCAACTGTGGAACAATACAACAGCTCCATCTTCTTAAATACATGAACTTTCAGAACAACATGAATCACAGCCATGCATGCCAAAAAGTACTTTGAGTGATTATTCCTGCAGCTGCTGTTTTGACACATGGTAAGGAGAGTGATGAAGTCATTTGTGTGCAGGAACTTACATTACATAGAGGCATGTTGAAGAGTAGAGGTCGACCGATAGTGTATTTTACAGATACCGATAACCAAGTTGGGCAGTACCTGCCAATAACTGATTAATCAACCGACAGTTTTTTAAAATTGATACTGAATGAAAAAAATAACACTAAAAGTAAAATAGTGCTGAACTTTATTATAAAAATAAACAGTACTGACTGAACCATAATGTATTGCACTTTTTAAATGAAATATGCAAATATGAATATATGAATATATATTAACTAATATTCAAATTTTAAAGTCAGCTTATTTTTAAATTGACATAGTTTCCTTGGTCCAGAAGAGGTTGCAATAAATACATAAACCATTGGGCACAGTTATATAATTGCATAGAACATTCCTATCCTGGATGTTAAAAATGTAATTTATACATTTTTAATAAAAATAATTTTTCAACTAATGTGCATAAAATAAATACGTTTTAGACGGTCCATATTCTCAAATGGTAAGTCAAAATGAAAATGAGGAGGGAAAACACTTCAATATACAGTTCACATGGTGTGTTACACTTTCACTGATTCCTACTACTCCAGACTCAAGCTTCATAATAACAGTGAAACACCACAGTGTTTTTTATTCAATACAGTTGTATGTAGAGTAGCAATATTCATAGTTAGCAGTGCATTTGGCTGAACTCGGAAGTGAAGTGGCTCAGAATATGACAGGGGCTGTTCAAACAACAGACTGGAACTGAACGCAAATCTGAGAAATGCTTATAAGAGAGCAAGACGCAATGGCCAAAGACTTCCACCAACTATAAGGGGCTGTTCACACTGAACGCTTTTGCAACCATCCATTTGTTTTTCTATGTAAACGCGTGCTAGACAAACACCTTTGTTTCCCTTTGGTTTTGTTTATCCAGCGTCTCATGCAGGAGCATTGTTTTTTAGAAGATGTCTCGATATGCTTTTAAACTGAATTTGTTGCATATCGTATTACAGTGAGGATAATTGAATCAGATCTGTTTCTTTTTGTTTATATGTTTCACTCGGCTGCATGAAGATATTAATTTGCTTTCTCACATCACTAGCTTTAAATAAGCAACTTAGCTGGCTAACGAATGCATAAACGTGACCAGCTGGATATAAACTAATGCAAACAGATGGTAACAATCATGGATTGAAACATTTGGGTAGGACTTGCAAGTATTTTTGTCATATTGTTCTAAATTCTTAATGTTAGCTTTAATGTTAGCATCCTCTTAGACTTGTCTGCAAACATACTGCTGTTTTCTACTAATATAGCATCGTCAACAAATGTATTACTTTATAATGATGAAAACTTGTACTGTAGTGCACTATATACCTTTTCGTTGTTGATGTTTTAAATCCACATCTGAAGTGTTCTGCTCCATGCAGAGTGTAGTCTCACGTGTCAAAACTAACACCACAAGGCATCAGTGAAGTGATAGTTTTTATTTCGCCACTAGATGCAGCTCTCATACATGGACCCTTCCCAGCCACTCCAGCAACAGACACAATGGGGAAAAACTATCTATGTGGATTTTTGCCGATAACCGATAGTTCCAGAAATCAGTGCCGATTAATCGGCAAAACCGATATATCGGTCAACCTCTATTGAAGAGATCCACACCTATACACTACATATGTAGATACCTCCAGCTAAGACACATGAGAATTCAGTGGTGGCTGGATGAAATCCATAAAATTTGTTCCAATGTTTTTGTGTGACGTAATAGGTTTATTTTTGTTAAAGCTGAGGTGTGTAATTTATGTGCTATTAGCATCGCCAAATGAAATTTCAAAATAGATAGTCCTGCCCCAAAAGCTAATGTTGCTTTTACAGGGAATTACAATGCTTAAAATGTTCTGATAGTGCCACAGAGTGGGAGAATCAACCTACAAACGACTTACTATTAGTAGTCTCTGCCAGCGGAGTCTCTTATTTATAGGCTGGAGAAAGAAAGGAAACTAAGAAAGGAAAACTGGGGAGAAATGTGCTTAATTGACCATTACGCTCCACCTTCAAAACATTTCTGACCAATCCTATCTTAGCAACTTACACTGTCAAGACATAACCAGGATCTACACCAGTACCATCAGGGATGGAAGTCCAATCAGGGGTATTCACTCGCATACGGTCTTTAATACAAACACCCACACAATGCTGTACCTGGAGCAAGATGTGAGATCCATCTTATCAGCACGCTTTGTTTCTCTCTGAATCCTCATCTCTATTTGTTTTTACTAAGTCACGACTGCAATTCATCCCCTGCTGTTCAAACCTCTCTAGATTTTCCCAGAATAAAATGCAATAAGCCTGGTTCTCTCTAGGATGTGCATTTGAACGTGATTTCCAGATCACCATGCGAGTTTCTCTACGTGAGATTTCTTTCTGCTTTGACAGGTGGTCGGTGTAGAGTGTGTCACGATCTTGCAGCAAATGGTAATGGATCTCTATTTACAGCACCAATGACACGGACGATGAGACACTGTTCATTCACAATTCTGCTGCCAGATCTGAATCATGGGAGAGAGAGAGAACTGTATCCCACTAAGCAGTGGGAGAGATGGAGTGACCTCATTCTGAGTCATGAAGCCGTCCCCTGACCCAGCCTCCCTCAGCATGAGTGTGTTTGCGTGTGCGTGCACACATGGCAGGATCATCGATAACCTACATATGGCTTCTATTATACAGTAAAATCTGATTTTGCAGGTCAGATCATTTCATTTTAATGTTCACTGCAGGGGCCACAATCAAGTCCAGCAGCGATTTTGTCTTAACACTTTTAAAAGCTGATCAAATTTGCTTAAATTATATAATGTGCTGAAAAATAGAGGCTGAAAAGAATGCAACCATCAATTTTATGCAAGGAACAGAAATTTAAGCTGATATTCACTGAAAATCATGCCCTTTGCTGCGGCTCTAATAAGAGATTGCTAAATGTAGATTACTTACATTTTATTTTGGAGGGATTTTATGTAAGAACTTCAATTCGAGTAAAAGGAAAGTGCAATCTACATTTAGCAATTCAACAACAAAATAAATGAAACAAAATGTAAAATTCACTTTCAGAAGGAATATCAAAACATTGTGCAACCTCGAGTTTAGCAGTCCAACATAAAATCATTTTACAGTAAAATTAGTGAAATTTAGTGTAACTAAAATGTATGCATTCTTAATCATCTCTCAGTAATACACACACCCAACTTACAACATACACAGAATCTCTCTCCCCCTCCTTCTTTCCCTCCCCTCCCTCCCTCCACATTCCACCTCTCCTCCTCTCTCCCTCTCCCTCATCTTACAGTAAAATTAGTGCCATTCCAGCAACAGTTAACTTTTTTCTAAGTATAACAAATAACAAAAACTATTGCAAGCTGAATTAAATCTCAGTGGGGCAAGGAATATAATTTAAACTATTTACAGACTGTAACAGTCACACAGTTTATGCCATTTTCTCACTCATACATGGCCGTTAAAGTAAACAGAAAATATAAAACGGCCAAATAACAAAATTAGATGACGCATGGTGTAAAGTTACGTTAGCAGCGGTGCAGAAATTACTTTAACATGGGGGCGATGAGGAAACATTTGGAAAATCTATTTTAAGCGACTACTACTAACAGAAACACGTGTTGTAATACTAATATGTCATGTTTGGGAGAGGATAAAAATAAACATGACTTATGGTGCTGCCATCTTGACAAGCGCTCCGGGATGCTTTCGCTTCAAGTGTTTGTTCATGGCGGTTGTACTGCTGTGATAACCCATTTCCAATTTGCATAGCTTACACAGCACCACATTGTTGGGTCTCTGGCTAAAATACTCCCACGCTTTAGATGACAGTGGACGAGATTTTTTAGCTGCAGCTTGTTCTTCGGGGAATCCATGCTTAAACCGGGTGCTGCCATTTTAATTATTCCATTGCGACGCACCGACGCATGTTATGCAAATCTACGTATTTCTGTAATCGATGACGTCGATGAATCGTCCCAGCCCTACTTCTGGAACCAGACTGTTGCGCTCTATAAGCTATTGAATTGCTTCGGGGGACTTATATAGTTCAATATAGCACACTTATATACTGTAAAAATATAGCACAAAAGCCGTATGGAATACAAATTGCTGTGCTCACAGGGATTCAGGTTTGAATATGGCCTGGGTCATGTCCTGAACCCATTCTCCCTCTTTCCTCTCAGTTCTCAATTGTCTTATATAAAAAGGACAAAATCGGATTCTTATTGTTCATTTTAAAACATATAAAGAAATTAATAAAAATAAATAATATAATTTTTTTTTTTTTTTAATTAATTTCTTTATATGTTTTAAAATGAACAAAAAGCTTATTTTCCTCCATACACAGTGATAAGTCAACCCTGAGCCAATAGCAGGCTAATGGACCCACAGCACACCATTCAAGTACACTGTGTTCACAAGACCAGATCAGTTTAGCTGTCTTGCCCCATGACTTCTCTAAGTTCAGGTCGCCTAGCAACAGCTCCTCTGCTATTAGAATTTTCATGCATCAACTATGTCTGCAGTGATGTCATAGTTGCCCTGGCAACCATATGCCTGACTTATTGTGACACTTGCACTCTCAACTAGCTTTCTATGGGCTAATGGCATTTCCAGAGGTTGTGGGACCAAAGCATTCATGATTCTTGCTTTATTGCCTTCAAGGTATAATATAGGAGAACTGTAAAACACAAAAAAATTATAATAAGACAACCCAAATAATTAACTATTAAACACAGCTGCAATAAACTAATAGCAGCCTATTAGCAAGCATTGTGCCTTTGTTTTTAGCTGATTCCTGTCCAAATAAATAACAAAATAGCTCCATTATAATTCTCTGTATGCACGCACTGCCAAAAAAGGAAGGCATTGTTATAATCATGCAAATGACCAGTGCTGCCCAGTCAGACAGAAAGCCACGGGATTGAGCTAAATATAGAGCAGGTCACGGAGAAGGAAGCACAAACCCACAGGCCTTTTTTTTTTTAGCTCAAAGACACTAAGATTCTCTACAGTTGAGTTCCTCTTTTATTTTCTTCTCTTTGTTTTAAAAGGATGTTTCTGTGTTTTTCAATGTGACCTGTGTCTGTCTTAATTACAATCAGCTGCCTAATCACTATAAAACATACATAGACCACAGCTACTGTGCTGGTATAACCTAGTAGTAAGTTTAAAATCTAGTAGTAAGGTCAAAACCTAGGTATATTGTAAGATGTACTACAAGATCATGACCTTTGAACTCTAAAACCCCTCAGGGAGAATTGGCTATGTTTGGAATGAAATCTTAATACTTCGTGAATGTCAGTTACCATTTGGGAAATAACAACAGTTATTATGCATTTTAAACCCAATTTTGTGTAAACAAAAAAAATATAACATTTTGCAATCTAATCAAATAAGTTATGAAAGTGGCATTTGGCAGCCTGATCAAATACGAAAGAGTTGCGAATGAGACGTTAAAAAATTACAGCTGATATTACCTACAGTTCATTTATCAGACAATGGAAAGGAAATGTTAGGTCAAGTTGAGTATTTTGCATTGAGGCAGTATGCATTAAGCATTTTTTTATACTGCTTATATTTGCAAATGTCATTTAGATGCATTTAGACTGTATCCATGCTTTATACTGCAGTAATAGTAGTATGGTAATATCCTATTCTGAACAGTTACAGATATAGTGGCCACTTGCTCTGAGCAATAGTGAAGAATGCATAGGTCACTGATGGTAAATGGTACTAATGCAAAACAGTTTGCTTTGTCCTTCCAACAACCCAACCTACAATATTTACTGACCTGAAATGTACAAGAACGGAACCTCTCACTTTTATACAAACCTAAGCTGATGCTTTCAGTTCACCTCCCCTGACCAGGTCAGTCTGGAGTCACTGTGGCCAGTGAAAGGAAAAAAAGTCATAATCTGTCTAGATCACTGCTTTGCCACAGATAAGCTGTTAAAATAATCTAATTCAAAGTGTACAGTAAAGTAAGGCAGTGCTGCAAAAGAGGGAAAAAGCCAAGTAAGCTGGGTACAGGCACAGAAAGCTGGTGTCTTTTGCAAGTTTGCCAACTCCCACAAGACTGCATCTTAGAGCAAAACTCCACACCTTGGGGCAACTAACACATGACAATTTGCTCCAAGCTCAAGCATGACAAAGCCGACTGTACAACAGGGGACTCGGCTGCGGGAATTTGCACCGGGAGATAAGGTATTCGTATTACTCCCCACGTTGAGCTCCAAATTACTCGCCAAGTGGCAAGGACCCTTGAGATCACATGACGAGTGGGGGATCTTGATTATGAGATAAAGCAAACCGATAGAGGGGGAGCACGTCTAATATATTACCTCATCCTCCTAAAATTGTGGGAGGCAGGCGGTCCCTGTGACGTTGGCTATGGTAGTTTCGGAGAGGGCGGAGCTCGGACCAGAGGTGAATACAAAAACTAAACAGATCACACCGGTCACATCCGGAGACCACCTCTCACCTTATCAAGTCGCAGAGTTTGGCAAGTTTCAACAGGAATTTATAGATGTGTTTTCCCCTCTACTAGGTCATCCGCACATCATCCAGCACCACATTGAGTCCGAGCCAGGAGTGGTGGTACGCAGCTGTCCCTACCATTTGCCCGAGCGCAAATATATAATAGTTTGGAAAGAATTGGATGCAATGCTATTGCAATGCAGATCCCCTTGACACCAATTTCCAGTGAAAAAACAGCCTTCTCCACACATTTGTGACACTTCCTTTCGGTTTGTTCGGGGCTCCAGCCACTTTTCAGCACCTCATGGACCGAATCCTCAGATCGCATTCGCATATGCAGCATCTGAGAGCGGTTCTGAGGTCACTGCGACAGGTGGGGCTCACAGCAAACCTCAAGAAGTGTGCAGTTGGGCAGGTGGAGATACAGTATCTAGGGTTCCACTTGGGCCACGGCCAGGTGTGTCCCCATATTGACAAGACCTGCCCGAGACCCAAGACCAAAAAGGATGTGAGACATTTCCTGGGGCTGTCTGGCTATTATAGGAGGTTTGTGCCTAATTATTCAGATATCACCAGGCTGCTGACTGATCTCACTAAAAAGGTGGATCCAGACCTGGTCCTGTGGATGGAGCAGTGCCAAAAGGCAATTACACAGGTTAAAGATGCACTTTGTGGGGGGCCGCTTTTACATGCACTTAATTTCTCTCTACCTTTCGTATTGTAGACGGACACTTCAGACAGAAGGCTGGGGGCCGTACTCTCACAGGTAGTGGAGGGGGATGAGCGGCCGGTGCTGTACATCATCCGCAAGCTCTTCTTGAGGGAAACAAAAGTATAGCACCGTGGAAAAGGTGTTTCTGGCCATCAAGTGGGCGGTCCTCACTCTCCGTTACAACCTGCTGGGTCTTCACCCTCTGCTTGGATCATGCCCCACTCAAATGGCTCCACCGCATGAAGGATAAGAACGTGCGGATCACCCGGTGGTATCTGGCTCTCCAGTCCTTTACATTCAAGGTGGTCAACAGACCTGGGGCACAGATGGCTGTCGCTGACTTTCCAGAAATGGGGAGAGGGGGTAGACAGGCCGGATGGCTCCCCGTCATGAGTTGGGCGGTGGGGATATGTGGCAGCTGGGGTGTGGTCGAGCGTCCATCTGGAGAGAGGGAAAGCGGTAAGGGTGCTTACACCTGAGCTAGATTATGTCTAACACCTGACTCTAATTCCAGTGAGCAAGGGGAAAGCGGCATATAAACGGCCACACCACCAGGCAGAGAGAGTCTGGCAAAAGGAAGCCTACGATGCTTGTGAAGCTAATGAGTTTATGTTGTGAAGCTAATGAGTTCATGATGTGAAGCTAAATGAGTTTGACTGTCTACGTGCCTCTGAACTGTTGAGTCTGTGAAAGTTGCAAAGTATTGATTGACTGAAGTGGTGATTAAAAGCCTTACCTGAGTCTGGAAAACCCACGGCCCCGTGTCCTCCTTCCCTAGTGTTGCGGAGTCTTTCACAGTATATAAAACTCAAGTGCTGGTTTATCCCTGTTCATTTGATTGTATGCTCATGTAGAATTAAGAGTTGTGTGTAATGTGAAAGGATTTATAGGGTCTGGAGATTGCTGACAGTAGAACAGCATCTCATTCATTGTCTACTCGTGTACTGACTTTCCATTCAGTGGCATACTGCCAAGCACAGGCAAAACATACAGCAACAAGTATACCAAAACACGTGAAACACATTATTACTACAAAACCGCACAGATATGTATCAGATCAAGCAGAAGCGCAACATGTGTAAGACGGTTGTTTCATAGAGACATGCTTTTAACCGGAATGGACCAGCAATAATAATTACGTAAAACAGCATAGAACTGCTGTTCAGTTGTAGTCCAAAAACCCGGAAGAAAATTTGCCATGGGTTCCCTCGAGATTTTCCTATGGGTTTCTATAGTGGGGTTTTTCAACTTATGAGTAAAATAAGGTCTATGGTAAACATTACTTGACAATGCATGGATGTTTTGTTCCACAGCATAAATTACACACTTTCATACCTTAAAAGTGAATTTTGAAGGCACTGTGTATTATGTATTAATCTATTATCAACAGGACGGACGGGATTTATGCAGACAGGGCCCAGGAAAACCAATGTGTAGAACACCCTGACTATTACGACTGACATTTGCAGAGATGATAAAATAAGGCACTCACACATGCATTAAGCCTGTTCTTATGTCAGTTTGGATGACATAAAAATGTAAATGTTATATCTGTGGGCCATAATCAAATGACAATCAATTATATTTTTAATTCTTAGCTCATGACACTTTCAGGGTCAGAACATTTTTTTCTATAGCAGAATGGAAAACACAAGGCACATTAGGCTTCTTAAATATCAATGGGACTTTCCATTGGGTTCACCATTAATTTGCTATTAAACACGTTTTTAAACAATGCAGTTGAAATAACAGAATCAGACTGTTAAGCTCTATAACAGGGCTATTCCCACAGCACACTTACAACAATATGGAGCAGAAACACTCAAGGGAATCTAAGTTAGCCAATCTTGGGCCCTGTAACGCAGAATAGAAAAGTGCAGGTAACACCTGGGCTTCCCAAACATGCAGAAACAGTCAGATAAAAAAAAAATTCTCAACCTTTTTTTTGATGCACAGCACCATCAGTAAGGCTGAAGTACCCCTTCATCGATACAAAACCATTTCCATATCAGATCGCAACCAGTCGACTTTGTTGCCGGCTAAATTAGGTTATACTTTTCTAACTGCAAATGAATAAAAATGCAATTTACTCATGCCCACTAAAACTGTTTTTAGATACTTCAATTATTCATATTGTAAATGAGAACACCATTAAGTCTCCAGAGTTATAAAACAGCAACCTTTGAAAAAACAAATGCTCTGGGGTGACCTCTGGGTCCCCATCTAGAAGTAGCTAATGAAAGGCAAGTTTAGGGTCAGAGCAGGTGAAGGGATAAAAGGTAAAAAAAAGGATGGCAGAAGCTCTGGAAAAGACAGTCTTCGTTATATTAAAGAGAAAAATAGACAGAAAAAATATAATTATTATTCTTTTTATTTTCCTGTCATTATCTGTTTTGTGTATTAATGCTTTGGCAATATTGTATGTAAAAACATGCCAATAAAGTACTTTGAAAGAGAGAGAGAAACAACAGTGTGTTCACATGTGGCACCATGTGAATCTGGCTCCAGCAGAGAAACAGAGAGGAGGAGAGAGAGTGAGTGAGAGTGAGAGTGAGAGTGAGAGAGAGAGAGAGAGAGAGAGAGAGAGAGAGAGAAGTATGGGGTCCACTCAGTCATCACAGCTATACACACTGGGACAAACACCCAACAGAATCTTTACATGCAGAATTCTGCAGATACATCTTACATGTACACAGAAATACACCAACAAATGCATATAGAGCAGAATTAGGCAGATACCCACTGATAATTAGCATTCAAAAGAGAGCACTTAAATTCTTCATTCACCTTAAATCCAGCTCCCGAGACCCTTCAATCCAAAGCCCTCCAAATCCAAGAGCTGAGCCCAGAAAAGAGTCCCCTACATCAGTTGCTGCTGAGACTAATTGTCCCCCCTCAAACACACTTTGACCAGTCTCACATCAACACTGTTCTCCAAACACCAATCAAAGTAAACCAAATTATAACGCAATGCAAAGAAACCTATTTGGAACACTGGAAAGAAGAAACTAAAAGCCAAAGTCGATTAGAATGTCATCTGGTCCTAAACAGAGAGTGTGAGTTAGCAAAATATCTCTATACTGTCAGAGATAGAAAACAGAGACAGACCCTAACCAAATACAGGCTCAGTGACCACACATCAGGAAGACACAAAAAATCATGGCAACCAAAAGAAAACAGAATATGTGGTCACTGTTTGACAGGTGAGGTCGAGACATAGATGCACTTCCCCCTAAAATGTGAAACATTCAGAGAAATAAGACAAGTAAATAATAACAAGAAATAATAACAAGTTTAACACTGAAACTTCAGACTTTAAAAGACATAAAACCTCTCAAAATTACAAATACTCCTAGGAGAAGGAGACAGGGCACATCTTGCTGCCCAATATGTATCAACATGCCACAACCTGAGGGACAGTGAGGGATCTGGACAAACACACACACAATGTAATGTGGTCAAATAAATAATAATAATAATGTATATATTGCTGTTATTTCGATATTACTAATAATTATATTATATATTGTTCAAGTTATTGGACAAAATGTATTTTTCTTTTATTTATTATATATGATGCTTTGGCAACATTGTTTTTGAAACTTTCATGCCAATAAAGCCCATTGAATTGAATTGAGAGAGAGAGAGAGAGAGAGAGAGAGAGAGATCTGCTTTATGTAATTGTCTGCTATGAGAGGCTGGATGTAAGGAGGAATCACATGCTTATGTTGTGGTCTCCTCTAACCATGCTGACTGTGGGATGGCCCGCTCTCCTCCCCTTCCTGCCCCCGCTTCACCCCTGGCATGCTAAACTGCAACTGGGACAGGGTGTGTGCTCGCAGGCATAGCTACTTTGAAACTCAACCCATTTTAAAAAGTAGTTAGTAACTAGCTAACTACATTGAAGGCAACAATCTTTTAAAATATATAACCATAAGCGGTAACATTTTATTTATAAATCAGAGTAGTAGTTATCTGGCACAGATACAACAAAGGTGACAGCATTAAACAAAGGCAGATACTGTACATTTTCTCAGCTGAGCAGCTGAAAATGTGTGTTAAAGGATTAGTTCGCCATTCATTTACTAGCCCCCATGTCCCTCCAAATTTGCCTTACATTCTGTTTTCCATGAAACTCAAAAGGAGAAATTTGATGAATGTTCATGATGCTCTTTGTTTTATACAATGGAAGTAAATGGGGACTTAGGCTGTCAGTCCCAAACATTCTGTCTAAAATCTACTTTTGTGTTCCACAGAAGAAGAAAAAAGATTTCAGAAAAGTAAGTTCCTTTAAGTTAGTAGCATCTAGGCATGTGACGGTATTTGGCCATACAGTATATCACAGTAATTAACATGCACAATATTATTATCGTGGGCACTTCAATTTACCGTAAATCATTTGAGATAACCTTTTAGCCAAATTATTACGATTTTTCTGATCGCATAGTTTCACAACACTGTGTGCATGTGGCATTAATGATACATGTGCACTCTGATGTAAACAAAACCAATGTGGACAAGAAACACTGATGAAGGAGGAACGTAGCTGACCCTTCTAAAATGGTTGAAAGTGTGGAATTATTTTGGGTTCCATAAAAAAAGCAAGGGTATTGTTGGTCGAAGATGGTTTCACTTTGGCTGTCTCTGGGAACCCAATGTCCTCATCCCTGCACAGCTTTGAAGAGACAATTTTAGGAATTACCTTTTTTTCTTTTTTACAATGTACTATTGAGGCCAATGTGGCAAGTTCTAAAAACTATTCAAAAATATACAGTACTGTGCAAACGTTTTAGGCACTTGGGAAAAATGTTGCATAGTGACGATGTCTTCAAAATAATGCCAAAAATAGTTTTCATTTTCAATTAACTTCATACAAAACCCAGTAAACATAAAACAAGCTAAATCAATATAATGGTGTGATCACCTTTACCTTTAAAACAGCACCAATTCTCCTAGGTACACCTACAGTTTTTCTTGGTTTTTGGTAGATAAAATGTTCCAAGCTTCTTGGAGAATTTGCCACAGTTCTTCTATCTATTTCGGTTGTCTCAATTGCTTCTGTCTCTTCATGTAATCCCAGACTGACTCAATGTTCAGTGGGGGGCTCTGTGGGGGCAATACCATCTGTTGCAGGGCTCCCTGTTCTTCTATTCTATTTGCAAAATAAATGTTTGGGAGTCTAAAATGTATATTTCCTATTGACACACTAAAGCTGAAAATATAAATAACCATCTTAAGACAAATGTTTTTGTGAAGCATCTTATGTGCCTAAGACTTTTGCACAGTACTGTATATTATATAATTTCATATCTAGGACAGGATCATGTATGCTATGAATTATTATCCAGTCTTTTGCTGGGATGGAAAAGTAGAGAAATGTAGAGTTACACAGTAACGTTTGCATCTTGTAGTAACAACTAAAATACAGTTGTAATCAGCTAATACGAAGTCCTGTAATTAATAATTGGCAATGCAGCACAATGATGATTTTAATATTAAGTTAAAGTACCATATCATAAACTATGATGAAATCATTAGCAGTTATCGTGATGTGGAAATTTGATAGTCACATGCCTAGTACCGTCATACTTTTAGTTACTTGTGTGGGTGAGTGGCAGAAAGATCTGAGGCACTGGCTTTGCACTAAGAACGCTGGAAAAATACCAGGCCTGTGTCCAGTCGACCTCCTCCCACCTCACTCACATATCCACACACTCTGACAAACAACCTGTGTGAACTTCAGCCTCCCCCTCACCAGCACAGGGCAGCTGGCAAAACACAAAGAGGAGAAGTGTGCAACTAGTGCGATAAAGCCGGGAACATCTTGTCATGTCATGTCTTCAGCAGAACACATTCTCCGCACAATAAATCCTTATGTCTACCTCCCCCACCCCAATATCCCTTCTAGAGACCCTCCTAACTCTTTCACATTCACAGACGGGCCCACCACTGCCTTTTTGAGTCACAAAGACACAAAACACTTCCATTTCTTATCCCCACAATGACTTCTTAGTTTCAACACATTTTCAATGTTAATGAACTTTATTGACCTGACTGCTTTATATTTATATTGGGAAAGCATTAACGCAAATATAAAACCAGTCAAATGTACATAAAAATAAAATATGGTACAGTAATGCCAAGAAAATAATATAGTGGATAATCCAGAGCAAGATTATTATTTATAGGGCCCCATTTAGGGTTGCCAACAGCCTACCAGCCAAATACATGACATGCAAGCTCTAAATAAGGGACATTTTTTCAGCAGGGCTACTGCACGGGACACTTCGCAACAGTTAAAGAGTTCCACCTAGAACTTGTTTATAGAGGACAACCACTGAAAAACAGCATTCGGTGTGAATGGCCCCTAATACGTTTAAAATGAAAACTGCTTGAAAACAACAACCAGAAAGAACCAAATTTCTATCAACAAACACTACATTTTGCCAAAAGAACGACGCTGCAATCAATGAAAAAAAGACAATATTTTTCTTTCAAGCCATTTCTTCTCCCATAATTAAGTTTTCCGTTTTCTAAAGCTCACCGTACTGGCTTTCTGCATAAAATTGGGGTCATTAGTTTGTAGACAGCATATGACAAATGTGTTAGAAATTGTATAAAGCTAAAAATGAATTTGGCCTTCCAGGGCCACTGTCTTGATACAGTCTTAGTACTGTTTTAAGCAACCATGCAACATAATGGATTTTAATAAGAGAGACAATGCTTAACATGAAGTGTATTTCTCCTTGGATTACAATGTCAATGAGTGCGTTTACATGCGCATTCTTACACCGATTATGCATTGTATGCTGACAATACGTGTGGTCATGTAAATGCAATAAACAACGTTCCTTTATCAATGTAAGGTCATAAAAGGCGTAAGAATAAACTGGTCGACACGGTTAGATTTTTGCCCATTACCCCGATTTCGTGTGGCATGTAACCACCTTTACTGGTGTTCTCACCAGTTTATCCAATGTGCGCTCAGGTTGTGAACATGCCTCTTCACGGTTTAACGTCGAAAGCAGAGAATAACGCGATTAGTTGAAATTGAATGTAATTTCTTGTTTGTCTAATTTTTTAAATAAGATGATTTTGGGGCAGTAAATTGTGTTTATCACAAGGTAAAATGTAAGAAAATCATATTAAGAATTTTATTTAAAAAGCTGTACTGTACTGTACTTTACTTTTGTACTAAAAGTGCTGCAATTTTTCTCACCATCATTTGGATGAGTCTATCTGCAGAATGCGCACTGACTGATATATGCAATGCAATGTCATGAATAAATGCATTTACTGGTGTTTATCATGCAATTATCATGCAAACAAATGCTACATATTTGACAAAATTGTCATGCTTTTGACATAAATTGTGCGCTAATTCTCACTGATCTTTCCCCCGGCCCTTTCTGTCAAGTGTTACATGTACATGTAATGTAGCAACAGCCGATATCGCACAACTCATGAAAAAGGTGTGTGTTTCAGGTCTACTTCTACATTCTTAGCAGTTTGGGTGTGAGAAGCTAAAATATGGGCCACATACGTGAAAAAGAGGTTGTCTCGTTTCAGAAAAGCTAGGAGGAAACTCAAAATGCAGCCTTCAAATGCATCCTACTTTCACAGAATTCCGGAGGATGAAGGAGGTGGCACTCACAACTGTCAAAGTAAACAAACATAATTTCTAATAATAATAATAATAATAATAATAATAATGTTAAACAAATTATTATAAAACAAATATAAAAGTACAGTCATAAAATCCATTTTCTTTTCTCTCTACATTGTTATAACTCTCCTATAGTTTACCTCAGGGATTACCTTCTTACTCAAAGAGTGCTCATGCAGGTTCAGAGCATTGCATGCCATCATAGAAACCACAATAACTTCTGTTTCTGTTTCCATCTCATTTAAACAAAGCTAATTCTAAGATGAGGATGCTCCTTATATTGTAGCCTACAGGGTAAATATGGACTCCAACCACATGACCTTTTTCCATTGCTCCACAGTCCAATCTTTATGCTCCCTGGATAATATAGTAATAGTATTTTTTTCATCACCTTCATTACGATTGCAAAATTCTGGCCTGTTAATAGTTAATTGAATAGTTCCAAAATCCACAAAAGGAGGTAGATCCTTTTCATATTTGGCTCCTAAACTATGGAATAGTCTCCCTAACACTGTTCAAGAAGCAGACACACTCACCCTGTTTAAGTCTAGACTAAAGATTCATCTATTTAGCCAGGCATACACCTAATTTATCCTTCAGCTCACAATTAGGCTGCTTTAGTTGGGTCTGCCGGAACCAGAAACAATGATCATGATCTATAACTCTGCAATAAATTGAATGGCATCTATGCTAATATTATTTTATCTGTCTCAACCTCGGGACTCCTATCCTGAGGTCACCAGAACCGGCTGTATCCAGCTGCATTCTGGCTTCGTGTTGGACTCCACTGCTACATGTCGCTGTGTGATGATGACGACTCGAAACATAAGACATGGGTTACATCATATGCCATTGCCTGAACCTTGGAGTTAGAATAGACCTCACCGAAATTACCAGCCAGGTTGAACTGCGATGCACCTCACTGTTCTCTGCCTGCATCACCTCGATCTAATGATGGACTACACTCTTATAATGTACAACATTGAATATCAATTAATTGACAACAAAATCCTTCATCAGCCAACTAACAAAGGACAATGCATCTATGTGAACTTCTGCAGTTAATCCAGGATGAATTTCAAAGACATTAGTCATTAATCTTATGGTTCATACAAAATATTTACTTAAACACTGGCACTTAACACTTAATTAGTTCAATAATTTTAAACCATGACTTGCACTGAACATAAGTAATATTGGCATTATGTTCATGATGTTAGCCAGAGGGGAACTGACCCCCACAGTGATCCTGGTTTCTCCCAAGGTTATTTTTCTCCATTATCAATCATCTTATGGAGTTTTGCGTTCCTTGACACAGTCGCTTTCAGCTTGCTCACTGGGGTTATAAATACAATTATTATTTAATTACTTATTTTTAAACACAATTCAAAATCGTATTTTATCAAACTACATGATGATGTCTAAGACATTATATATATTACAGTTTTATCTTCTGTTAATGCCTGATCTTCTGTAAAGCTGCTTTGAAACGATGTGTGTTGTGAAAGGTGCTATACAAATAAAATTGACTTGACTTTTTCCGATTAGCCTCACCAAAAAGTGGATTTCTTGTGTCCACACAGCTTTTTAATCCCAATCCTGTAAATTCTCATTGCATTGTGCATGTGGAAATATTCTTACTTACACTAATAAACATAGCTGTGAGTTCTACTGTCGATTTTATTATGATTGCAAGAATTTTAGTGATCTTCGATCATGATTTTTCAATGTTTTTCCGACCACATTTTCAAGCGAATTTCTCGGTTTACCACTATCCTTCCAGGTTTTAATTATGCGTTGGACATTTCTTAACTCAATTGAAGTGATTTCAGAAATCTAAATCTAATTGGGAGGTTGTCTGATTGAAAGAACTAGTCTCACCATAGGTTTCATATTTATTGCAATGGGCATTAAATCTCTTAAACTCTCAACCTCCACAAATTAATCTGCCGGTAGACTGGGGAGATCCGATTTCCTACATCATGAATCCGCCCGCATTCATGATTCACATCAGTTCGTCAATGCTAAGCGCCACTTTGAACTCCACTTGATTTTTTTTTATTGATAATTAAGACTTAACATACTTCTGTGGTATTTAAAATGCGCCTTACATAGAAACGAATTATTTTTCAGCCTATCACAAGTCCTATCTGGGCTTGTTTTGTTCATCAAACAGAGCTAAGTGGTCCTTTTCTCCATCAATTTATCACTGACACAGAAGCACTGTTGTGTTTGTGTGTGTATTGTGAAGTGTGTGTCAGTGTAATGACCCAGGGTAGACACATTACAAACGTTCCGCCCTTCTAAAACGGGTTTATGCTGGTATGTGCTGTATTAACAGTAAATGTGTTAATCACAATTAAGTAAAAATAATGAGTTAAACTTTAATTAATCGCATGTGTTAACGTATTAATTCAGCTGTAATAAATATACATTCAATACAAGACATTCAACATCAAAAAAGTTAGATTGTAGAGACAACTGATTTGTGCGATCAAAGCAATTATTGGTTTCTGAGGGTGTGCAGTATGCTGCAATATTTCTGCAACAGATGCATGTTTAAGTCTTCTGCATCTTAGACTGTTCTCCTGAGAAAGACCCCAGTATTCTCACATGTCTTCAATTGTTTTAAAAGTGACCTGAACAATGTCTCAGGTTTGCCAAAACACTGATGTTATTAAAAGTCAGAGATTTTAATATGAAATCATTATTATCAAATTATCAGTGCTATCTACACACATTTTTTCTTTGTTTGTTTTTTCTGAGCAAACAAGAGATGAACAAGACACTAAAAGGTGTTCATTTAAAAATTCCAGTACTGTATGTATTCTAAAATACATCTAATTTGTGGACCAATCAGAGACAGGAATACGAGAGTACAGAGTGAATGCTCCGTGCTAGAGTGTTGCCGCCTGTTCTGGAGCGTTGGGTGCTCGGAGACCTGCTCTGTTAATCCTCTGAGGACACTGGTGCAAAGTCTGCCACTGTCTGCCCATGGCAACGGCCAGGTGAGCAGACAGGCTGGAGAACACAATGGGAACATGTGACTCTCCCCACATGCTCAGACACACAGAAAGGCAGACATGCATACAGATCTGTCATCTTTCAGAGGAGATGTCAATTACACACATACACAAAAACAGACCGTGTGGTGTCCATGGTTTGCTAACAGACATTTTAAGGGATTCTTCGAAAAATATGTTTGCCCAAAATGTACAATCCTGCCATCATTAACCATCATGTTGTTACAAACTCATGTCTTCTTGAGTGGAACACAAAAGGAGATATAAGGATGAATGTTGAGTAAATAATTAAAATTTGTAGGTGAAATCTCGCTTTAAACAAAAGAATGACAATTTACAGTATCTCACAAACACAATATTACTCAAATGTTATGTACACACACTCAAGTGAGTACAATTTAGTACCAATGCATGCGCAAATGTTCATACAATATTGTAATCTCTTTTAACTTCAAAATGTGCATGCACAGCATCTCTTTGTGACTGCTAACTAACATTAACAAAAGACAAGGTAGCGTGTGCTGCATTAACTGGGATAGAAAGAAAGAGAGAGAGAGAGAGACCATTTGCCTAGGGACTGGAACTCAGAGATGTCAAAGTCTGAACATCATATAATAAACAGAACTCTGACGACAAAGAGAGAGTGGGAGAGAAAAAGAAAGGGATAATTACCAATTGTGAAAAATAGTCTTTTGGCTACCATGACAAGTTCTTCCTCATCTACTGGTTTATATATCAAAGGAAGCAAAAGACTCGAGATATTTCTCTTTCTTACCTCAGTTTATCGAAGCATGTCAAAATCATGTCATTTGAGACACTTCATTGCATTCGTGTTCCTGTAGCTCAGCTGGAGGACCACTGTGGAAATAACGCCATGGTCATGGATTTGATTCCCAGGAGCCCCTTCTCCATAGACAGGGTGCCAGTCCCAAATCTGGAACCTTTCCATGGTTTTCCAGCACAGAAGTTATGGCTCTGGTCTGAAATAGCAGCTGTGCACTGACCCCTAAAACTTGTTGGTCGCTAATCAGGAACTGCTAAAGTCAGGGGCTGAGGGGCAGAATAATGTCCACAAAAAGAACAACTTCATCTGGCAATACTGATGTAAAACAAACCTAGAGCCATGTTGCCATGATCACGGCAACATGATCACACAGCAACTCGACATGTTGCTACTAAACATTTCGGTATCCTGACCTCAACCACATTCTGCCAAGTTACTGACAAGCGGCATCTTCCATCAGACATCCTTGCATTAATTCAAACGAATATACCTTTTCCTGTGGTGCTACTGGCTATACAGCCTTGAGACAAGGGTTCTAGTCTCACAGAAACCAGGAAGTAATCACGTTCACATCGATTTAGAGGATGATTTTTTTCCACTAACATTAAATTTCTAAATCTCTGTTTAAATTTTTTTTTTCTGAAAACTCTTGCCACTCTTAGCCCGATATTGTTTGCACAAACACAGCTAAACAGCTGGTAGTCCCGCCCCAAAGTCACGCAGTTGGTTGAGCCAAATGACAACATGTCACATGTCAAGGGATCAAAGTTTAGAAAACGCTAGTGTCAATGTTTATATTCTTTGGGGGGAATCAACCTACAAATAGCTTACTTGCAATGCAATTGTCTCTACGATAAGATAAATTATTTTAAATCACATACTTTTAACACAGGGATGTTGGTTCACATTATAAAAATGTGTATTTACTGTATATGCATAACCAGTCTGAAGTGGCTCGATACTCATAGCACTCATAATTGAAATATCCCTTACCATCTCAAAACCACCAGATAGAGTATGTCTATCAAAATCAGCTGAGGACTTCAGTGAATTAAAATAGACTGAACTGTACGACGATGATGTAAATGGAGCACGACTACCTCCTGCTCCTATTGGGTTTCAAAAATATATTTGAGGGTTTGTTTTCAAGAAGACAATGAAGAGGGCAATTTGAGTGGTTTAATGATAGAGGTGAGAGACATTTAATTCTATGTACATCTCTGCTTGACCATTTTAGTAGTATTAACATGATAGCATGATAAATGTATCTATCCTCACCGGCACAGGCTATTTTTGTATGTATTCTGCAGCCTCAACAAAATGATTTCTGTCTACCTTCCTTTTGACTGTATTACATAATTTACAACTAAAAACAACACACTTTACAACTCGCTTTTGGCACCTATTGGTGGACATTTCTCCCAGAAACTAGAGATCACATGTGCCAAAACACTATGGGGGGGGGGGGGGGGGGGGGGGGGAGTTGTTCCAGCCGCTTTACTTGGCCTTTCCATTTAAAATAAAATTATACGATTTACAAATATCATATGTGAATTGATTACTATGAATTTACTGGCTCTGGTGTGAGATCCATCAACATTTTTGTGGAAAAGTGGTTAGGAAACAAACCTACTGATAAAATGTATATCTTGAATGCACAGTAAGTCACTGTGCCAAATGCATAAACTGTTTCAAAAAGGCACAGTTCTGCTTTTAGGGCCTCGTAAGACTTGATACTGTATAAATAAAAAGACATACACTATATGTGATGGAATTTAAAGACATCCATCATCATTTAAGGCCATAAACAAGTGTCAGATTTTCGTAAGCTAGGTGGCTCACGCATGGCCATTTAATTCATAATGAATGTGTATCTCCGTTACGCATTACTTATTAATAGAATTCTCTTTGCGTCTACTACCATGATAGGTATGAGAGCCCGCTGAGGTATCAGCTGAGGGGAAATGCACTTGCAGTGTTACTCCGGAGGTCAGAGAACAGTGCTGCGCTCACTCTCGACTTTTGCTTCAAACACACATGTGGCTCAGGAAATCCCATCTGATCCTCTGCACAGCCACTTGAGAGCCCCTGCAGCTCGACAGGGTGACTATAGTTATTTCAAAGCCAAGGGCCCATTATTGGACTGTGATGAAGAGATGAATTTCACCAAGGCCACTGGAAGAAGGCAGCCATCCACTTTTAGACCTGCAGGCAGTGGTATATAAGGCCATGTTTGCAAACACAGTCACCAAGGTACATGTGATGGGTATTTTTAGAAGTACATTAATGAGCATCCAGAATTAGCAATGGCAAAATATAACCCATAATAAGACTCACTCCCGATATGAGCATGAGACCGCTTTTGATGACATCATGCTGAGTTCAAAGAAAGACCATGCCTTATATGATGCACCTGCTGTATATTTTGCTGCCTGCAAGTCATGTCGAACGATCATAGTTGTGTGCACACGAATGACACTACAATGTTGCAATAGCGAGCAACAGTGTCAGCCCATGTTTAGTCATCTTGGTTCTGAAAGTGTTTTGCCATTGTTTTTTTTCCTTAGGGATTTCATAAATGTCTTCAAAGTGTTTTAAGCTATGAACCAAACCAAATAGATCCGAGGTGAATCACAACATTACAAACTCTGATCTAAAGCAAAAATAATTTAAAATTGGACAAAAAGACAAAAGGTACAAGACTGCGTTACGATCATCCTTCATGAGGGAATGAACTACAATCTATGCGTTCACCCTGCTCACATTTAGTCCAAACCAGCCATGTCTCATAAACTCTAAGGATGAATATGAATCATCTGCCTTCCTGTCAGTCTGGACTGATCTTCACATGTTGTTTAGATGCTGGAGGACATTTGTTCTATTCTCTTCTGATTGCAGAGGACAGGAGTGAGTGACCTTGTCTGTGGACACAGAACTGTCATGATTGTCAGTATTGAGGAACCTGTCACATCCATCTTTGGCTAATTGTCTCATTAGATTATTGATGGCAGGTATGAATGTGCCTTAGCAACACATGTTCTGCCAAAACAGCTTTCCATAAACAAATCTATAGACTCCGTCAACTCTGTATGCTGAGCGATTAAGCTGGCCTCACTCCCAGTCTAACTCTCTTTTGCTGTCCTGGACCACATGAAGGGGAAAATTGCTTTTACAAGGTAGCAGTGGGCTTGAAACCATCACACGTACCTCTTATTGGAATGTCAGCTTTGATGAATGGATCCAAATGAACATTCTCTACATTGGAGACCACTTGCTGAGGAAGAGAATAGCTGCTGTTCTCGCTCTTCAGCGGCTACTATCTGCTGATCTGCCTGTATTTCCCTCTCACGGTGGGGGGAGGTGACATGGGTCGACATAAAAAAGCTCAGCTTGAGGTAATTCATACCACTCCTAATCATTAGTGAATCACTAGGACAAGGTGCATGTCTAAAAATCAAGCTCAAGGTCGACCCTTACACTTCCTACTTCCTGTTCCATTGCTGATGAGGTTCAGAATCAGATAACTCCAAGGATATCTTGAAATAATTAGAAAAGGCAAATACTTTATTGTCTATCAGAAAGAACTACAATATAAAATAATTACAGTAGTATAATAAAAAAGCAAAAAATACTATAAGCATTCAAAAACACCAATGCATTTCAAAATTCAACCTTCAAGATAGTAGCACTCGGTAGTCTACTGTCTATGACAAAATCAATCAATCAATCAATCAATCAATCAATCAATCAATATGGCAGTAGTCATTTTTAAACTTGTTAAGAGTTACAGCCTTTAAAGCAGATTTACATCAAGTAATTTTTTTTGTCTTATGCTTGTTTGAGTTTCAGACTGACTAAATCACGACTGATTCCAAATCAGATACTGTAGGCTGGCCATGTCTTTCGACACAGTAGGATAAACAAGAGCGCCTGAGTGTCTTCAGCATTTGTGGTGTGTACTCTCATTTTTACTGCAATGTTAATTGCTGCTGTTGCGCTATAAATAGAGACTGCACCTCCACGGGCAGGTTTCTTTGTCCCTCTCCTCTGGATTCAATATGCCTCTGCTATTTCTGTGAGTGGTGCTCTCCAAAATAGCCTGTATTGAGCTCTAGTGGATCCTGTGTGCCTGACTGTAGCACTATAAATAGCACCTGTCAGATATATTCTCCTGTGTGTGGAGTACATTCTGTTAAGCTAAAGGGGTATTAATATCCAACACTACTATTGTCATATCCTGCAAATGATCATGCATAACATGGATGGTGTGCTTTTTTGGGAGTGTGCGTGTGACTGTATGATTATATGAGTTTGCTGACATCCTTTGGCTTGGACTATAACCTAGTTCTCAGTGACATCCTGTTTTTAGCCCAGAAAACCTTTATGTGTGAACTAGAGCTCCTTACAGCTTGGTCACCTTCTTCTGTATTCGTCCAAAAGCTGCAGGTGTCTCCTCAGTTCCACCCTCTGAATAAACAAAGAACGGGGCTTAAAAATGCCAGGTAGATGGTAAAACCCACTAACATATAGTATTGGCAAAGATGCAGTGCTTTGTGTAGGATGCTGTTGTGTGCAACTCACCCTGAGCTCCAGTGTATGTCCCCTCTGATTCCAGCAATTAATCAAGCTCCCAGCAGTCAGACCTGTATAATGCAAACCAGAGCTGACCACATGTGCAGCCCCCAAGCTCATACCCAAACGAAAGAGAAGAGACCAAGCTCAAATTATAATTTAAGTGCATATGGACCAGTCACATTGTGGTTTAATCCTATTTCTGTTGTCTGACATTATGTAAAAAAAATATATTCACCAAACTCTTCTGTAATCTTATGTAATCAAAACTAGTTTTCAATGAGAGTCAATTAACTTAATTTTGTTGCTGCTTGTTTTATACTATTTTTCTTCTACTTAAATATGATTATCGGTAAGGGATATTAAAGGTCACCAGTTAAGCTCGATCTGTGGCATGCTGTTGATTACCAATTACAGTATTCACTTACAATGGAAGTCAAAAGGCTCGGGTATCCTTTGTTTTTGAGAGTTCAGGATCGGCTCGCGCCTTGACGACCATGTTGCCTTTGTAAATATACTCTTCCGACAACGAGTGAATATGAACGTGCTTGACACATACCCACTACATCTTCTTTGTGATACTCTTTGAGCACAGTCAATAACAGGCACATGCATCAGAAATCAGCTGTGCCGATGACCAAATTAGCTTGTGCGTGGAGCAATCCTCAACGCGGACACCCGGAGTATATTTTGGCACTGAGGGCAATGTTGGGTGACAA
The DNA here is from genome assembly GCA_032164185.1 of Moxostoma hubbsi. NCBI lineage: Eukaryota > Metazoa > Chordata > Actinopteri > Cypriniformes > Catostomidae > Moxostoma > Moxostoma hubbsi. The sequence goes on from JAVLUX010000033.1 coordinate 20,113,211, forward strand.
GGGAATGATTCTCCTCCATCACAACCACCAAAATAAAATCTACACCTGTATTTAACAGCCTATTATAGGCTTTTCAGCCAAATAAAAATAAAATGACATTATGAAGCACAAAATTATTCATAAAACAACAAAAATGGAAAAGTTAATAATAAAAAAAAAAAACACACATTTATTCTATTAAAAAATAAATAAATAAAACTGTATATATTTGTGACATATAAATCTTGGCAACATGCCACGACCTGACTTTCATGAAAAATTATTTTGTCCTAAAAACAGATTTAAACCGTTCTGTAAAATCTGCTTTCATAAATTGACCCCCGCGTTAATGTTTGCCAGTGCGTTGTGATAATGAGCTATAACAAACATTTAATTTGGAGGGTAGAATTCACAAAAAGTAATCTAATTTATGAGTGTTTTAATTTGTTGTTAGAAATCGACAAACAAAACCTCTGCAAGAAAAAAAAAAAAAAGTATAATACTTGACCGTATAAGTTATTTTAACACCTCAGCCTGACCGCAGCTATCATTTGGCCAACTGACTCACTCCACTCTAATATAGGCCTTCTACTGTATTGACAGCTGCCAGTCTACACCCAGAAACTTTCAATCCTTCTCCGTAAATAGAACAACCTTTCGAACACAGACTCTCTAGCTATATTCTGTGCAAATAAAAAAGGGAACAATTACTTCCAACCACGCTTACAGACTGAATGTGAATAATTCATAATTTTATATAGTGACTCATCTATCCTTTTTACTATCAAATGTATCTTTAACAAGATGCAATGGTCTATAAAATCAAATGATTATGAATAAAGGAAGATGGAGCTCTTTGTATGTCAGTGGTAGGGTAAATCAGTCATAGATGGTCGCAGTAAGAGAGGGGGTAGGGGAAATACTGCCCCCTACAGAAAGGTATTGATTGTACAGTTTGGCAAGAGTAGCTGTTTATATGAGGCACATGCCATTAAAGGAAGGTAATCTCTCCACTATATCACACACACACACAGGTCTGATAATAATCACAGAACTCTTCCCTGACTGTCTCCAAAATAAGTGCGTAATTAAGATGAGGCATAGATAAACTGTCAACTCTGAAACAAATAAAAAAGAACAATTAGACTGATTCAACAGAGAACCTGGAGTAACAAAAAAATTTGACTGTACAAACAGATCAGTTAAATTGTTTAACCAGATGCTTCAAGCAGTCTTCCATATAACAGCAAATACATGGGATCTTTGCTAAGCGCACAAATACATAAATGTTTATTGTTTAAGGGTTAACAGTCCTAGATTATGTAGGTCTGTGCTCTAATGCAATAGAGAAATTCCTGTTTTGGGTCACATACATATAGATTATGAAGTTAGAAACTACGGTAGGGCAGATACCTGCTACTCAGACACAGATAGCGCACTATTGACCATCACCCATCTATAACTACCAAAAGGGTTAGTCAGTGGCTTTCTTCACAATCACAAGCCACAAAATGCAGATATGCAAACACATATGCACACTTGCACACATACACAAGCACAGCAGGGAAGCAGTGTGCTCTTCTTGTAGCACAGACTGTATCAGTGCTCAAAGCCTGTGGGTACAGCTCTCTCTCGTCTGGGTTATTCTGCCTAATCCCATCACAAGACAAATCCCCTTTAGCCAAACACACACAAATGCACAAAAGTCCATTAACACAGATAACAGGTTTGCAAAACTGAAACCCACTCAGTCAGACAGTTGTGGCTGCATAAAAATGCAAATAGATGCAGCACTGGTGGGGAGATACATGCAATCTTTGTTTCGGAAGGTTTCATTTTGTGCCAGTGTCTGTCGGAAGAGCCAAGAAAGAAAGTGGGCTAGAGATAGAGACAGAGAGCGAGAGAGAAAGAGAGAGAGAGAGAGAGAGAGAGAGAGAGAGAGAGAGAGAGAGGGGGGGGGGGGGAGGAGTATAAACAAACAGAGGAGTTTTGCTAAAAGAATAGGGTGAAGCTGAAGCTGAATCTGCGCTCTCTCTCTCTCTCTCTCTCTCTCTCTCTCTCTCTCTCTCTCTCTCTCTCTCTCTCTCTCTCTCTCTCTCTCTCTCTCTCTCTCTCTCTCTCTCCTGGATCAGGGGTCAGTGGGGCCCTTCTCTTCTCCTCCTCCAGCTCTGCTCTAGCACTGACATGATGCCACAGGGGTCACCAGGGGTTCTTCTGGGACAGGATTACCCCACAAAAACAATCCCCATTTTACCCTCAGCAACAAGAGAGGACATGGATGATGATAATCCAGTATCACAAACCAGCTAATGCGATTGCAAAACTGACCATCTCCCCAATCCTATTCATACAGTATACACTAAGGATATGTCAGTGAAATATGAAAGATTGAAGATTGCAGGGTAACAAATGTAACAAATGTAAAAGATTAAATATTATAATAAGGAAATATTTATTGCTCAGAACTTGCTCTTTAATGGCTCATGGAATAATATTTAAATATCAATTAATTTAATTGCATTTAAATATTAAAAAACGGACAAAAATTAGACCGTTGTTGGCATATTGTAAGAGTATAGATTAATGCGGATAGCGTATTTACAGTAGTTCATTTGGAGAGACAATTTGATTTCAGACTATTGCAGGATCTGAAAGAAGGAAACTCAAGCATTTGCTTGCCATTTAACTTCATTGCTATCTAAACTAAAAAATTATGTGCTGGATTTACTTAAAATACATATGTAGGATTTTTGCATCATGCTTTAAGGAAATACAATTTATGGTAATTTTATGTCAGCATAACTAGAAAACATTTGTATCAGTTCATTCAACTTTATTCACTTAAAAAAGCATTTCAATTTAATTGGCTCAAAAGAAAATGATGACTGAGGTCAGTCATTAAACAATTGATTACCCAAAGAAGTGCAGCAGATAAATGTGCACTTCAGCTACGCGCATTTACAAGCACAGGGGAAAAGAACATGGATTGAACAGGATCCAACTTCACCAAAGGGAACACTAATCACCCTAATGGTGGCTTTATACTAAACAACTAATTACAGTAAGACAACATCAATACTACTAAAAAGAGCTCAAATCTGAATTCTTAATACAAGCTAATTAAAATGGCCCAATAAATTCCTTTTGACCAAACAAACATGCTTAAATTATTCAAGCACAAGGGCTTATGTGTATTTCCCACAACCTCAGTTCTGTACTTGATCGCTTGAGGTAGTAGTACTTGAAATCTTAATTTTAGATTTTGAAGCTAAAGTAGTTCAAGGAAATCACAATTATTCTTTTACTTTATGTAATTATAAGGTGAACTCAAAGTTCACCTCATATTTAATATTTTGTGTTGTACATATTAATGCAAATTAAGTAAAGCTAAAAATTTTACAAATAAGTACGTTTCTGAGTAGAAGCTATTTCTTTTCTTTTCTTTCTTTTTTTCAGTAAGGGGAAAAAATATATTGAAGGTATTGAAGTTATCTTACTTTTACATGTTCACACGGGAAATCACGTTGCTTCCATAAATGAATGTACCCTTATATTAATCCCATTTTGTGGAATTGCTGACAGGTGCCATCCCCCATCAGACTTGATTGCATCAATTCAACCCTGATCACCTTTTCCTCTAGGTCTACTGATAGCTCATTTCACGAACAACCTCCGAGACACAGGTTCTGTAGGAAACAAGAAATAGTGTTCACCTAAACAATTTAGAGCGCAATTCCGAGGTTGCTTTTTCGCTCTAAAGTTACTTTTGTTAATCAATTGATGGTTTGATTTTGGGTTAGGGTTTGGGCATACGTTTAATACAATATGCATTCCTGCTAACTGCATACATAATTTACAACAAAAAAAATTCAACTCGCGTGTTTTTTTTTTTTGTGCATGTGCGCATTCGTTCAACAACACTTCCAGTTTCAGCCACTATGGTCAGAGATTTAAATTTCTGTAAGCAAAGACCAATTTCAAAAGCCAAACTTTTGACCTACTGATCTCCATGATCTCCATTTCAGACTCCTTAATTGTTCAATCCTTTTGAATATTCCTTAGGTGATAATGTATTAGCAAAGACAATCTACAGACGTTCAGTGGTCAAACAACAACCAGTCTGCCCAATTAAAATCTGCACTCTGTGTGCTGCTCATAACACACGTGCACACGTGCAGACAGAAGGAGTAGCGAGGCATTTTGCTTTGACGTAGCACTGCTTTGTGCTGACAGCAGGAGAAAACAGAGGAAACACTGGGTACATGTTGTGCACACGGAGGAAACCTGATATTCCTGTTCCCAGCAGAGGACAGGCACCAGTACACTGCGCGCAGTCCTGGGCACACTTGCAAATTTACTCAACGCTCTCACAAATAAACACAACACACCTTTATTTCCTGGTGCTACTTTGGTGTTTCTGAATGCTCATATTAAATATGTAAAGCATACAGGACGTGCCCTGACAATAATCTATCTCTAATTGTACTGAACATAAAATACAGCGTTTTTTTCCACTGATGAAAGTATGAGGTTATCACAACAGAATGTTTCACTACTACTGAGGATTTCAGATGTTGCATGGTTTAGGGCTGGCTTCTTCCTTTAATAAACTGGTTTGTGTTCAGTTAATGCAATTGAGCAATGCCAATCTCATCACTGTGAACTTTTTTATGCTTTCACTTTCTTTTGAAAGCTGTGTGTAGCTTTGTTGCAATTACCGACAGACCAATATACCAGCCAAGACAATAAATTGGCCAATATGGACATTTTGAGAGTATTGCATTGGCTTCATAACCGTACACGCTTAGCTGATTAACAGAAGTCAGTTCCATGTGATGAACTACACGTTGTTGGTAACGTTGCATGGAAATCCATGTTAACTTTAGGGGAACTGACTTCATACATCACTTAAAATCACCTTGGGACCAGTTGGTTAAAAATCCTTGCAAAAATATTAAAAAAGAAAAGGTTTGCAGATGTAACTTGGTTTTATACCTTGTAATCCAATGCAATTATATTATAAAAATGGGACTTAAATGTTCAAATACTTTTTGGGATCACTGTATACAGTATATTGTCAATTCATCTGTCATCGACCACCCTGCTCTCTAATTAATGATACTGGCATCAGCCATTGACAAATCCATATTCGTCGACCACTAGTTGCTACACAACATGCTTGCTTGTAGATTCAGCAAAGAAATGGATAACAGAGCAGCTTTATGGGTATCAGATGCACTCTTAATAAGCATGCAAGGCAGAACTCTCACATTTAGACAGACACGTGTTCAGGCTAAGAATCTGACAGTCATGTGCAAATAGTCTTCTACAACAAACTCCTAGTTTGTTTCTAGGAAAACGTCCTTTGCAAAGCAGCTTACAGCCCCGGCCCGGCCCACAGCTGACACACGTGTGAAACGTGCACTCCCACACAGACAAACACACTGACAGGCCCAGCCTAGACACACTCTCTCAGAGTCTTAGAAGCCAGGGGGAGGAGTCTCAGACAGAGTGGATTGGTTCACATGCAAACAAGGGTGTGTATGTGTTTGTGCAACAACCCTCCCACTCAGATGGACTTCACCACGTTTACTGAAGCCGCACACCTGCGTCCTTACAGCTGAGAGACACATTGTTCTACCGGTTGCATTGCAGGATTGCCACTGCACTAAAATACAAAGCTAATGTACACACTATGCTAAATAGTCATTTGCTTAAAAAAAAAGAAATAACATAGGCTATATTTTATAAAACGCAGGAAACAGACCTAAGCTGTGTACTAAATGACGCACAATACATTGTGAACTTACAGTACACGCCACTAAGCTATCTAATGTATACATTTTAATAGGATAGTATCAAATGGTACACAAACATTTTTACTATACAGAAGCATTCATCATGTTTCAGCTGATATAATGCATCAAAAGCACACAATGTGTTGCAGTTAGCTGTAGTGCATTAGCCAAACTCAGTTCATGCTTATATATCAAATAATGTGCATATTCACACAGAGTGGGGTGATGGTAAAATCTTCAACTTGGTTCTTTAACCATTACTTACAATTCACCCTTTGCTAAGCCCCGCCTTAAAAGCATTTCTGACCAATCCTATATTAGCCACAGTTGTCGGCCACCATTTCTCTGACATCCATTTGATTCAACAGGTGTGTTTGAGTAGTTTTAAGCATAATTTTATAGAAATGATACACAAAATATATCAAAACATTTTTTTTATTTGTTTTAATCAGGACCACTTCCACTAAATGAATACTTCAATGAATACTTTATTCCCTTATAGACAAGTAAGGCAATCTGTTGGTGTTCAGGGGTATGGTTCTATTCTGAATAAAATCTTCGCCCGTCCATGCAGCCATGCATGGACAGAGCAGAGTGCAGCAAAAATAAACAGAGGTAACAGAACAGATCCAGCAGAATTACAACATCGTTCCATTTTTTTTTTAACATACTGACAGTGCTGCATGACACAATTGTTAATTTGCATAACACTTACTAGAACTTTAAATACTGCATATCAAGTTGGCAATAAAGAACAAGGCAGAACAAAACATTAAAGATAGGAAATCCAAACTGGCAATCAGCTGTAGTCTTATAGCACAAAACAACATGACAGATGCAAAGAAACTAAAGGCTGAGGATGAGCTGAGGATGAAGGAGAGTGTTAAGTGCAGCTTGCATTCATGCAGTGGAAAGACAGCTAAGCAATGAATGAACGAATGAATGGAGGACTTAAATAGGACCACTCTGATAAGTATCTGATTTGTATTGGTAGACATTGATAGACGCAATCAGTAGATTGCGAGCTTGACTCACAGGACCTGACAGAATTAATTCTATGCTTAATTTTATTACAAAAAAGAGAGTATGTCCCTATTTAGATAGCAAAGCAGATCAGGGTTAGGGTATAGAAAATATACTAAAACACTGCGTCTATGAGATGTCCTCACTAAAATAGTGAAAGGTACATGTTTGTGTGCGTATGATTAAATAACAAATGCCTGGTGTTACAAGTTCTTCCACATCAACTCACATTTTCGTACAAGTGATGTCAGCATCACTTTACACTTACTATCAACATCATCATTTTCATCGCCACTGTTGGGTGAACCAGCGTTATCTTCTCTGAGGAATGCTTTTGTCATGTGAAAGCATAATTTCATGATGTAATGGTTAAGTCAGATCTATTGCAGTTACTGGCATCATCACCCATGTTATCTGCACCATCTGCACCATGAGAAAAGAAACATTTTATCTCTTTTTATAGCTGTAAGCCCACACTGACCTCACCGAAATATCAATGATTGCAGTCATTATCTTAATCATCTCAATCATTATCATCATCACCAAAATAGAAACTCACAGCGTGTACTCTGTCATTCTGTTTGTACCACTGGGAGAAATTAATAGACAGCTCTGGGTTTCTCAGAATATCTGACTATCGCAAGAACCAAACAATGCAGCATAATGCCCCTACACAGATGCAGACCTAGTAGCAAGTCATTTATTTTGATCAGGCTCTGAGCATCTGCTGTGCCAAAACTTGTGTTAAGTCTGTTACTGGCCATAGCTGTGGGAAGAAACTGTGAGTTCAGTGAAGAAATAATTAACCCACAGGGGAAGTGATTCAGATCTGAATAAAACTCTAGTCCCCACACAGTCACAATGATGATAATATCAGATTTGATAGCTGACCTTTTGAGGATACAAATTCTGCTATGCCAGTGTGCTTGAGTGTTTCTTCAACTATGGGTATAACCGGTCCTACTCGACTCGCTCCAAACAGAATGCGAACTGGCGTCTCCAGCATGGGAGACAGGCACGCTAACAAGGAGGCTAAAGGCTACAGCCCCTTGCGTGAGTCGCAAGTGCGCCTCTTGAGGCCAGGGGAGTGAGGTTTACACACTGCACAGCTACCTACCAGCTGGCTACCGTTACACTCACTCCCCTAAACCTCACTCCCATCCAGGTAGTAACCCGTCCTGCTCGACCCGCTCCGAACGGGATTCGAACCGGCATCACTGGCATGGGAAGCGGCAGCTAACGCTTGTGCAACCCTCTTGAGGCCAGGGGAATGATGTACACACACTGCACAGCTATCACATACCAGCTGGCTCCTGACTCTAAAAATTAAAGAATTTGGTTAAATTTTCAATAAGGTTCTATTCGTTAACATTAGTAAATGCAATATGTATCATTAATTATTAATGAAAAACATATTTTTACAGCATTTATTCATTTTGGTTAAAGTTAAAGCTAAAGTATGTAATTCTGCAACACAAGCGTCACTGAACGGAAAAGAAAAAATAAACACTTTTCAAAATAGATTTCTGAATCTATTTTCCGTCTGCAGATGTTCAGTCCCATCCCCAACTTATGCAATTGGTCAAATAATGTTTTAGGGGTGGGCCAAGCAGGTCGGTCTAAACAAATGGAGGAATATTTATAGCGCCAGACACACAGTGTTTACATTTTTCGAGAAAATGTACCTATGAATGTCTTACTTTTAGTTGTCTCTGCTAATTAAGATGGGAAAGTTTAAAAAGTTACACACTTCAGCCTTAACTTTTGAAAATACAATTGTTCCTTGTTAATTAATGGTAGTTAATTATGCATCAACTAATGCTAATATATCCCACATTTAATTAGAAAAAAATATAAACACTTGTTAAAAGTAAACAAGATGTTGCAAATGTATTGTTCATTGTTAGTTCATGTTAACTAATATAATCAATGTTAATGAATAAAACCTTATTGTAAAGTATTAACAAGAATTTTCAAACATTAGTAATTAAACTCATTGTCAAACTCACTAATTAGTTTCATTGGTCTACTAACAGAGGATATACATGCATCACAGAACAATTCTGTAATTTCTGGAGGTTTTACCTCCTAAACCCAAGGATGTAACCACATACTCAGGATTGGTGGGAACCATATGTAATAACTGAATTATCAAATATGGAAAAAACATATCAGTAGACCACTATTATGAATATTGGGGGGAACATGTAATAAACACACACACACACACACACACCTGTTAGTTCCGGTCCTCAAATCTGATTGGAAGGGAGACATTCCATGAGCACTGATGGTCTGACACCATCAGCACTCCGACACTTCACTGTGTGTGTATTACTCCACTTGTGTTAGTGTTGTTCTAAACTAAAGTGTAAGAGCAGTGCAGATCTGTTAAGAGCTATGGGTTGTCTTTTTTTTCTTTTTTTTTTTACATTAAATATTTTAGCCAGCAGGTGGTGGCAAAAGATAATTTTTGTGTGTAATATGAGCCAGTTAGGTGATGTGAAGTGAATCCATGTCAGCAGTTTACATACAACAGCTCTTCGTGATCGCTTACTACACTTACTACACTACACTACTAAAGCTAGGAAATAGCTTTAAAAGTAATTGTAATGCTTCAAAAGTTTTACAAATATAACATGAAGGCATGTAAGAAGTTTCCAAGACAGTTTTGCTGTGAGGTTCATAAAAGAAAAGAAAAATGGCTAAAATCTTTTAATAAAAATCAACCCCTGGGACATACAAGTGCCCATAGTTGAAGACACACCCACTCACACCCTCACCGAAACTTTTCTACTGCCTTTAGTCCCCAAAACATTATTGACCACACTATGGAGCAAGAGAGCGGGAGGGCTAGAAAGGAAACGGAGAGTAAGACAGCAATTTGAAGAATTTGTCATCTCATGCCTTAAATATGTATTTGTGGCAAATAGTTCATGGAATCAGGCAAAAAGCAGCTGAAGTTTTTGTCTAGATGTCCCACAGAGTTGAGATCATTTGTTGTGTGCTCTGCCCTGTGCTTGACCCTTCAACTTTTGCTTACTGTAGAAGTTGCTGGAAACTGGACAGAACAATGGAAGGACGCAATTCACACTGTTTTCATGGTGTCACTGCATGCAATTTTCTAAGAAACATGTCAGAAGAAGAAAGACTCTGCATGTGTTTGTTTGAGAAAAAATTAAGATATAATAGACGTTGGAAGATGAAGCCAAGGTGACTAAGGGTGCAAGCTTCGGTCAGGAAGTGTGTGTGTATGTGTATGTGTGTGTGTGTGTGTGAAGATTCACTGTATGGACAAGATTACTCACTGTGCTCCAGGCTGCAGCTGGGACTGCTCCACTTCACTGCTTTGGTTGTCGCAGCAACTCAGTGCACGGCACGGGCACGCAGAGGGCACAATGCCAGGTAGAGGGGGGATGTTGGCATCGGCCAGTGGTTCTTCCAGCTGGCACTACCAGGAACTCTGATACGCTCCACTGAGGATCCAACTTATTCAACCACCATCTTACACTTGTGTTAAAGCCTATCGTCCATAATCTATAGTGGACATTAAGGTTAAAAATTAAATACACTTATATTACATTAATTTATGCATTCTAGTAGAATAATTAGATAATTAACAACATATTTAGTTAATTAGCACAACATTCAAAAGGAAAAAAATCAGCAATGATACGAACAAAAAAAGATCTGCTTAACATGTTCCTACACTATTAATTTATGGAGTTTATCTGCATGACTGAACAACAGCCCTTTGTCCCTTTGCTTTCTAATGTTCAAACTAATGTGTCCTGACAACGACTCTCTCCTGCCCTCTCCTGGTCGTTTGGAAATACTACAACATTTTATTATTATTATTTGTCTTGTCATTATCTGTTTTGTGTTTTAATGCTTTGGCAATACTGTATGTAAACACAATCATGCCAATAAAGTACTTTAAAATTGAAAATTGAAAAACTACAACTACAAACAAAGCAGTTCTGTGGCCTAATTTCAAACGACCGTCTATAAATTTGTTGATCATATTATTTTACACAATGCTAGCCGTTATCAGAAAATGCGAGTTCAGGGACGTTCTATTAGTCTGGCCGGCTGAACGACAGAAACTGAGCAAATACTGCTAAAAGACACATTTGACCTCAATTTTGGTAACCAAAAAAAGGGGGGTATTCAAGAGTATTCAAAATGATTATTTTTTTTAACTTGTATCTGTTGCTAGTTATGCAAAAAGAAACAACAAGCGCACTAGCAGAAATTAATTGGCGGTTGTTACCTACCTGATTCATTAATACTTGATGGAGATGAACTTCCATGTGGACCTTTATCTAAACCTCTAGAAACTGGGGCAACTTGCTGCCCAAATTGGAACAGAAGTCCAGTAACATGAATCATCTGGATAACATTGCTTATGAAACAGCAATCTGGTAAAGCGCTCGGGTTCACCTCTTGTAGTCATCCTAATTAGCAAGAGATAACCGCCGACCACTAGAGGGCCACAGTGAACTTCAGAAACTCAATATCAACCAAATTGAAAATATTAATGGAATAGTTCACCAAAAAATTACAATAGACCTTTTTCTATTGTAATGTTTTGGAATGTGAATGGGAGATCACAGCAAATATTATTTTCACTTACCCATTTGCTCCAAGGCCAAAAGAAAAAAAAACACTATTACGTTTGAATGACTTTCCGGAAGAAGAACAACATAGAGAGCTGTGGATTACAACGGGAGAAGAAGTCAAATTTAGTGTCATTCTCTCAACAGCTGTAATAGAAACCCCCAGGGTAATACAACAAAAATAATAATTTTATACATTTAAAAATGTATATAATATTTAAAAAAAAAATGGCTAGATTTTCGCAGCTAAATAATGCGGAAATGCATCATTTAACAAATACTTTTAGAAGAATATCTCAGCTCTGTTGGTACTTACAATGCAAGTGAATGGTGATCAGGCCTTTGAAACTCCAAAAAGCAAGTAAATTCGGCATAAAAGTAATCCATGATTTCAGTGGTTTAATCCATGTCTTTTAAAATTGGGTGAGAGCGGATTAAATGTAAATCCTTTTTCACTGTACATATTGCCATTGCAGTCTCTTGACACAATCATGATTTGAATCTCATTAACACTTCCAAGAACTCATGCGTATGGCTCTATGAAGTGCAATTCAACATGAAATCATGATCGCCATGGAAACTGCTGATGTCAAAATTTATTGTGAAAAAGGAGTTATATTTTGGTCTGTTCTCACCAAAAACCTATAGGATCACACAAGAAGACATGGATTAAACCACTGGAATTACTCTTATTCTGCCTTTAGGTGCTTTTCTGGAGCTTTTAAGTTTTTGTTACCATTCAATTGCTTTGTATTGACCTGCAGAGCAGATATTTTTGTGTGTGTGTTCAGCAGAGAAAAGAAAGTCATATAAAATTTGGATGGCATGAGGGTGAGTAAATGATGAGATAATTTTCATCTGTGGGTGATCTATCCCTGTAACAAAGTGCATACATTGCTAAACCTGTGATTGTTTGCACATTCAAACATGACAAAATGTAATCAGTAACATAATCTCATAGATGACATTTTTTTGGTTAATCTAATACGATTACTTTTGGATTACTTTCAACCTAATTCTAGTTTATTTTGTCACATGCATTTGAGTAGGATAATCAATTTAACATAAAAGTACAAAGAGGTAGAACATTTTTTCCATTCTTTTTTATTAACAAAAAGAGCTTCAGAAAAGAGCTCCTTATGACATTTAAAATAAATGCATTAAACATTACATGAATAAAATAATCTTTAAATCCAACAGCAATGACAGTGCATGGACAAAGTTTATAATTCAAAACATTGAGACATCAAGTTAATTTTAAGTGCGTAAAACAATGGCAGCATAATGAACATTAATTAATATATAATCAACATGAAACGATCATTAAAGAAAGAAAATGAATGACCATAAAATCAACAGCAACGATGTTGCCTTGGTCAAATGTTCATCTGAAAACATTGAAGCAGTTTTAACCGAACTGAAGCTGCCAGTCTCTAACATTCTGCCAATATGTTTGTATTTATTTAAAATAAATGTCACTTGGTTTGATATTTTGTTATAGAATGCAAATTTAATTCATTTTAAGCGTTGTCGAGGTGTCCAAATACATTTGGGGGCCACTCTAAAAACAGCTACAAACTATTTTCTTCACAATGTCAAAGTAATGAGCACAGGTTCTCCTGTGAAACCTACTCACAAAGAGGCAAAGGGTCTTCTGTGCACACTTGATGAACAATAAAAACCATTCATGCCTGACCTGAGGCCTGGGTGTTAAACATGTCCTATAAGGCTCTAAAATCTGTCAAAGTATTGTAAACATTATAAATCCACTGTATGCCTGGGGGACAACACACTCACATAAAGCTGAAGCTTTTCTATTTCACAGTATATTTTCCTCCCTCTCAGCCACTATCCAGTATTTAAATAAAACATGTACAGTATATATATATAAACAAAATGAATGAAACAACAAAAATGTAAAGGAAAAATACATGTTTATGTTGCCTTTTACCAGGTGTGATGCTGAAAATATGCTGACAAGTCTATGATATGTAGTGTGATAACATACCCGGCTCTCCCCTACATGGTTATTAGTGCACATGCACAGTCAACACCAACATTATAGTGTATTATGTAGGTTTGAGATAGCATGGATGAGCAATTAAATGAAAAGGGGCCAGCACCTGTAATACAATGCTGTGAAACAGTGATCTATAACCCTGGGGCTTTACAAAGTAGATTTTACTGCATGAATGGACTGCAAGTCTCTCAAAGTGCTTGTAATACGGGTTGAAATAAAAACACATGAATTAGCTTATGGTCAAATAAACCCTTGATAGCAAGCCATGGGAGACAAATGACCACCCGGAAGCTCGTGCATTTAAAACTTACCACTAGAGAGCAATGTTTTCACATCAGTTAGAACATAATACATTCTATGTAAAATCTGTGCCTCAAGTCCTGTTTCAGGTAAATAGTTTTAAGAAAGTACTTAAATACACAGTACAGAAATACACAGATAAAATTTCCCCTTTTATGATATACTTTCAGGTTAATTCATAATAGGACCTGAAAGTGTACTATGTCATCTTTGAGTTCAGCAACCTGCTGTGTATGTACTGTAGGAATGGCACATATTTGGCAGATACTTTTATCAAGGTATACAATTAAAAATTGTCTTAACTGTCCATGTGTTCCCAGTGGATCAAATCTAAAACACTGGCATTACATGTCTAGCGGCATGCTTTAAAAGTTACAGAAAGCTACAAGAGCTACAAAGACACCTACAGTATCCCACAAAAGTGAGCACACCCCTCACAGTTTTGTAAATATTTTATTATATCTTTTCATGTAACAACACTGAAGAAATGACACTTTGCTACAATGTAAAGTAGTGAGTGTACAGCTTGTATAACAGTGTAAATTTGCTGTCCCCTCAAAATTACTCAACACACAGCCATTAATGTCTAAACTGCTGGCAACAAAAGTGAGTACACCCCCTAAATGAAAATGTCCAAATTGGGCCGAAAGTGTCAATATATTGTGTGGCCACCATTATTTTCCAGCACTGCTTTAACCCTCTTGGGCATGGAGTTCACCAGAGCTTCACAGGTTGCCACTGGATTCCTCTTCCACTCCTCCATGACGACATCAAAGAGCTGGTGGATGATAGAGACCTTGTGCTCCTCCACCTTCGTTTGAGGATGCCCCTCAGATGCTCAATAGGGTTTAGGTCTGGAGACATGCTTGGCCAGTCCATCACCTTAACCCTCAGCTTCTTTAGCAAGGCAGTGGTCATCTTGGAGGTGTGTTTGGGGTCGTTATCATACTGGAATACTGCCCTGCGGCCCAGCCTCTGAAGGGAGGGGATCATGCTCTGCTTCAGTATGTCACAGTACATGTTGGCATTCATGGTTCCCTCAATGAACTGTAGCTCACCAGTGCCGGCAGCACTCATGCAGCCCCAGACCATGACACTCCCACCACCATGCTTGACTGTAGGCAAGACACACTTGTCTTTGTACTCCTCACTTGGTTTCTGCCACACACGCTTGACCCCCCCCCCCCCCCCCCTCAACCTCTGCAGCAATGCTGGCAGCACTGAAACGTCTGTTTCCCAAAGACAACCTCTGGATATGACGTTGAGCATGTGCACTCAACTTCTTTGGTCGACCACGGCGAGGCCTGTTCTGAGTGGAAACCGTCCTGTTAAACCGCTGTATGGTCTTGGCCATCGTACTGCAGCTCAGTGTCAGGGTCTTGGAAATCTTCTTATAGCCTAGGCCATCTTTATGTAGAGCAACAATTAGTTTTTTTCAAATCCTCAGAGAGTTCTTTGCCATGAGGTGCCATGTTGTTCCAGTGACCAGTATGAGGGAGAGTGAGAGCGCTGACACCAAATTTAACACACCTGCATTCACACCTGAGACCTTGTAACACTAACAAGTCACATGACACCGGGGAGGGAAAATGGATAATTGGGCCCAATTTGTACATTTTCACTTAGGGTGTACTCACTTTTGTTGCCAGCGGTTTAGACATTAATTGCTGTGTGTTGAGTTATTTTGAGGGGACAGCAAATTTACACTGTTATACAAGCTGTACACTCACTACGTTATATTGTAGCAGTGTCATTCCTTCAGTGTTGTCACATGGAAAGATATAATCAAATATTTACAAAAATGTGGGGTGTACTCACTTTTGTGAGATACTGTATAGTTTATAGTTTTATATCTGAACTGTAGAGATGGGAGTGATTTTCAGGATCTTGATGAATGTATGCTAACATAATATTTTGTTCATGGTATTACAAACAAATATTGTAAAGGATCACATGTTCTGTCAAAACAAGGGGTTTCTTAAATAAAAATATCTATGAAGGGAACCAAAATATATACAGTTGAGCTGTTGTGTACTAAACATATCTCCACCCATCATTTCCATCAACATATCACCTAGACACAAAGTAAAGAAGCAGCCACAGAAAACTGATCTCGGATCAGCAATATAAAGGTAAACAATATACTGGGGACTGAGGAAAGACAAAACAAATACCTCTCTTTGCCATCTTTAATTTTGACTATGAGTCATAGATGGAGACATTGTCAGAGGCAGAAACTCAAATCCAGTCATTTCCTGAGCTGTCAGAGGCCATTTACATTTGTTAAAGTGAGCCATTCATGTATTAAACAAATATGACAGTCACACACACACACACACACACACAAACATGAGCATTAAAGTGAGAACACCTAAAGTCAAGTTCTTTTGTGACTTGTCTTTTTTTTATTATTTAATTTTTTTGTAAATGTACACAGGGCACATACTGTATAGAGAAGCTCTTGGCTGTAAAACGGCTGTTTCACCTACTAAATTAATAGATAATATTTAGCTAATAAAGTCAGCATAAAAGAAATCCACGTGACTCCAGTGGATTAATCAATGTCTTCTGAAGCGATCCAGTTAGTTTTGGGTGAGAACTGATCAAAATACAACTCCTTTTTCACTGTACATCTTGTCATTGCAGTAGCTAGGTATGATCATGATTTCAAGCTCGAGCTTGAAATCATGATCACCGAGGAGACTGCTTTCAAGATGTAAAACAATATATGAGCAGAGATCATATTTGATATTGTGTAACTACTCAATAGTACTGTAGTAGCAGCCATGTGTTTTATTGACTGTAATCATTGTTTTTCTAACCGGTCCTATTTTACAGGGTACAGACCTCCTCAGGAGGCAGTTTGACCAGAATCAGGTGTAATAAACCAGCTGGACTTTACCCACAGATTCTGCACAGTGCGCTCAACTCGTGATGCACTGAAAATTACCTTTAGGCATCTGTGAATGGAGCGAGCCACACACTTTTCAGAGGTAACATATTCCCTTGTTTTAACTGTTTTATGTCAATTGATCTAAAAAAAAAAATATGTCGGATTAAAACATAAAATGCATAAAATATGATCAGGGAGAGAATTGTAATGATATTTTCAGGATTTATTGTTTCTTAGAGGGCATGCCAGTGGTTACCTCACCTTTAGCAAATGCGAGATGGTTAATTATCAGTTACCATATTATCTATATTGGTAATGATTAATATGAGTAATATTACGTGGGTCAGTTAAATGAAGATGTTGTTTCCTGTTTAGTTTCCTGTCAAAATTTAGTTACACATTTCAGTCATTAACTGTACTGTAAATTTTCCTTTTAAAATTAAACCAGAAATATCTTGTGAAAATTGTCAAATACTTAATGGAAATACATGTTCAATGTACATATTTATACACACCCACATCTTAAACATGCAGTTCAAATGCCTTTCTTATTATCGCTTTAAACTCACGACCAACCCATATGATTAAAAGCCATGTGATGTGTGTTCTTTATTGCAGGTTGATCTGTAATAAAGGATAGAGTGTCAGGGGGAAATGGAAGTGAAGAGCAGCTTGCGGAGGGCCCAGTCTCTCAGGACTGTGTCCACTGATCATGCCCTGTCCTGGAAAGAAGCTGGAGATAGGAGGAAGTCTGTCTCACAGCTTGTGGCACAGTGAGGATTTCTTTACCTGAATTACAAGTTTAAGATGGTGTTAATGAACTCTAAGCTTCTTTTATTTCACCTATTGACACAGTGTAAACATTTCACAGTGTTAAATGTATACTAAAAAGAGGTTCATAAATCTGAAACTAGTAGTAAAAATGCCTCTATTTTGGATTTTTGTCATTTAATCAAAATATTTGTAAAAAATAATAATATATATATTGCAAATAATGTTGAGCAAAATTGTTTTTTTAATGAAAAGTTAAGTTAATCTCAGAATTGCTCAGTAATTGGTACATTTTGGTCCCCTTTTTACTTTAATGGGCGCATGCATTAAAGCTGGCATGGACTCCTCAAGTCTGTGCAAAACCGGATGATTCATGTTATCCCAGTATGATCTGAGAATTTAACATGGTCAATATCACAAATTTGCTTATTTGATTAGTAAATAGAAATAGGGCAGAATTTTAAATGTTTCTTTGTTTTATATATTTTTTCCCCTTTTTTAAATCGGATTTTGAATCCCAGATTGTCCATGTGTTCTCAGGCTGTTGGGCGCTTCTGTATATGGAGAAACTATAAACATGCATTTCAATAAAGAGAAAACACATACTGTACATATAAAAAATTTAATATTAATAATGTGGGACATTATCAGGCCTCTTATCATTGTGTCTTCACCAGATATCAAATCTCAACTGGGAGTAAAACAAAGGCAATTGAGTCAGTGAATATCAAGCACGAGGTAAAAACACTCTACCTTTCATACAGAATTAGAATTTTACAATTTTGTATTGAACATTTAATTTTCTTCTTAGATAAATAAGAAGTATTTTGACACACTTGCTTTTCATGGTAAATAAACACTGTTCCACTTGACCTGGGACTGCTTAGTTTGCAAATATCAAGATTTTAGGATTTTTTGTTATACAGTGCATTCAGAAAGTATTCAGACCCCTTAAATTTTTTCACATTTTGTTATGTTGCAGCCTTATGTTAAAATGCTTAAAAAAACTCATCAATCTACACTCCATACCCCATAATGACAAAGCAAAACCAGATTTGATAACTACAAATGTATTAAAAAGATAAAACTAAAATATCACATTGACATAAGTATTCAGACCCATAACTCTGTACTTTGTTGAAGCACCTTTGGCAGCGATTACAGCCTCAAGTTTTTTTGGGGTATGATGTGACAAGCTTTGCACACCTGGATTTGGGGATTTTCTGCCATTCTTCTCTGCAGATCTGCTCAAGCTCTGTCAGGTTGGATGGTACTGTAGGTGAACAGCCATTTTCAGGTCTCTCTTGAGATGTTCGATTGGGTTCAAGTCTGGGCTCTGGCTGGGCCACTCAAGGACATTCACAGAGTTGTCACTAAGCCACTCTTGCATTGTCTTGGCTGTGTGCTTAGGATCATTGTCTTGTTGGAAGGTGAACCTTCAGCCCAGTCAGAGGTCCTGAGCACTCTCGACCAGGTTTTCGTTAAGGGTATCTCTGTATTTTGCGGTGTTCATCTTTCCTTCAACCCTAACCAATCTCCCAGTCCCTGTCGCTGAAATACACCACAGCATGATGCTACCACCACCATTCTTCACCGTTGGGATGGTATTGCACAGGTGATGAGCGGTACCTGGTTTCCTCCAGACATGTCACTTGGAATTGAGACCAAACAGTTCAATCTTCATTTCATCTGACCAAAGAATCTTGTTTCTCACAGTTTGAGAGTCTTTTATGTGTCTTGCACTGAGGAGAGGCTTCCGTCTGGTCACAGTGCCATAAAGCCCAGATCGGTGGAGTGTTGCAGTGATGGTTGTACTTCTGCAAGTTTCTTCCATCTCCAGACATGATCTCTGGAGCTCAACCAGAGTAACCACTGAGTTCTTGGTTCCCTTTCTTACCATGGCCCTTCTCCCCTGATTGCTCAGTTTGGCCAGGAGGCCAGCTCTAGGAAGAATCCTGGTTGTTCCAAACTTCTTCCATTTAAGAATAATGAAGGCCACTGTGCTCTTGGGAACCTTCAATGCAGCCAAAAATGATTTGTAGCCTTCCCCAGGTCTGTGCCTCGACACAATCCTGTCTCTGAGCTCTAAATACAGTTCCTATGACCTAATGGCTTGGTTTTTTCTCTGACATGCATTTTCAGCCATGAGACCTTAAATAAACAGGTGTGTGCCTTTCCAAATTCACGTCCAATCAATTGAATTTGCCACAGGTGGACTGCAATTAAAGAGTACTGTAGAATCATCTCAAAGATGATACAGAGAAATTTGATGAACCTGAGATCAATTTCAAGTGTCATAGCAAAGGGTCCGAAAACATATGTATTATGTATCATACCTTATGTATGAGTAAAACATTACTCATTATGGTGAAAAAAAAAAATACAATAATTTAGCATTTTAGCATAAGGATGCAACATAACAAAATGTGAAAAACATAAAGGCATCAGAATACTTTCTGAATGCACTGTACAAACAATATGTAGGCCTTTAAAGGGGAAGTTCACCCAAATATTAAAATTCTCTAATCATTTACTCACCCTCATGCCGCCCCAGATGTGGGTGACTTTCTCTCTTCTGTTGAACACAAACAAAGATTTTTAGAAGAATATTTCAGCTCTGTAGGCCCATGCAATGCAAGTGAATGGTGACCAAAACTCCAAAAGCTCCAAGGAGGAGATAAAGGCAGCATAAATGTAATCCATAAGACTCTGGTGGTTAAATCTATATCTTCAGTGATATGTATGTCCTTTTTATCCATAAATTCTCCTCCCTGCCTCAGTGGCTATATGAATGAAGAATGTGAATTGACAAAAACAAAACAAGAAGAATGTTAAAGTAAATGTGGAGATTTATGATATTGTTTCTGTAATTCTAGTTTTCAACACTGGAGTTTTATGGAATACATTTATGTTGACTTTATCTCCTTCTTTGAGCTTTTGGGGTTCTGGTCACCATTCACTTGCATTGTATGGGCCTACAGAGCTGAAATATTCTTCAAAAAATCTTTGTTTTTGTTCAGCAGAAGAAAGAAAGTCATACACTTCTGGGATGGCATGAGGGTGAATAAATTATGAGAGAATTTTCCTTTTTGGGTGAACTATTCCTTTAAGGGAATGTGTACGGTATATTTTAGGTCCTCTAACAGTTCACCATTTCTTTCTTTCTTTTAAATGTTTTTTTATTGCTATTTTTATAACATTTTTAGATTTTACTTTTCAATTTACTTAATTGGTCCTGCAGTATATTTAAAATGAATATATTTTATGATTTGTCTCCTCCAGCTGACCTTGCAGATCACACCAATCTCTGTCAGTAAGAATGACAGCAATGTTGAGACACTATCAAGGAAGACTGATACCAAAGAGAGATTCACAGCCTCTCCGCTCACCCGCAGTAAATCTTTGGGAAGTCTACCTCAGTGTAAACCTGCAGGAACCACTGCTCTCAGGGCACTCTTTGAGTCAAAGGTCATCACCGGGTCTACAAGCAGAAACATGGCACGTGAATCGGTGAGCGAGGAGAAAGCCCATGCTCTTCATAATAACAACGATGCTGAGGACAGAAAATCCCAAGCAGAGACTGGGGTTAACAAAAGCCATGACGAACAAGAGAAAATTATTGAAGAGGATCAACTGATTCCAAAGGTAAATATGCAGAATTTAAAGAGATTCACAAGAGTTCAAGATAGTTGGACAAAGAATATAAGCTGTATTTATTGATGATGTAATTACTTTTAAAGGGGGGAAGAACACACTCAATACAATCCCGATCTGAGAGAAGAAAGACCATTTCTGGCAATTATACTGAAAAAAGGTCCTCCCCAGAGGGTGAGTACATACAGTTAACTCATTTTTTACTAATGTTAACTAATAGAACCTTATTGTAATGTGTCACTGGTTTCTATGTCAAGGTTCAATGTCAAACACTGACAAAGTATAATCTGTTTACCTAAATGGCAAAAGAAAATGATATTCACAACAATATCAAGCATGACAACATTACACAATGGAAATAATATCCACAGCATAAATGCTTTTCTTGTAGACAATTGTATTGGTGTACCAGTAGTGTAGAATACACTCAATACATCACTCTCAATAAAACCTAGACCACATGTGAGATGTCTTCAAATTGTAAAGAAGGAAATGCCAGATGACTTCACAACAGGAGTAGCAACTGCTTACAATGACATGAGATGAAAATAACATCATGATCATTTTTATTTGATCTGAGTGCTGGGCTGGGACAGACTGGAAAAGTCGGTACTGTATGTATCTGTGCAAGTGATTGA
This sequence comes from Moxostoma hubbsi, assembly GCA_032164185.1. Taxonomy (NCBI): domain Eukaryota; kingdom Metazoa; phylum Chordata; class Actinopteri; order Cypriniformes; family Catostomidae; genus Moxostoma; species Moxostoma hubbsi. The sequence goes on from JAVLUX010000033.1 coordinate 20,134,906, forward strand.
CTTAGCCTGGTGTTGCAATAGCAGAATAGCTCCTAAAATAGCTGGCTGGCACTTATACTTTAATGGAAGCCGGACAGGGTCAGCTGTTACCAGAACAGAAGTGGCCACAGACTTGCTGACACACAGAGAGGACACACATGGCCAGTGGATCAGTCAGAGTCATTACTGAACTAAATAATAAAACAATACAGAGGGATCTGAGTTAAGTGTATATGAACAGGGAGAAGGAACACTGAAGGGTGAGTCTGTGTTTACACATTTTTAAATGTAGAATATTGCATCAAATAGAGTGAGGGTAAAGGAGGATTTCCTATAACATGTTTATTATATCAAACCATGGCTGTGTTTCCTGGGACATGGGATTTCCAGAATTTGATTTTTCATTTGCGTGTTGAAAAATGGGCTGGTCACAAAAAAAGCTTAACCTTAACATTTTACTCTGGTTGGTATATATATATATATATATATATATATATATATATATATATATATATATATATATATATGTTGTATACATAGTATATGCTAATTTTCAACTCATTAACTGCTAAAATGTAGCAATGGGATGATGGTTTTTGAACACTTTGCCTCCCTTTTCTGAAATTCAATGTTATATTTTATTTTAAATTGTATACAGAAGGCCACTCTTGTATTGTTAATGAATAGCTATAGGACTTTTCTTAATCATGTGTTTGTGGTCAACTAGGCAGAAAAAGGTCATAGTTGCATTTTATTTCATCAGCAAGACTTGACTTCCACAATGTTTTGCTCTTGAAAGTAAATCTGGATATTTGTCTAACAGTACCCTCCGCGCATTCAACCACAATGTGTGTAACAGCTCTTGGTTCCTTAACTAGAAATCCCACTGGTATCTGTGTCACAGGCAGTCAGATGTTGTCCCACCCTAGTATCTGAGTACACTCTTTACACTTCACTGATGACTGGCATTTAAAGCAGCTGTCCTATAATGAGATCTATAATGAGATCTATAATGACAGTGCAATAACCATCATAACATCACCATTTGAAAAAAAAAGTGTCACACATTCAACATGTAAACAAGTTTAACATTAAAGTCATATTAATGTGAATGTTGTTCGCATAAGGTGATGTATTTCCCAGTGAAACAGAATAATCAACAAGAAAAAGTACGACGGGGCTTGATTTTATCAATTGACAAATGATCAGATTGTTAAAGTGGGCTTTACAGAATGAATGGGAGTTTGTTAAACAACAGTATTTTTAAATAGCTTTTAAATAGCTGTTTGGATACACCACAAAAAGACCAGGAACATGCATTGAACATGTTTGAATTGTTTGATGTCAGCTATATTTAAAAATTCATAAATCAATCAGTCGATAAATGGTGGAAGTCTAGTAACTGTAACCAATACCTATTAAGTCTGTAGTATATAAGTGTCTTAACTAGAACATTGTTCAACAGTCAATGCTGCTTGAAAAGCTGGTTGTAGACAGTAATTCATCTCAGAACTGCATTGCTCTGACAGTCTTTAGTATGATGGACAGTATGATTCTCTTATTTAAGGCTATGAATGGAGATGACTGGATATGAAAGAACTGTGTTTTTCATGGGAACACATTGCACTATCCTAATTTGCAATTAAATCTAAATGCCCTGCAGGAATCTTGGTGCGTCTTGGATAAGACCTCTTGCAAAACTAACAAAATATATCCCTGACCTATCACATGACTCTGACTATAACTACTGAAAAACAAACTCTTCTTTTTAAATAAAGCAAATTTCTGACCATTTAGAATGTCTTTCATACCACATGAGGTCTACGCATTTGGGCATCAGTTGTGAAAGAACAGATGTTGACCTTGATATCATTCCTTCATTAAGTTTGAGTCACAATAACAATATCCTGGTTTTGACATTTCTGCTGTGTTACAGAGGATAAAAGAAGGTCGGTTGCAGACTTCAGAGACAGCTCAGCTCTCTACGGACAGGAGAAACCCTCTATTTCTGTCAAAGCTTTGTCAGCACTATATCTGTCAAAAGTGGCAGCTGCAGAGCCATCAGGAAACCCCTTAAAACTGGTTAGTAGTTGTAGATGCTTATATTTCTCATGATAAATGTATTGACCTTTGGGATCAGAGGGATGAGATGGTGTAAGCCAGGGTGCTGGAACAACATTTTGTTAAATGAACATTCAGAATGTGATGTTTTTAGCTACAAGTTCATGGACCATGTAGATATAAATCATAATTTATTTTTTTTCTTCTTTTTTTGCTACGAAATCGCTTTATTTTCAAGTACCTCAAAATGTTTTTGTATTAACGTGACACTGGGGGCACAGAAGAGGAGGAGGTGGCATTTAACAACATTGTAAATGAGTATGTTTAAATAATAATAATAATAATAATAATAATAATAATAAAAGAATGCATGAAATACAAATGTATTCAGTTTACCTAAAAAAAAGTGTGAATGTAATGACATTATGACAGAAGTACTACTGTTATACTACAATAAAATGAACATGTTCAATACTTTAACAATTACATTATTATCTCTTAAAAGTGGTCACGGACGTCCCCACATGATGATTTACATTAAATAATTTAGTATAATTTGTAGGTAAATGTTGTTGTTTATTCATCAGGTATGTATTTATATGTTGTTAAATTTATAATAAAAAAAAATTAAGATAAAATGTTTTATTGATTCCAAAAAGACAAAGAAAAACAAAACATATATACGATGAATCGACATTTAACTCCCACTACTCCACCTCCACCTCCCCAATCAAGAACCACACCTGACCCCAAACAAACATCCCAGTAGTCTGACATCAGTACATACACACAGAAAATACTAATAAATAAATCGAAATAAATAAAATAATAACAATAATAATAAATAAATAAAAAAATATATAATATTCATACAACTGTAAAACTACACCTTTCTCTCCACAGTCCCACTCTGAGAGTCCCCCAAAAACATCAAATATCTACCCCATTTCCCATTAAATGAAGGCTGCCACACTCCCCATCTCCTTGCACCACTCCCGAATTGATGGCGCTCCTGCCGACTTCCAACCCCTTAAAACAATCTGCCTGCTCACCAAAACACAGAGTCTGGGGCAAAATCCCCCAAATCTGAATGCCCAACACGTCACATACAAAACTCATGGATCTCAACACACCAGCAAAACACATGGGTCATATCTCCATCCTCCAATTGGCAACACCAGCAGGTGGATGTGTCTTTAAGACCAAGCCTATAAAGTCTAGAGGGGGTCCAGTAGAATCTATGTAGAATCATGGTTTGCATAATTCACATCCTTGCATCTCTAGATACAGACCTTTTTAGAATCCTAGCCCACACTCCCTCCTCCAATACCAAATTAAAATCTTTCTCCCATTATATCTTGATAGAGGTTTAAGCTCCATCCACCAGACTCTGAACTTGCAGGGAGCAATTCTCTGCTGCCTCATGACCTTTTCCAAAAGCAGTAATCTCCACTCCCAGAGTGTCTGCCGCTTTAGGGGGGTGTATGCTACTCCAAAAAATAATACAAAGCAGGTGGCGCAACTGTAAATATCTAAAAAAAAAAATGTTTAACCAAATATTCAAAGGATCTCGACACTCCACTCTCATATAGGTCACCTAGCGTAGAAACCCCCCTCCCAATCCACTCTGACCAGCAGAAGGGAAATTTATCAATGCATAATTTTGGGTTGCTCGATGCAGCATTCAAATAAATGTTCTAATTAAACACTCTGGACACTTTTGTCCATACCGAGTGCAAATGCGAGATAACAGGGGGCAACTTAACTCCATAAACTCTCTGAGGACATCAGATGACATTTGGTGCTTCAGCTCTGCCTCAGCACATTTAATATTCCCTTCTAACTCCACGAGTTCTCGTGCTTTGGATTTTTTGATGAATGAGGCATATTGTATGATCCAGCCCCTAAGAACCACCTTAAGTGCCTCCCAAGAAACGCCCACAGAGGATACTGAGGACCAACTGGTCTCCATATAAACATTGATTTCAGCCTTTTACATTTGTTGGAATTCAGTATTTTGCAAAAGGGATACATTAAAGCACCAACTATATGATTTATTTTTCGTATGTGGCAACACTACTAAACTCACCAGGGCGTAATCTGAGACTAAGATGTTTCCAATTGAGCAATCAACAACAGAGGAAATAAGGGACTTAGATATGTATAAAAAAAAATCTATTCTAGAATAAATCTTAAGGACTAATTAAAAGAATGTATAATCCCTACCAGATGGGTTCAAAAGTCTCCAAATATCTGTAAGACAAAGATTTTTACACATCCTGTGAAGCGTCACTGTTGCTCTAAGAGGCTTACACACTATTGCTTAAATGATCAAGGACTGAGTCCATCAAAAGATTAAAGTATCCTCACAATATTATATCATGAGGGGTACCAGTGGCTTGCAACATCCCTCAAAGATCTATATAAAATCCCTGATTATCAAAGTTAGGTGTGTAAATATTAGCCAAAATCAACATTTGCCCCTGAATTTATACTAAAACAATAATGACTCTTCCTAATTTATCTTTACTCTGTTTCAGGCATTTGAATTGTAGACCAATTATCAATGTAATGTCTCTAAACATGACCTGTTATTACTCGAACCAGCACTAAAGAAAATATGTCCACCCCATATATTCCCAAATTGTTCAGCTTCCTGCAGGGAAAGAGGCATTTCTTGAAGAAACACTATATCAAATTTCTTACTTTTAAAAAATAAATAAACTTCCTTCTTTTTGTGGGGTGCCCCAACCCATTCACAATCCATTCATGTTAACATTTGACATTTTGACATATTATAAAAAATATATTGTGTGTCAAAAACAAAATTATAAAGACCACATTCCAACATTAGTGCAACAATAAAACCCTGAACTTCCCCAGAACCAAACAAACAGAAAAAAGAAACGTGCGCATTAACCCATGCACAACAGCGCCAGCCGGTGTCCATCCCTCTAAACTCAAACAGTCCATGTACGCCTACGAGAGTCCCTGCGACAACTTTACTGTCGGATTGCTCGAGTCCAGTGCTTCTGTACAAATTTTTTGAGATAGAATTACATAACAAATAGTAATCTATAAAACAAACTCCATCTAATAAGCAGAATAGATAGATAGAATGTGTAGATTAAGTCTCGAAGGTGTGTTTCTCCAAAAAACTAACTCCAGCCGCTATGGAACCAGCACACATGCAAAAAAAGCTGTTCCTCAGACAGTCAAACGAATGTTCAGTGAGCTGGCTGTTCATAAGTGCAGCAGATGACCTAATCCTTCAAAGTCCTGCAAAAATTACTCTACAAAACAAGCTCCAGCCAATAGGAGGCATAAGCACAAAGAAATAGCAGATTCATCCACATCTGTCCCGAAAGAGTGTTATTCCACAAAACAGACTCCAGCTGCTCAGCAGAACCAGCACAAAAAGAAACAAGAAAGGTGCTCAGCTTCCTCAGAGGGTCAAGAGTAGGTTCAGTGAGACAAGCTCACTTGGGGGCAACATGAAAAACACACCATGACTTCTTCAGTCTCATGTTGTGGCCATCCTTAGAATCTATTCTCAATTTGGCTGGAGACATCAGTGCAAAATCGATCCTCCATCAATGCAAGAGTTTCTTGAAGGAGTGCTACTACACAAAACAAACTCCAGCCACTAGGCAGGACCAACACAAAAAGAAACAAAAAGGCGCCCAACTTCCTCAGACAGTCAAGTTTATATTCAGCGAGTCAAGCTCACTTGGGGGGCAACGTGATAAACACCAAATGGTCTCTATGAATGACATCGATTACTATGTGCATGTAAATATTTTGCTGCCATCCTTGGTATTTGTTCTCAGTTTGGCCTGGAAACATCAGTGCAAAAGTGAACTTCCGTTGATGTAAGAGTTTCTTGCATTCCTTGAATGATCACGTTTCTCTCTTGGCAAATACAAAAAATCTGGGAACAAGAAAATGTTGTGGTCTTTCCAAAAGAGCTTGCCTTAACTCCTCGTCTCACATAACACAAAAAATGAAATGTGTCCAGAGTTGATCGGGGCCTGTCTCCCTCAGCGGATCTGCAAGACGGAACTTTGTGAGCTTGCTCGATTTCCAGTTTATTTCCTGTTATGTCAAGCAGACTCAGGAAGAGCTCATCTAGGAATTTCACTATATCTCTGCCTTCCTAATGCTCAGGAATTCCAACAATTCGGACATTGTTTCGCCGATTACGATTCTCCAAATCCTCCAGTTTTTGCCAAAAGCGTTCCAAATCTACTTTGGGCACTAGCAGATTAGCAGCTAATTCCCTCTCTGATGACTCCAGATAATCGACCCCTCCCTCGACTCCCTGATTCTTGTGACCAACTCAGAGAATTTTGCCTCCATCTGCGCAATCAATCAATGTATTACAGCAAGATCCTCCAGGTCCACTTCAACCTTCGTCAGCATCACAGACATGCTCGCCAGTTGACACTAGATTTCTCCCGCCACACAATCCAAACCAAGCCCCTGGTCTGTGGCTCTGTCTGAGGTATCAGATTGAGCACGTAAGTGTCTTTTAATATCTCCAGAGCCTGAGGATTTTGAATTCTTTGCCATGTTGACTTCATAGAACAGTTATGTAGCAGGGTGTACTGAATCTCACTGGTTTAAGACATAAAAATAATAAAAAATTAGCAAATCATAAAGTGCGCAGAGCTTGTCACTCACACATCCGACCCTCTCATGGCGCCATGCAACTCCCCTAAATCATAATTTTTTTTAATACATTGTAACAGAAGTCGGACCACTTTTAATAAAGTTAATGAAATCAGTTACTTGTTATATTAGAATTGTGTTTACTTACACTTTAATCAGACATATTAGTTATTATTTCGTTTACATTTTTGCTTACTCTAGGAACAGGATCTCACTTCTCCAACTGGAAAAAGGCCAAATCCAAGCAAGGTAAGGAAACTGTAGTGCTTGGTTTCTGATATTGTAATCTATTGACAAAACTCATGATAGCTGAGTGTCTGTATTTTTCGTAGCACACAGACTAACCACTACCATCACCACTGCTGTGAACTTTGGAATTATTTACTTAATCATTTATGCAGGTGATGCGTTTTGTTCAAAAGGAAGTTAATTATATTATGTTTTGCACCCATTTCTTGAAAGTAACCTTTTTTGCTTTGTGCTCTTACAAAATCTTATCACTATGTTTTGTTTCTTTTGTTGTAACAGCATGCACCATAAGATATCAAAGTAATGGTAATCATGAATTCTTTTGGTGGATGTTATTGTTGAACTTTTGTGAGTTTGAATAACCACACATTTGCAGCTTGCAACATACATTTATTATGAGTATCTTATTTGGTAAATGTGCTCAAAACAATATAATCAAAACAATGAAATGAATTCTAATGTCCTCAACTGCTTTCAAGTGGCTCTATTCAGACTGCTGAAAATGATAACCATTATTTGGCAAAAAAAACACTGGTTTTCTTTGGCATGCGTTTTGGCTTCCTTGCAGTTCAACAGGTATGTTTAACAGCTTAACCTTTTATTATTGCTTCAATATATAAACAAACATAACAATTATACATTTGAGATAATTGGTTAATATGTTAGCTATGATAAGCTAATATGGGTATTCTTAATCATTTTTACTCTAAGATGGCTGAAGAAACACAAAACATCTCTAAACTTGCCGTTGCATATGCAAAGGATGATGCACCTGAATCATATCCATCTACAAGTCATCTGGAAACCAGCACTGATGAACATGAGAGACCCTTTTCCTCACCACCCCCTTCAAGAGAAACATTGTCCAATCTGCACCAACGGCGACAGAAATGTGAGCTTAGACGACTGCTAAAACACACGTGTCCTGAGTTGAAAAATATAGACAGCATGGTAGAGGAGGAGCTGGCTAATGTTCTGAACTCCGACCCAGCTGAAGACACTGGATACGAGGGTGAGGTCCAGTCCAGGTGCTGGCTATTTGAGAACCACACAATCAACACAGTCGATTTCCATGGCCAAAAAGAACAACAGATAAAGAGTAACTTTCAAGATGATGACATCAAGAGAAGCTCTGCCTTGTTGTCTGGTTCCCACAACAAAGAGAACAACCCACAATCTTTCTCTCAGTCCAGAAATCAACTAAATGAATCAGAGGAAGTAACATCAGAGCAGATCATCAATGTGGATGTCAAAGCCACACGAAGGATGTTTGAAATTCAATCAGTGGACACTCGGAGTGAAAGACTGGAGAGTCCCTGTCCAATGAGAAATGTTGTGATTGAGAAGAAACATGGGTTGGACAAAAAAACGAATAACACTAGTAACTACAATTGCAGTGATGGAATTATAACATCAGAAATCCAACAAAACAATGTCCCCAATTATACAAATCTCTCAGAAACAAATGAAGTATTTGTAAGTATATCTAGAGCCAAAGAAGTATTTGAAAACAGATCAAGTTACAAGGTGAACCTCTCATCAACAAATGATGGCTTTAGCGAAGAGGAAGAAACGCTGAAGGACAATGTAAGAAAACGAGCCCAGTTGTTTGAATCGACTCCACTTGATAAGATTAATCAGCAAACTAAGGAAGAATCAGATACCATGTTGGAGAACATGGAAGAGACTCTCATTTCTTTATGGAACTTCAATGTCATTCATTCTGACGGAACTCTTCTTGAAGCTAATGAAACTGGGCAGGTCAAGAAAGCAACATATAATTTCATCCAAGATAAAAAACCTGAAATTCAAGATGAAGAAATAGCAACTGGAAGTATAAAGAGCATCATGCTTCAGATGCTGTCAGGAACAAACCTGGACCCAATTGTGACCTTCCTAAATGAAGACAATCAGGGCAATGTTGAGATTACTAAAGTAGATGTTCCCACTCAGCAACTTCCAATCATGGTACATCAAGATAAAGAGTGCAGAACTGCAAATGTGGTGCAGATCACTGAAGATCTACTCGATCAAGAGAAGAACTACTTGATCACGACCCTGAGAAAGGGAGTTTTAATACAAGAAAGTACAACAAGAACACGAGAGATAACAGTTTATGCTCTCTTCAGCCAAAGTAGAGTGGTAGAGTTTGGCCAAATGGAGTGTAAATCTTTCTCTTCTGTTCAAAAGAAAGTTCCAGAGCCTGAAAAGGGTGATCACAGGACAGACTTCAGTTGCACATCAGGTGGTATGCAGAAAAAGTCTTCAACAATGGATCTGGATTCAAACAGAACTAGTAATGTGCAGCTATTCCGAAGCTGCACTGAGAAAGAAGACCTTGAACATCTGAAACACCTACAGAAAACATCATCAGAAGAAGATTTAAGTGTTTCCTATGTGGAAGGAGAGAAAGCCAGTGAGATTATGCAAGGTAATGTTAAAAGTATGAAAGCCCTTTTCACCACCACCAATTTGGATTATACAAACTTAAATCTGCAGTCACCTGAAAACAAGTTGAAAGTGTCATCTAAACAAACTGTGGTGACAATTGAGAAAAATAAGACTGAAGAACCAAACCAGACAAAGGCTGAACTATGTGGTGATAATGTTCAACCAGAGCTTATCCTAAAAGATCAAGACATAAAAGACATTTCTTGCAAAGGAAACATGAATGAAGGAGCTGTTCTTCAAGCAGAGCTGGTTGACTTTGTTGAAGATGATGAGTTACTAAATCTTCAAACAACCATTATTAATCTTCATCAGGCTACAATGGAGGCAAAGGTTCTTGAGCAGAGTGTACAAGCAAAACATCAACCTGCTTGTCAAATCAACCAAACCCAACAAATCAGTGATCATGGTTCAGTGAGCCATGAGTCTATGAATATTAAGAAAGATGGTAGTGAAAGTGTGAATGAAGAGTCCTCACAGTTTTCCGAAACAAAAGAAGAAAATAAGGAGGCTGTAATGAGAGGTAGCATACAAGCAGCTCTTGATTCTTTAAGAAAGTCCAACATTAATATCACAAAGGGGGATTTTAAAGCTGCAATGATTTATAGAAATTCTGGGAAAGGTTATGCAGGACACAAGGAGGTGTCAAATGTGGATTTTTTTAAACAGCCAAGTTGTATGACAATTGACTCAGACAGTAAGGTATCAGCCACTTCTCCAGTGCCTCAAACTGAACAGAGAGCTGAGACAACCTCTTGTCAAAAGTCATTTGAAAACAAACCAGAGACATATACCTCCATGAAAACCAAATTGCATGGCTCCACAGACAATCCTCTTAAGAATCCTAAAACTCCCATTGGACCCAAACCAGCTATCCCACCTAAACCTGATCATTTAAAAATCAAGCCCAACCCAAGCGCAGTTGTTGCTCTTGGTTATGAAACTAATACAGAACATTTTAACAATAGCCAAATCATTGCTACCTGTTCAAAACTGCCTAATGGAAAGATTAAAGAATCTTCACCTCCGAAACCATGCCCAGAACCAATGTCTTATAATGATGTTCTCTGTAAAAACTTGCAGCATACTGGTGAGGCCAATGAATCTGATCCTAGGGATCCTTCAATAAACATAAATGATGGAAGTCCTGAGCATAATACTTCCACACAATCAATGCTCAATCCCATAAATGTAGTCAAAGAACCTTCAAAGAGCTCTGTGGAAAGTCTACAGAGTATAAATGAATCTTCAGTAGGATTTCATGCAACTCTTCAAAACATTGGGGTGAAGGTAGGTGGATCAGTGCCACCAGTGAAACCTAAAAGATTAAAAATGGCTATAAATCAATCAATGAATGTTGCAGAGAACACTAATAACAACAATGGCTCCTTATGTGACACCTACAAAATAGACGGTAACAACTGTCAAGGAAGAAATGTTAAAAGTGATGACCAACAAGAGAGTGGAGTTGTCTTGAGAGAAAAGAAAATGAAGGGAGAGACTGAGGATGAACGAAGGCAGAGCCTCTCAGTCCACTTGGATTAAATCATGATTGGAAACATTGTGGCTGTCATGGAGATCTTCGAAAAATTTAAAAAGCAAGAGGAACTTAAGAGCATACTTTCCAAAGTGGAAGAAATCGAGGAAGATACTAATGAAGTAGATGTGAACTCTCTTAGAAACATTTTTGAGAGCGTACTGGATTGGGTTGTACCATGAGAAAAAAAAAGCAAAGCCAAAAAACTTCCAAATGGAGCAGAGAGGAGAAAGGCCAAGTGAACCTGAGATGATGTCATCAATGGAAGTGGCTTTTGTGGATCTGGAGAAAGCTGGAGATGAGATTATCCATTTAAAAGAGCAAACACTTGCGAGACTGTTGGATATAGAGGAGACCATCAAAAAGGCACTTTACTCAGTATCAATTCTAAAATCTGACTCTGACATTGTAGGACTCTCTTGTCTCTTAAAGGAGTCCATGGTGGTGGTGCAAGGGTCACCCTCCTCAGGTAATATTAGGAAAATCAGCACTGGGTCATGCAAATCACCAAAAGCCCAAAACCAGAATGGCCGTGGGACTTTTAGGAGGGGTGTTCCTGGACAATCAACAAAACCAGCACAGAACTCAAAGCCAGATATTTTTATTCCAACTACCAAACAGAAATCAACATCTCCAGTGTCTCCTTCATTCATTTCCATTCAGTCTGCAGCAAAAAAATCCTCCGGAGTTGCCATTGCCTTTAATATCTCAAAAAGCAGACCCAAAGAAGTCCAAGCTCCAGTGTTGCTGTAATGTGGCTCCAGACCACAGGCAATGTTCTGTCACAAAGGGGGCCTCCTTCAGTCCTGCTAATCAAAGACGGCAGGTCAGTGTGCTGGAAGTGCAAACAGTCCCAGAGGAAAAGAGAGTCATCGGCACTAAAACAGTCAGCGAGAACTACGAGAGGAGAGACTGCTTTGGCAACAAGTTCTACTCCTCCAAAACCTCCACAGTCATGACAACTGAACCTGAAACCAGTACAACTTCTAAAACGTTTATTATGAGTAGTCCAGCCATGTCAGAAATTGTCACATACCCAAAAATCAACACACCTTTAATCAGAGAGGACTGGCCTCTACTTATGTGGGAGTATGATGTAAGAAATGTATTTCTGTTTTAGATTAAAGTAAAAATAAATAAAAAAGATTTAATGTATTAGCCTCAACTTAAATAAATGTTTGTACATTTTTGCTTGGTGTTCTTTTTTAAGTAACTTTAAGTAACTAAATTATTTATATTTACCTGTAAGATCCTTGTTTGTATTATAGAGTAATCATATATAATAAAAAGCATTATTTCCAAGTGGGTTGAAGTCATGCAGAAATCTTTACAATGTATGTCAAAAATGAAATACAATTTACATGTCTGTCAGATTTGTCAATAAAAATAATAATGGGAACTAAGCCTGGCACATTTTATATCACAGTTAACAAATTGTTCATGATATTTCACTGAAGCAAAAATTAAATTAAACATACACCCAGCTAACAATTTTATGTTCTAAGAACGTTTTCCTAACGTTAGTATTTGGTTGTGGGAACATGAAAATGTCCAGTTTTCTTAACATTAGTAGAACGTTTTTTAAGGTTAATAACGTTATAAGGATGTTCCATTAACGTTTTATATAATTTTTTTCCCCCCAAACCTTTAAATAATGTTAGCCAAAGTTGTTGGAACGTTCCCTGTTAGGTGGGCAGTCATCTAAAAACTAGGGCTGTCGATTTAACGTGTTAATTCAGTGCGATTAATTTTATTAAAAAAATTAACACAATTAATCACAATGGCCCCAGACTGTAATATGGAAGATTCCTGAGAAATGCAAGCTTGTAATACCACCTACCTCCAGAGGGCAGTAAGTGGAACTTCAGCTGTGTGGGCAACGCGCAGTTTATGCAGTGAAGAAATCAACCATCCAGCAGACAGAACAACACAGACTTGCGTTACGTTCTTGCGTTCAAAACACTTGATGGAGCGCAAATCCAAACTAAGAGATTTCAAGCTGTGTTCTAAGCATTAAACTATATTTAACTTGACACAGTGACCTAAAACTGTTATGTTTATGATGCAACGAACCCGAAACGCTACACAAGCATGTCTGACGCAGGTGTCCTTAAACAAGCCCTCATAATATATCTCAAACTGATTGACAAATTCACTTGTGAAATGGATTGCTGTGAACTGTATGCCAATGATTGACTTATGATCAATAATATGGTAGTAAACAATACATTGTATTCTAAAGCCGCTTTTTGTATTGTCTTATAAATGATGAACTCTTCTGCCACAAGAATGAAATGCATTTTAATTTCTAAATATTTTTTATTTATATATATATAGATATATATAATTTTACATTATTTAAAGATAACTATGTATAATTATTTCATCATAATATATTGAATTATTGTTATTTGAGGGGCTTTCTCAGCAAATACATGTATTTGTATATGCGATTAAATATGATTAATCGGGACACCTTGTAATTAATTCAATTAAAATGTTTTATTGATTGACAGCCCTACTAAAAACATATCCCATACACAGTGTTGGGTTTAATTGGATTGCAAAGTAATTATCTACTGTAATTGAATTACTCTTAGGTACAAAAGTAGTGTAATGCATTACATTTTAAATCCTTGTAATCAGATTACAGTTACTGACGTAAGTACATTGTTTGGGTTACAAATATTTCTAAAAAACATTATATATGTCTAATACAATTAAAATGTGAATTCAGTAGTTCAGTATGTCTATTTGCATTTCAAACAGACAGATGAAGGGTGACAATGTACAAGGAGAAAATAGACATTATTTTGAATTTGTTGAGTAGAAAAACAAAAAAAATTGTGACAAGTGTTTTACAAAGTAAAGTAATTAGTAATGTGATTACTTTCCAATGAAGTAATCAGTAAAGTAATCTGATTATCCTTTTTTTTCAGAAGTAGCTAGTAATTTGTAGTGGATTACTTTAAGCAAATTACTCAAAACTTCCCATAAGAGAACTTGGCAAAAGTTAATTCATTATATTTGTTTATTAACAAACGTAAAATAATCAGTGTTTCATGTAAATTTAAATATGAATATAAATGAAAATATATTAATCAATTAATTTTTAATGTACAGTACATGTTTGACAATTTTAATGTACATTAATAACCTGCTGTGCATTATATAATTAATATTTTAAAATGTTAGTTACAGTTATTCATGTATTATAAAGTGTTGCTTTACATACTTATAGATTTGTCCCATTTCTTAAAACATCACATATTCCACAGGATTGACATTTGAGTAGAGTAGAGCACCTAGTATTTCCAGATGTTAAAAAAAAATCTCTCCATTTTACATCTTCAAGAGAAATGTATTTCTTTTGTATCGCCATAATTCATGACGATTAACATAAATTATGGCAGTGTCTTCCCAAAGACATACTGCATAAAAAAAGAAAAACATCCTAATAGTTTAAGTCAATCTTTACCTGGAGTGTTTGTACTGTAGTGTGCTAACCCTTTAATGTAACTGTAGTTTCAGCCAGCAGCACAGGAAACATGCTCAGCCTGTTTGAGACCAGTTTACCCAATGGAAAGAATGGCAGCTGACAAACTCATTTTTCACAAAACCTGTTTCTGCTGCAAACACTGCAAAAAGAAACTGAGGTAAGAAAATGAAAATCCCTCAAGTAAAATGGATGTGAATTACTGCTATTATACTATACTATATTTGTGAAAAAAACCTGTACTGAATAATTATCTAACAGTTATTTGTTAAGAGATACCAATGTTGCAGTGCAACTAGACTATGTTAAAATAGCAAAATCTTAATTAGGAAATGCTGAATTTACAGTTCTGGCCTAAATTTCAAACTTTGCCTCTTTAAACTTAACCTACTTTAAATAGCTGACACTGCCATTGTTACTTGTTCATTTACAAATATGATACATATTAATGTTTTATATAGCCCACAGATCTTAAGCATAAAAACATAACATTACTAAAGGATTTTTTGCTTGGTTTTAGTCTTCAAAGCTACGCACCTCTCTACGGGGAATTCTACTGTGTTTTCCACTATCAGCAGCTGTTCAGACAGAAGGGCAACTATGATGAGGGCTTCGGCCATCAACAACATAAAGACCGTTGGCTACAGAGGAATGGCACTGACATCATGTAGAGCCACTGAACAAGTATATGGTCCATTGTCTTGACATAACAGATGGTCAGACGTTGGCAAATGTAAATGATTTTCTGGTGTTTTTATGATTGAGGGACATTTTAATTAATTTAAAGATTTAACATCAACATAACAGGTGATTTCATAAAACAGTTTATCTCTTCATTCGTATCACTCCATATAGTCTTAAATGTTTATGTTGTTATGTCTGAGACCCTGATAATAGCAGCATTGGGTATAATCCAACTTCAAAGTAATTAGTCACTGTAATCTAATGACTTTTTAGTAAAAAGTAGTGTAATGAATCACATTGAAATTTTTAAGTAATTAGATTACAGTTTTTCAATTCTCAATTTTCAATTAAGTTAATTACTTTACAGTATATTCCTTTGTATTGTATTAAAATTGTATTATGTAGAATTTGAAACATAAATTATGTTCATATTTACGTTTCTTTGCATTTCTATGACAGCCTAAGGATATACACCCCCAAATAAGTCGAGTGTATGACTTTTATTTTATGAAACATTATTTTGAATTTGTTGAGCAAAAAAACGAAAACTTTTCTTGTGAAGTGTTTTAGAACGTAACTTAAAAGTAATTTGTTACTTTTCAATTAAGTAATCCATAAGTAAAAAATAAGTAATTTGTAGTGGATTGCTTTTTTTGAGTAACTCACCAAACTCTGGATAAGAGAGTGTTTTATAGCATCAATTCTAGGCAAAGTTCTACCCAAAGTACTAGCTTTGATCCCAAATATTTTACATTCCTGGTTGCATGTGTCTAAATACAGTAATTCTGAAGACAGAATGGGTGTCTAAAATAAATATAAATTTGCATTTACTATGAAGTTATGTCCAGCATACCATTTCACTATTTTAATTTCTAGAGAAGTAAAAAAAAAAAGACATAATACAGTAAGAATCACATTGAAGTTTTTTCAGATACTTCGACTTGTTCTGTAACAGCTGAAAAAGTTTTGAGAAGTGTTGGAGAAACTAAATCCTATAGGCCTATAGTGTTTAGTCATGAATACATCCCTTTTCGCTAAATTTCAAATAAAGGATAAAATACGAAAATAATAAAAAAATTATTTTAATCAATAATACATTAACACGTTTGCAGAAACCTCAAAAGTAAACAGTCACACTGCTGTTTGCCTTCCTCAAGTCATTCACACACATTAATAAAATATAAAAATATATGAAATCAAAATTCTAACACCACCAGCAGGGCCGTTTCTAGGCATAGGTGAACTAGCCTGATGGGAGGGTGCCAAAGAGGAGGCCTCTGCCTCTGTCCTCTGTGGACATCAGTGTGGTCCTGAAGTTCAGTGTTTAGAGTCTCTGGGAGCATGAAGGTCAGGGCTCCACCCAGAAAAGAGAAGATGACCATTGGAATGGCTGGGTGATACATGTCCAACAAGCCAGTCAGAGGCACCAGAATACCAGCTACTCATGCTCACAGAGTTGAGTCCCACCCCATTCTGCCTAATTCAGAGAGTTTAAGAAAAATGAGGTAGAAAGACAAATAAAAAAAGAGCTCATTTAGAATGTCTAATTCAAAATGGTAAGTGTAGCCATTGATAAATCTATTTGTAATCATTCTATGAAGTGAAAGTGTCACATTGTCAAGCAGAATTTCAGGCACTTTAATGCCATCTCCTGTTTGCCCTAAGTCAGAAGCCATCAAGCTGATTCGGGGAGAATCCTGTCAAATATATACTCAAGAAATTCTGACGTGACCCATGTCTGTCTGGCTATTAAAAGATAATTTTTTGAATATTTTTCCTGGTATAAGTACTGTAAACCAAGCTGTGCTGCTATTGAGATGTCAAACTTGGATATATAATAACTCTCACCAGTAATAAAAAAAAGAAAACCCCAACTGGAGCAGACAGGACCAGCTGTAAAATCCGCCAGTTGTGAATCTCATAGGCCACACCAGATAGCAGCATCTGACCAATGGCATAGAAGCAGTGCGACAATATGGTGAAAAGGGCCCGTATAGATTAACCACACCACTCAAAATATAAAATATGTGTGATACAGTTTACAGTGGAGTTGCTTTGTGGTGGAGTGATAAAAAAAACCAATATAAACATGTACTGTCAGTAAATTTATAAAATCTTAAAGGGATGGTTCACCCAAAGATAGAAGTTCTCTCATAATTTATCCATTCTGTTGAACACAAAGATTTTTAGAAGAATATTTCAGCTCTGTAGTGCCATACAATGCAAGTGAATGGTGGCAAGAAATTTGATGCTCCAAAAAGCAAAAAAAAAGGCATCATAAAAGTAATCTATATTACTACTGTGGTTTTATCCACACCTATCATATCACTTCTTAAAATATAGATTTAACAACTGGAGTCTTATAGATTACTATTAAGCTGCCTTTATGACCTTTTTAGATCTTCAAAATGTTGGTACCCATTCATTTGTTTGTGTTCTGCATACACATCTGGGATGGCATGTAGTGTGAGTAAATGATGAGATCATTTTCATTTTTGAGTGAAATATCCATTTAATAGTTCCTGCATTATTTTGATAGTTTTCTGTTCTTCAAGAGCATTTAAGTTAAGCCTGTGCTTTTCCTATGTACAAAATGTACTGGCATTAAGAGGAGTCATAGGTGTTACCCAGAACAAAAGTGTTGATAGTGATCCCTGATATTGTAGTGCCAACCACAAATCTACAGAAACTGCAGTAACAAGGAAAGCAAAGTGACAAATCACTGGCCATACCTGTAGACAGACAACAAATTAACCATCATGCAAGCAGATATAACTCTTTATAATAATAATAATAATAATAATAATAATAATAAATAATAATAAATAGACAAATAAAAAACAACAGTCTAAAAAGACCAGCCCATTATTGATTATATGGTTTACAAACAAATTAAAATTTATATGACATGGAAGTGGTATAATCTGGAATAATCTGTACTTTTTTCCTTCAAAAAACTCTCAAAATGATCATAATGTGCATGATACCATTCTAATGTTTTTCAGGGATTGTTCTCAACACGTACTTGTCTGCCATTGGCCCAAACAATAGGGCTCATTATAAATCATATTTTCACACAGGTCAAACTATGATCAAATAAAAACAGCAAACAGAAACTTGATACTTGAACATTAATAAATAATAAAACTTATAGTATTGTATAATGCATAATAGAACATTAGTGCATGTACATGGAAATAGTTAAAAAATGTCATGAACCTTTATTCATATATTTTCATAAATACTCACTTGAAAGTACATCAACAGATTCACTTTATATTAGGTGTCTTTAACTACTATGTACTTAAGCATTTGATACAATGTAATAATTATGTACATACGTGTTGTTGCATTGTATTTACATTTAATTACATCTGTAGTTACACTGTTAACTTTAATGTTAGTGCATTAAAGGCACTTAATGTAAAGTGGGACCACATTGACTACTGATGTGCTTAATATAATTGAAGCATTATATGATGTTTATTAATGACAGTGAAAGTTGTTGTGAAGTGTAATATTGTGATGAAAAAAGTGCACATGGCATAGCTGTAGGTTTTATGGTATTAACAGTATAATGTAATGACTAAGCAATGGCAATAAATGGTGTATAATGATAAAGACAAGATATAAACATGACACTTTGAGAAAATATTAAGGTGTATTACGCCTTATAACACACCTTTTAATCAGTTGTGTGGTCTCATAAGTAACTGTAACCACTGTCTTATTACATTGTACTACTTGCTTATAATTTTAGGACTATCTTCAAAGAGTGTAACCCATTAAAACACATAATCAATACCAAATTACATGTTAAAATAAGGCATTTTTGCTGTAACCCAAGTATTATTTATTACAAAAAATAAATAAAAAAAATCGAACTAGAATTTGTTATGGATTGGAAGGAATATATTATAAGGTGTTATGAATACCTTTATAAAGAAACCTTCATAATGCATATCCAGTCTTCATTGAAATGTTACTGTATCATCGCTGACCAAACAAAATAGCGAACTGGCACTTTTATGCATTTAATAAGCACATTTTATAGTAAATAGTACAGTACCTATGTTATAAGGGTTACGCTCCCATCTGGTATATTATAACCCTAACGTAACGTATCAAACTAATAAACATCATCACCATAAATTATGACGAGCCCTATCTGATACTGCGCAACATGGTGTATTTAAAAGCAATAAGCTTATTCAGTTGAAATATGCTGAGAACAGATCCTGCAGTGAGTATGTGTGCAGTGTGAAGGACTTTGGATCAGCAGAACAGAATGCCCTTTTTGGTCGTGGTGTAAACTGTTGTGATATGATTGAGGGATCAGGTATAATATTTGTTATTTTATTTTTTTTATAGGAGCAGGGCTATACAATAAGGATGGCGCGATGGCCTGGGGCCAGATATGGCCAGTTGATGGAACTGTAACTTGTAAATACACTGTTGGGTAGATTATATGACAAATAATATGACTAAAATTGCAATCAGTAAGTAATCCCAGTACGGGACCAGTTATAATTTTCTGAAAATAAATGTCTAAATGACAATATTTTTATTTGGAATTTGGGAGAAATGTTGTCAGTACTTTATAGAATAAAACTAAAATTTTCATTTTACTCAAACACATACCTATAAATAGGAAATCCAGAGAAACTGGACATTTAGCAGTGGTCTCTTAATTTTTTCCAGAGCTGTATATATAAACACACTTACTGAGCACTTTATTGGGAACACTATGGTCCTAATAAAGTGCCAAAAGTGGTCTTCTGCTGTTGTAGCCCATTTGCCTCAAAGTTTGACATGTTGTGCATTATGAGATGCTATTCTGCTCACTACAATTGTGCAAAGTGGTCATCTGAGCTACCGTATCCTTTCTGTCAGCTTGAACCAGTTTGGGCTGCGTTTCCCAAAAGCATTGAAAGCTCAAGTTGATTGAAGAGACCATTTGCATCAGTGGTTTCTTCGATCTACTTAGGCTTCCGATGCTTATGGGAAATGCAGCCCCAGCCATTTTCCGTTGACCTTTCTCCATCAACAAGGCATTTGCATCCACAGAACTGTCGCTCACTGAACGTTTTTGAGTTTCAGCAGTAACAGAAACACTCAAACCAGCCCGTCTGGCACCAACAATCATCCCACGGTCCAAATCACTGAGATCACATTTTTCACCATTCTGATGGTTGAGCATGCAACTGAAACATTAACTGAATCTCCTGACCGTATCTGCATGATTTTATGCATTGCTACCACATGATTGGCCGATTAGATAATCCCATAAATAAGTAGGTGTACAGGTGTTCCTAATAAAGTGCTCAGTGAATGAGTGTGTGTGTGTGTGTGTGTGTGTGTGTGTGTGTGTGTGTATGTATGTATATATATATATATGTATATATATATATATATATATATATATATATATATATATATATATATATATATATATATATATATATATATATGTATATATATATATATATATTAGTAGGCCTCTTTGGGAAGAACAAATATGTAACCAATAAGCAGACACTTTCTTACTTGCTTTTATCTTAATCAGGTATGAATACACAATGTTGACTTGATATGTTCATTCTTTATTGATTTTAAAGCATTTTAAGGAACATGCCTTAAAATTCATAACAAGCCAGAGAAAAGGATGACTTAAGTGAACATAAACTGAAGAAAAATAAATTGATCTTATTATTTTATTCTTATTTGTGTTGCTTTTATTTCTTACAGTAAACTGATTCTGTCAATACATTACAAAACTGTTCCGCATTTAAGAGAGTTTGGCAAAAGCAGATGCCAGGATATACGTGCGACTGCGTGAACTGCTATGCATTATTAAATTTGGATATTATTATATTATTTTATTTTAAAACAGTACTATTAGTTCTAAACCTATTATTGTGTTATCCATCTTTTAAATTGCATAGCATCCCAGATCCCAGCATCCCAGTTCATAGTTTCTTATTAAAAGCAATACTTTATTTCATTAGCGCTTGAATGCATGTGGGCCAGTTTTGTTGTGACTGGGTCATGAGGAGGATCTGAAAAGGCAGGTGTTACATTAACTTTTCCACAATACTTGTCTAAGTTTCCTCCTAAAGATCTTTCAAATTCTTCCCAATAAAACTGGAAAATAAAATGGGGGAAAAAGTTTGAAATTATTTAATAATTAGCTAATTATAAAAAATAAAAAAGGCCAAAGGGAAATTCTGAAAATCAGGAGAAATACTGCTTTAAGAGAGAGGAGTGATCATTAAAATATACACTCAGATTATTCCAGGCTGTTCTCACAGCAGGTGGCAATATGTTTAAAGCATCTTACTTATGTTTTGAGATATGCTGCATATATGTTAAGTAAACAGCCTCTCAAAGAAACTCTGATAGATCAAGGTTAGAGCTGGCCTGCTGAAAATCATCTGACACATTGAATAAAGAAACTCTTGTGATTATAGGCACCCTTGTAGACAAAGAAAAACAGCAAAACTCACAAATGTGTCTATTGTAGCCAACACCACCTCCCATCACCTTATTTATGAAGGACACAAAGGCCATGAGTGAATCATCCCATATAAAATCAACTCAATGCCAAATTACACTATTTACAATGTCCAATCAAGTTAATCCATCAGAAATACACATGAATACTTTAAAGAGTTCAATTCCAGAGCAGAAACGAAGCCAAACACCAAAGTTTCATCAGAGAGTATCACAGCTACTTTGATGAACTTCTAAATTACTTACAGAGAGACTTATAAAATGAACTGAATTCACAGATAAAGGTGTGAAATTTTAAATACAAATTCACAAATGAATATGTAACCAACCTATAGCACAATATACTAATAGTATGTAAAAATATGTAGAAACCAACACACTCTCAAGGCAAAATCATCAGGATTTGTACGACTTTTCCAAATTTGGCTAATTCGTATGATATCGTGTGACTGCATGAATTCCTACAACTTTCACTACAGCCAATGACGTCGCTAGACATTTTTTCTATCTAAAACGCGACAATTACTTGCTTCTGGCACACTCAACAGCTTTCTATCATGTTTACACACTCTATTGATTGGTTAAGTTTAGCTAAGGGGTTTCGGTAAGGGCATAATATTAACAAGTATGTCCTTAACACCTCGTGCACGTAACTTGCGCTTATGCATTATCAAATCACTTTATTGTCACTCAACCATATACACAAGTGAAACAGTGTGTGAAAGTCTTGGGTGCAGTTCCGAGCATTTGCATCCGGTAATTTGCATGTGATGAAGTCGTACGAGTTTATGCGAACAACATCGTGCGAGACCATACGAAATAGCCAACTCGTAAATTATGTACGAGATCAAGTTTTAAGGCAAGAACTTGTGTTTCAGAGCAGAGTGGGATAGAGCGATTTGCAAATTGCCCAGTACAGACAGCAAAAAAACAAAAAATAATTTAAACCAACTTTTAAGGACATATAGAACAATTTTAGGATTGTTAATTGGGGCACACCGTGTCACTGAATAAACAATTCAAACTTTGCCAGCAAACGTGACAGCTGGCTATCAGATTCAACTGCCTGCTGCATTGTCTTAAAGGAATATTCCAGGTTCAATACAAGTTAAGCTCAATCAACAGCAATTGTGACATGATGTTGCTTGCCACCAAAAAATTTCAACTCGTCCCTCCTTTACTTTAAAAAATGTATCTTAACTTGATTTGAACCTGGAATATTCCTTTAAGTTACTAATCTGCAATGCAATTTAAAATAAGAATATTTGTAGTGTATTGACACTAGCCAGTGTACAATGAAGAAATCAAAATTTCCGTTAGAGAAGGGTAAATCTAAAAAGCAATATTTTAAATTCTGTAATTTACAATGATTCAAATCAAGAGTTTGAAAAATTGTCTCAAAGCTTGTTTAAGTAAATAATGCAAGTGTGTGAGTAGCAGACTGACTAAACACACTAGTTGCTTGTCTTCAAAGGCACAGGAGAAATACAGGTAAAATAAATGCTTTTGTATCTGTTGTAACCAAATTTACTTATTTTTATAGTAAACTCCAAGCATTTCGATCCCCTTATAGGCACTCATATGCACACATGAAGATGAGGCATTTTTTAATTTTTTGGGTGTTAGTTTAGATTGTGCAAACATAGGACAAACATTGTAGAGAAAACAAGAAATAATGAAAGAGAAACATAAAAAACATTAAGGTTATATCTGGTTGTGATAATTGCATCCTTATGCATATATCGTAAACTTTATTTTTTTATTGATTCCTACAAATAATGATAAATCTTGTTCAACTGTCCTCTGCAGTTGAGCTATTTTGAGAAATCCTATGGGCTTTGCTCTTTGGCAACAGTGGTTTCTTTTGGGTAATTGAGAGAGGAAAAAAATATATCAATGTGTCATTCTGTTGGTTGTTGTTGTTGGTTTGTTTTCACATTTGTAGGCAAGTCATGGTCCCGCACACAGCAAAAGTTTAGCTAATGCTGAGTTGAGCAAATCCCAAGAGTTTGACATCATCAGGAATATCAGAACACTCAACCCCGGAGGCCTGAAAAAAAAACCCAGCACATGTCGTGTTATAGCAGAACAGTGCTTGGCATTATCAAACAATGGCATTAACCTAACTGTCTGTCACTTACCAGCTTAAAAGTGACATTTTTATTGGAATGAGGCTCTTCGACAATCTTCTGCAAATTAGCAGCAACTAAAATGACATAAAATAGAAGTTTAGGGGGACAGAAGTGTTACCTTGACATAATGACAATTCCTATTAGCAACCTGTTTCATAAAAATCACGTTACTATTACTAAAGTTTTGCAAAATCAGGGTTCCCAGGGTGTCCAGGACATTTTATGTGCCCTACGGGTGTAATATTGAAGCAAAAACACACAAGAGGTCATGATGTATGTTGTGGTTATTGAATGGTTATTTTTTCTGAATTTATTACACACATTAATTTTGAAGAGTGCAGCACATGCAGATGATTATTCATTTGTTATTGAAAATTACATTACATTCACAGCCCGAAGTGTAAAGGCAGCATCACCATGCTACCCTTCAATGTCAAATTTCATTTTTATTCTTCCTCGTTCTTATGTTAATGCAGAAAACAATGCCCTAAATGGGTGACAGTTGTGGAAACGGCTCAATGTTCAATGGAAATGATTTATTGTTAAAAGAGTGAGAAAGCTCTTGTACCTCTTTGTACATTTATTAAAACAGATTTCCAAAGTAAAAAAGTGATTTGATATTTGATAACAAAATGTAAAGCGGAAAAATATCGGTATCTGCCTATGGTTTTTGTTCAAATCGGTATCGGACAAAAAGTTTCATAGACAAAACTATACAAATTTGTGTATTTGACACCTATCCCACATCCCAATCATTACCACATTTTTGTACATGTAACAAAAACCATGTTAGCCACACAGTCAAACAAATGTATTATTTCCAGGGCATTAAGGTATTTTTCAAATTTTCCACAACTTTTCTAATACTGGAAAACTGCATTGCAAAATTCCAGGTTTTCCAAGACACGTGGGAACCCTGAAAATAAGCTTTGCATGCCTCGTTCTGCATATCGAACAACAAGTTTTATTCACTTTCACAAAATTCACAAGTAAAATGACAGATTGACAGTTCATAAACTTATTTTTCACTGTGTTACACACACAATGCTATCTTATGACATCGAAACTCTTTTGCTATAATGCATTTCACAGAGGACACATTTTAACACTTGCATTACATAACCAGCTACATTTACAAGCTTATTTTAACTTGATAAAGTTGCATGGTATCATTGGACTGTGATCAAGGATGAACAGAGTACGAGTCCAGCAAAACAAGCGAGTCGACGTTTTTCATCTCACATTTGCTTTTATGACACTATCATTTAGGTTTCGTTAAAGGCTTTAGGGTTAAAAACTCCATAGCGCATAAACCTTAAAAAGAGAATCTTTTTGGGAGAACATTTAACTTGCTTTTAGCACCCCTCAGTGGACAGTTCACTTCGAAACTGCAGCGATACCACCATGCAAAAATGTTGCCACAGTCAAGTCATTTTCATGAGATCAGGCTGGAGAATACAAGCATGTAAGCAACGTAACGAATGTTAGATCCGTTTTAAACAGATTGAATCTAGCAGTACTCTGAGATCAGTTAACCTATTTAAAGGAATTTTTTAGGTTCAATATAAGTAATGCTCAAAAGACGACATTTGTGGCATAAAGTTAATTACCACTCAATTATTTTGACTTGTCCCTAGTTTATAAAGAACAGAAAAAAGCGATAATCACGGTTACAATAGTGCATCTACAATAGAAGTGAATAGGGCCAGTCCATTAACAGTAAAATACTCACCTTTTCAAAAGTATAGCCACAACATATAAACATTATACATAACAATATGATTTTAGTGTAATAAAACTGCTTACAAAGCAGTTTTACTTTATCTGTGTAAAGTTAATCTAATATTACAAATTAATTGATAAAATAGCATATTGCCGGTAAACCCAGTAAGGGATTTTATCACACTAAAATCATGTTAACATATAAAATGTCCACATCTTGTGGCTATAAATGGCCCCATTCACCTCCATTGTAAGTGCCTAACTGTAACCATAATTTTTGCTGCTTCTTTTATTTATTTTAAATTTTTTTATAAACCAGGTACAAATTGAAATAATTTTCTGTGGTTATCAACAATTGAGTCAATTGTTTTTCCTTTCAAAACAAAAACAATGTTGCTTTGAACATGCCTTTAAATACTGGCTTGCATAATGTGTATTTACTGAAACAGCATAACAAGAAGTGATTATTTGCATTGTGTGTAAACATATGTTTGGATTGTTGTTAATATGAAAATATGTGATCAGAATTCCTTACCTATAACTAAATCTCTCCCATCTACCAAGCCGGCTGATACCAGCTCTTGAGAAACCCCATCTGCCGTGTCTATGGAAAAAAGAGATGCCAATCTTTCTTCAGCAAGAACTGTTTATAGTGTTTCTATTTTTAGTTTTATATAATATGTAGTGTAATCTTATATCTCCTTCAATACCAAAAAGTATTTTCTACTAGACCAAGCAGAACTGTAGTACAGCAAAATTTCAGCTGTTCTAAAAAGATTTGGTCAGATTAACAAACTTCAGGTCTGGCAAATTATAACATGTTGTATGTCTGAACTGACAATGTTGTAGATCCCACAGAGAGAGGCTGACAGTTTAATAGCTGATCAGCTCTGTTCTGGAGCACACATCATCCTAGCATACTGTAGTCATTACAGACAGCAGAATAAAGATGTGCTCAGGCAGAACAGCATTCACACCTGTCCCATCAGACAGTCAAAAATGGATGTTTATCCTTGAGGCAGTCTAAATTCACATGACACAAAATGTTTTATTTTGGCAAGTTTTAAAGGCTTGTAAAATCATGACACTGAACTGACAAAATGCAGTGAGTTAGGGTTCTTACAGCTAATGAGAATGCATCAATGGGCATCAATAAGAATATTAGTCCAGTCTCACTTGCTTTGGCCTTTCTGCTGGAGTGCAGGAACTGATTTTAAAAAAAAGGATGTTTCAGAAAAACATTTGATTTTGACATGTTTAAGTCGAACAGAAGAACTGTCAAAGTGTGTGGTAAATCATATTGATCGAGATGTTTCACGCCCTTGACAGTTGTGAAAATGGTCAACCACAATTTCCTCCAGGTTGTCTAAAGGCTGGAAAAAAAATCCGATATTTTGAAAAAACAATTGCATTTAGTCTCGTGTGAACATATTTAAGACAGTTATTTAAAGATGAATTCTGTAATTATGTCACCTATAGTGGCATCAAATGGAATAGCAACAATAGCGTCTTTACAGTACAAGCACTCCCGCCTTCTTCCATTGGTCGACCAAACAGATAGTCCTGCCCAAAACTCCATGCCATAGGTTGAGAAAATGCTGCTGCGTCAGGATGGTCGGGATGCTCAAACTAACTTTTTTTATAGCGCCAGTGTTTACTACAGAGTCCATCAGAGGACAGGGTGGGAATTTGTTTTTATCTGAAAATAAATACATTTTGCATTCCCCGCATTAGTTTTGCATTCACTTGCATTAAATTTACCATGGTTTTACTACAGTGACCATATTTTATCCATGATATTGATAGTGAACCTATTATGATAATACAGAAAAACTAAATCTATGGTCATAAAAATCATAATTTTATGGTTATTATGTACAAATAGCATAGTTTAACTATGGTTTTACTATGGTAATATTGTAGACTGTAGTAAACATTGTTTTTGGTGGAAATAATTTTTCTATAGTAATATTGTTGTAACCATTACTTCTGTAGGCTAACCATGTTTTGGTTTTTGGCAGAAAAGTAAGTAAACATTTTTTTTTGGCAGAAACCATGCTTTAAAACAGCATACTATTTCCATATGGGAACCATGGTTTAACTATAGATTAACCATGATCATTCTTGTGGCTGCTATGGTAATAATAATAATAACACCATAGTATTTGAGTAAAACCATAATAAACACAAAATTATGATTTTTATTACCATAGTTTTCCTGTATTATTACTATGATTTCTTTACAAATATCAAGGTTAAAATATGGTTACTGTAGTAAAACCATGGTAAATTTATTGAGAGGGAACGAAAAACTATTGCGAGAGATTGCAAACTACCATGAGGGAATGCAAACTATTGCAAGGGCATGCAAAACTGTTTCAGAAAAAGAAAATTACCGCCCTGTCCTCTAAGGGGCTCCGTAGTTTTCTCCACTTTTTTTTGCGAAATCAAACTACAAATGGCTTACTTTGATGACTCTGCATACTTAGATGGGTCAAGAGCAAGTGTTTTACATTATGTAAAAAAAAAAAATTATAAATACACATCACTTTTAAGAGTATCTAGCTTGATGTATTGTTGCAAGACTATTAGCTGCCAGTCAATACAACAATGACATTATCAAGTAGTGTGGAAATCTATGTATGAAAAATCAGCATTAGGTCGCTCTTACCTCTGCCAGGCATAAACTCAAATCGGATGTCATTCAGCTCCTTTTTCAAGTTTCTGTAGGACAGGAGGCGAGAGATATATGGTGAGCGGACTGCATTCTTGTACAGCTCCTGTCTACAGCAATGAAGACTCATGCAGTTTCAAAAATTGGATGTCATTTCTGCGAGACAGTGGTGGGTGCACTCAGCAGTGAATGGCACTGCCACTACATCATCTTGTTAGCATGCCTTTACATAACAGTGAAATGCATAGTTCCATTCAAATGACATGTGATATTCCTCTGAAACTACGAACATAGTGCATAGCTACTAAACAGGATGGTTGAATTGCTTCCTTTAGAGAACATAAAAAGACCTAAAACTCCACATAGGTAAACATACCTTAACCTTAGTACCAAACTGATGGGGGATTGGGAGGCATCACCTCCAGGAACTGGTGCCTAAAGACAGAGACAAAAATGGGGACTAGAAACAGGAAGTTTAGGAGCTTCAGTCTCTATCAGTCTGAGATGTCTCTATTTATAAAACTAAAGCAGCCTAATAACTGTATGTTGACATGTCTGAGATTGCATAGTAGCAATGTAGCCATAACTGACCTTGTTTGTACATTTAAAATGTACATGTATTCACTTGGCAGACGATTGTTTCCAAATTGACTTACAGTGCATTCAAGGTATACATTTTATCAGTGTTTTCCATGGATATCAAACCCATGACCTATGCATTGTTAGCACTATGCTCTACCTTTTGGCTACAGGATTGTTTCAAAGGTGCAACAATTATGTTGTATGCACTACGACTTTTCCCCCAAAAGCTCAGACTCTACCTGTGCAGGGTTAGCGATTGAGGGCTGGCCGTGTGACAGGGGTGCATTTGGGGCAGTATGTTGAGCACTGGGTGGGGAAGCTTGAGCTGAGCCCTGGCCAGCACCATGAGGTAGATCAGGCTGGAGGTGACTGCTGTAGGCTTGGAAAATCTATAAATGCATGCATCCACACACACCTTTACAAAATATGTCGTAATTATATAAATGACAAAATCAAAATTATTTTTATTAGAAATGCATTTAATTAATCTAATTTGATTCACCACTACCAATAAACAAAGTTCTTTATCCACTACTTACCTCTGTATTCTGCAGTCCCTCTTTTACTCTAGGTGACTGTATGAGGAAGATAGAGGGTCAAAGGTCAGGGGTCAAACATATCTCTTATGATCATTTGGGTTATTGTTATTTAGATTTGGATTCATACACACTGTAGTAAGGAGAGAAGCAGGGAGATAAAGTTATTCATGGATAAATAATTTTTTTCATAGTTATTCATGGATAAATTATTTTTTTCATGGAAAATGTATAAACTTGTTATGATTACAAGGCCATAGTTTTAGTGCTTCATATCATTCAAGAATGAGCTGTCGAAATAAGGACTGTTTTTCAAATTGGTACCATTATGACATCCGCAACCAAATTTCATGTTACAAATGCAGATCAATATTTGCATGGAGCATTCTATTCAAATGTATAATGAACTACATCCAACATACTCCAATACCCATAACCAAACCCACACATTTACAAACATCCACCCAAATTTGTTTTGAGTTGAGTCTAAAGTACTCGCATCAATTCGTTTTTATACCTATGAATTTAGGCCATATGACCAGAGACACTGTGATGGTGTCTAGTTAGGGTTACAAAGAATATGCCATATATGACAAAAGCAACATTATGTATGTTAGTGTCTCACCCAGCAGCAGTCTTATGGCTGTTAAATAGAATCACGTTGGTTATCAGAGGTCATTGATTTGGTCAGTATGAACGTCAAAGTTACAGATAAAATCCTGATACAGATGGCTTCTGGGAAGGACCCATTATCCACAATATTTAATTATAAGCTTGCAGTAGGTAATTTTGAGTCAGTTTCTTTGCCTTCTCTTGCAAGAATTGTTTGGTTAAATTGCCTTTGCCTTAGCACAGTTTAGTCAGTGGGATTAAAGTTTAGTGTCAAGTTTATGTAGCCAGATAAGTAGCTGATTTTGCAGAGATTTGATCACATTTAGGGATCTAAATGATTTTATACTGTGCATTATTATTTTTTGCAGAGATATGCAGAGAAACTGATTATCACAGACAGCTGTGGGTGCAACATCCATCCTCAATCCCCTTGCAATCTCTACACTGTTTTTGACTCTGTGGTTGCATAACAAGTCTATTCCCTACTGGAAAACAAAACAGCATAGCTGGTCATCAATATATGCTGTGTATATTGATATATTGATTGCTGGTACAAAACACATTGATGTGTTGTTTGCTGGTGTGTTGGTGTTCCAACAAGTCGACTTTTTTCTGGTGAAAAACATGGCTTTGCTGGTCCACCAGCTAGACCAGCATGAAAATGGTACACTGGTTAACCTGGTCTTTTCAGCAGGGTTAGCAATTAGCAGACATAAAAAACTCTTATTACAAAAAAGTAAACAAAAAACAAATCCTATCTCTTTGTCTAGCAATTCTTATTCCTAAATGCCTAGAACTTCCAGTTTCCTAAATGTTCTTAAGCTGTACTGTCTAACTGATTAGGTGTGCTTCCTTGTTAGCTGAGCCATCTGTATCAGTTGGAAAATGAAATAACCCTGGGCGGGGGCAGCTCAAGAGGCTGAGAGAAGCGGACTTGTCGCCTTGTGGACTTGGACTGCTGCTCCTTTGGCGGCAAACACAAAACACAATAGTCCAGGGGTGAGAGATGCCACAACAACCAACACTCTTACAAAGAGGACACACACAGTGTGCAAACAAGCAGTGCTGGAACACAACATGTCACAGTGTGACTTGTATAGAGTAATACAATAATGAGCTATGTAATATGTTAATGCTTAAAAGAATGCTCCAGCTTCAGTACAAGTTAACCTCATCAACACTGGAGCATTTTTCGACTGCCTTTTGCTATTTTTAACAGTCAAATTTAAAAGCTCACCACTTACCAAAAATGTGTCTAATTTTTGCTTTATAAACAGAATAAGTGGCACAACTGTAACTACTACAATAAATACATTTTGAATCATGCCTCAGTTTAAAAGAACGTGATTTTAGCTTTAAAAAACAAAACAAAACAAAAAAGAGGGACACGTTGAAATGATTTTCTTTGGTAATCAACCTAATGCCACAAATGCTGTTGACAAAGCTTATATTGAACCTGGAACCTTCATTTCACAAAAAGGAAATCACTAAAAGTCACAGGTGTGTGTGTGTTACCCGTAAGGCAGAAACGGCAGCTTTGCCCTCCTCGCTCTCCTCATCCAGTTCATCATCACTCCATTCCCATTCGCCATCTTCTGTTTTATGGAGCCTCCCACTGGAGCCAGGAACTCGTCGTACCTACACACACATACTTAAACATGAGATTATTTTCTTCTTAATAGATACATAGAATTAATATGAACAAACAAAACACTCTTTTTCTTTCCTCACCTTTTTCGCCCTCTCTGTTATTGTAGGTGCCCTTTGTAGTAATTTGTCCTGCAGATATTCATTATTCTGCCAAACAAAGTCCAACAGAAGTTGAAGTGAATCTTTTTGTAATAAGCAGTAAGTTACAGATTACAACATGGGCTGAATCTCAAATTTAGGCCCTGGCCCCCTACTGAGCACATGTGATAGCATCTGAGAACCAAGGGAATTGAGTGCCAGAGTACACTGGATTGCTTCAAAAGGCAGAAAGGAAGCTCGATTTGGCAGGGTTTTATCAGTTGGAGAGGGATGCTTGGATGCTTATCCCTGCTTTTACTTCATGCCCTGGCAAAGGCCCAGATATAATAGGAATGCTGGACTTAAACTCAACTATTTTTCATACACAGTACCAGTCAAAAATACACTTTTATAAATAGATGAATTAGATAGGTCGGGCAACTACACATAGGCAGATGCATGCAAACTGCTCATCTACACTTGAATTAATAACAAATAAAAAAAGAACAAAAACAAACACAATGTCCTCCTGAAAGCATTTTCCCTACCTTGGCTTTCTGGAAGAATTTATGTTTTAAGAGTTCTGATGATGTTGGCCTAAAAAACAAACAGTATTGAAATACATTTGTTAACATAGTGATGTCAGGCATGTATCAACATTCAATAACAGTTCTCCCCCTTCTTCTAGGATGTGCAAAAACATTACTGTAGCTGACAAAAGGCAAATAATAACATCATACTGTATTCATGCATCATGAGATTTGGTGCCCCCAAAAAATATTTGTACATTTAAGCCACACTTGAAAATGTCATTGCATTAGATAACAAAATATCAAACCAAGTGACAATAGGTGTACTGTTCAAATGTGGATAATTTCTGGCTGTCATAGTGTAACATAGTACAGTAAATGTGATGAGCTACACCTGTGGTTATTCTTCTAGGACACCTGTGTGTATTGAGGGGAAATTACTTCATACACCTACTAAAATCACCTTGAGACCAGTAGTGGAATATTGTTAGCAGAGTTAATTTTGAGAAAAGCTAAAATCATTTGTTTGCAGGTGCCAATTGGTTTGATAATTTGTATGTAAAGCTTTTTCATCCACACAGATTTAAGTGTGGTTTAAGTGTCCAAATACTTTTTAATGCCACTGTATACAAAGCATATTAATTTATTTTTATCAGATGACCACAAGGGAACATTTAAGCTCTGCTCAGCACCTTTTCTCTGGGTCCTTCTGCAAACACAAGGAGATCATCTTCCTCAAGGATTTTCCGTATTTCTTCACAATCTCCTTGTCTGCGATTCCAGTCTCAAGGCAAGGTGGGTCATTCTGCAGAGTCAACATCAACACCTGCAAACAAACACAAGTCTCTGAAACATCTAAATGCTCTAAAAACATAAGGTTACATATTAGTGTCTTAGGGCTGCTGTAAAATTAATTAGAGCTTTGTATTTTATATTTTATCACCTTCATTGGAGGGTATTTGTGGTAAGGAGCAGCGCCGGTGGCCAGCTCTATGGCCGTAATCCCAAAACTCCACATGTCTGCTTTGAAGTCATAACCTTTCACCTGTACATAAACAGTCACAGATTTGTTTAACATGGGGGATACATCCATATACCAGCAATTAATGGCAATTTCCACCACGCTGAAGTACTTACATTTTATAAGGGGAGAATAATGGCTTTAATTGTCTAAATAATTCCATATAATCACACAAACAAAATAATAAAAAATATAATGAGACAACCAGGAGACATGACATAATATGGAAGGATATATATACAGTATATACATAAACCGACAAGCCAAAACATTATGACAAATCACAGGTGAAGGGAATAAAATGTATCATCTCCTAACAAGGCCACATGTCTGGGAAGATTAGATGGTAAGCGAACAATCAGTTCTCGTAGTCAACGTATTGAGTCCAGGAGAAAAGGGCAGGAGTAAAGACCTGAGCGACTTTAACAAGGGCCAAACTGTTATGGCCAGACAACTGTCAGAGCATCTCTGAAACGGCAAGGCTTGTGGGGGTGCTCCCGGTCAGCAGTGGCAAGTACCTACCGACAGTGGTTCATGTGGATGTCAATTTGACACGTGCCAACTTCCTAAACATTGTTGCAGACCAGGTAAACCCCTTCATGGCAATGGTATTCCCTGATGGCAGTGGCCTCTTTCTGCAGAATAATGCACACTGCCACACTGCACACATTGTTTGGGAATGGTTTGAGGAACATGACGTTGAGTTCAAGGTGTTGCACTGGCCTCCAATTTCCCCAGATCTCAATCCGAATGAGCATCTGTGTGATGTGTGGACCAACAAGTCCGATCCAAGGGGGCTCCACCTCGCAACTTACAAACTTACTGGACTTGAAGCATCTGCTGCTAATGTCAAGGTGCCAGATACCACAAGGCGGGTCGGCGCTGTTTTGGCAGCATGCGGAGGACCAAGTTCATATTAGGCAGGCGGTCATAAAGTTTTGACTCAGTGGATTTTAAATAATACCAAAAAAAAAAAAGTTATTAATACTAAAAAAGTTATTACATATTATAAATTTTTTTTTTTTTTTTTTATTATTGTATAGCTGCTATACAAAGAAAAACTAATAAAAATAATTTGCACGCAATACACATTGTTTCAAGGCACCTTTACAGAATGTTTTAACATGTTTTAACGTCATCATTGAGCAATATATTTGAAAATCATGCCTTAAAAAATTTGTCTTTAGACCCACATAGAGCAAGCCAACTGAGAGTGTGGAAAGACATTCCATGTACTGTATACAATTTCAATATTTATTTGGTTGTGGAGCTTTTGGGGTAAGGAGACACATACCTGCTCCATCACCTCTGGTGCCATCCAACATGGTGTTCCCACAAATGTCTTCCGTACTTTATTTCTAGTCATATCACCACCTGTGGCTAAGAAGGCACTTACACCAAAATCTAGAGACCAAAATAAAAAGTCGTTACAATGTGAAAAAATTTAAATAAAATAAAAACCAACAAATATTCTGGGGGGGGATTTACAAAGTATAAGTTGCCGTGTATACTACTGATGATAATGTGTGCATTTCATTGTTAAGGGGTTTGTGAGCACTGAATTGTGGAACGCTGAGAACACCATACCTGCAATCTGCACGGATCCATCCTCTCCCAACAAAATGTTTCCAGCTTTAAGATCCCTGCAGACAAACACAGTAGAGCCTGTCTGTTAGACACACAAACAAACTTTGCATGAATACAGATGTTGATTCATCAGAGGCGTGTTATTGGACTTTAAAACTGTTTAAAGAAAGGGAAATGAACTGTCTAGAATTTAGAGTTAAAAAGAGCGTAGGGTGTGTGCTGATTGTTTTTCTTCAATGCAGATGCACTTCAGTAATAAGCTACGATAGGCCGTGTATTACAGTGATTTTACCACAGCTAAGGGGTGAATGGGATCAAAATCCCGTCAAATGTAGTCATTTGCAGTCATGGATCCAAAAATAATAAGCATGAATCAAAATAATAAAAGTGAATCTAAAAATAATAAGCACAGATAAAAAAATTATAAGTGCAGATCAAAATAATAAGCGCAGATAAAAAAAAACAAAAAAACAAGCATGAATGAAAAGTATATAAACACATTTAAAATATGCTGCAAAAAACAACAACAGAAAAATTAAAGCAAAGTCATCAGAACTACAAACAAAATCATGTTTTCTTTGGTTATATTACTGTTTTTTGTGCTCTCTGACAATTTTGCTCATATTATAATTTTATTGTACATTTACATTGTATTTTGCGTCCCTATTGATCCACTAGTTCTTGATCCACTAGTCGCGAGTTCGGGACCCAACTTGATCTTTTCCATTACATAAAATCCAGATCCCGACACCAAGGCCTTTTACAATACTGATGAATATAGAAATGCTTACATATAATTTGACCTTTTTTTTTATAATTATATAAAAAAAAATCTAAAAAGGTGTGTATTATTGCTGACACCTACATGCACACTTTGGAGTTGTTTTATACCTGTACGTCATTTGCTTAAAATGTTACAGAAGTTGTATTCTCTATGTTATGGAAATGTTTGTAAATGTTTTGGATATGTATGCTCCAATGTTGCCTGTATCTTTAGAGACGGTCCCTAAATTTAAGACTATTTGTGAATAAACATTGTGTGATGTCAAGCCAACTTTATTGCATAATTTACTGATGTGGGGACGCTTGGTCACTTGTTTATGTTTTCGCTGCAGTATCATGGAAAAAGAAACTACATATAGCCATGCCAACGATGCCAACGTAGGATCAGTACATAACGGCACATTCAGTAACATGGAAATGCGGATCGAATTGGGTCCAGAACACGTGACTACATTGGTAAAGCTAGTAAAAACATGCATCAAACATCCACACCAACCCAGCCTTGTTTTTATAAAAATTTTAGATATGAAGCCAATAACCTACAAATAAATTGTTTGCAGTGTATAATGGGGTGAAAACTACTCTGTCACCTTTTTGTTCACTTCAATCCATCTTTAACTCACAAAAAAACTAATCTCTCTTATTAATAAAGCTGTGTATTGCCAATTTTCTTCACCATAAGAAATGCACAGTGACACATACTGGATATTATGATTCAATAAGTCATGAGCCATCACGTTATAATCTAGCTGCATTTTTTCTTATGTCGACGTTGTCGATAACGTTGACTAATCATTTCAGCCATACTTCCAAATGGACAATGACCCCAAACATACCTCCAAAGTTGTGGCAAAATGGCTTAAGGACAACAAAGTCAAGGTACTGAAGTGGCCATCACAAAGCCCTGACCTCAATCCGATAGAAAATGTGTGGGCAGAACTGAAAACGCATGTGCGAGCAAGGAGGCCTACAAACCTGACCCGGTTACAGCAGTTCTGTCTGGAGGAATGGGTAGCCTGTTAATTCCAGTAACAGGCTACCTAAAATGTTTGACCCAAGTTAAACAATTTAAAGGCAATTGTACTATTACTCTGACATATTACATTCTTAAAATAAAGTATCCTAACTGACCAAAGACAAGGAATGTTTTCTACGATTAAATGTCAGGAATTGTGAAAAACTGAGTTTAAATATATTTGGCTAAGGTGTATGTAAACTTCTAACTTCAACAGTGTGTGTGTGTGTGTGTGTGTGTGTGTGTATTTATACATATAGTAGTATATGTATGTATATATGTGTTGTTTGTGTGCGTACATGTGACTGTGAGAAGGAGATGACAGAGCAGAGAAGTGCCTCTTACTCATACTGTATATTATGTCAATATGACATAATATACAGTCCTTCTGCTGTTTAATGATCACACTTGGCCATTTACAGGCTTTTTATAATTATTTTCAAATGGTCTTCGATATCATCTCAGAACTCTCACATTATATTACATTTTGCTAATGACAGCATAATTTAATATGGTACCGAAATTAACAAGATGATATCGGACCATTTAAAATTTTTTGGTATTGTGATATTTCGTTAGTACCGGTATACCACGCAACCCTACATGCTAAGGTTGTTCAGGAGTGAATTAGTAGGGCCTATGTCTGCCTTACACTGTTCTATCATTTCTTGCATTATATTTTACTGTCCAGCTGGGGGCAGCAGAGATATAAATTAACCCCAGCACGCTGACAGGAAGTACAGCAAGTTAACTTTTGAACATAATGAGACATAATTTTTGTTATCATAACACTCACATTCTCTTGCCATGACGGTCTCCAATCATGCGCTTCAGGGGAGCAAAACCATAATTGCAACCTTTCTGTTGAATAGGCCAACACAGACACACGTATACGCCACACACATATCCACCAACATATTCTGTAAGGCCCCCAGTTGCTCACTCCCACTGGGCAAATCAAAACACACTAACATCACTCCAATGTCCACTCTGAAATGATGCACATTTGGTGGTATTCCTGAAGTGGAACAGATGTTGTGAAACAAATAGAGTGGTTGGTAATAATCCTGCTGTCTGTGAACTAGGCTTATAATTGTTAGCATGTTCCTTAAACATGGCACTTAACAAGGAAAGAGCATGTTGGATTTGGAAAATGAGGTATAAATATTCAGAACGTATATAAGTGTGAAAGATTGTCATTTTCTCTGTTAAAATACTTTCTCCTATCCCAGCTTCATATGCTGTGACACCTACAAGTAAGCCATTCATAGGTTGAGCCTTCTGAAGAGTGTAAACACTGTGGCACTCTCAAAACATTGCTCTGTTTGTATGAGCATCTGACCAGCTCGACACAGCAACATTGGCTCAACCAATGGTGTGAAATTGGGGTGGGGCTCTCTGTTTGTCAATTGGCATTGTTTTACCAGTTCTATCTGGTAACACTGGTAAAAGAAATGACACGCTTCACCTAAACCATGGAAGCAATAGTAGATTATCAGGAGACAGATCACTATATTCCAGGGTCAGATATTCGAAAAATTCCCAGAATTCAAATGTATCAAAAGCCAGATAGTACTGGGCAATCCAAAGTACATCAGAACAATAACAGAATGGTTTCCTGAGATCTAAGGATTACTTAGAGCGTAAGCAATGATGTCACCCATCTGTGGGAGCCGTGACAATGTTTTCTGGCTTTTCCCAGCCGAAAGAGCCTCAAAACAAAGAGTGATAGATGAATAATAATAATAAAAAAAACAGTGATTATTTATTTAAGGCAAATCGTCAATAACATCCAACCTCATTGGTTCTTGTGTCATAACGTTTTGTCAAAAGATACGCAAGAACAAGTGAAGTTTAATGTTTTTTAAGCCTTCAGAAGACTCAGAATATGATGCATGAGTGACATGGATTACTTTCATGACACTTTTGGGTGCCTTTTTATGCTTTAAAGCGAGTCACTATTAACTGTCATTGTAGGGAAATTAGTGATCATGACATTCCTAAAAATGGCTTTTATGTTCCATGGAAGAAATAAAGTCTTTGGAACAACATGAAGGTGAGAAAATAATGACAGAATTTTTATTTTTGGGTGAAATATTTCTTTAAAGAGGACTGGGAATGCACTTGAGACCATTTCACACTAGAACAGAAAGAACCTCAAAGCTTTTTCCTGATAATTAGTCCATTCTCAAAGTGTGGCGAGGGTGGGAGACTCGTCGAGAATATGTGAGGAGTTGGGCGATGATTTTTACACCCACCTGCTGGACTTCTCATGGCTGTCATGGATGATGAAGAAAGTATCTGGTGTGCACACTTGTGATAACTGACTTCATGCCAGTTGTAAGCCAGAGTCTAATTGCACCCCCCCAAAAAAGTCAAAATATTGAAAATGTTCAGGCAAAGGACCTCATAGTTTAATATGTTTTATGTTATTTAACATTTGATTTAGTCCATAATATTCTATAAGACCTATCTAGATATGGGTTTAGTATGGGTTTTGCTTCTCATAGTAATGCGTAGCAAATATGAAGTGGTTTTTTGTGACCATTTTCACACGCAAAAAAATAAAAAAAATAAATGAGCTCTAAAAACCAGAAAACACTAAATACAAATGAGCATACTTCTAACAGCCCAAAGAAACTGCATACAAAATCACAGTAGAGAGCTGTACATCTTGTGCATTATATATTACCATATATACAGTTGAAGTCAGAAGTTTACATACACTTAAGCCAAATACATTTCAACTCAGTTTTTCACAATTCCTGACATTTATTCGTAGAAAACATTCCTTGTCTTAGGCCAGTTAGGATCACTACTTTATTTTAAGAATGTAATATGTACGAATAATAGTAGAGAGAATTATTTATTTCAAATTTTATTTCTTTCATCACATTCCCAGTGGCTCAGAAGTTTACATACACTTTGTTAGTATTTCATAGCATTGCCTTTAAATTGTTTAACTTGTGTCAAACGTTTTAAGTAGCCTTCCACAAGCTTCTCACAATAAGTTGCTGGAATTTTGGCCCATTCCTCCAGACAGAACTGGTGTAACTGAGTCAGGTTTGTAGGCCTCCTTGCTCACATATGCTTTTCCAGTTCTGCCCACACATTTTTTATCGGATTGAGGTTAGGGCTTTGTGATGGCCACTCCAATACCTTGACTTTGTTGTCCTTAAGCCATTTTGCCACAATTTTGGAGGTATGCTTGGGTTATTGTCCATTTGGAAGACCCATTTGCAACCAAGCTTTAACTTCCTGGCTGATGTCTTGAGATGTTGCTTAAATATATACACATAATTTTCCTTCCTCATGATGCCATCTATTTTGTGAAGTGCACCAGTCCCTGATGCAGCAAAGCACCCCCACAACATGATGCTGCCACCCCCGTGCTTCATGGTTGGGATTGTGTTCTTTGGCTTGCAAGCCTCACCCTTTTTCCTCCAAACATAACAATGGTCATTATGGCCAAACAGTTACATTTTGTTTCATCAGACCAGAGGAAATTTCTCCAAAAAGTAAGATCTTTGTCCCCATGTGCACTTGCAAACTGTAGCCTGACTTTTTAATGGCAGTTTTGGAGCAGGGGCTTCTTCCTGGCTGAGCAGCCTTTCAGGGTATGTCGATATAGGACTTGTTTTACTGTGGATGTAGATACTTGTCTACCTGTTTCCTCCACCATCTTTACAAGGTCCTTTGCTGTTGTTCTGGGAATGATTTGCACTTTTCACACCAAATTACATTCATCTCTAAGAGACAGAATGCATCTCCTTCCTGAGCATTATGATGGCTGCTTGGTCTCATGTTGTGTATACTTGCGTACTATTGTTTGTACAGATGGACGTGGTACCATCAGGTGTTTGGAAATAGCTCCCAAGGATGAACCAGACTTGTTGAGGTCCACAATTTATTTATTTATTTAGATTTTCCCATGATGTCAAGCAAAGAGGCACAGAGTTTGAAGGTAGGCCTTAAAATACATCCACAGGTACCTCCAATTGACTCTATTCGCTGACTGTCTAAAGGCTTGACATCATTTTCTGGAATTTTCTGAGCTGATTAAAGGCACAGTTAACTTAGTGTATGTAAACTTCTGACCAACTGGAATTGTGATATAGTCAATTAAAAGTGAAACAATCTGTCTGTAAACAATTGTTGGTAAAAATTGTTGTAGACAAAAATATAATTGTGCCAACATTTTAATTTAATTACAACACTAAAAGTTTATTTTTAAAAAAAAACAACGTTTTTGAAATGGATGACGTGGACCAAATAATTAAGAAAAGCAGCCACGAAGTGCCCAACATATAGATGGGAACTCCTTCAAAATGGTTTAAAAAGCACCCCAGGGTGATACCTCTTGAGAAAATGTCAAGAGTACATGTCTGCCAATTCTAGGCAAAGTGTGGCCACAGTTTTGATTTATTTTGGATTTTTTTGTCACAACATATTTCCCATAGTTCCATTTCTATTTTCCATAGTTGTGATGACATTACTATCATTCTAAAATGTGAAGAAAAAAAAATAAAGAAAGAATGAGTAAGTAACTAAACTTTTGAACGGTAGGGTGTATTTAGTATAATTTTAACATATTACATTAATACATAGTATTATTAAAATATTTTACATAAAAAATATACTGTGTAATACAAAATGTTACAGAATATTATTATGCACCCATTTTTGTAAATAATGCACTTACAATAAAAAACTAAAACTAACAAATATTTTTTATATGATTAGAAAAAAAAAGACCTCATAAAGGTTTTTTAATTCCTCTAAAAATAAATTACAGAGAACAAATATTATTCTCTTATAAATATTAACAAATATAAAATTGCCACCAAGTAAAATAAATAAATAAAAAGTTAATTTCTGACATTGGTTCACACTTGTCTCAAACCCCTCCCTTCACCTTCCTCCCATATGATTCACATTACAGCCCTGACACATGCTTAAGCTATGTCCTTCCATAACTGCATGATAAAACACTTTCCAACTTTCAAAAACTTCAATATGAATATGAATTAATCTGCTTCTAAAAATAAAAATAAAAACTCAAAACTTCTCATAAGGCAAAAATGACCTGCCGTCACACTGGTGGTACAGTACAGAGGAGAGAAGACAAGGTCTCCATTGAGATTCAGAGCCAAGATCAACTCATGAGTACTTAACCAGCCTAAAACCTTGTGAATTATTTATACTGCCTACTTGAACAGGCTCGTGCTTGTAATGAGGGAACAAGGGATGTGCAAAGAAAGCAATTAATATTAAAAGGAGAGAGGGGGAGAGAGAGAGAGAGAGAGAGAGAGAGAGAGAGCGAGAGAGAGAGAGAAAGAGAAAGAGAAAGAGAGAGAAAGAGATTAGCCATCAATAAGTCATCAGTTATAAGTGTGTATTGATGTCTGGAGTTGAAAGTCTCGGATAAACTAGCAAAGGAAGCTTTGATGAGTTTACTTAAAGATCACAGATGTCATTTGTGAACGATTTCCTCATGTGCGGCTCTAAACATCTTAACTCTGGGATTGAAAGCAAAGGAAAAGTGTGAAATAAACTTGGTCTACATGAATGGAGATTTATACATTTTAATGATAAATGATTAAAGAGTGAGATATTAGACTGGACTGTTCACTCAGTGTTCCCAAGGCTTTCCAGTGGAAGCTCAACCAGATGTTGATTTGGAACATGAATTCATTAAATTCATTCATCATCTCTGCTGCTTTGGAGTTTAGACTGATTTAAATGGGGTCTTGGTCCATAGGCCAACTACAAACCTCCTATGTTGAAACCAGTCGTGTCTTTTTTTTTCCAAGCATGAAAGCTTTTTTCATGCTGTTAAATTGAAGCCAAAGATTTATTCTGCAGCAAAAGAATAAGAGTTCTGCAAAACCAAAACCCTGTTATGTCTCAACAGACCATGCAAAAGTTGGAGATGTCTTACCTGTGGATCTGTCCATTTTTGTGAAGGTACTCTAGGCCCTGAAGAACTTCTTTCAAAACAGTTGCTATACTGGGTTCATCCAGTACACCAGTCCTGTGTTCCCCTTTTGAAATTATGTGCTTTATTATGTCCAACACAGAGCCTGCAAAAAAGATAATGTATGGAGCTGTGAGTAAACATAAGTTTGTATTGTTATAAGTGAACAGTGGTAACACTTTCTGTATCAGAGCTCCCCAACAAAGCTTCTGTGTTGTTGGATTTAGATGTCTCCAAGAGTTGTAAAGGTGAGTTTATGTCAATACCAATTAAATTATTGGAGATAAAAAGTAAATTACTTTTTTCATCAACAACAGTCCCTGTTGCTCATGTCAACTCAAATCGCCAACGTTCACTTAAAATT
Source organism: Moxostoma hubbsi (assembly GCA_032164185.1). Taxonomy (NCBI): domain Eukaryota; kingdom Metazoa; phylum Chordata; class Actinopteri; order Cypriniformes; family Catostomidae; genus Moxostoma; species Moxostoma hubbsi. The sequence continues at coordinate 20,177,807 of JAVLUX010000033.1, forward strand.
ACTTCTGCTTGCATTGCCACTGTAAATCAATGCACCTTAAAAATTATGTAGCACCAAATTACTCTAAAATAAACAACTAAATAAATATTTGAAAAGGTCAATATACTATACTTAAAGAAATCATTAAACAAGTATTTAAATTAGTCCGAAAAATCACTTAACAAATCGGTAATGTCCCATGAAATTTTAGCACTAGTTTGCATCGGTTATCATTTCAGTATTATCTATGGGGTGCTTATTCTTTTTATTTCCAGGGTTACGTTTATGGGCATGTCACTCAATGGTCTTGGGCATTTAAAATTTAAATTGTCCATTTCCAGTGATTTTTTTTAATCAATTTATTTTTATATTTAAATTAGGGCTGGGAAATTTTACGTTAATTTCTGCGATTAATAGTTTTTTTAACTTTCTAAAACATGTTTTCCCTAACATTGTGGATAAAATTGGCATGTATATGCACCAGTCAAAAGTGAAACCACACAAGAGAGAACCAGTGTGTGCACGATATACGGCAGCCAGAGAAAATAATGATAATGCATTAGCAATGTAGACTTAAGTCTATCTTGCCATTAAATCTTGATATGAATTGAATCTGCCCATTTGCTCCTATTACTACAAAAGGTCCACTGGAAAATGGCAGAAGATTTTGCCAAACTTTTAATAACAGCATGTCCACTGATTTTATGACTTGTATACATATTCTTGTATCAAAGATTTATATCTGTAAAATGTGTCTAATTTAACTGTATCTGAGTATTTAAACATGTTCATATTAAAATAAATGATGAATAAGTTCTTTGAGACAAATTATAAAGTAAATATATATTTTTATTACATTTTAATGTTTGTTTTAATGTATCATGTACCAGGATTAATCGCAATTAATCTCAGAAAATGGTGCAATTAATTTATTATTTTTTTATTATTATTATTATTATTATAATTATTCGCAGCCCTAATTTAAATATTACATTTTGAGTAAGTTGGCCCTCCATAAAAGATTGCCAAAGTGATTTTAGTGTGTTGCTTTGCAATTAAAAAGTGTCAATATTGATTTCATGTTGACTTCATTACCTGAAAGTAAAAAAAACCTTCAGTTTAATACACAATGTCTTACTTTGTGTACAACAGGAGGTATGACCTTAATAACAAACACTGTAATGGGCTGTTCACAAACGCATTCCTGCACTAAAAAGCAAGATAATACAACAATTATAAAAGGAATGCAGGTGTCTCAGACATGCTTTTAAAAGTTGAACTTCTTTTTGACCTTGCATGGCATTTAAAAAATGTGGCACTCCTGTGTGAGACACTAAAAACAGCTAAATGCAGCGCAACGGTCAAATGACACAACAAGCGCTTTCGGTGTGAAGATCCCTTAATACATTCCATGGCTTTTTCCAGAAGGTCAAATGTAAAATCTATAAATCTTGAAAAACCCTAGATAGTTGGCTGCTCCCCCAAGAATCATTGTCATCTATAAAAACCTTATTTGATTAAGCAACAAACAACAAATCAATATTGTCCTCTGGGATAGAACGAAGAACACAAAAGCAAATGGTTGGAAATAAAATCTGTCAATCTTTATTCTTCACCATGACATCTAATTAAGGGATGTACAGAAGTCCATGAAAGAACATTTCATCAGCATCTTTATTAACCAGTTTGACTTTTTTTTTAAGCTTGGAGGACAGCCAGCACCTCCTGAGAGAAGACAGCACAGACAGATGAAAACTCCTGAGAGAGCTGATGTGAGCGTCGTAAACCGCACTGAAAAGACTGCCAGTCTGTCCTCCATGTGTCAGGGTCAGGGAAGACCCCTAACAGGCTAATTTTAGACAGACCTTGGTGAGACAAAGACTGTCTGTTCATGCATTCACTCAAGAATTACAGATGTAATCCATGTGAAACATTGGAGAAGCTTACTTAAGAGACAAACTACACAGTCAACAAAATCCCCTCACTTTCTTTGCACATACACTGGGCAGAAATAGTAATAGGAAACTTAAGCCGCACTTAAAAATGAATGAATGTCTTCGCATTATATAACGAAATATCAATCCAATGGCATTTTTTTTTAAAGAAATGTAGCAGGCTTTGTTTTTAAGTTAAAGTTTGTTAGGTTTCATATGATAAAACAATAGGTATATTGTTCAAAATGTATTTGGACTTTTTCTGGTTGTTAAACATTAATGGAACAATTCCATAATAGTTAATTTGCTGAACTTCCCCTGTGGTTACTCTGCTGGGACACCTGTGTGAACTAAAAATAACCTTGAGATCAGTCGGTTAAAAGCAAAAATGTCAAAGAAAATGGAAGATAATTCTAAGAAAAGGATTAGAATCATTAGTTTGCAGTTTGCAGATGGTTTGATATTATGTATCCAATGAAATGACGTCCAGACATTTTAAAGTGTGACTTAAGTGTCCAAAAGGGGCCATTAAAGTACCCAAAAGAATTTGGAACACATAACTCTAGTACCTGAAATTCTGAGAAACTGAATTCTGATTTCCAAGAATTCTGGATTTCTGATCTAGTTAACTGCAATGGTGTCACAGGGATCTCTTAACCGAAGCCAAAAGCGGAACATTAAACCCTCCAGAGGGAAAGGAGGCCTCCGTAAGGTCCTGCCGCGTGCCGTCAGCGGAGCGGCAGCCTGCCTGTTTGATTCTCGCAGTGTTTGCAGGGCAGAGCGCCAGGCCAGAGGCACATGGATATTTATTGGCACAATAAATTCTTCACTCCTACTCTTCTGTTCTCCCTCTTGCTTCTCTGTTAGTTGATAACACACTAATTTCAGATGAGAGGGCTTTGGCTGCACTTCCACTTATATCATGGAATTACACAGAGCTGAATCCCTTTGCTCGAGTAAAACAGTCAGTGAAAGTTGGATATTATTGTCAAAACATGACTCAAAAGGAAAATTTGAGTGATCAGAGCCTAGGAAATCAGCCTAGTTTATCACGCCCACACCCTAGTTCATAGTATCAGTGGTTCCCAGAAACAGAAAAAGGGTGCTTGTGTTTTCTTATTTTGGCTTAGTTTTTCATTCTCGCTACAGTTCGTTCTTCTTCCGTGCATTTAAAAGGGCATTAATGACCTCCAAGTGGCCTTGGTTTTAAAGCTGTTTATGGTATAAAAAAATCCAAATAAGCGAGCGTTAGAATAAAAGAAAAATGAGATGGCGAAAGCATGTGGGCATGTGTGTGGCATGAAGCCAGTGTACTGCTGACACAGCACATCAGATTTCAGTGACGACCTGGATTTAAGCAGTTGTGCTCCAACCAAAAGAGAGAGAGAGAGATCTTGGCAAATGTTGCTATGTTAGTTTACAAACCATTATGAAGCTGATGGGTGGGGCTGCTTAGTAAAACCCGTAAATATGCGGAGTGTCAAACACACACACACAATGAGGGCCAGAGATAAAACTGTAGTAACTGTAGCCCCATTACTCCCCTCAATAACTCTTGGGCAGTGGTTTTCAACTGGTGAATCGCAGGTCTTAGAGTTAGTTTACACAAAAATGTTGTCATAATTTACTCACCCTCATGTTGTTCCATACCTGTATGATTTCCCCCCCCCCCTCCACCTCCCCCCTCTGTGGTACACAAAAGATGTTAGGCAAAATGTTAGCCTCAGTTCAGTGCAATGGGAAAAAAGATGCAATGAAAAAGAATGGTGTCTGGGGCTAACATACTACCTAACATCTCCTTCTGTCATACATGTATACAACAATATAAGGCATAGTAACATAATAATATAAAACTAATAACTATATTTAGTCATTTTCTAGGAATATTAACTATGAATGTAAGGGTCTAAACAACAAAGCTTATCCCATAATCTCATGTGTCGGATCTGCATTAGCTCTCCAACCTCGAGCTTCAGGAATGCTAGTCGTCCTGGAACACCCTGAACATGTGAAGCCCCACAAGGAGTTGTAATGGACATGTGAACGTAAACATGTCACATGTCGACCACATTTAATTAAAGTTAAATCAATTTATGTCCTGGTCACTCGAAAGGATAGTTCATGCAAAATGCAAAAATGCATTTTCATTTCATCATTTACACACTCTCATGCCATCCCAGATGTGTATGACTTTCCTTCTTTCTTCTGCAGAACACAAACTAAGATTTTTAGAAGAATATTTCAGCTCTGTAGGTCCATACAATGCAAGTGAATGGTGGTCAGACCTTTGAAGCTCATAAAGTCAGCATAAAAGTAATCCACATGTCTCCATATGTCTCCAGTGGTTAAATATATGTCTTCTGAAGCGAGGCAATCACTTTGGGTGAGAAAAAGATCAAAATTGTAATCCTTTTTACAATAAATCTCCACTTTCAGAATGTGAAAGTCAACAACTTTATCAACAACATAACACTTGTATTATCTTTACCTAAAGAGCTGAGATATTCATCTAACAATCTTTATTTATTGTTCTGCAGAAGACAGAAAGTCATACACATCTGGGATAGTATGAGGGTGTGTAAATGATGAGATAATTTGAACAATCCCTTTGAGCCAATTTCTCTTTCCAGACACCCTTGAAAATAACTTGAGTATTCTTAAAGACCCCATGAAATGACTTCAAAAGCTCAGTTTGTCTTTTATTTCCTATTAAAACAGGAAGTTGGGGTGAAACATATTCAAGGGCTCGTCCCATTTTTGAAATAGCCAATAGGCTTTAGTGGCAGCCATGGGCTATGATTTGCTAATTGCTGTTGCTAGTCAGTGGCAGCTGGTTTTAGGGGGAAGGACATTCTCTTTCTAGAGAGCATTTGACTGAACAAAATGTTGAATACACTCTTCAATGCAAGAAGAGTCATTATTTTTAGTCCCTTTTCCTGGAAGAGAAAAACTGTAAATTTTAAATGAGTGTGTCTGCTTAAAAATAATTTGATAAACTTTTAGAAGTACACCAGCATATAGATGGCCTCAAAGCTACTAGACAGGGACTTAAAGACACAAATGCCAGCTTTCTTTTCACTGGGTCTTTAAAGGTACAATTTAACCAAATTGCAACATGCTCTCAGCTCATAACATTTCCCTAACATCTTTTGTGTTCCAAAGAAGAAAGAATTCTGATAAAGGTTTGGAACAACAAAAGGGTATGTAAACGATGACAGAACTGTCATTTTATGAACTATCCCTTTACTCTCTCATGACATTTCCAAGAAAAGTAGAAACTCAGTAAATCCAAGTATTCTTCCACAACAGGAAATAAAAATGGTTCTTTGTTCAGAAGTTGTCAGAATATCTCACACTGCTGGTTTCCTAAGTAGGATACTGAGTTGGTGTGGGTGGAACAAACCATCTCGTGCCCACTGGGCCAAAGTGCACAGGGGCCAGGACCATACGGGGCCAACGGCGAGGGAACGATTGCTCCAAGAAAATAGGGTGGAGGGGTAGAGTGAGGGAAGATAGGAAGCATCTGTTCTCGAAGTAGGTTGTTTCTATGGGCACATGGCCATATTTCAAAACGTAATGTTTAAAACCAAAAAGATCACTAAACTTTTAGTTTAAAACCACAACGATCCTAAAAAATTTAACTGCTCTTGAGTAATTGATGGATGAAAAGACACATTCTAGACAGAAGGTTAAGAGAAAACCTAATTCATTTTCAAGACAGCAGTACTGCTTTCTGTTGAAATTATTTGTGTGTGTGAGTGTGCGCTCACGAATCTGTCTGTGCATACGATTCAGAATGATAATATGATAAGCCTCCAAAATGTGTCTGCTTTCACATTCATGCCCCCCCCCCCCCAATTTTATTTGTGGATGAATGACATTTACATCCTAATGTGTGTGCTGAAGTTGTAAAACTCCCAACTACCTGTAAAATATCTCACAAGTGCTGTTGAGGCCAGGAAGGACAACCTCTTTTGTGCCAATGAGGTTATTGATCTGTGTTCCTATCTCACATGCCTTTGTACCTAGCAAACAGCCCAGGTTATGAAGCTGTGTGAGCATTTGTGTGGCTCTCTGCCAGGGATGGTTTTCCTATACAATGTCACAATGAGAATGGATAAAGATTTATTATACTCTAAAAGGCTTTACAATTATAGGCTAACTGAGAAATGTGATGCCTAAGGAATACAATGTGAAATAATACCATGCTAGAGAGCATGTCATTGAAATTATATGACTAATTTAAAATGACAGAAGTTATAATCACTAATTTTGCAATTTATCCCTGTCTCGTGAGTAAGAGAGCATTAAGATTCAAAAACACTAATCACATTTGTTTACCCATTTCTAAAGCTTGATGGGAAACATTAACAGAAGCTCCTATTAAGCATGACTTAATACATTGCACAATTGGAAGATTAGATAATTGCATGAATAAGTAGATGTACAGGTGTTCCTAATAAAGTGATCAGTGAGTGTATATATATCAAATATTTAAAAAAAGATTTTATATATATATATATATATATATATATATATATATATATATATATATATATATATAGCTGAATTGCCCAGCTCTAGTCTGAATTATTACATATTATTTGATTGGTAAATGTATGCCTTAACAATTGAGGCCCCACAACAGTCTCATTTTTAACTGCTCATTTCTTTCTAATGCTTGTAAACTAGTCGACAGTGCCAACTAAAGAGATGGGGCATTATGTTGAAGATGCTGCCCGCTGTGATGTGCCCTGTCTGGCAGGCATGAGGCCAAGAGTCCAGCTACGAGATGCCTGTCTGGATGCTTGTGTCCTACCTTCATATCGGAGACAGGCAGCAGGCCACCTTGGCATCTTCAGTTTGCAGATGTTAGCAAGGGTGAATGAGCACCAAGCAGGGAGAGGAGGGAAAGACGTCCGATGACAGGCGTAAAATGAACAGCCTTTATTCAGAACGGGGGAAGGAAAGGCTGTGCTGTCAGTGTCAGCGTGAGCCAGACTATAATCTCCCTGTCTAGCATTTGGCTGCGTCTGGGACAGAACATTACACGCTGGCTTGAAACATATCATCAAACTCTCAGTGGCTTTACGCAATGGGTTTGAGAAGAATACTGGAGTTAAAAAAATATATATTCTATCGTCATATACTCAGCCTCATGTTGCTCCAAACCCATCTGACTTTACTTTTTTTGTGTGGTACAACAGGAGATGTTAGGGGCTGACTATCTCAGTCACCAGCAATACAATTCTTCAGAATTGAGCTAGGTTTGAGTTCAATGGAAGAAAGTAAAGTCATATGGATTTGGAACAAAATGAGGGTGAGTAAATGACAGAACTTCTGTTTTTGGGTGAACTGTCCCTTTAAGAATCAAAGTAAAATGCTGCAAGTCAAACTGCACTGTAGAAACTGCACAGCTCCAAAAATGAAGGCAAAATTCCAATCTTTTTGCACTATGCATTGCATCAGGGCAAATGTATGCTGTGCACGTCTCACAAGAAATTCTTTAAAGGCCAGAATGGCAAGATCTTTACAAGATCTCTGTGCTGAAAGCAGTATAAAGTGTCTCTCTGCTGAAATTAAGAGAGGTCTGTGATTAACCCAGTGGGGGAGCCTCTTGCAGACTTTATTATCATTCTAACAGGTTTTTTAAAAGAACAAAATCAGTGGTTTTAAAGCTACATTATTTAACTTTTTTTTTATATATATAAAAGAACAATGTTTTTAATGAGAGAGTGCAACAACAATCCATCTTCCAAACCATGCATTTACTTTACCCAAATACACTTGAATAAATCTATAATAACGATATTATATTATAAAGCTGTCAGGATGGATTTCGCGGGGAAATTGTCAAACGTCATTCGCACGTGCATGTTGACTTCATATCCGTACACAGAGAAAATAAACTCCGGCTACTGTAGCGCGTGTATGGGAGTAGCTGAAGCTGAATGTTTGTTGTCACAACGAATGAGAAAAATTGACTATGGATCATTCAAAATGGCAAACCTCCAGGGAATCACTTTGTAAAAAACAAAGAAACCCCGAACAGAGCAGAGTCTTCAAACAAAAAGGGAAAGTGACAGAGTTCGTAATAAAAACCTGAAGCAACATCGGCTTGACTTTTTAGAGGTGGTGACAACTCCGAAATCTGAAAAGATTTTTTTTACACTACAGGTAAGATATTTCATTGATATGGTTTATGTATAATTGTGTAATCACACAAACACATACACATCTGTGTGTGTGTAATGAAATACAATAATTACACTGTAATATGTTAATGTTTATATAAATAAATCCTTCAGTCCGAGGCTTGCCATTCTATAAATTAGTTACTAGCGTGGTCGATTTGGCCAGAATATCCTGCAGATATAAAAACTTTACAACGCTTGACCTTATCAGACTAGCACTCGTAATGTCTAATGTTAACAAATGTTGCCTAACTTTTGTAATGTAATTTATTTCAAAACATCAATGTTTCAATTAAGTCAAAACAACGGCATAAAATATGTCACTTATCTGCTCAGATTGCATGTTTTCGGATATTCGTCTTCTCCTTTCTTTCTGTATTTATTTGTCCATTCGCTCTGATAAAATGACTTGTATTCATGTGTATGCCGGTGCCTCAAACCACATTCATCCGCGCAGAGGAGCAAAGCCAAACCACAACTAAAACAATGTCCTTCCGCAAGACACATGCGGTTTTATTTTTTAACCACTAGAAGGTCAAAAGTTACGTAGTGTAGTTTTAAGTACTCAAGACTGAAGTAAAAATACATGAAGGTATCTCCATTACATTTCCATTATGAAGAAAATCATTATTAAATTAATAGAAATACAAGATTCATAAAGTGTTTGAAAGATGAAGGACTATTCTATGATCTAGAAACATGTCAGATAAATGAAATGGGATTGGAGGAAATGTAGCAGGTTGGCGGGACTTACCACCGCTGAGCAGCTTCATCACCAACCACAGCTCATCCTTCACCACAAACGAGGTGTAGTACGACACAATGTTGGGATGGTGACACTGACTCATCGCCTGGATTTCTTTCTGTAGAGAGAGAGAGAGAGAGAGAGAGAGAGAGAGAGAGAGAGAGAGAGAGAGAGAGAGAGAGAGAGAGAGAGATGGTTTTGAGCATCACTTTTCATTGTGGGTAACTCAATATCCTTCCTAACTCACTCAGACAACCCACAAATTGAGAGAACGCTGATTTGCTTTCTTTAAAGATGCATAAAGGAATATTCCGGGTTCAATCGAGAGCTTTGTTGCATAATAATGATTACCACAAAATAAGACTCAATCCTATTTTTCTTTAAAAAAAAAAAAAAAAAAAGCAAAATAGAGTTTGCAGTGAGACACTTACAATGGAAGTAAATGTGGCTAATTTTTGGAGTGTTTCAAAGGCAGAAATGTTAAGCATATAATTTTATAAAAGCACTTACATTAATTCATCTGTTAAAACTTTGGTATTATTTGAGCTGTAAAGTTCTTTAAACTCTAGTAGTTTTTACAGTTGTTTTAGGGTTTAAGTGATTATGGCTTTACATCGTCATGGAAACGAAGTTGTAAAATTGAATATAACTTTCCACAGAAAAGATGGTAAGTGATTTTATCACACTAAAATCCTGTTAAGACACATGATATTTACGTCTTGTTGCTATACTTATGTAACAGTGAATATTTTTATGTTTATGGATTGGCTCTATTCACTTCCACTGCAAGTGCCTCACTGTAACCCAGATTTTTTTTTTTTTAAGAAAAAGATGGACGCGTCAAACACAATCAATTCTTTTGTGTGGTAAAAATCATTATGCCACAAATGCTGTTGATGTTTAAAGTAAAGAATGGCAGACTATGAAAGATTTTCCTAAGGGCAAAAGTTGTTATTCTTACAAAGGACACACATGACTATATGAAGAATCAACACTGTGGTCAAGGCAAGTCATTTTTATGTGTATAGCACTTCTAAAAACATTGTTTCCAAGCAGCTTTGCAGAACGCTTACCCTGGTTGCTCTTTTATGGATAATGATGATGAGGGCTGTGTTAAGACTGATTTCTTTTTTTAAGTCCCTGAATTTTTGTAAGTAACGGCCAAACAGGTAAAGAGAACTGGCAGAATTGCTTTGTAATGTCATTAGTAAGCCCCCACCATAAAAAATGCCAACATCACCTCAGCTGTCAATCTTAAGCTGCAAGGCTTGCTTTCATATGCAACTGCTTTTTCAAATGGAAAGACAAGCAAATAAACAGGAACGTAAGGGGAAGAACTACTTGTGATACCTGCTGTTGTCCTGATGGATATTGACAGTAACATACCCCCATTTATATGAACACTTGCTTATTATGAGAAAGGTGTCATGGTGTTTACAGCATGGTTGGATGGATGTTGTTTACTTTAACAGTTTGGGCATATTTGCGGTCAATGGCAGATGTTTGAAGAGCTAGAGGTACTTTCTATATGTGTGGGCTAATAAAAACTACTATTCCACCTCAAGTACATAAATACCTCCATTGGACCTGTTTGCCAACAGTGCAACTGAGCCAGACTAGTTTAAACATTAATCCAGATCTGGAGTGGCACTATTTCGCCTCAGTTAAACCATGATTCACACTTTTAAGATTGTGACTTACGACATTAAGTGCAACTGCTGCTTTAAAAATGTGCTGCTAGTGTTGAAAATCCAAACCAAATAAACCCATACAATTCTCTTGCAGTTACGGCTCAGTGCAGGAACTGTCAGAAATGGCACTGACCCAAGTATGAGATCAGCATGACTGAACTGCTCTAAAGCCTGTTTTTGCACTTCTTCCAAATGCTACTCTTTCCACTGTAGTTTACTCAGTGTGACTGCATTGATCACCGAGTGGTCTCTGAGCAGTCATGATGGGAGCTAAAGTGTATATGATGTGCAGGTAACAAATACATTTACTTGACCTGCCATCTCTCAACATCCCAGTCGATGAACAGACAGATCCTACAGATAATCATGTCTCCCCAGTGAAGTAGATTTCCTTACATTGATGCTGTTAAACCTTTGACACCACATAATTTTGTTTGTCATCTTAAGTGGGAATGTGCTAAACAACATATTTTCAAAATCAGCTAGTTTGTGTGGGTTGTCTGAATGAATAATTGATTAATCGATCTGGGTTCAGTACAATTTAAGCTCAGTTGAAATAACTTGGGGCACAGTGTTTTTTACCACAGAAAATAAAAAACCATGCAGTTACAGAGAAGCACTTACAATGGAAGTGAATGGAGACAGTCCATTAACATTAAAATGCACACTGTTTCAAATATGATGTAAACATTATCAGTGTCGTAATGGCAACGAAATTGAAATACTGAATAAAAATTTACCCTGAAAGGTTTTGTAAGAGTTTTTAAATCACACTTAAAACATTAAGACAAAGATGTTTATTGTAACTGACATACTGCTATGTTGCTTGGAACCACACCCAAGACTTTCACCCACTGTTACATTTGTGTATGTTTGAGTGACAATAAAGGGATTTTATTTGATTTGATTTAACATGTAAAATGCTTATGCCTTGTGGCAATACATTTTAAACAGTGAGTATTTGAATATTTATGGACTGGCACCATTCACCTCCATTGTTAGCACCTATCAAAAATAGATCAAGAAGAGTTATAATAATTTGTTGAGGTAATCAACATTATGCCACAAATACTGTCGATTGACCTTAACTTGTATAACCCCCAACATTCCTTTAACCCTTTACGTTCTGAAGCTGTTTTTAAAGATTTCCTGTTTCAGTGGCGTGCCTAAAATTAATATCGTATACCTCTACAAAAAAACAAAAAACGAGGGTCAATTGTTTGGTATAATTTTATTGAAAACTTTTTATATATTTTAATGATATGGATTAAGATAAATTATGAGACTCTCAGCCTAAGAAACTGCTGAATTGTTAAATTTTTTGCTGCCCCCCCCCCGGATATTATTTATCCTAGTGTACAAAAACATATCTACGTGTCCAAAAGCCTCTTAAATGAAACATAATTTTACATAAAAATGAATTACACATGCAACCACAATTACTAAAGATATGCTCCCTCTCCAAAGCATGCAGACATGATTAACAAAATCTCATTCTGTTCTATTCTGTCTCTGTTCTTTGGTCCATCATTGAGTCTGTGTCATCTACATGGCGCCATCTCCTGTTGGTCATATGTAATTCGAGTGAACAATCCTCTCTGCCCATATTTGGATGACTTCCAGCTCTGGTTGCAGCGATCTGAATACAACACGATTGGTTTAGCGTTCCATGACACAGGACAACGTACTATAAACATTTCGATGAAGTCATCTGATCCAGGAAAGCTAACGTGTTTTTAGCCAGATAGCACATTATGTGCTGTGTGCACATTGTGCTTTGTGTGGATTATCTAATGATCTATGTTTCTGATAACATTGTGTGTGGGCTCATTTTAACAGGAATCTCCACCTATAAGAAACAGTATGTGACATTGTATGTTCGGTTTATTTTTCTTGAAGATATAAGTGAAAATGTGGCTTACAAGCAACATCTGTTTACATGTAACATGTATGTCAAAGACATTTACTTACCTATTACTCCCTATATGTTTGTCAGTGAGAAGAACAAATAGATTGGTGGTATTCTACTCTTTGAGAGCTCTCCAATGAGATAAGGAACATGGCTATTTGATCAGTTTGATGTTTTACCATTTACAATAATACGAATAGTGCAACATTTTTACTAAATTATAAAAACGGAACACCTCTGATATGTCAGCAAATTTTTAAACACTTGTTCAGTTTTGATCATAATGCTGAAATGCATTGTAAAGTACAGCTTCTAAGCTTTAAAACTACATATATTTTCTGTTGGTCAAGAATGTAGTTATTAATATTTGTATAATAATTGTTTCTCGATGGGCCAATCCGAGCTTAAAGGGTTAAGGAAGCCCTGTGTAATAATGAAGATTTGTTTTGGAGTAACCACTGAAACAAGGGGCCATGTTTCTTAGTGGGCATTTAGATAAGATGTAATCTTGCATTCAAAAACAGAGTGCAATGGAATAGAACCAAATACAAGTCTCGATATGCAATTCTGAGAGATGGACTACTTTTTTCCTTGACACTCCCCCTTCAAAATGCAAGTCTCATGATGGGACTCTCAAAGAAACTGTGCGAGACACGAAAACATGCCACAGACATCTGTTTGAATGTCTATAGCAGTAGTGGTGGGGCTTTAAAAAAGACACATTTAAAGACCATTCAGAGAGGGTTTTAGCATGCAAACTGTCTAACCGCTTAAACACAGCATGCTGTAAGCACGCTAATTAATCTGCTGCTTAAATATAAATTAAAAATATAAGAAAAAAATCCAGATAACTTATCAGTAGTTTACCTCACTAAAGGACTAGTTGGTTTTTGGTTTTAGACCCATCCCTATTATTAAGCATATGCTGCATTGTAATCCATTTCGATTATGGTTTTTACCATACTAGAAATGCAGCCTAACAAGATTTACCAACTAGAAATGCAGCCATTTTGTGATTAATTACATAAATTTGTTTTTGGTAAAATGAAAGGCAAAAAAAAGACAGAAAACCAGCCTTTTATAGTTTTAAAAAAAACAACTTCATGGTCATAATCGGACTTACCAAGCTAAGTACTCACATGAACCCTGTAAACATGAACCATGTTTTTCACTGACCTAAAAAATTATTTTTAAAAGTATAATCATGATTATACAAAGGTTTGTCAGTGCCAACACTGTGAGGACACTAACACCCAAACTGTGGGCTATTGGGTACATTCCACCCCTGTGTACCAAAGCTGGAATTAATAAAACAATTCAGTTTGGTCAAGTCAGCCTGGCCTGTCTGGCTACACAAAGGCCATGCCCTGTTGCACGATGGACATCATGTTGAGGGGGTACAAAAACAATAACGCACACGACCAAGCTTTGGGTGGGCTTTGGAAGTTCACTGATTAGTGTTCCATGTACGTACTCACAGTAGTAGAGGCCGAGGGTCATCTCAGCTTGGCTGGTCGACGTCTACCCGAGAGAGGGAAAACAATGGGCTATGTGGGGAGGGTGACCATTTGCCACTCGATTCGTATACTTCCAGAGCACAATAGGCAAGGCAAAGCAATGAGATTCTTTGTTCACTGTTATGTCACTGTAAGCCTTTCTGTCGCTCGGCCTAGTGGAAAAATGCTTTCCTTCTTCCTCACGAATGCAAAAACTCAATATATGATGTTCTGTAGAAATAGAGCTTTTTTGCCCCAGTTAACATTTCCATATGAATTTGACTGATTAATTCAAATGCATTTAAAACTCTCTACTGAAAAGAACAGTTGCAGGAAATGTATATGAATTTCTGCATAAATTGGTCATTCCATTTGATCTGATCTTCAACTAACTCACAACAATACACAAAAACAGTCTGATGAAAAAATAAAACACAAACAATGACATCTTTTCTTGTATTCACTGAACACATTCTGTAAACATTCACATGGTTCACAATCGCCTGGTACCTGGTTGATCCTCCTTTTCAACAAAAACCTCCACCAAATGTATCCTGTAATTGTGGATCAGACCTATACATAAGGGTTCACATACTTTTTCCTGCAACAGTACTTCAAATTTAAACAATGGCAATTACAGAATTGTGTCAAGGTAGATGACCTGCTTTCTTTACCCTGTTTTGTCTGCCTCACTAGCTTTCAGTCTACAAACAGAATTCCAGTCATCATGTGCTGGGTTTACTTTAGAAATTACTTTAAGGATTCTGAAAGAGATCAGAGTTTTGCATTTAATCGTACACTCTCTGTAGGCTTCCTATGCTTAGGTAAAAGATAAGCATAACTTCATGGCTGTGCCTATTAATAAAAACAATCCTCTGAAAATGCTGCATGCCAGGAATGTCTTACGGTCTCTATAATATTTTTGTAGTAATAACTTAGTGCACAAAAAAAAAAAGAAAAGTCGATCCATTAAGTCCAATTTAAGAAAATGATTCTTTCCCAACTGAGAGCGGACATTAAATTACCTAAAAGGGATGCATTTAATGCCACATTAAACAAGCTCCTTTTTTAAAAGCTTGAAAATCTGATTGAAACAGATCAGCAGGAAATCTAGATGACAAGAAAAACACAAGTTTAGTTTAAACCAATTTAGCACCTTTTAGATCAGTACTAAAGGAAAAATTGCTCTCCTGCAGAAACACATATAATTTACATCTCAGAATGCAAATTCAACAATCTTAATGAAAAGAATGCAAATGACTCAGAAATCATCATATTCAAAAGACTGACATTTGTGAGCCAATTTAAGGATATTTTGAATACACTGCGAGATATCTATAATAGAATCCAAAAGTCTGAGACAACTATGAAAATCTGGGATTCAAAATGTAATTTAAACAGAAATAACAGAAAGCTATTTTCATGTGATTTTGAATGATTCGAAACAAAGAAGTTTTATGATGTAAAATTAATAAGAAATATATACGATTCCGCACCATTTCTGGGTCACTAATTAAATAAGTACATTTGTGACATTGTAAATGTGTGACGTTAACCATTGTACAAATGTTTGATTTTCTTGCTTCCATTGGCGTATGCAAGATGTTCCTTGGAATATTAACATAGATCATCAGCTGTTGCAGAAACTTGTGGAGTTCATTCCAGCTCGAGCACATGCTGTCATTAAAGCAAAAAGGGACATGCCAAATACCAATACATTCTAAAATTCATGCCAATTTCACTCAAATTGTTATGCATTTGAAATTTAGGGATGCACAACATATTGGCCGCCAATATATTATTGGCAGATGATATATCGGCCACTGTTATTGGCCGGTAACAGGAAAAATCAGAATACTATTATTCGCACCGATATTTTCACCAATAATTTGTTACGGTTTATTTTCTTGTGGCTGAAAACCTCTGACTGCCTACGATGACATGCCATTTCCAATATTCTCTTTAGGTTTCATGAAGCAATACATTAAAATATGACAAAACATGCATGTTACTTGGGGGCAACCATTTTCGCATATTAATTCATGAAATATAAACAGAATATGGAAAATAGCATTTTGTTACTTACAGCAAAGTTTAATGATTAAAACAAGCCAAAACACAACATAACATGGTGCACAGATCTTTAAGTAATCCTTAAAGAGCGATGTGAGATGGCTAAAGAAACTAGTCTATGAGTAAAACTAATGTGCTTTTATTTTATGAGTTGAGATTTTTTTTTGTTATGACTCATGACTATTTGATCTGTATGATGTTTTTACCTATTCCCATTATTATATAAGTTATACAATGAAACTGTGACAGACAAGTGCTGTAAAAAAAAAATACCTGTAAATGATCACAATGCACTCACACACATACACACAAACCACCGCTGCACTCGCAGTCTAGCTGACAGCATAAACATTACACCATATATACACAGATTAGGGTTTTTATTGTGTTTTGTTGTTTAATGTTCATTATATGTGGTTAATTTAGCACCTCATTTTTGTTTAATGCATTACTACAGCTGTTAGAAGTTCATTATTCTCTCACGGTTTTATCAGGGTTACTGTAAATCCTCATATAAATGGGCACCATAAAATGCCATTCATTGCGCATTCAAATCAGCATTTATCTGAAATGTGGGCACATTTCTGGTTCATGTTACATTCGCCAAACCTTAAATAGCAGCAGTTAAAGAGTTTCCAAGCTTTTAAATGACACCTTTTTTTCAAAGGAGTAGCTATTTTTTTTTAAATAACAGTTATCGTATTGGTCAAAACGAGCTGTGAATTATCAGTTATCATATTGGCCCAGAAATTCCTTATCTAATTATATCTAATAATAATATTATTATTATTTGTAATGGAAAAAAAAAAATTAATTAAGAAAATAAAAAATAGAAGCATTTTCACTTTAGTGGTCTCAGTCTTTCTGGATCTGCCTACATGTATGGCCCATTTCTAGGCAGCTAATCAATATAAAAGATATGCAGTACATTCAAGCAATGTCATCTAATGAACAATTTTCAGACACTAGTCATGTGACTTCAGAACGCCTAGGGAAGGTCTCATCATGTCCCCATAGAGTAAGCACTATGGTGAAAGACAGTGGAGCCACTATAGATTAATCTTGACGTCAATGGCAGCGACAGGATCTCAGCTCAGAGAGGAAAATGGTTGTTCATCCCGCAACACAATCACAAAGCTTCTGAGTTATGACTTGATTGCACAGTCCTGTTCTTTCTGACAGATTTTTTGGGCAGCTCTGGCATGTCGGTATTAACTAGAGCATGCTATTCTTCAGTAAATTGGCCTGATCATAAGTGAAATTGTCCCAAACCTCTCTGAAGATTTTCCTCAGAGCACTGCCCTCCATGCAGAATGCATGCAATAGCTGATAGCCCCTCCAGCTCATTACAGGAGCAATCTGGCTTTAATTTAATGCCTCCTCTGTTTAGGAGAGCGCTCAGCAGGTCTTAAAGGCGAGGAAAGCATGAGAGGAAACCTGAACTGAACATTTTCCATGTGACCCCTAACTTTCCAAGAATCTCTCTCTCTCTAACTTTCACCCCAGTTATTCCTAAGGGTTTACTTCAGTTCAACTGTATGAAAGTCTCCATTTACTGATGGTTGAACAGACTGTTGGGACAAGTTGGGCTGGTTGATTAAAAAATACTTACATTGCAATATTCTTGAGATTTTTGGCCAATAATAACTTAATACATTTTAGTTATATATTTTGTATGGCAAATACACTCACTGAGTACTTTATTAGAAACACTATGTTCCTAATAATAATAAAGTTCAATATGTGGTTTTCTGCTGTTGTAGCCCATCTGCCTCAAAGTTTGCCGTGTTGTGCATTCGGTTTGTTTTCTGCTCACTACAATTTTACAGAGTGGTTATCTGAGTTACCATAGCCTTTCTGTCAACTCGAACCAGTCTTGCCATTCTCTGTTGACCTCTCTCATCAACAAGGCGTTTCCATCTGCAGAACTGCTGCTCACTGGATGTTAAACTCTAAAGACTGTTGTGCGTGACAATAACAGGAGATCTGCAGTTACAGAAATGCTCAAACCAGCCCATCTGGTACCAACAATCACGCCACAGTCAAATTTTCCCCATTCTGATGGTTGATTTGAACATTAACTAAAGCTCCTGACCTGTATTTGCATGATTTTATGCATTACACTGCTGCCACATGATTGTCTTATAAGATAATCGCATGAATAAGAAGGTGTACAGGTGTTCAAAAACATAAGAAAAAATAATGAAAATTCCTATTTGATTTAAAACAATGCCCAAAGCAATTGTAGATCTTTGAAACATTTAAAGAACTATTATTCAAATCAAAATTAAAAACACAATTTTATCCAGCAAAAAATGGGGCATCTCTGTTTTTAGACAAGATAAGAATTTGCTTTGATTCTAAAGCAAACCCCTCTACCACATAATTGCTTTGAATTTAGCCTTTGGTTCCTTGAAACCTTTTTAGTGACTATATATTATACGCGTTGATAAATGCACGGTTGATTAAAAGGTGTTATTTAATAATTCCCGAGGTAATTTACTTAGTGTGGAAGCTCTTTCTGTAAATGTTTATTCCCATAACCTCAAAAACCATATAAATGTATTTAAACCGGTATATTGACCACCTCGATGTATAGGGATAATATCAGCCATGCCTTCAAACTCTTCTGTAAGACACCTGGTTGTGGGAAGGACTGAGTTCCTGCAAGTAAATCGGGAATATGAGCTTTCCCAACTAAATCGTCTCCCCGTGGTCACGAGGAAACATAAGCATGACCTTTTGAGCTCCTCGAGAAGTTGACAGATGAAGTTAAAGCTGGGAAGTGGAATGGATTTATGTAGAAAGGACTCATGTATGGAAAACATAATTTGGGCTGTACCTTGACATGCCAATGTAACAAAGAGGCCAACTCTGAAACTTTCAAAGTAAACAGTAAGGAACTGGAATGGAGACTAATTTTGCAGGTTTGTTAATGCACTTTAATGAAAGGGATCAAACCTTGTATTAGTCAGCACATTAAAGTGCAAGGGGAAATTCTGACTAAGAAATAAAAAACCCTGGCATGAAACTAGAACAAACAGAGAGGATTCCTTTGGTTCAATGTTAGTTTCCTGGCAATCTGGAAACAGTTGAATCTCTGTCCGCTTCTTGTCTTGCATGAAATTAAAGATATCATCGCAAGTCACCGTCTTTTAAGTCGGTTGCCAAAACTCCTGTTAATTGTGAGGATTTTATTATAGTGTTAAAAAGCCTCTACAAATGAGAAATTGGTTTATCCATCCAGTATCTATTTTAGTAGATTCTGAGCTATTGCCTAAAATAAATAACAAATGCAGAGATGTGATGCATTAAAATCTGCCATTCCACCCAGTATGGTCTTTGTTCACTGCCAGCTCATAAAAGCTGTTGGCATTTATAAGCCATGACTTGTATACAGTGGTATCTGTCATATGCAGCCTTTAAATATTACACTGCTGGGAACATGCCAAACAGATTCCATTTATTTAAGCAGAAAATGTTGAAGAGGAATTCCCATATGGAGAGTGCGGTTTGCCTCCATACCAATACTAACACACTATTTTAAGAAAGTGTGCATTACATACCAGAATGGAGCGATATCGGAATGCTGCTTTTTAAATCTATTGTTATTTGCTGTTATTGTCATAACCATTAGAACATGAAATATAATGTTTCATTTAATTATGTAAATTCTACTGGCAAAATGTTAGAAATCTTGCAATATCTACAACACAAGCTTAAAACAAGCTATTTGGCTATTGGTTAACTTAAAAGTCAAAAGATAAACTTTTTTCCATCAAACACTATAGGACCAGGAATGTGTTTTAAGAAAGTAGGAAGCATTTTGATCTCTGCATATTCAAAAGGAAATGCCTGAGAGTGGTTCAGTGTTAATATCTACTATCTTCAAAGCAATAAACCAAAGAAATAATCAATAATAGTAGTTTCAATACCAGAAGTTCATCCATGCTGGTCTGGCATTTTTCCAGATTGATGCGTTTGATGGCGACTTTCTCCTTCCTGGGAACACAGTAGGCAGCCTGAACAACAGCTGTAGCTCCACTCCCTGCAACAAAGGACATAACTAGTGTTAAACTTCATGCATCAGAAGATGCACATGACTCAAAGCCAGAACAGAGTGAAGAGCACAGAGAAACTGTGACTTTGTTCCATAACTGAAATGATTCCACTTACAGTATGTCTACAGTTGGTCTACACAGTACATTGAACTCTTTCATTTGAACAGAACAGAATTATTGTATATTTTGAATTAAAAGAAAATAAGTTCCTTAGAAGCAGGATTCTTCCCCAAATCTGAGGCCTTGTTAGTGGTCTGAAAGTTTTCACCACTTGGTGAAAACTTGTTGGGCATGCTTGTTGTCCAACAAGGCAGCACAGAATAAGGAAAAGGTTTCCACTTTGTGCTGTTTTGGCAAGTAATGCCTGCATCCCAAGGGTATAGCAGTCTTACACCACAGCGGTTTGTTTCTCTTAAGACACAGTTTCACTTTGCCCATTTACTGCTTCCCAGATAACCCAGGAGAACAGAGAACAGTAGGCTGTTAATGAACCCAACACTGCATTGCTTGTGCTAGTAGACATGACAGTTAAAAGGCAAAGTCAAATCTGAGCTAGGAATGGATCATGATCATCCAACAAGTAATGATGTGAGAATGAATAGTGAGGATGATTTTTGGGGTTTTCATTTTTATATACCTGTAATTGGCTTGCTGACAGAGTGCTGGGCTTTAGCTGTTTAACAGTTTCAAAGTAAACACTTGGAATAGCTGTCTTAAAATTCAGCCACACCACCACCACAGCCAAGTTATAAATAGTTTTACTTTTAAAATTGCATTGTGAGATCCCTGCATTCTGTCTCCATATAGCCATATTGGCAAGAAAGCATCTTATTTAAACGTTCCATAATAAAATGTATCTGAAGGGGACCCAAACTGAACCTGAATCCAGCTTAATAATACAGGGCTTCACTAAGACTGATCAGTCGACTAGAAGTTCATGCAACTGACCGACTGGTTGATTTAGAAAATATAGCCCATCCACAGTCTTCCTGACCAACCACTGGGTGGTGCCATGATGATTCCAATTGCCTGTTTTGTATTTCTGGTCTCAAGATGCAAAGTAAAAACTGCCAAAACGAGCAATCCAGAGGAGAACAACAACCATTTAAGTGTTTCCTGGTATAAAAATGAATTTCAGGCTCATCTTGTGCAGTTGTTTGTTGTCATAACAACTCAAAATAATGAATGATATCAAGGTTACTAACCTCGGGCTATCGCTTAATGGCATGTCAACACTGGGGACCGGAAATTGAAAACAGTCGAATCGTGGAACACTTCCACTTTCAGGAAAAAGTTGGATATAGTTTTTGTACATCCCTAGTATGAGCAGTGCTCAAGTTTGCCCATTACATTTACTGCCTGAGAAAGTTTTGGAAAAGAGTTAATTCTAAATCAAAACATTCCTCTGTCACGGTAACAATGACATTCATGCGAGAAGACTATTAAGCCCAAGCAGACCATAAGTCACAGGATTTGAGTGCTATACTTGGCTTTCAACTTTACTGCTAAGGTTAATCCCTAGAGTGGTTTAATGAGGTTCTGCTCATGCACCCCAGACTGGCAAAGGAGAGCAAACAGACAAGATACTGTAGACAGGATAACTAAGAAAATTGAGAACGGAAGGTCGTGGTCCTCACAACCTGAATAATACAAGACAGACTCTATGGATGCATAGACCCTCGTAAATCAGCATGTACTGTACCTGTTTCCACTGCAAGCTGAATATAAATTACATATTATTGTGCTGGTTTGAGGCAGAGAGAATATTTTTAATCAACTAGCTGTACTCCATATGGCCTATTAATAACAAAGTCCTCATTGTTTAACATTCTGATTGCACCAGTAGGGCACCATGGATTAGGAAGCATTAAAAGGAAAAATCTGACAACAGTTCTAATTTTTTAATTAAAAAATACAGTGCTGAACAGGCCTGACAGGATCGTGTCTAGGCAAACTTATCAGAAAATTAAACCACATGATGAGACTGAACTGAATAAAGTATAGCTAAAATGTTTTTATTAAATAAATGTTCTGTGCAGTTTTGGGTTAGTTACTAAAAAATAGCAGTCCACCACACAATTACTACTTACTTCTCTAAAAAAATTGTAATAAGATTACGTTCCCCACTTACTTTTTGGTAAAAGTAATCACATTACAAATTACTTCTGTGAGAATGTTTTTAGAAACTTAAACGTTTTTTGTTTGTTCGCTCTATGAATTCCAATTGATGTGTATAATCGCCGTCACTTCATCTGTCATAATAACACAAAGATTGTTTGGTAATGCGTTACAGACACAATTTCTGTCGTTGGATTTGTCTCGGTTGAACTTAGTAACTTTATTATTTGAAACTTTATTATTAGCGACTTTATGTGGTCATGACAGGAGTTACCTCGGACCGAAGGCAGGGAAACAACCTGGGCAGTCCATCACAGGACAGACACACACAGACATGCACACTCTTACCAATGGGTAATTTAGAGTTTCCAATTCACTGCATGTATTTGGACTGTGGGGGAAACAGGAGGACCCAGAGAAAACACACGCAAACACAAGGAGAACATGCAAACTCCACACAGTGATTCAGAAGTCGAACTGGGGATCTTCTTGCTGTGAGGCGACAGGGTTACCCACTGAGCAACTGTGCTCCCTGCTGTACAGTACTTTCAAAATAGTGTTTATTTTAAAGTTTATTCCAGTGCAATGCCTTGCCCATTAGATTTCCATTGTACTGCATTATCCTAATTTCAGTTCGCTTTTACAAAATGGAGAACGAGTCAAAATTCTTTTCTGTGGTCAACAGAATATAACATATAACAACAGCATGTAACAGAACCCAAGTTGCATTGAACCCAGAATATTCCTTTAAAAGATCATTTTAAACAGAAGTACAAAAATAGCTTATAAACAAGGCTCAAGAAACTCACTCTACTCACGTGTAGCAAAATGATCTGTATGATGACTGAACAGGTTTCAAGTTCAACACTACTCAACTTTCATTTTAGTAATACAATATGATCATCTTCTTCGGTGCTGACAGATTTTCCCCATTCGTTACATTCTGGCCTGGCCCTGAACACAAAAATCTGGAGCAGTCACAGCATGTTGGCCCCCAGGACTACCCAACAGTGCCAATTGAAAGAAACATGTTACCCAATCAACATGTTTGTAACTTTCATCAATCTGAGACCAGCTCATTATTTGTGAGCATATGCTATAAACAATTTAGGGACTTTAACAATCCTGCCTGCCAGAAGGAAAGATGATACAGTTTAAATTGTAAATTCCCCACACACACTAACAAAATAATGGTTGTGATGGATGAATCGGCAAAGACTGTACTAAAGTTGAATGTGAGTGTGCCACTGTTGGCTAACAGCGGATAAAGAGGTCACAGGAAATCTTTAAGTGAAATGGGGCAAAAAGAGTACATATTCCTGTTTTAAGGTAAATAGAGAAATCAGAAAAAGAAAGTGGGTATCTTTCATTGCAGACAGACTTGTTGTCTAACTCACTAGTTTAGTGGTTTAATTTTTCATTAAGCATTTTTATAAATACTTACAATTGAAAATACATACATTTTTCACATTGCAGTAATGAAAATAAATTAATAACCAACTTTTGTAATGAAAATGCTGTGCAAAGAGCCACAATCACAGCCAATCAGAACATATTTGGTATTTATAGTACAGCTATGCGGAATGGGATTTTGGACCAATGAGATTTTACTTTGTGTGAGGCTACCCAGCAAGGTTTGGAAGAGAAAACAAGTGACCAATAAAAACATGATTGCGTTCTTTTTGCCTGGTTAGAACATGTTACTGTTGGGAACTGCCCTCTGCTCTGTATAAAACAACCAATACATCATAAAGAAGGAAGTAATCCAAAAGTAGCCTAGCAACCCAATAACAAATGTAATTAAGTCATAATACTTTATTATATAAACATAAACCCGTGTGAATATCAAAGACATCTTTCGGTCACTTATGAGCCGTTAGTAATACATGTGTGATGGAACAAAGTGGTTACTTATCTCAAGCAGTTTTTGCCCAATTCAGGACGTCAAACAAAACACACAAACAACACTGAAAGTGCATCAAAGGTTCATCTGTTAATTTATATGTAATTATTTTTTTCCTCTGTTCCACAGCAACAAGATTTTATGGAGGCCTGTTTGCTGTTTTCTGAATATAATGATTCAATATTAGGTTACCAGGTTACAAAATTAGAAAAAAAAAGAAAAAAAAAAAAGAAGAAGAACCAACTGCTGATGTTATTTGGTCGCATTCCAGATTGTGGGTTCTTCCCCACAGAACAAAAGCAAACACGCATGGTTTTAATCAAGAATCAGATTTATTCAGTTCCATTAGCAAATGTTTACCCAGATAAATACACAGCCCATGGTTCGACTAGCGATGTCTGTTGGATGAAAAATGCTTAAATCTCACCTATCTCAGGTTTAACAACATTTTAATATTGATTCATTTCTTCAACCTTTATGTCCCTCATAATTAGATAGGATTTTAGCTAAATGAGAGTTTAAACAGCCAAGAAATATGCAATTTCCAATTTCATCCATTGCTATTCTGGTCATTTTTAATTCAGTCACTTGTCAAGAAAGCTTGCAGCTCAAGGGACAACTATTCTATTCAGCATGATTAAATGGCCTACAAAGCATTTCCTTACTCTGTATTTTTATCTTGTTTTCCAGTAAAGAAAAACCTCAAGAAGCTTGAAAGAAAATTAACCTAAAGGTGTTGTTAACCATTTCAGCTGTTCTGGAACTTTCTAGCCAGACTAGCCATTGAATTAGCCATGCCCCCTCTTTCCAAAACCCCACGAAGAGACGCGCGTGCGCACGCACACGCACGCACGCACACGCACGCACGCACGCACACACGCACGCGCACACACACACACACACACAGTTTTCTTCATGTCATTTAAAAATAAAATAAAAATACTTACAGCACTCAGAGTAATAGGACTTGTTTTCTTGAATTTGTTTATTTTTCTTAGCCCACTGACAAATTCTTTTATTTATTTAAGCATAACCCTCACTATATTTTGCTAGATGTAATCTTAAAGGGGTAGTACACCCCGAAAAAAGATGCAATGAAAGTAAATTATGACGTTTGGTCGATGTAACATCTCCTGTTGTGTTACACTGAGGAAAGAAGACCATATGGGTTCTGGAACAACATGAGGGTGAGTAAATCATGACAATTTTAAGTTACAATTTTGACAAAACCCATCTATGTCAGCAAGCAAGAGGATATATTAGGCTACTTGTACATATTATACGTATACGTTTACATCAGCAGAATTATAGAATTACAGCAGAATTCATTACATCCATGAAATTGGCAAAACAATTATGTTAAAAAATCATGTTAAGTTTGCAAGAAAAAAAAAAAAAAAAAAACACATACATGATAAATAAATCATTGGCACAAAAGGATGTAAAAACTGACACTATAGGACTGGACCAAAAATCTCTTACACTGGCCCCAGACCATCTTAATTGATGAGCCCTGCATTATCTGTTTTTAGACTGGCACCCCTTTTCTTATTACGGAACAAAATATGATTATTGACATGGAAAAATTATTTCCAACTCAAATCAACCTAAACAAAAACAGCTTCTGTTTCACCTTACAGTCACAGACATTACCTACAGCATTATAGCTAATCAAGACAGACAGGCTGAGTGGTAAGTTGCCCATAGTTACGCAACAGTGGTAATCAAACATTTCCAGTGCAGGCCAGAGGAACCTGAGCACCATGCTTTTTCCATAGGTCTGACTCCATCCGATGAGACTCCATGCTCTCTGAGATGGAAAGAACAGCAAGGATCAGAGCAATAAAACGACTTTAATTCCACTATAAAGTAACCAAACAATGGTTCTGCTTAATGTGCGCCAAAACGTGGCCTATCTACACACTCAGACACTGAACCAGGGGAGATTGAAGTATTACAAGTTCCTGAGAAATCATCCTGGACTATATGGTTTAATACAATTCATCTCCCACTAAGACAGCTATTGCATGTAATCAATAATAGCAGGGTTGAAGCAAATGGGACAAACCCATTTTTGGCTGCGAGACAGAAGGAACTTTGACTAATTTGAACTCTATTCAAAAAGTCACACTAACAATAGAAAGAGTGTGTGCCTAAAACCTTCAATTCTGAGAATTGTACACGGTTCACG
The DNA here is from genome assembly GCA_032164185.1 of Moxostoma hubbsi. Classification (NCBI taxonomy): domain Eukaryota; kingdom Metazoa; phylum Chordata; class Actinopteri; order Cypriniformes; family Catostomidae; genus Moxostoma; species Moxostoma hubbsi. The sequence goes on from JAVLUX010000033.1 coordinate 20,204,101, forward strand.
GTTTCTCATAAGAGCATTGGGAGGTAAAACATACTGCAGATGTTAGTAGCCTAAAGCTGGATGTTTAATAAGCATAGACTCATACAGTATTAGTTCATAAGTACACTTGAATGGGTTTCTGAAAAAAATTAAACTCCCTTGGGAGTCGAGTCTGGCTTCATTTTGCCATCAAAATAAATCTGTCAGCAATAGTTATGAGAAGCCCAGTAATTGCAGGGGCTTGACAAAATCAGCTTTTTAATGGATGTATTAGAATAATATGAATGGAAGTTAAAGTTCTATAACATGTCATTTTCAATTTGGAAAGATACCCATTTCAGACATTGCACCTGGCTGGCATCTAATCCATACTGATATGAAAGGGAAAAGGCCTCTCATGGAGGACCCATGGAGGACCCATTATTGCTGCATTTTAAAACTTTAATTAGGAAACATGAGTGGTTGTGGAGCAGGACATGGTTGTGTGTCTGTCAGTGGGGAGAGATGAAGTGGTAAGGACCATTACCTGGTGATGGTTGACATTAAACACCCCTGTCTCATTTCAGTGATGGTGGAGACGGGCTTTAAAAGGACAGCGCAACGACAGACCATGGGAGAGAGTCCGAACCTGACACACCTCGAAGCTGTATGCTGCAAAGCGTTTGCTTAAAACTATTAAGTTTGTCCTGAGTGATAACAGTGAAGCTGTGTCTGCAAAGTGAAAACACTAGCTGAAAAGCACCTTGTTAAGTTAAACATGGAAAATAAAACGCCATTACGTGGATTGCAACCCCGGCTCCCGCTTCCTTCTTACTGAAACCTGCTACAGTGGTGCTTTCCCAAGCAAAAGCTGCACCACAATACCAGGAGGGGCATTCTGGGCATTGCTATATAGTTGCTAGTGTGTTCTTATTTGTTTTAGCTATGCAGTTGTTTGGGTGTTCTTGGTGCTTACTATGTGTTGCATATGCTAGATGGTTGTTCACTGGCCCAAGTCAAAAAAGCCCACTACTAAATCTACTGTATATATGATATTGTGGTCCATAAATAGTAATAACTTTAAAGGATTTTTTTTTTTGCCCATTTTGTCACCCGCTTAGGAAAAGAAAAAGGAAATCTCCTCAACAATGTGTATAATTTGACGTTTCATTCATGTTTGTAGCATACAAGGTTTGGCAAGTGTGATGCACTGAATATTGCTTTAATACTTTAGGTTAAGGGTTTGTTCTAATCCCTAAACCTACTATGAGCATAAGTAATACCGAAACCACCACTAACAGTAAACCAATATCAAATGAGCAAGAGTGACCATATATCAGCACAGCTTTGAGTGCCGCAGGTAATCACATCCATGCTGATATAAGGATAAAACTTTATGATTGTGACTGTGATATTGCTTCAATACAACATTTCAATGATCAAGTAAATAAATAACTAAAGAACAAACTAAGGACTGTCCCAAAAAAAAAAAAAAAAAAGCACTTGTGTGTGGAGCTACTTTTTTACACCTTTTTTGCTGGTTTAAAAGATGTGGCCAAGCCTGTGTTACTAATTCAAAAGCATCACTTTAGAACAAGTAATGACAGCTTGTGCGGTTTCTAACAAGTTATTGGAGAAACAAAGATGTGTGTGTCAGAGTTTCCGCTAAGAAATGTTTGTGTCTGTCAACGTGTCTGGGAATTATAAAGTTTGCCGGGCCAGTTGAAAAGATTTTTGCTGCCAAAGTGAAGCCAAATGTGTCCAGTGTTTCTCTACAGCTTGAGATGCACGTAAGCCTGGTGTCCTTCTCTCCAGACAGCCATGCAAGGCTGTTTTAATGTGGTTCTTAAGTGAGAAGCTTCTCACTGTGGGCATGTTGAACAGGGATAAAGCAGGCTGCTTTTGCCAGTGTGCGGGATACAATGCGCTGCAGTCGCAGATTAGGACTCAGCAAGCTTCTGGAAAGATTAAACCTCTGTGGCAGGGAAGTGCTGTTATCATTGGTATGGCGTCACACTGTTCATTTGTCGTATCTACAAAAGGGGTTGCTGACACATCGTGTTAATATTTTCACCAGACATTGTGTCCGACAATATATGAATTAGAATGACATTTTAACCATCAAAAACGGTGATTAATGGCTAATGAAAACACTGGTGTGTGTGTGTGTGTGTGTGTGTGTGTGTGTGTGTGTGAGAGAGAGACTGAGTGAGTGAGTGAGTGAGAGACTGAGTGTGTGATTACCTGCATCTGTCGCGACTCCCAAGCAGTGATGAACATTAACTTTGAGGCAGTTAGTTCAACTATTTCTCCGTTGTAGTTTGGTAGTAATCCGCTCCAAGCAATCGTGGAGTGATGCTGCCTTTATGTGCCATCCGTATAATACAATGAGTATGTCACTCACTTTCAAGTGTTTCAGTGTTGGAGAGAAAACATGGAGGATGGCATTTAATTCTTCTATAATTCTTTTGGAACTCTTATTTTGACACTTGCACAGAAACAGTACTCTCTTCCGGAAACTTAAAAATAGACATCTTCTCCCAAATCGGAACCTTAAAAGAATCTGGTAGACACCCTGAGCATGTGTGATTACGGCATCTGTCGCAGCTCTAAGCTGTGATCGGCATTAATGCTGAAGCTGTTAATTTGAACTCTTTTCTCAGCTGTAGTTTAGCAGTAATTCGAGTATTCATGGAGGGAGAGACAATGACGACAATGAAACTCGCACACTGACAGACAACGCAGTCTCTCTAAATGTCAGTTCAACTCGCTTATAACACAAAAAACAGAGTCTTTTTTTAGCCACCTGCTGGCTGACATTTTTTATGTCACAGGGATGAATCAAAATTCCCACATCTAGCTGCAACACATCTGCACTGCTCTACCATTTGGCAATTTCGAATGCCATGAACACAAGCGGTGCGATACAAACAGTGAATTGTCCCAGAGCTGATTTGACTCCATCAGCACTCTTGTAACGCCTCTAGTCCAATCAAATTCAAGGTCGCAGAACTAACTGTTTATTTACAGTGAGGAAAATAAGTATTTGAACACCCTGCTATTTTGCAAGTTCTCCCACTTAGAAATCATGGAGGGGTCTGAAATTGTCATTGTAGGTGCATGTCCACTGTGAGAGACATAATCTAAAAAAAAAAATCCAGAAATCACAAATGTATGATTTTTTTAACTATTTATTTGTATGATACAGCTGCAAATAAGTATTTGAACACCTGAGAAAATCAATGTTAATATTTGGTACAGTAGCCTTTGTTTGCAATTACAGTGGTCAAACGTTTCCTGTAGTTTTTCACCAGGTTTGCACACACTGCAGGAGGGATTTTGGCCCACTCCTCCACACAGATCTTCTCTAGATCAGTCAGGTTTCTGGGCTGTCGCTGAGAAACACAGAGTTTGAGCTCCCTCCAAAGATTCTCTCTATTGGGTTTAGGTCTGGAGACTGGCTAGGCCACGCCAGAACCTTGATATGCTTCTTACAGAGCCACTCCTTGGTTATCCTGGCTGTGTGCTTCGGGTCATTGTCATGTTGGAAGACCCAGCCTCGACCCATCTTCAATGCTCTAACTGAGGGAAGGAGGTTGTTCCCCAAAATCTCGCAATACATGGCCCCGGTCATCCTCTCCTTAATACAGTGCAGTCGCCCTGTCCCATGTGCAGAAAAACACCCCCAAAGCATGATGCTACCACCCCCATGCTATACAGTAGGGATGGTGTTCTTGGGATGGTACTCATCATTCTTCTTCCTCCAAACACGGTTAGTGGAATTATGACCAAAAAGTTCTATTTTGGTCTCATCTGACCACATGACTTTCTCCCATGACTCCTCTGGATCATCCAAATGGTCATTGGCAAACTTAAGACGGGCCTTGACATGTGCTGGTTTAAGCAGGGGAACCTTCCGTGCCATGCATGATTTCAAACCATGACGTCTTAGTGTATTACCAACAGTAAGCTTGGAAACGGTGGTCCCAGCTCTTTTCAGGTCATTGACCAGCTCCTCCCGTGTAGTTCTGGGCTGATTTCTCACCTTTCTTAGGATCATTGAGACCCCACGAGGTGAGATCTTGCATGGAGCCCCAGTCCGAGGGAGACTGACAGTCATGTTTAGCTTCTTCCATTTTCTAATGATTGCTCCAACAGTGGACCTTTTTTCACCAAGCTGCTTGGCAATTTCCCCGTAGCCCTTTCCAGCCTTGTGGAGGTGTACAATTTTGTCTCTAGTGTCTTTGGACAGCTCTTTGGTCTTGGCCATGTTAGTAGTTGGATTCTTCCTGATTGTATGGGGTGGACAGGTGTCTTTATGCAGCTAACGACCTCAAACGGGTGCATCTAATTTAGGATAATAAATGGAGTGGAGGTGGACATTTTAAAGGCAGACTAACAGGTCTTTGAGGGTCAGAATTCCAGCTGATAGACAGGTGTTCAAATACTTATTTGCAGCTGTATCATACAAATAAATAGTTAAAAAAATCATACATTGCGATTTCTGGATTTTTTTTTTTAGATTATGTCTCTCACAGTGGACATGCACCTACGATGACAATTTCAGACCCCTCCATGATTTCTAAGTGGGAGAACTTGCAAAATAGCAGGGTGTTCAAATACTTATTTTCCTCACTGTATAATTAAAAGGTGGCTGATGGAAATAAAAGTGCTTTTTGTCTTTTATTTATTTTAGTGGAGCAATCTTAAGTAATGGAAGCAATACTTCGAATACAAAAATACAGGGCCTTTACGAGAGCTGCACTGGTCAGCAACTACAGCTTCCAACTGAGCTAAACACCACTGAACAGCATAAGTGCTGGCTAGTTTACTCAAGGAGTAAAATACAGAGAACTGCATTCCACCATAAAATGAGTCAAATGGAGCAATAGAAGAGCAACACCATCAATCTCTTTTTAGTTTAGGCTAGTCTATATAAACATTGAAACTGCAGAAAATGGCTTCAAAGTTACTTGTTTTTAGTGTGGATTTTGTAGTTACTGCAATTCACACACTTTTTTTTCTTAATCTGAAAATTTTAAGCCATTAAAAATTTTTGTGCAGTTACTGTGCTTTGCATTTGCATGGGAGTATGCTCATCAAACCAATGGCATTCTGTAAATGTAAATCCAGGCTTTGACTTGGTCTATATTTTTGACTGAGGATATTTAGACATCTATAAAAAGTTTGCTTGTGGTAACCAATTAGTATGTGATGAAATGGTTGCAGAATAACTGCAAATGTCCTTTTAGATAGTGTAAAAATAATGCACTTTTAATACTGTTTATTGACACCATCTACAGCCATGCCTTGTTTTGTGAACCAGTTCCACATATTAAATGAGTGGCAAACCATCACACAAAGTTCTTCTCTTTTCAACAGTTCTCGAAACAGGCGAAACACATGATACAACTGCCTTGAGGTTGCAATCCAATGTTTATTTCAATGGTACCAAGCAGACACTTCAAAATGACTTTCACAACACATTGAGGGGCAATCGTCCTCATGATGCCACCTAGGACCAATTAAAAACCCTGAAATCAATCCCATTCAGACTAAATACTGACAAGCAGCATCTCCCATCAGACATTTGTGCACCAATTCCAAAGTGTTTACGATTCCCTATGCCACTACTGACAGTGTGTCGCGAAAGCAGTCTCAGAAACACGGATGTTGTCATATGGAAACCAGGAAGTAAACACATTAACATAATCAATGATAAGAACATTTCGGAGGCTGCATTGCTGCCCTAAAATAACATTTTTACCTCAATGACGGTAAGGTTTTGGGCGTATGGTTAGTGAAATATGCATTTCTGTTGACTGTATTACATAATTTACTATTTACTTAAAATAGGCTACAACTCGCTTTTGGCGCCACTCTGTGGATATTTTACAGGAAACTGTAGCTGACACTATAGAGATGGGCATTTTTGAGTAATTGTTTACAGTCAAGTACTATAACCCACAAAAAAAAACGAGTACTCGATTATCCATAAATGAAAATGCATATTAAAATGTACGAGAATTTTATATTTTGTTCCATTCACAAATTATATCAAGCACGGTTTCAAATAAGATAACTTCAACAAACAGGGGGTGACTAATTGGACAATATGCATTTATAAAAATGGAAGTAAAAAAAAAAAAAAAAAAAAAAAAAAAAAAGTAGTCTTTTAAATAACTATAAAAAACCTTTGCACTCACCCAGAGTTTTCATAGAAACTATTACTTATGGCATGAGAGTAATGCACAAATATAAACACTGACAAACATATACAACTACATGAAGGCTTTCACATTTTATGAATTCACAGGTTATTATTCAGAAAAACAAATGGTACAAGTTTGCTTTTATAAAATTCACTCAGAGATTTAACACACACGCACACATACTGGTCTGATCAGCTTCCAAGTTCGCTTTGCATTTTCTTTCCACCAATAATGCTGATCCTTGTCTGCTGGTTTGTATGACTCCAAAAAGAATAGAAAACTAATAGAGTAGAATTTGATAAAAATAAAAAAAGACAGTATTTTATCTTCTCTCATCAAACCCCTCAACGACACACATCCACAGCGCCCCTAGTGGATTCAATTGTAACTGCGAGATTTGGTGAGCAATATAAAGTGTAATTCAGCACTGCCCATGGCAGCCAAATGCGTAAAGGAAAATGTATATGCAATATTCAGGTAGTGATTTTAATACTCGAATAGCTGATGCAGAATGAGTACTCCATTACTCGATTACTTATGCACATCCTTAGCTGACAAGTGTCCATACATTCAACAAAATCTCCAGCTTCAGTCACTGGCTCGAATTTTCGGTAAGCACTGGGCGACTCCTGCTGCAGAACATTCGTCCTATTACTGCCAAATTCACAGTGCGATCAGTCTGGGCATGAGTTTACTGTCTCAAAAACTATAGTATGACACATCTTGGGTAACCGAAATGAGGTGTGGAAAGGTTTTGGAAAGGAAAAAACAGTTAACAAAGAAGGAAAAAGTTAATATGCACAAGACAAATCTCATGGAATAATGACCAGAGGAAGAAGTCTAACATCCTGCACAAGCTAAGTAACATCACTGAAAGTGATAAGACACCAAGCTTAAGATGTCCAACCTTAAACACAGACTCCATAATCAAACTCGCCTGTAGCCTAAACTCCTGGTCACATGCTAGATTTCAGTGCAATTCTAAAGGTGCATGCTGCTAGAAGGCACAACATATCATCACAGGGAGATATACAAAGAGTGTTTCCAAGACTTTAAGTATAATATCTAAAACTTTTGGGGGAATTGAGACCTTGAAATAACAAATGAGAACTTCTAAAGGTCTAGGTGGGAGCTCTACAATTCCTATCGACGGAAAGCTACATTTTAATTGCAGTGGAGATATCAAAGTTATTCTTCTGTATTTAACTATGAAAACTAAATATTCCTTGGAAGATCATATACTTCTCCTCTACAAGTTGTTGAATTGTTCAAACTGTGGGGTATGTTTTGAGCGGTTTTGTCAAAAGAAGAGGCACAACAGTAAAAAGGCAACAGTAAAGACAGGTTTGACCAGTCTCTTTCTCTCTCTCTCTTTTTCTCTCTCATTCCCACACAGTGATGAACAGGCTAGGCCCCTAAAACAAAGTAAGCTTAAAGGAAAACCTCTTACACATTTGGCTCATTATCAAATGTATTGTATTATGCCACGACCAACAAGTAATCGTAATAATAAGTAATACGATTTCAAAGTCTAGCTGTTTTCAGCTAGAAAAGTGAGGCAAATGTCAACAGCATTTTAGACTGATTTAGTCATCTGTTGTTACTAGGGATCCACCAAAATTTTTCAGCCGAAAATGGCATAAAATGCATATTTTTTTAGGAAAATCAGGACCAAAAATGCAAACAGAAACCATTGCTTTAGACAGGCGCACTTATACATGTGTGGTGTGACTATCATTTAGAAATCCACACGAATGAGCGCAACAGCTTGAAAGAACTCACTGAAGTTCATGAATGCATACTGTGGTATGCATTTAGTTATTATTTGCATCTCCCAGTTGCACAATACAGTTCACATCCCCAGAAGTGATGAGGCGATCACTATCTTAGTTATGAACACATTAATAAAGAGCGATTATACCATGCTTGTAATGAGGCTGGGAGTCTGTTTTGTATGACTCAACACTAAACGCAGCACTCAAATATTCCTACTTACTCTCCAAGCCACTCTGCATTAGTGGAGTCAAACACAAGGAAGAGTCCAATACAAGTGGCTCAACATCCGGCACTTAAGATCTCTCGCATACCCACAAATTTACACTTTCAATTGGAAACTTGACCTATGATGGACAGACAAAAGGAAATTATTACTATTAATAATACATAAATTATATTACATTATATTACAATAATGTAATGTAATATAACATTTAGAATGAATTTAATTAAATACAATTTTTATTTTGGGTTTTGGGTTTTTAGCCCAGTGTCCTGAATTTTCAGTTTTGGCCAAGAATTTTCATTTTGGTGCATCACTAGTTGTTACAAAGCAGTAAGTTATGAACTTGCAAATATTATAGTGGATCTTTTGTTGAGAATATTAGACAAGAGCAAGTACTTGATTTAACTCTCTCATTTAACCTGCAGTACAGAGTTCCTCTGGTAAGAAAAGTAAACTAGTAAAACCTTGTCAAAACACAGAACAAGTGAAAAGTTCTGTTGAAAGCCTCGCTTGGGAGTCCAAAGCCCTGGAAAGAATGATGTCAGGTATCAGATGACTTTTCCAGTGCTCCTGTGACTGCACATAGAGGTAATTCTCATGCTAAATTATGCTTATTGCATAATTTTCTCTAAAGCTGCTTTGAAACTATGTGTTGTGAAAAGCGCTTTACAAATAAAAATGACTTGACTGAAACCCAGTGACGTAACAAAATTAAATCAACCAGTAAGCAAAACAATACACACGAAGCGCTCTGAGAATTAAGAAATGTACACATCGGGACCCGATCATGCCTAGAAAGCAGATTCTAGCTGTAAAATCCACTGGCTGCTTGGAGTCAAGGATCATCAAAAAGAATTATAGCATATAATAGTGTCTTTATTGCCACACAATAAAGGGGGGGGGGGGGGGGTTAGTTTGGTAGGGGGGGTTGAAATGTTTCATTGCATCACATTACGCATTGCATAATAACATTTCAAATTAATGCACAGATAAGCCCTACAATAAGAAAACTGATAAATACACACACATACACAAACATTTTTATAAAATAGGAGATAAGAGATGACGCTCCAATCTTGGGCACGACACCGCTTATGCGCATCCCAAGCTCAGTGATGTGCTAATGTAACCAGAGTGCTTCAAAAGTGTAAATGTAAGATTATTGTGAGTGCGCAACATATAGTTCGTGGCATTAAACAGTTTTTTCTTCTGCATCAGTTTATTAAAGCAATCTGTTGTCTGTCAGACACCATAACATGAAGAATCAACAACAGACTGTAAAAAATTATTTCCACAACGCCATACAAATAAACCTGTGGACTGTGTGTAAGAATGGGAATATTACTTAGGCCTATAGCAGGTGATTTAAAGACCGATCATGACTAAAAATGACATTTATTGTTGAATGTGGTGAATTTGTACAGAGGCAATGCTTTAAATGAGGACAAAAAGATGCATCTTTTCAAATTTTGTAACTACACGCAAATACATAAACAATCAAAAAAGTGCCATCTTTAATTCATCCCATAAAATCAACACTGCTAAAAATATTAAACTTACTAGTTTGTTGTTGAACAAAAAATGTGTGCCTTTCTATGACTTCTGTCTGCTTGTTTTACATCCGTCGTCTTCAGTCAATCATTTAAATGCTGCCAAACAGCCGATTTAAGTCGCTTGTTCAATGGATATGAGTCTGGTAGATCGGATATCTCTGTTATATTTTGGGATTCGTGTGTTTAAGCTTCAGTTTCACATGAATTGAAAGATCACGTTCAGTTTGTGACACCAGCCACCGTCAGTAACCATAGCAACAGCTGCAGTACCCATACAGGCACAAGAGTTTTCACATTAGGCTTACAAAAATCGTACAAAAAACCCTTTTATATTAAATAGTATTTTTTCCACGTGTAAATAAAACATTTCACGGTTTTTAACCATGGATTCTAAATGATTACGGTTACATTAACAGTGACATTTTTAATCACGGTTAACAGTAATACAGTATAATTCCGTCATACCTAATTCAATGCATACTCTATTTATGCACTATCATATCAAATATTCATAAAAAGCATTAGGGTTAATGTTTCAGAAAAATTTACCCTTTTAGAAAATTAAATTTCTTACCTGCTCATCTAAAATACTCATCTGATCTGCTTTCCTCACCATGAAAAACAACGGATCATTTCTATGGACGCCTTTAACATCTTCATTGAGTCCACATATGACTCATGTGATATATTCCATAGTTTCTAAATTCAATCATACGAAAGTTTTGTGTGGGTAACAGACTTATGAAATTGCTCTTTGTCAGCCACTGACTGTCTTGGGTGTTTTATTCCTGCAGGGGTCACTTGACCCTTCAAAACCAAATTCTTCATTCATTCACATTTAAATCTAAGAACGCTTTATATCAATTTGGAGACATTTTGCACTGGATAGTTATTTTTAATACAAACTGATAATTGCATGGATTCATACCTGTGAATGAAAATTCGCCGCCTCATTATCTTTAAAAGCATTTTTAAAAATCCTCATCCAGTAATAATAAACTACTGTGAGTTAATGTATCCTGGCCCAGCACTGAGAACAGGTACCACGTGACTCCGCCGTCTATTTGGGCGATACCAACATGTACAACAGAGGGGGGACTTATGTTTTGTTCTCAATATGACAGACTCACAGCCACGCAATTGCACGGTATCTCATACAAAATTATTTTCAGCGTTGATGAAAATACATAAACAAGGACAGATGCATGATTATATAGAGAGTCCCCCTGGAGAAGTCTGTGGTTAAAATAACCCTGTATTCTGGGTTAAACACAAATACAGCTCTACCGACAGCATCTGTGACATGCTAACAATTACAAAAGAAAATAATTTGGGCTTTTAACTCAGTTTGTAAAAAAGAAATATATGTTGTCAGTTATGCACTTACAATAGAAGTCTATGGGACAAGTGTAAAACAGTGCTAAAAGGCACAATAATGATAGTTCATGACCAAAATCTGCATCAAAATCAGCCAATGAAAATATTGGTCTGACTTAGTCTGATTACATCTATGAAAAAAGTGTCATGAGTATTTTATAACCACTACAAGGCAAAGAGAGGCTTAAAGGGATAGATCACCCCAAAAAATAAATTCTGTCATTACCCTAAGTTGTTCCAAACCCATATGACTTTCTTCTGCAGAACACAAAAGGGGACGTTAGGTTGAATGTTAGCCTCAGTCAGCATTTACTTTCATTGTATGGTGGGGGGAAAAAAAGGCTGTCATTCTGCCTAACATTTCCTTTTGTGTTCCACGAAAGAAAGTCATATGGGTGCGTATGGTGCCTTGATCCCGACACGGAACAATAAAATAAAATAAAAAAGTTAATTCTTAGTTTATTTCTTGCAACGGCTACATTTATCTCTCACAAATTATATTTTATATCTCGCAATTGAGACTTTTTCTCTCATAACTGCAACTTCATATCCCACAACTGCAACTTTATATCTCGGAATTGCAACTTCTGGAGATCCCCACCCCCATTGGGAGATCTGTGTATCATTAATGCATTTCATATTCAATTAGGAATTCAAAATCGGAAAAACAAAAAAACATTTGTTATTTCTTTATTCGTTTACCAAACCAATATTAAAAAACAAATACTTTTGGAGGGGTTTTCTCCCCTTTTCTTCCCAATTTGGAACGCCCAATTCCCAATGCTCCAATGCTCGAAGTCCTCGTGGTGGCGTAGTGACTTGCCTCAATCCGGATGGTGGAGGATGAATCTCAGTTGCCTCTGCATCTGAGAACATCAGTCTACGCATCTTATCATGTGGCTTGTTGAGCGTGTTACTGTGGAGACAGCACGTGTGGAGGCTCAAGCTATTCTCTGTGGCATCCACACACAACTCACCACACGCCCCACCAAGAGCGAGAACCACATTATAGTGACCAGGAGGAGGTTATCCCATGTGACTCTACCCTCCCTAGCAAACGGGCCAATTTGGTTGCTTAGTAGACCTGCCTGGAGTCAATCAGCAGTCAATATACGTGGCAGTTTTGTGTGCCTTTTATTATCGGACAAATGTGAAGGCTATGTGTAAATGCTGATTTTAAATTCACTGGTCTAGCTTTTAAGAGACGATCATTCATGAACTTCCTTTAGCATAATTTCAATGATGAGAAAGTCCCTCACATCTAAGCACCCAGAGCGGTGTATAGTTTTCTATAGGTTTCTCTTACCTGTGATCTCTGCCGATGGCAACATTGCAAAGATTTTGCACACTTGGCTCGATTTTATGGTATATAAATTTAATTTACAGACATAAAACACTGCACTCAGAACTGTCAGTTGGTGTGACGGCTTCAGAATTATGACTGAAAATGCTCAGATGCACTTTCATTGCTTAGCGTACTTAGGGGACAGTCTGATGCTACCACTCACTATTAAAAACAGGCAGTGTGCAATCACTCATTCATTTGACGTTCAAGTTAAACATAAAACATTAAAAAGTGCACTGTTACATTCCAAATATTGTAGTAGGTTGCCAGTTAAAAGACTGAGCTACTACAAGTGATATTTTTACAGTAAGTCCAATAATATTAATACAGTATTAGACTTTTTTTAAATAATAATTCGCCAAAATGTTATTTTCACATTCCAAAGATTATAGTAAGTTCCCAGTAGATAGACTGACATATTACAGATGAGATGTTTACAGTATTTCCAATAATGAGTACAGTTTTAGATTATTTTCAGGAAAAAAAAAAAACTAAAATGCAGCAAAATATTATTTCACATTCCAAAGGTTATAGTAAGTTCCCAGTAGATATACTGATTTATGACAGGTGAGATTATTACAGTAATTCTAATAACATGAATACAGTATTAGGTTATTTTAGGCTAAAAATCAAAAAATAAATTTGTATTTTCACATTCCAAAGGTTGTAGTAAATTCCCAGTAGATAGACTGACTAACTGTAAAAATATCACCTGTAGTAAGTCAGTCTATCTACTGGGAATTTACTACAACATTTGGAATGTGAAAATAACATTTTAGTGAATTTTAGTTAATTCATTTTTTAAATATTCTAATACTACTCATATTCTTGGACTTACTGTAAAAATATCCCCTGTAGTAATTCAGTATGCCTACTGGGAAGTTACTACAACCTTTGGAATGTGAAAATAATGTTTTCGTTAATTTTAGTGATTTTTTTTAAATATATAATATAAGTGAATACTGTATATTCATATGCACAGCCAACACTCTGGCGATCTACTAAAACCTGTGAATTTTTATTTATTTATTTGGTTTGTTTTATTTATAAATAATGTTTTTTTTTAATAAATATATATATATATATATATATATATATATATATATATATATATATATATATATATATATATATATATATATATATATATATATATATTTATTTATTTATTTATTTATTTATTTTTATTATTTTTTTATGAAAGAACTGTCAATAGTCAAATAAATTACTGCTCTGACGCCAGTGACGTTTTAGTTGTGGGTGGAGTTTTCAGACGGTCCATTACGCACCATAGGCGACTAGCCAACGAATATCGAGCCTAAAACGAACTTTACCCCGCAGTTAAACGCAAGCCCATGTCTTTACAGTGTAGGCATATGCTTCAATCGTATTATGAATGTATGGTTTATTTTCATCATCTCCGGAGCAATGTCAAAGACAGCTGGTTTATATGTAGGGCTGTCTGATAAATTTGGCTATTTGATGAGAGAGTTAGATCAGCTGCAATAAACATGGCGAGTTTTGAAGAATAACTGGTAAATAATTTCATATTAAATATTCATCTGAACAATTAAACAGCAGAGAACTTTTATTCTGTCTCACACTTTGGAGGAAGTGGACGGCGCACGTTGACCAATCAGAAGAAAGGGGCGTTTCGGGTCCGCCCACATGTGCGAATCAAATTTTCAAACCATATATTAGTGAAATCAAATAATTAAAACGCACAGTGTCCCGTGGCTATTTTTCTTATTTTTAACTTGAGTATTTAAATCGAAATTACATATATATGTTTTGTAAACGAATAAATAAATAAATCAATCAATAAATAACAAGTTGTTTTTTTTGTTTTTTTTTTACCGATTTTTTATTCCTAATTGAATATTAAATGAATTAATGATTGAATGACTCTGCGCCCCACAATGAAAACGGACCTGGATATAAATTAAGTAGACTGTGCACACTCGTAAAAATGCTGTACATTTTTTATGTTTCTACAGTCAAGTGTAAAATCATTAGTCAGAGCTGTTTTTACACCAACAGTAAAATGGGTGGTACCTTCATAATACATTGCACAATGCTGTGTCAACCAATATTTAAAGATACATAGTCAGTATTTTTCCTCGCTGTAGCTATCAAATGTTTTTTTCAAAATTCACACATATAAACAAACGTACACTTTATTTAAATTTTAAAGATCCAAATAAACATTTGAGGAGTATTTTTGAAATAGCAGTATACTTTTCTTATGATCGCTTTTGAATAAACAGTTTTACAATCCGATTAGTAAATGTCTGGTTTTGAGATTAATAGTAAAACGCATGATAAGGCTGTCATTATAGAAGGAGCATGTGTTCGGGCTTGTCAGCAGAATGAGGCGTTGTCGCGTGCAGAATAATAGAGTTATGAGGTTTCTGGCAACTGTCTTAAAATGTTATCCGTGTAAAACATATGCCAACCAGCTATTTACATGTGTGCCATTGAACTAGAGCCTCCACACTGGCTGTGAAATGGTTAGATATATTCACACAGACAGAGACATAGATAGAGAATTTGGGATGAATTTGGCATACGTGACAGGCTTGACAACTGTAGTGGAGGTATTGCGTGAGTTTCAGACACCAATTTAACTCAGTTATAACAACATATATTACTATCGTGTGTTCGTTTAACAACTGCTGCCCAGTTTCAAATACATCAACATTAAAACACTCCTATACTCATAATGCAACAACAAGAGCTCTCAATCTAACTTTCACTACGAACAGCACGCTAGTGGCTCGTTTTCAGGCACTGTTAACTTGTTTCTAGATGCAGACAATGCCATACATTATATTAGGAACACTTACCTATAACCTCCTGCAGCTCATAGTCATCCCTGTTGATGGACCAGGGTTGGGAGCTCAGGTCCTCCGACATGTCTCAGGATTGCGTACCTTTATTTCTATCCTGCCGAATCCAAGCACTAGAGCTGGGTGCTTACAAAAAACAAAGTGTGAATGTTACTCTAATCCGCAAAACAGTAGCATTCCACCTCCTCTCAGCGATTATCTTCAACAGCCTTTTCTATCATTCCCAAAGTTTGCCACCAGCGCCAGAAAGCCCCGCCCACCGCATTCCAGCACTTCACACTGACGGACGTGAAAGGCGGCCATCTTGAGTGTGTAATTATCAGCCATACCTTTACCTCACCGACGAAAATATTTTCCGTCAAAACAACATAGTAATTAAAGTTGTTACTAAAATCAAACTTGACTGTTGTTAAATAAATAAATAAATAAATAGGTTTTAGAAACTTCTTATACTGTTTGATGACCCCATATTTATTTACTGTGGCAGTAGCAACACTTCAGTAACTTGGATCATATGGTTACCATGGCCATTTTCAGTAAAGAATAATATTTTTTCAGCAACAGTTCATCACGTAAACTATGTAAACCTGGGTAAATTACACAAATCACACAAACATGTTTTTAAATTAAGGGAAATAACATCCATGTCAACATGCAAACTACAATTACCTTCACTGCAAATAAAAAAATCAACGGAACGCTGCAAGAAGCAATCAGGGTCAGTTTTTGCAAAGGTATTTCTTTCAAAAATGAAAATTCTCTCACCATTTACTCACTCTCATGCCATCCCAGATGTATGACTTTCTTTCTTCTGTTGAACGTAGAAGTAGGCCTATATGAAAAATATTTCAGCTCTGTAGTTCAATATAATGCAAATGAATGGTGGCCAGAACTTTGAAGGTCCAAAAAGCACATAAAGGATGCTGACTTTATGTGCTTTTTGGACCTTTAAAGTTCTGGCAAAAGTAATCCATAACACTCCAGTGGTTAGATCCATGTTTTAAGAAGAGATATTATTAATAGGCGTGTGTGAGAAACAGATCAATATTTATGTTTTCTTTCACTATTAATTCTCCTCCCTGTCCAGTAGGTGGCGATATACACAAAGAATATGAAAAACATGGGAAGAAGAATGTGAAAGTGAAATTAGAGATTTATGGATAAAAAATATATAATTTATCTATTTCTCATCCACACCTATAATATCGCACCAGACGCACCTAAAGGTGGATTTAACAACTGGAGTCTCATGGATTACTTTAATGCTGCTTTTATGTGCTTTATGGGCCTTCAAAGATCTGTCCACCATTCGTTTGCATTGTAATGACCTACAGAACTTAAATATTCTTCTAAAAAATTCTGTGATCAGCAGAAGTAAGTCATGCACATACGAGATGGCAAGAGGGTGAATAAATGATGAGAGAATTTTCAATTTGGCATGAACTATCCCTTTAATAGTTTTTATCAGTAATTGACAACTTTTTCTTTCAAATGTATTTTTATATGACTCCTTAATTGTTTTTCTGGTGTAATATATATATATATATATATACACACACACACACACACACACACACACATACGTGTGTGAACTTGTGTCAGCTACTTGTATTGAAAAAAAAATACTAAAACTATTGTTGAAATTATTATCATGTTGTAGCTTTACAATAAAAAAATTCTAACAAATATTTTACATGGAAGTTGGTCATTCATTGTGCGACAAATAATAATTTTACGGTTGAAGTTGCTGCCATCTTATGGCATAAATAGTAAATTACAACTATTATTCTCGTAAGCTTTGCTTCAACTTTCATTGGTCAATTTCCATACAGGCATTCGTTACGCCGCTACAGGTCTCTAAAAGTATCCCTTCATGACCCTCCCTAATAAACAGGAAGTGTGGTTACTCTGGATAGCTGGATTTGTATGTAAATACAAATGCACTGTGAAAATAAAAAACTTTTGGGGAACTATTAACGCAAGTGATATGCATAGCATCGGGATTATTTTGCACCAAAAGCTGTTTTGAAAACAGTTAAAAAAAATTAAATAAATAAATGAAATATTAAGTTGTAAAATGGCAATGATAAAAACAAAATGTACCAGCCTGCATATTGTAAAAATCTGTAATACATAAATTCTATTCACAAAAAATTATTTGAAAACTACCAGACCCTCCTGTTGTGTCAGAAATGATCACACATCCGAAAAGATTAAAATAATTATCTATGGCCATTATCTATTCTGATGAAAAGGTGCTGACAGGAAAAATTAGGTAGTGAGGATGTAAAAACATGGTTAACCAACCATGACTATGTGACTGAGATAAATTGGTGATAATCTGTAAATCTCTATTAGATGCTAATTTGCCAATAAACAGCAAGCAATCATTTGTTCATGGTAAATAGCAGAGCAGTAATAATATACACAAATATATTTCACATCAACATTTTATTGCACAAAACGTTGCAGTGTAAAATACAGATTAAAAGTGCATTCCAATGGAGCAATAAGAAGCATAATTTACATTTAGCATTAATGAATTGTAATTAAAAAAAAACGTGAAATTGGCAGATGATTATGAACGTTCAGTTTTCACATGCAAAAACACTAATCATCTGACACGCATATAAAATAAAGGGTCGTTTTTATACATCGCAAACAACAGTTATTAAAGCTGAAATATATAGAGATACCTGCATGATCAAACTAAATTAAGCAAAACAAAATGAGTGAGAAAGCATATCTCCACACAAGGGATTTGCTTCGGAAAGTCAAGCGACCTTTAGATTACAGCACACATATCTTTCGTAAACACAGTAAAAGTTCCTTTTCCTGGAATGTTCATAAATGGACCCACTATTGAGTCTGAGAAAACTGACCAATGGCCAAAATTCACAATTAGGTATTATCCCTTCATCCTCTAGAGAGAAGAGTGTGTTTTACCCAGTGACGATGCAAAGTGAAGGCAAAATGGTGTCTATACAAAAGATTAGGGGATTGAGAGCGCCTTGGCCAGCCGTGTCCAGAATCAGGCCTGTGTGCATGGTCTGGTGTAATCACATATGGTCAGGAAACGGAGAATGCTGGGGAAAGGCCTTGTCATGGCCTTGTAGACAACAGGGATGTGTCGTTTGGAGCGAGCCCCTGCAGCAGAGACAAAAACCAAACTGGTTTGTTGAAGGCCTGCATGACGGTCAAACTGGCGAATCTGGTGCAGTCCATGAGGAGGAGATGCACTGCAGTACTTAATGCAGCTGGTGGCCACACCAGATACTGACTGTTAATTGACTTTGTTCAGGGTCACTTTATTTCATTTCTGTTAGTCACATTTTGTTGAAACTTGTTCAGTTTATGTCTTAGTTGTTGAATCTTATTATGTTCATACAAATATTTACACATGTTAAGTTTGCTGAAAATAAAAGCAGTTGAAAGTGAGAGTAAGTTTCTTTGTTTGCTGAGTTTATTATAAGAAGTTCTGAAACGGGTTCTGAATAAAAGTACCAATTTCTTTCCATAAGAGCAAGATCAGTACATTATTCCAAACTTTTGGACCTAGTGTATTTGTAATAAATAGTAGGCTATTGTTCATACTACAGTATAAAGAATGGAGTATTTAATAGTGTGTTACACCCCTATCATATCTTTCAGCTCTGATATAACATCTTTCCTTTCAGCTTTTTCTAAAATTGACAGTACATTTGCAACTGTGGCGTCTGGACGCGTTTCCCATTCCGTTAAAACCCTTTCGAATGGATAGTCTCTTTCTCAACATTTTTGATCTCCAGGTAGATAAAGTCCATAATTTCGGCGACTGTTCTCCAGTTTGCTGCCACTGTGTTAGTTGGATTCAAATACAATACCGGTTTCTTGCGGAAACTGCAGTTTAACGCTGTTATTGGAATCGCCTTGTGGTCAACACTTAATTTTGATGCCATATTTGCGCGTGAAACGTCCGTCTTATCCACAGACGTTGTTGTGAATCTGTACGTTTAACTCCTTAGCAAGGACCAAACGTGCTAGAAAGTGTCTCTAAATATGTTTAGAGGTCATTTCTTGAAGCTAGCTGAATGAAATCATAACAAAAAAAATTACATTAAATACTTGCGAACTTTATTACACAACGCAGAAAAGTGCACTAAACATGTTGTTCAAGTAAAGAACGAGGAAATGTTAGCAAAACGTCACTGACGAAAAAAAACGTCAGCAATTGGATTCTTGAGCGCGCGTAGTTAACGTAAGAAAGAGGATCCGCTGTTTCGGGATCGACTTTCAATACTTTACTGGTGACGAAGTGAATAGCCAAACTGATCTTAGGCCAGCTTAAAAAGTTTAACTCCAAATATGGACAACTTCCGCGACCAAATATGGACAACCAATATAACGTTGACTTGATATTCTTGTTTTTGTTCAGCAATGCATATCTAATTATTTAACAAATAAATATCAATGTATTTTACATATCTAATATCAAAACATTTGTTTGTTTAATTAATTAATTAATATATAGGCTATATATATATATATATATATATATATATATATATATATATATATATATATATATATATATATATATATATATATATATATATATATATATATTATATCAAATTCGCACTTACATTATAAGCCTATATAACATATGTGGAGCGTAACATTTAAAAAGAGTTAGAAATTAAATAGGTATACTTGTAATCATAATCATAGTGTTGAGCATACAGCTATCTTTTAACTTTTTCCCCCTCTCTTTTCAAAACCAAACTGAAACAGTTGCCACTTCTCACGTCCTATTTCAATATAAATGAAGACAACAGATTAACTAAGTATATTATTAAAACACGGACCGTTTATCTTGAATTTTTCACCATATCACTGTTTCATGCCAGAGCGGGAGAAACACTCCTAAAAAATATCACACTAGATTACATTTTTAGAAAAGCATATCATGCAAAACGTCTACAAAAACTTCCAGCATCCTTGACAAGACCATCGACATTTGCAGGAAATTATGAAAATCACAAAAATGCGATATGCAATATTGTTTTTAATACAATATGTACATATACAGGAAAGTTGTACAGGAAAGTACAGCTTAGAATGTCAGTAGCAATTGGCACATCCACGTATGGAAACAGATTTACGAAAAGTCGCAAAAGGTGTTTGTGATGCCCAACAGAATCTTGGGAAAAACACGAATCCATATATCGTCTGTCTTCTCAGAAATCCTTAATCTTGGAAAAGTAGAAGTCAATGCCTCTGTCTTTGTGTTGTTTGGAGTGTGATGGGTCCTTCTAGCATTTTGTTGACAGTGGACCAGACTGAGCAAAAAAAAATATTTTTTTCTTCTGTGGAACACAAATGGAGATATTAGACAGAATGTTTGGGACTGACAGCCTCAGTCACCATTCACTTTCACTGTAGGGCAGCATCAACATTCTTAAAAAATTATCTTTTTGTGTTAGCCAGAAGAAAAAAGTCATGAGTGTGAACTAACACTTTATTTGACAATACTCTACTATTATCTTGTTGATTTAACTCCACTCGGGTGCTATGATGATAGGCGAGGGGTATGTCATGTTGAGTGATACCTGGGCATGTGAGAGTGCTGCGTTGCTGAGGGCCCAGGGTGTGTGCACGTCCCCACCTTTAATACCTTGAAGCTCTGGAACCCACTGTCTGATATAGTCCCCCATCACAGACACATAACAGTGCTGTAAGTGTCTTATCATGCTGCATTCATCTCTAATACATCTGACTCATGTGTAACTGTCCATTCCTACATTTACTTTATGATCATAGTAGAATTTGAGAAACATATATGCTAACATTTTGGCATGAGCATTTTTAGTGACATAGTTTATCATTGTGGAATATGTAAGATCTCAATAAATTATGCTTTATTATGGTAAATGGTCTGCACTTATATAGCGCCTTTTTAACCTTAGCTGTATTCAAAGCGATTTACACTGCGTCTCATTCACTCATTCACACACACATTCACACACACCAATGATGGCAGAGATGCCATGCAAGGCGCTAGCCTGCCATTGGGTTCAGCATCTTGCCCAAGGACACTTCGGCATGTGGAGTCGTTTGGGCCAGGAATTGAATCACAAACCCTGTGATTAGTGGAAAACCCGCTCTACCACCTGAGCCACAGCCGCGCCAAGTTGCAAATTATGTGTTGCATGGCTTTACATGCCAGATTCGCAACATGAAAGATACGTAAAAACTATAATATAGGTTGTTGTCATAATCCACATAAAAGATCATACTGAACTTACTGTTTTCTCTTGGGTCATTTCCTATGCCAGCACTATAGAGACGGTTTCCATAGTTACTGCAGATGTCATGGTCTTCCTGGTGAATCACAAGAAAACAACACCACCCAGTCTCCAGTATAACCATACATCTTTGGTGAGAAAGCTGGCCACATTTTGGCGTCTTCTGTTAGAAATAAAGTCTGTCATCCATGAACAGTACCCCTGTTCTCCCCTCTGCAGCACATTTGTTAAAAAAAAAAGTTAATATACGGTGCATTTGATGAATATACATTTCAAGATCTTAATTCACTTCTCTTGAAATGTATATTCCTCAGTTGATTCGAACTGCTTAAGTAAAAGCCAGAAGAGAAGACTAGCATATTCTAAAGTTCACATTACATTTCCTTGCATAGAAGAGTCACTGAATGAAGGAAGGACATTTCTAAACACTTATGACATTTATAATCACTTGTGAACAACTTTTGGGTGGAGGGTTCCCTTCGAGATAATTGGCCCAAGGGCCTTTGCAAGTCATAATACATCCCTGGATTTCATGTGATTCTGTTATGAAAAATCATGGAATACTCAGCATTAGTCTATGCTTTGCTCATGCATTATTGCAGCATCAGTTTGAAGTGATACAATGAAGGCTAACCAAGGCGAAAATTTGGTAGAATAGTTCACTCAAGCCATTTCGGGTCTCCTTTTAAGTTGCAATGACATTCTATGAACAAAAAACACATGCACTGTATGATAAAAACATAACTAGCCCTCTCGCATTCATTACATTTAAGTAATTTTAAGAAACAGGAAGAAATGGTCTCACTTCATCCCAGAAGTAATGTTTCAGCCTAGTGAGAGCCTCACTCTCTTCACTGTGGCATAGGAAAGCTGACCGAAAGTCCTCCAGCTGTTCTGAAGCCACATACAGGAAATATAGCATGATTCATTCTCCCCAAATAAAATTAGGATTTTTTTAAATACTGCAAATATCCTTATATGAACTTTTATATTATCTGAGAGGAAATCAGAGGACAATCCATGTAATAGTACTATTTTCAGTTAATGGAAATATGAGTAACATTCAGAAGCTTTACACTGTACTACTGACTAATGTTTGTATGAATAAGATTATCATTCAAAAACATTAAATCAAGGCACATGTCAGCCCTAGGGCCTCAAATGTAGGAATGGGACCCTCCTCCAGTCCAGATAGAAGAGACAAAACCTGTTCTGGGGTGGAAAAGACCAGTCTCACTCTACTCTGGCTCTCCACAGCCTTTCTGAACTGGGTGTAAACATCAGGTAGCCTAGCAAACACAGGGAAAATGTTATTCAGACATAGAATATTAAGTCTCGCATTTAAATTGCTGACCTCACAATCCTTGTAATAGACACTCATCATTGCTAAAAATTAGAAGGCACCGTAGCAGTACTAAACAATTTGCAAAACAATCGCCTAGGTTACGGATGTGACCTCCTTTCCCTGATGGAGGGAACGAGACGTGTGTTGAAGAAGCGACACTAGGGATCTCTCTTGAGTGCTGAATATACTGTACCTCTGATGTATGAAAAAAGGCCAATGAGAAGTTGGCAGATAGAATTTGCATGTCCCGTCCCCGGACATACAAGTATAAAGGTGGGGAAATACGTCTGTTCATTCAGGATTTTTCTGAGGAGCCTGAAAAGGTCCAGCCACAACAGTGGCTCGGCTCAGCGACATGGCTGGGAAGACGTTGTGTCGAAGAAGTGACATTAGAGGTCCAATTTAAATCATGCCATGCGCTTAGCCGTGTACGTGTACTGCTGAGACAGGAGTGGGCAGGTACTTGACGTGCCAAAACGACCAGCTGTATCAGACTGCACGTACCCTTACCCAATGCCCCACAAAGTCGTCAGAATCCTTATAGTTACCCTAGACAGGGGAACAAGGCGACGTTTGCCAACCTGGGAATGGGCTGAGCTTAGCCGGGCCTCTTTTCTCTCTATGTTTCTCGCATAGAGTCAACGGCTGGGGCCCTTACACACACCGGGGAAGTCTTATCCAGTTTCCTATTCTTTCAGGGGGAAAAGACCCTGCGGAGACCACACCTGCCCAGAGAGGGGGAGGTAAGAGTGGTGAATACACCACATGGACTTTTAGGTCACATGTGGGAAGTGGTGCAGTGGTAGATCCCACCTCTTCGGAGGGAGGAGTTGCTACAGACACGGCGACCGGGGGGCAGTCGGAACTTCCCAAGGGAGACCCGGGTCCGCTCGTAAGGGAACCATACCGCGGAAAATACACACAGGGGGGAAGTCCACGTGGGAGCTCTGACCTTTGGAGCACCAATTCCAGTACAGGGTAGATTTGATTACCCGCAGTGGATTGGGTCGGCGAATTCCTCCGCCGAATTGCGGACCCAGAGGGCTAGAGAGGAATCATCCAGGGAGCCGAGTGAGTGGGATCACCTGGGAGAAAAAGCGCATGGTATTACCTAAACCAAGGGAAAAGGCGCTAGGTGCAAGCGATCAACCCGGTCAGTCCGTGAGCGTGTTACCGAGTTCTACTGGCTCGGACCTGAGAAAACACGGGACGAAACTGACTCTACCCTGAGATTGTAGAACTGTATTGTAGATTGAGAATTGTAGATTGTAGAATTAGCTGTTGCCCAACCCACTTCTCTGCATATGTCTGCCAGGGAGGTGCCTCTGGCCAGTGCCCATGAGGACGCAACACTCCTTGTTGAGTGTGCTCGAACCCGCAAATGGGCGGGGGGGAGAGAGCCTCTGTTTGGAGACAGTGTTCCCTTTCCGCTGTCCACCGAAGCAGACAAAGAGCTGCTCAAAACATCTAAAGTTCTGCATGAGGTCCAAGTAGGTACGCAAAGCACGTACCAGACACAGCAACGAAGGGGCTGGGTCTGCCTCCTCCCGGGGCAGCGCTTGCAGGTTCACTACCTGGTCTTTGAAGGGTGTGGTAGGAACCTTGGCCACGTAGCCCTGCCGTGGTCTTATGATCACATGTGTGTCTGCTGGACTGAACTCCAGGCAAGTGTCGTTGACAGAGAACGCTTGCATGTCCCCAACCCTCTTAATGGAGGTGAGTGTGATCATCAGTCTTTAGAGAGAGGGTTCTGAATCCAACTGATTCTAGCGGCTCGAAGGGGGGTCTCTGAAGGCCCAATAGGACCACTGAGAGAACCCAAGAGGGGAACAGGCTTGGCCGGGAGGGATTCAACCTCCGGGCGCCTCTTAGGAACCTGATAATCAAGTCGTGCTTACCCAAAGACTTGCCGTCTACTGCGTCGTGGTGGGCTGCAATAGCAGCTACATACACCTTCAAGGTGGATGGGGACAGTCTCCCTTCCAACCTCTCCTGCAGAAATGAGAGCACTGAACTGACTGCGCTGGCAAACTGAATTGCGTAACCGAGTTGGATGGTCCTGGCCAGCCAGCGTGACGGGTTGGGAAGTGAAAGCCATGCATCCAAGCTCCGTGCTAGGGGCACTAAAGGGACGATTATTTTTGCCGTACCCGTCAGGGCTTCGCAGCAGGGCAGAGCATGTAGTACAGTGTCGGGAGGCAAAAGTGCGTCCCGAGGCTCTGGTGCTGAGAAAAGACTCGAAGCACTTACCTTGCTCCGCACACCCGGCAGGGGGCGGGTTAGTGGCTGAGGAGGAGGTCCGGTGGAGGCGTCCTCTAGACTCGTCAGAACCGGCCAGCCTGGGAACAGTCGTGGGACTGAAGGCGGAGGGTCCGTGTCCAGCATGCCGGGACTGTTGAGGTGTGGTGGCAGAGTGCCGTGAGAATGGCATTTGCGGGCCAGGTAACTCAGAGACAAAGGAAATAGCTCTTTTATTGAGAATGTGGGATGCAGCAAATGAAATAAATTCAAACAAGGAATCTCCTCCCGGCCCTCTACCAGGGGACAAAGTGGTCTGCTTACCAGCTCTGGAGCGAACGTCTTCGTCTCTGGGGTCGATCGTCTCAGGAGCGCCTGGGAGCCTTCCGGGTCCTCGAGGGGGTCCGTGAGACGGGGGGCGCCCCGCATTTCCTGCGGGGCGCTCGACGCTGGGGTTGAGAGCTGGGCCCAGGTTGAGGCAGAGCTGCGCGTTGCTTAGCCGTAGGGGGACGCCCTTGACGAGCAGATGGGGCATGGCCCGTGGAAGCAGGGTTGCGGCGGGGCAGGATATCTGAGAAGAGGCCGAACTGAGAGACAGGGGCGACGATGAAGCGTGTCTTGTCCGTCTCGCGCATCTTGACCAAGTTCACAGATGACGTTCCGGAACCACAAGTGTGGCCATCGCCTGCACGAGTGACTGCGCTGTGGCCTTCATGGCCCTGAGGGCAAGGTCGGTCACTGAGCGTAGTGAGAAAAGGAACCATCCACAAACGCTGCCTCGGTGTGATCGCAGCCCAAACACACGAGACAGCGCCTGTGGCCTTCTGAAGCGGAGAGCACTCTACCGCATCCAGGAACTACACAGGGGTGGAAAGACATCTTTAAAAATACTCGTCCTGAAAAAGACGTCCAATGCCGCTGTGTATTGCTCTTATAGAGGAAAAAACTATTTTAGCGAAAATCACTCTTTTAATAACAACTCTTTAGTTGCGCTGTCGAGGCACCCAAGGGCAAACTGCACTGCCATGCAGAGAAGGAGAAAGCCGTTTAAGTGCGCCGTAGATCCAACAGCAGATCAGAGGAAGAGGAACAGGTGTGTGACTCGCAGCTCGCTGCATACACGACCATCGGCTCCGAAGAAAATTTCTGAATGAACAGACGTATTTCCCCGCATTTATACCCGTATGTCTGGGGGCGGGACATGCAAATTCTATCTGCCAACTTCTCATTGGTCTTTTATCATAGATCAGAGGTATATTCGGCACTCAAGAGAGACCCCTAGTGTCGCTTCTTCGACACAACGTCGAAGTGAGCGACAGATGGGGAATCAAAGTTTCCAGTACTAATTTGGCAATTTCCTAAAAGAGTTTATATGCTGGAATGACATTTATGTTCAAACTCTCATCATTTTAAACCCACAATCTGTTAAAATATTGTATTTGTCTCCTCTTTTTGGTTAATTTATAATTTGCATATTGTGTGGATTATAATCAAGTGATTATAAATGTCCTTCCTTTATTCAGTGACTGAATATGCCCTCTGTTGGTTATGTTGTGCTTTGTTTGCTCAGATCATGCTTCCCTTAAAGGGATAGTTCGTCCAAAAATGATAAATCTCTTATTTACTCCCCATCATGCCACCCCATATGTGTATGACTTTCTTTCTTCTGCTGAACACAAACAAAGATTTTTAGAAGAATTGTTCAGCTCTTTAGGTCTAAACAATGCAATTGAATGGTGACAAAAACTTGGAAGCTCCAAATAGCATAAAGATAATCCATATGACTCATGTGGTTTGATCCATGTCTTCTAAAGCGATCCAATCGGTTTTGGGTGACAGACCTCCTATTCACTATAAACCTTGACATCAGCAGTCTCATTGACGGTCATGATTTCAAGCTCAGTTACAATTCCTAGTGCCATCTAGCACTCTGTGCATGCGTCAAGTACTAGGAAGTGTAATTGAGCTTGAAATCTTGATCTTGACTAGAAACTGCAATGGCAAGATTTACAGTGAAAAAGGAGTTATATTTTTGGTCTGTTCTCACCCAAAACAGATTGGATCACTTCAAAAGACATGGATTAAATCACTGGAGTCATATGGTTTACTGTTATGCAGCCTTTATGTGTTTTTTGGAGTTTCACATTTTTGGTCACCATTCACTTGCATACTAAACAGAGATATTCTTCTAAAAATCTTCGTTTGAGTTCTGCAGAACAAAGGAAATCACACACATCCGGGATGGCTTGAGGGGGAGTACATTTTATTTTTTGGGTGAACTATTCCTTTAAGTAAAGCATCAGATTAAGCAAATTATATTTTAAATAGTGACAATAAATCTTGTTTCTTTCTGAGAGTCAGGCTGTAATATTGGTAAAATAACACAGAAATTGGATATTTTAATGACAAAATATGATTTAGTTGGCACAGACCGAGATGTGTGAAAATAGATACGTAGTACTGAAAAATACATTCTCAAAATTTGTAACTGCCCAAACCCCAGCAAGTCTTTTGAAATTCCACAAATTTTGAACAATTTACTTCACTCTGTAATATCAATAGTCATTATATAATGATTACTTAGTATGACAAAACTAAACTCAAAACTTTTGTTATTAACAACTTTATTGATTCCAAACATAAAAAAATACAAACGCAACATAAAAAACCGAATCAATTATTCAGATTAAACCTCCTCTCCCCGAAAATTCTTGGATCTTTACACATCCCCAAAAACATGTGTTGTGTCCCCATCTTCTGATTGGCACCACCAACAGGTGGGTGTGTCTTTAAGACCCAACGTATACAATCTAGAGGGGGTCCAGTAGAATTCGATGCAAAATCTTAAATTGCATCAGACGGACCCTTGCATCTCTAGATGTAGATTTTATGTTTTTTAGAGTCCTAGCCCACACTCCCTCCTCCAATACCAAGTTTAAATATTTCTCCCATAATCTCTTGAGAGAAAGTAAAGCTCCGACCCCCAGACTCTGAATTAGCGGGGGAGTAATAAACAGATGCCTCATGGCGTTTTCCAAAAGCAGTAATCACCACTTCTAGAGTATCTGCCCTTTTTGTATGCTACTCCCAAAAATAGTACAGAGCAGGTGGTGCAGCTGTAAATACCTAAAGAACTGGGATCTAGAAACAAATGTAAACGCTGAACCAAATTTTCAAAAGGTCTCAGCATTACACTCATATTTAGGTCACCGAGTGTAGTAAACCCCCCCCCCCCCCCTCCCCCCAATCCACTCTGACCAACAGAAAGGGGACTAATTAATACACAATTTAGGGTTCAGCCATGTGCTTGAAGCAACATTTAAATAAATGTCTGAATTAAACACTGGACACTTTTGTCCAAACCACGTGCATATGTGAGATAATGGGTGTGACTTAACTTCTCAGGTTAGTTTGACAGAAAGGCTTTGCAATGGCGAAATAGGGGCAAGGACATCCTGTTCAATATGAAACCAGGGAGGGGCACTCTCAGCTGTAAGCAACCAATGAGTCAAATGTCGACTCAAGTGTCAAAAACCGAATGCATAATAATAAAACAAAATATTGGGTAGGCCTAGCTCACCTTTGTCAATCGTCCTATGTAACTTGTTGAAATGTAATCTGGGATATTTACTATTCCAAATAAAGGACTTAGCTGTGCTATCAAACCAGCAGATTGAGGGAATGGTAGAAAAAGACTCTCTTTGCTTCATATATCTAGCCATATGCTTCCCTGCTTTGTCCCCCGACTCAAAATATGACTGTCTTGCCCTAAATAACCAAAACTCCACCTTCTGTGACAAAATAGTTTTATATCTGTATTTCAATCGGGTCAATTCTCTGAGGCCATCAGAGGACATTCGGCACTCCAGTTCTGTCTTGATACTTTTAATATTCTCTTCCTGTGATGAGGCAGAATGAGGATCTAAATGAAGCTTTTATTAACAGAGAATAAACAAACTAACTCAGAATATAATGAAAACAAAAAACACAGGGAACCAGGCACAGAGCATCCAACAATCCATGCCAAGACTGACAAACTAACCAAGGGAAACAAGGGCTAAATACACAAAGGAAAACATGGAACAATCAGGGAATGAGGAACATCTTGGGAAACAATCAGGGAGAATCAATCATGAAATAAATCTACAAAGGACTCCAAAACTAACACAGGAAACAGGAACAGGGAACTAAACAAGAATTTCAACATAAAATTCTAGACAAAGACATTCTATGACTCTTCCAACTCCACAAGTTCTCGTGCTTTGGATTTTTTGGTGAATGATGCATACTGATCCGACCTTGAAGAACCACCTTAAGTGCCTACCAAGCCACACCCACAGAGGATACTAAGGACCAGCTGGTCTTCATATAAGCATTGATTTCAGGCTTTAACATTTGTTGGAAATCAGGATTTTGCAAAAGGGACACAGTAGAGCGGCAACTATATTATTTATTTTTCTCCATATGTGGTAACACCTCTAAACTCACCAGGGCTCACTAAGACTAAAATGTTTCCAACTATGCAGTCAAAAACAGATGAAATGAGGGACTTTCTAGAATAAATCTTATGGACTGATGAAAAAAATTTATAGTCCCTACCAGATGGGTTGATATCTCTCCAAATATCTGTAAGACCAATATTTTTACACATCCTGTGAAGCGTCAAAGTTGCTCTAGGGGGCTTGCACACTTTTGCTTCACTATGATCAAGGACTGAGTCCATCAAAAGATTAAAGTCTCCTCCTAATATTATATCATGAGGGGAGCCAGCGGCTTGCAAAATCCCTTCAAGATCTATAAAAAAGCCCTGATCACCAGCGTTAGGTGCGTAAATATTAGCCAAAATTTCTGCTAAAACAATAATGACTCTTCCTAATTTATCTTTAATCTGTTTGAGACATTTGAATTATAGAAGTTTACTTATCAATGTAATGACTCCCCTGTTCTTACTTGAGCCAGCTCTAAAGAAAACATGTCCACCCCATATCTTCCCAAATTTTTCAGCTTCCTGTGGGGGAAGATGGGATGCCCCAACCCATTCACATTCCATGTGAAGAGAGATAATTGATTTCGATTATAGATTTTGTGTCAATTTTTTTTATAAAGACCACATTCCAATATTAGTGCAACTGTCATACCCAGAACTTCCCACAAAACAAAATAAACAGAAAAAGACAAATGTGCACATTAACTCGGCTCACGACAGTGCCAACTGGCCTCCATCCCTCTAAACTCAAAAAGTTCATGTACGCCTATGAGAGCCCCCACAACAACTTTGCCATCGGATTGCGAAGTCCAGTGCATCTATACAAATTTTGTGAAACAGATTTACATAACAGAAAATAGTCTATAAAACAAACTCCAGCCAATAGGAGGCAAAAGCACAAAGAATGAGCAGATTCATCCACAACTGTCCCGAAGGAGTGTTATTCCACAAAACAAACTGCAGCCGCTTAGTAGAACCAGCACAAAAAGAAACAAAACAGGTGCCCAGTTTCCTCAGACAGTCAAGTGTGTGTTCAGCGAGACAAGCTTGACCATAACTTCCTCAGTCCATCGATTTTATGAAAGACTTTCTTGTCGTGGGCATGTAAATATTTTGCAGCCATCCTTAGTATCTATTCTCAAATAGGCCGGAAACATCAGTGCAAAAACCATCCTCCATCAGTGCAGAGTTTCTTGAAGGAGAGTACTACACAAAACAAACTCTAGCCGCTATGCGGAACCAACACATAAAGAAACAAATGGCGCCCAGCTTCCTCAGACAGTCAAGTGTTTGTTTAGTGAGGGCTTGTCTCCTTCAGCTTATCTGCGAGCCGGGATGCTGTGAGCTCGCTTGATTTCCAGCTTATGTCCTGTTATGTCGAGCAGACTCGGGAAGAACTAGTTTAGGAATTTTACCATATCCTCATGCTCAGGAATTCCAACAATTTGGATGATGTTTCGCTGATTATGATTCTCAAGGTCTTCCAGTTTTTCCCAAATGGGCTGCAAATCTGCTTTGGTTGCTAGCAGATTAGCAGCTAATTCTGTCTCCGATGACTCCAGATAATTGATCCGTCTCTCAACGTCCCCAATTCTTGTAACCAAGTCTCCATAATCGATCAATGTATTACAGCCAGATCTTCCAGGTCCGCTACGACTTCTGCCAGCATTACAGACATGCTGGACTGTTGGCGTTGAATCTCTCCCGCTGCATCGTCCAAACCGAGTCCCTGGTCTGTGGGCCTGTCTAAGGTATCAGCTTGAGCACGTAAGTGTCTTTTAAAGTCTCCAGAGCCCGAGGATTTTCCACGTGAATTTTTATTGTTATCTGTTGTCCAATGTCTGTGTTTCTTTGCCCACAACCCTTTCTTTTTGTGTTTCAAAAGTGGATTTTTCTTTGCAATTCTTCCCATAAGGCCTGCACCGAGTCTTCTCTTCACTGTTGTACATGAAACTGGTTTTGAGCAGGTAGAATTCAATGAAGCTGTCAGCTGAGGACATGTGAGACGTCTATTTCTCAAACTAGTGACTCTGATGTACTTATCCTCTTGTTTAGTTGTACATCTGGCCTTCCACATCTATTTCTGTCCTTGTTAGAGCCAGTTGTCCTTTGTCTTTGAAGACTGTAGTGTACACCTTTGTATGTAATATTCAGTCGTTTGGCAATTTTACGCATTGTATAGCCTTTATTCCTCAAAACAATGATTGACTGACAAGTTTGAAGAGAAAGCTGTTGTTTTTTTTTCTGCCATTTTTGACCAAATATTGACCATAAGACATGGCAGTCCATTACATACTGTGCAACTCAAAAACAAACACAAAGACAATGTTAAACTTAATTTAATAAACCAAATAGCTTTCAACTGTGTTTGATTTAATGGCAAGTGATTTTTCTTGTACCAAATTAGCAATTTAGCGTGATTACTCAAGGATAAGGTTTTGGAGTGATGGCTGCTGGAAAAGGGGCCTGTCTATATTTAATAAAAAAATGACTTTTTTCAAATAGTGATTGTGCTGTTTTTTTTACATCAGTAATGTCCTGACTATACTTTGTGTTCAGTCGAATGCCACTTTGGGGGAATTAAAGTACCAATTTCCTTCCGAAACCGCAAAATCTGTACATTATTCCAAACTTTTGGCCGCTAGTGTACATGATGTTAATACGTTAAATACGTTTATTTACAATGTCTGGATATGCAAGTAGCCATTGTATGCTTCCATGGATGATGCAAAATTCAATAATTAAAATAAATATTTTAATAAATAATTTAATACACAATGATATAGTTAGTTGTTGTTTTTTGAAGCGCTTTTTTTTTTAGGGTTTCGGTTATCTAGGTTAAGGTTACAATAAAAAAAACAACAACACAAAGACAATACTAAAATGAAAATAGAAGCAAACTAGTGCTAAAATGAAATACATTTGTTTGTCAGTTATTGATTTATATAGTGATTTAATTATTAATTCAATTGTTTTATATTTTTAACAATTTCATTATGTATTTAAATGTTTCTGTAAATATTTTGTTTAATTTTGAGTAAATTGGCTCTCCATATGCTTCACAATGTAACGGGCATAACGTTTTCTTGTAGGTGTTGCAAAAGATAAAAACCTGTTTGTCTAGAAAGAGAAAAATAATATAACTTTTCAAAAAATAAGAATCTAATTTAGCTAAATATAATCAAATGACTACAAAACGGGGGGTGATTTTAGACAATAGATTTATTTATTCAAATGTACAAAATCACTTATAAGATAAATGTTTTCAGGCTTTTTCATCAAGGCAGAGCATAATTTTTATTCTTACCTCATCAAAAACCAGTGAGGTCATTCATGTTCACTCTCATCTAAGATAATCTAAAACCCAGACCCCTCCACAATCATTATAATATACTGTGACTAAGGTACTATGAATATAATGAAACATTATGACAGCTCAGTACAATATGTATTTACAATACAATCATTTTCAGTAAAAGTTCTTCAGCAAGTATGACCATTTTGAGCATCATTGCATGATACTGAAACAATCTAAAAGGACATCAGAATACACATTCAATTGTAAAAATGTTTTAAAAAATGACTGACTTCACAAAAAAGGAATCAGAGAAGGCACTAACTGCAACATGATGAAGTTTGTTCTTTGCTGCTGGTGTAGTTGAAGTTCTTATTACGAATAATATCAATGCATAAAATTGTATTACATTTTAAATATATTTACTAAGAGAAAGTGAAAACGGCAACTAAAATCATGTTTAACATTTGTTACATTGTGAATTCATGGCAAAATGAGTACAAATATGTTTGCACATCAGCAAACAATGATTTATTTGAAACAAAAGCAAGCCCCCAGAGGTTACAAAAACATGTTGGAGTCTAAAAAAAATTAAGAAAGTGACTTTTTCAACAACACTGGTTGATAACTGAAGAGCTCTGAATTTACCAAATTCATAATTCAAGCATCCCATTGCTCTTTGGTTTTATTAGACTGACCGAACAGTACAAGAATGCGAACACAGGTTAGGGTTACCCTAACACCAGCCATTGTATTCTTTGCTGAAATATTGCTTTGACACTTTTGGGTACTTTTTACAATAATACAAAAAGTTTGGTCATTCCATTCCAAACATTTGAATAAAAAAACAAATGTATAAAAATATTTATTGAATCTCAGCTGATTATTCTATGTGCTGTTACTCTATGCATGAATCAAAGAGTGCAATGGGAATGTTCGTAAATCGATTAACTCTGGGTAAAGAGTCACAAGAGCAACATTAACTGAATAAACTTTACATTTTATAAAAAGATGTGTTATACAGATGTGTTATACAGTCTTCATTAGCTAAAAAGACATGTCGACATGAAGAAAATAAAACACATTTCTCTGTCTTACAGACTCACCACTTAGGTGTTTGCAAATGCCTTATCTGTCTCATTCTTATTTGGTTAGATTCTAACCATCAAACACAGTAATCAAAAATTACTCAAACAAGTATTGTACAGTACATAAATCACTATCTATTTGCTCCACAAGGTCTTTGAATGGATTGGACCCAGGGATTCTGAAGTACATGAGTCATAATAAAACTCTTTTTTTCTGTTTATTTTTAAAATTCTGTTAAATTTAAAAAGACCATATTTATTTGACTCTCCTCCACAGGGTTTAAAATGACACTCTAATCCAGTACATTTGTGCTAGCAGTGATGTATGTAAACCGTCTTATTAGAAGCAGTATGCCTTACACAATGACACTATGAAGCATTGTTATCTTAACTAAATAGGTAACACTTTTTCCATTCTCTACAAGTAGGGATGAGCATTTTGGTCATCTGTACTACTTGTGGACTTGGATTTAGGTGAAGGGGTTTAGTGAGTTTAGTTTGTGCTTTTTTAATTTTGGACTTTGTATAAATGTATCAGAAAAAGTGTTTGAATTTAAGCCATACTATGATACATTAGCACAGCTGCTGCAATCCCTAGCCATACAAGATGGTTAACAAGATAACAGGAAGTGCTATCATTTTTTATGTATTTGCTGTCCCCAATTTTCCTCAGTGCTGCATCTTATCATGATAATAGAACCTTTTTTCAACCTGTGTTCGATCAGGGAGATCTGCAACACACATTGTCTCTTTATGGGCTGGTTTGTTCTCAGTTGGCTGGTTGGAGGGTTTCTCCGGTCCCTGGAAGGCAGAGTGGTGATTGTCCATGGGAAGGTGAATGTTAATCCCTAGGGATTCCAGATAGTTTTCATTTGTAAGAGGGCAACAGTCTCAGAAGCTACCCTGTACAAAAGGGTGACTGAGAAGCCCCTCGGCAGTGGGCCGCCATTTCTCCTCCACAAAGACTTGCCTTATTAAGTCCCTGCATGCGTCAGACACGCCCTCAGGCAGGTTTGGCTTAGTGGGCTGGGTTGCGATCTTGAAAATGGCTGCCATTGCTTCATATTCAGCCCATGGGGGTTTTTGCGTTAGCATCTCTACAACTGTGCAAGCCACACTCCTAAGAGAGCAATAGAGATGTAAGGAAGAGTTAGCTTACAATAAAAATATATACAGGGTTCCCCTGTATAGTGATTTTCCATGAGTAGTTCATGATTTTTCCAGTCGTTTGCAATTAGTTGATAAGGATTTTTAACAAACATCTCACAGATATGGTACTCGTGAAGAGCAGTTTGTAGCAGATGCAGAGAAAGAAAACAAATGCCTACACACTATTATTAAAACTCAGAAAAATGTTTCCACAGATGATTGAAGTGCCCTTTTTCCAAATAAAACCTAAATCGGTCGAATTGAATTTCTTTTTTCTTCAATTAAAATATATTTTTTGGAAATGTATTTTTTTCAAATAAAATCTAATTGGCCAAAAATTATTATTTTTTAAAAATAAAACCCGATCTGTCAAAACATCGCTTTTTTTCAAATACAACCTAATCAGTCGAAACGTTTACATTATTTTTGAAAAAGTATTAGTGAGAAACTTTTTTCTAACTAAGACCCTTTTTTCAAATGAAACCTAATCAGTCAAAATGTCTCTTTTGACAAAATGTCACTTGTAACAGTGTGCGGACATCTATTTCCATTTTCTACATTTGTTACATTTTGTACTGGACCTGTACCCAGGGCTGCATTAATACACGGGCTTACCTGGGCTTAACCCCCGGTGCCACATCAAGGCATTCGCCACCCAACGCTCCCAGGAGGATGCGTATGTAAACGCTTTCAGTGGGAGACACTGATGTAAACACGGAGACGGTGCGCAACAGCGAAATATGTCCATGTAGTGCATGGTCAGAGTAACAACGTCTGGCGACTGGCTGGGCCCAGCAAAACTGTAAGCCTAGGGGCCTTAAAGCCGCTCTGCCTTTGCCCAACTTGGGTTTGGATGTGCAGACTTAACTGAAGCTTTTCTACAATTTCTAGCCGATTAAATATTTTAGAGCTTAGCACAATTAGAATATTTCCATGAATTTTAAATATTTTATTAATTTACATGACTTTTCCAGACCTGGACCTCACAATTTTAACACTCTGATGCATTATTAGTTGGAAACGTAGCTTTTCTTAAATTAAACCTAATCAGGCAAAATGTCTCTTTTGTCAAATTAAATCTATTTTGTCAAAACGTCACTTTTAACAGTGTGTGGACAACTATTTCCATTTTCTGCATTTGTTATATTTTGTACTGGACCTGTACCCAGGGCTGCATTAATACGCAGGCTTTTCTGGGCTTAACCCCCGGTGCCAAGACCAATGTTCATAAAAAATTTTTTTAGATAAAATGAGCATCTAAACAAGAAGTAAACACTAAACAATCATGTTCTGTCATCAAAATTAACCTACAGGTTTTAATCGTGGTGATAAAATACATGTGATCTTACCAGATGTCTGCTTTACGTCCATATCCTTCTCCATTAATAACTTCCGGGCTCATCCAGTAGGGGGTGCCAGTGACTGATTTGATTCCCGTCCCTGACATGCATATGGTTTGAATGCGCTTGCTAGCTCCAAAATCTCCCAGCTTCACATTTCCGGAGGAATCCCTCAGAATGTTAGCGCCTGTGAGGAAACACGTGTAGATCAAGTTACACCAACCAGACGCACATTTATGTTTGTCTACCCAAGTACATCAAATTAAAAGCTGCCTTTGGTTGTTAAGTTTGAAGTTTGAGACACATTGATCTTTCTTCCCACGCCTCTAGTCAGAGTTATTTTCCATTGGAGGTGGCCCTACACAGACGTGTTGCCTGTGAGATTTGTGGTTGTTTGAGTAGTGACTATATCGAGCCAGCCACAAGATTTCCACACCCTGGAAGTCTTACTATATAGTGAATGGAACAGTAAGACAGAAAACGAGGGAGTGTAGGAAACAAGAGGAAGGAGAGAGATTTCTTCCTTTGTGGCTCACACCTCTTGTGGATATTTCCAATAGGATCTTCAATTTGTTATGGGAATGACAGACCATATTGGTCACACATAAATCAAACAGATTTATTTTGGCTAGTTTGCGGTCTAATCTTTCATAAAGTGAGAGATTAGATAGTCTCTGTGTAGTAATGCAGACATTGTCTGGTAAGGAGATTTAAAGGGTGTGCTTAATACCTTCACTTAAAAAAATACCAAAGAGATAGCCTGGTAATTCTCATTGGTAGAAGTCACAAGCCTGGGGACCATTTAGCCTAATGTCTGGAGGAATTGCTTTCCCCCTTGCTATTTTTGGCACTACCTAAAGGAAGATATGTTGTCTAACACAAGTCCGAGCCAAACCAAAGTTATTTCACCTAATGTCTAAAAAGAAATGTGTTTTAAGCAGTCTGGTGCAAGTGTGCTCGATGGAAAACTCTTGTGGTGTATGCTTAGTGAAATATACCTTTGATGTCTCTGTGTACGATCATGTTGCTGTGCAAATAGTGGACTCCTTGGAGGATCTGTCTGGTGTATCTGCGGGTGACTTTCTCAGTTAGTGCTCCATATGCCTTCAGTTGGTCTTTTATAGAGCCCTGGATACACATGGACACAGACTTAAGCTGTAAAGTGTGTAATTAACTAAGAGCAAAGAATCAGCCTTCCTTTAATCAATATAGAATATTTTGTAATATATATTAAGCTATACAATAAAAAGTATATGCATGTATTTTATTCCCTATAAGCAGAGAGAGAATGATAAAGATTGAATAGGTAAATTAAAAACAGATTCAAAACTGTTTACAAAAGGATAAACTGCTATGGAAAAAAGAGATTAAACAGACGAGTCGAATTCGACTCAACTAGCTGACTATTGAAAATCAGCTGTCATACAATCCCTAATGGAAAGCTCTGGCTGGTTTCCTCATTGCTAATGTTTAGTGTACTCCATCCAAAATTTAATATTAAATAAAGAGACCCTTTGTATACAAATAACATTTTTAAATGTACATTTAACTCTCTTTTTTTAAAACAGGAGATATAAGTGTGGAGTAAATGCATTCATGAATTACATGTATTATTTAATTTATACAGAATATATAAATTATTTAATAATAAATAATGTATTTGTAAAACACATTAAACATATTTATTAAACATTATCTTTATAAATGGTCCATATATATAAAAATTAGTATTTGCAGAAAGATGTTCGTTTGTTGTTCACAGGGAAGTATGTTTCGAATTGTTTACAAAACCAGAGCTGGAAGTGTTTGGTTTATCAAAAATCTTTGAAAAAAACTGATCATAGTTCCAAACTTCCTGACAGCATGTCTGTGTTTCCTTGAAACACTGGCTCAAACTGGCTCACAAAGTTGATATTTTCTCAACTTTCCTGTTTACATCCCTTGGTTTTGAAACAATATGCCCTCTAGGACTACATCGAGAAACACCTGTGACGCAAACTACAATAAGAGAAACCACAATGTCTTCATAGTGATTATACATTTGAACAGCTCCCTTATTGACATGGGTCGATAATGCCACGGTCCTGTCAGACAAAAACCCAGACTGACAGAGTGACAGGACCGTGACACTTCCAAGTTGTAATACATTTGTATTTTTAAAGGGATAGTTCACCCCAAAATAAAAATTCTGTTTTTATTTACTCACCCTCATATAGTTCCAAACTCACATTCTACTTAATGAAACACAAAATAAGTATTAAGGGTTGAAACAACATGAGGGTGAATAAATTATGACAGATTTTGTTTTAGTATCACAATGTCCTTCATTAACTCTAACCGATGCAATATTCTGATCCCTGTCTGTACATCATTACCCAATACATTTCCCCAACAGTTCCACCTCCTACTCATTCTCAAACTCTTTCTCTCCTTTTCAATTCTTCTATTTCCTTCACCTCACTCTTATCAGGGCTCTGCAGTGGTGTGCAAGGGCTGGTAGCATTGGCATTAGTAGTGATGCATCTCTCTGCCAGAGACCTCTGTGAGAAATACAAATTCCCCTTTTCCAGACAATATGTGACTGAGACACTAAGAGTCTGTGCATATTAAAATGCGGCTGACAGATGGGACAGACCACGTCTGACGCTCTATAAAGACACTCATTTGGCAAGAAAATGAACTCATAAAACTGTGGTTGTGCTGACAAAGAACATTGTGGATATGTTTGTAGGCCAATGACATTTTGGCTTGGGTTTGTAATTACTTGGAAAGTGCAGATAATTGTTATGTTTAACAAAGTAATTTGATGATGGTGTTATTGCTGAGTTTAAATGTATTTGGCTAAGGTGTATGTAAACTTCTGACAACTGTATCGCACAATCTCTCCAACAAACAAACCCACCAAAACACAAGCACAACAAACTCTGTGTGTGACTGTGTACACACCCCGGGCATGAATTCCACGAAAATGGACAGCTTTTTCTGGACCGGATCACGCAAACAGCCATAGTACTGAACGATACGCTCATGACGAAGGTTCTTCAAGAGCTGAATCTCACACTCCAGAGCATTCACTTCCTGTGGATAGAAAAATTAGCAGAAAGTGAGATAAACACCTTTTCTAAATTCCTAAAAGTCTCATAAATAAAAAAGAGCCAGAAAGCGTCAAGGTACTTTGTTCATGCTACCATGTTCCATGGTAGTATAGTGATTTTTTTTAGGAAAGCATTATGGTAGTACCATGTTTTTTGTGCATGCACCATGGTAGTACCATGTTTTTTGATCATGCTCCATGGTAGTACCATGCTTTTTTGGGCATGCACACTGGATGTACCATGTTTTTGGACAAGTACCATAGTAGTACAATGTTTTTTGGGCAAGCACCATGGAAGTACCATGTTTTTTTGGGCATGCACCCTGGTAGTACCATGTTTTTTGGGCATGCACCATGGAAGTACCATGTTTTTTGGGCATGCACCATGGTAGTACCATGTTTTTTGGGCATGCACCATGGTAGTACCATGCTTTTTTGGGCATGCACCCTGGTAGTACCATGTTTTTTGGAAATTCACCATGGAAGTACCATGTTTTTTTGGGCATGCACCCTGGTAGTACCATCTTTTTTGGGCATGCACCATGGTAGTACCATGCTTTTTTGGCCATGCACCCTGGTAGTACCATGTTTTTTGGAAATTCACCATGGAAGTACCATGATTTTTTGGGCATGCACCCTGGTAGTACCATCTTTTTTGGGCATGCACCATGGTAGTACCATGCTTTTTTGGCCATGCACCCTGGTAGTACCATGTTTTTTTGGCCATGCACCCTGGTAGTACCATGTTTTTGGGGCGTGCACCACTACCATGGTACTAACATGGTGCATGCCCAAAAAACAAGGTACTACCATGGTATTGTTGGAAGTACCTTGGAGTACCATATAAATAAATACTGCCAGATTAATTTCAGTGTCATGGTATACTGTATATCAAAGTACTATGGTATCATCATCTGATACCATCACTGTACTATGGTACTCCTACAGTACTTTTTTTGTTCTGTCACTATCTCCTGTTGTGCACCGATTTTAAGCAGTTTAGTCTTGTGCTTGCTTACTCTGCTTGTCTCCTGACAGTCAGGGTCAAAGGGAACCTGCTTGGCTGCAAGCTCACGTCCCGTGTCAACGTCGTAGCAAAGGTAGACCTCGCCGAAGGCTCCTCGACCAAGGAGTTTCCCTTGACGCCAGTTTACCGGAGCCCTTGGGGCTGTGGGTTAGAAGAATCAGTTAACCTCACTAGCACACCACACATTGTAACACAAACCAGACCAAATCACACTCTCAGACTTGCTGACGACACTGAGTCAAACCACAACTGTATTTATCCTGAATGTTATATTGATTTACACTTTTGATTTAATAGCAAATGTTCTGCACTCAAACAGTAAACTGAGATTTATAGGAACGGAGAGGCAGGCAGTTAGCTATTGGCATTCGCTGAGTCTCCTAAACTTAAATCCTAATGTCTCTCTTCACTCAATGCTCAGTATTACACACCTGAATATTGCTTCTTTAAATCACGGCCAAGACACACTGAAGAAAATTATTGTGGATGTTTTTTTTTTATGTTTCAATACAATTTCTCAGTGTTTGGCCAAGCTCCTTTTTCATCCTTTTCCTTTTTTTATCACCCATTTTTATGGCTCTCTGGACATATAGAACATGCCACACACACAATAACACAAGCAATACGGGGGTTAGTTTCACTCTGTGTCCAAATCTGTCTATGATTTCAATATTTCTGCTATTGTTCTATATGCTTAGCTGCATGGATCTAATTATGAGATGAACTTTAGGTCTGAATTCAGTTAATCTAGACCCTAGTCAAGAAAACACACTTATTTGCTACTTATTCTATGAGAGACACATTGGCGACTGTCAGCATTTATGATCGTCTTAACACCTCTCTGCCACCATTATGTAATTAGCATACATTCCAATGATATTTGACATCAGGTCAGTTGAAATAGTGTGTTAAGATGAATTCTCTTTGCACTCAACAGACTGTTGTGCATGAAAATCCCAGGAGATCAGCAGTTACAGAAATACTCAAACCACCCCATCTTGCACCAACCAACATGCCACGGTCTAAATCACTGAGATCGTATTTTTTCCCCATTCTGATTGTTTATGTGAACATTAACTTAAGTTCCTGACCCATATCTGCCTGATTATATACACATTACACTGCTGCTCCACGATTGGCTGATTAGGTAATCGCATTAATAAGAAGATGTACAGGTGTACCTAATAAAGTGGCCGGTAAGTGTATACAGTATATACATACACATACAGTATATACATATTCTACATGATTCAAATGTTACATGGTTAATCTGTTGTGCTAAAAGTGTAATGTATGTGTTTTGGGTATTTTTTTTTTCTTTTTTAAGTGAGTGTGTGAGTTTTTGCATACAGTATGAATGTGTATATAGACACTCACATTTGGGAGAGTTGCGCTGGCTGCTTTTCTCAGTCCAGCTGATAGAGTGCTGATGCTGATCTCCATTGTACAGCATGGTGCTTTCTCCATTATAGCTGCGTGTACAGCTGGAAGGGACCAGCTGAAACAGGTTTTCCTGGGGCATAAAACTTCGAGGGAAAGTCCTTCGACCTGCACATATACCAGAAACATGCATTTTAGATTTATTTGACATAAAAAACTGAATAATTACAGCTATGCATACGCATGCACATTTAATAGTTTTGGACACCAACTTGAGTGTTTGTTTTTCAAATCCCCCTCAAATTAGATAAATTAAAATAATTATTTGCAGACAGTGTGACCTCATGATCTGATTACTGATTCGAAATGTCTAACGTTTCACACTTTAAGGCGCATGCGTTAAAATGTCACAACACATGTTCAAAAAAGCATCTTTACATTCCCACTCTCCCTTTCTCCAGTCCTCCCTCTCGCTCTTTTCTATTCCCTTCTCTCTCACTTCCCTTATCAACCTTTCCACAAGGCAGGAAACTGCTCTCAGTGCAGTGTTTTGCAACGGTTAGTATGCCCCATTAGGGGAAATACAAATAACTCACACACCAGATTTTTAATACACTCAGTTCTGATCTCAGCACACAGGAAACTCAAATCATGCTGGACAAGCTCATGGCCAATGGATTCTTGTAGAACTGCCTACAGCCCTGCAGGCCTAAGTCTCTTGAGCACTACCAGTATGTAATATGACATGGGTATGGTATTGTGGTGGTGACAGCTTAACAACTTAAGAATCTGGGCTGCAAAGGCATGTTTGATTTCAAGCAGAAGATCTACAGAGAACAAATCTCTGCTTTTTTGCCACTAAGCAATGCCCTCTATGTTATGACACTCCAGAGGGACTGTCCCAGCAATTAGTGAATTGTATGCTGCTTTGGATAAAAAAGCATCAGCTAAATGTTAACCAAAGAATTAATTAGCTAATTAGGTGCTTTGGGAGCTTCCAAATACCAGACTGGATGTTTTTTGCT
Organism: Moxostoma hubbsi; assembly: GCA_032164185.1. Classification (NCBI taxonomy): domain Eukaryota; kingdom Metazoa; phylum Chordata; class Actinopteri; order Cypriniformes; family Catostomidae; genus Moxostoma; species Moxostoma hubbsi. The sequence continues at coordinate 20,247,151 of JAVLUX010000033.1, forward strand.
CTCAAGACCAATGTTCTTGCAGACTTTTTCATTGTTGCATTATGAAAACATAGTGGTGCCATTATGAAAGAGAAACAAAACATATTTTCACTATAATTCCAATTGTTTAAAACACGTATGCAATAACCAAGACCACACCAAATCTGCAGACTTATTCCACATTTTCTGTGCTGATTTTGGGGGAAATATGCAGAATCCTGTAGAATGGATTTAAACATGATTGTGTTAAACTGAGAGCATAATTAAATTAGACAATAAATGCACATGCATTGGGTAATTTTGCAGAATTCTGCTGGCACCAATTCTGTGCATGTCTGGCAATAACTAATGGTGAAATGACTGGCAGCAGTGCAGATTAGATTAAAATTCATTAGATTACAGTTCTCACCAGCTATTCATTCAGATTGATATACATTTCATCTTTAAATTTGATACAGTGTAGGCAGTTCTAATACAACTGAATAATAAAGTTCATAAATCCTTTCAGAGTAATTAATGAAACATACATAGTCACTGTTTCCTTTGTTATGAATAGCATGATTACACAAGCATTGTAATGGTAAAGAACATCTTACCATCACCATAGTCTTTGCAACGACTGGACACATGGAACTGACGTGGGAAGGTGCCATGTTTCCCATGTCGTCCTGCAGGTGGAGCAGTGAGATACAAGCTTTAATATATTTTATTCACAGAAAACAGCAAATATTAATAATCAAAGTGATCAGAGCATTTGATATTAGATTATATGTTGCTCTTCATTGAAATTTAGAATTCTCCCATTAAAAAAATATATTAATTCAGGACATTTCTTTGAAATTCATCCTTATTTGTCCTGTAAATAAAGAGAACAATAACAAGAAAAAAAAGAAAGAGAAAGAAAGACTAAGAAGCATTTGCAAATAGAGAAAAAGAGTTAGATTAAGATGGGGAAAGAATGATCAGGACAGATTTAGTGGCTGTGTGTAAACACAGGCAGGGGTCCCATCTAGTTCTGAGGTCTTCTTGCCTGAGCACAAGTGCTGCGTTTTGAGGACGCATGCAATTGAAAGCAGCTGTTGTATGAGCTGACTGCCTCCCCACGTGCTGTTTGCAGCACGTCTCCCAGGGCGACCTAGTGATTTGCTCCATTTAGAAGGAATGTGCAGAGGAAAAATCTACTCACAAAAACCCGGGGGGAAAAAAATGACCTCTCTGTGGAGCAACACACAGTGTCGGGATCTGTATGTGTATGTATGTACACATATATTTGTTCTTCCATGTAAAAACACCCTACTGAAAATAAAAAAAACAGCTTAAACAAGCCTAAACTGGTTTGCTGGTCTTAGCTGTTCTAAGAAGGAATTTGGGCACTTGTCAGCTCGTCAAGCTTGGCCAGGTTGGGAGACCAGCTTGGTACACCAGCTAGACCAGCTGAAGATAAGCTAGGACAGGTTGGAAGACCAGCAAGACCAGCTCTGACAGATCAAAAGACCAGCTAGACAGGATGAAGATCAGCTTGGCATGGTTTGGACACCAGATAGACCAGCTGGCAGCTGAAGACTGGCTTGGCCAGTTTGGGAGTTCAGCTAGACCAGCTGAGGACTGGCTTGTCCATATTGGGAGACCAGCTTGGTACAACAGCTAAAAATCAGCTGAAGACCAGCTTGGCCAGCTTTGGAGACCAGCTTTGTACACCAGCTAGATCTGCTGAAGATTATCTTGGCCAGGTTGGGAGTCCAGCTAGACCAGCTGAGGACTGGCTTGGCCATGTTGGGAGACCAACTTGGTACACCTTTGCCAGCTTTGTAGACCAGCTGTGTACAAAGCCAGACCAGCTAAAGATCAGCTTGAACAGTTTGGGAGACCAGCTGAATATCAGCTGGGGACACCAGATAGACCAGCTGAAGACCAGCTTAGCCAAGTTGGGAGACCAGCTAGACCAACTGAAGACTGGCTTAGGCAATTCGGGAGTCCAGCTAGACCAGCTGAGGACTGGCCTGTCCATATTGGGAGACCAGCTTGGTACACCAGCTAAATCAGCTGAAGACCAGCTTGGCTAGCTTTGTACACCAGCTAGATCAGCTGAAGACCAGCTTTGACACGTCAAAAGACCTTTGGACACAAGCTAGACCAGGTGACAGCTGAAGACTGGCTTGGCCAGGTTGGGAGTCCAGCTAGACCAGCTGAGGACTGGTTTGGCCATGTTGGAAGACCAACTTGGTACACCAATTAAACCAGTTGAAGACCAGCTGAAGACTGGCTTGGGCAGGTTGGGAGACCACTCATACCAGCTGAAGTCCAGCTTGGCCAGGTTGGGCAACCAGGTTGGGAACAGTTGAAGAACAGCTTTGACAGTTTGAAAGACCAGCTAGACCAGCTGAAAACCAGCTTTGATAGGTCAAAAGACCAGTTAGACCAGCTGAAGACTGGCTTGGCCAGGTTGGGAGACCAGCTAGACCAGCTGAAGACTGGCTTTGCCATGTTGGGAGACCAGCTTGGTACACCAGCTAAACCAGTGGAAGATCAGCTTGGACAGGTTGTGAAACCAGTTAGATCAGCTGAAGATCAACTTGGCCAGGTTGGAAGGCCAGCTTGGTACACCAGCTAGACCAGCTGAAGACCAGCTTGGCCAGGTTGGGCAACCAGCTTGAACAGCTGAAGAACAGCTTTGACAGGTTGAAAGACCAGCTAGACCAGCTGAACACCAACTTTGACAGGTCAAAAAAACAGCTAGACCAGCTGAAGACCAGCTTTTCCAGGTTTGGAGACCAGCTAGTTACACCAGCTAAGCCAGCTAAAATTCAACTTGGACATAATGTGAGACCAGTTAGACCAGCTGAAGACTGGCTTAGCCAAGTTGGGAGACCAGCTAGACCAGCTGAAGACTGGCTTTGCCATGTTTGGAGACCAGCTTGGTACACCAGCTAAACCAGTGGAAGATCAGCTTGGACAGGTTGTGAGATCAGTTAGACCAGCTGAAGACCAGCTTTGCCAGGTTGAGAGACCAGCTTGGTACAGAGCTACAATCACAGCTTCTAAACCTTATTTAACAGTGCTGCAATTTTATGGCCTTGTTTTAATGTGATGCCCAAGTAACAACACAGAGCTGATTTGATTGATTTTGAGCGACCTCAGTCCACACAACAAATGAAGCCCATTTACTCCTGTCATAAAGAACCGGCTCTATTAATGGATCAGAGACTATTAAAACATCCCCACAGCTCTGAAAGAGAACCATATTCACTTGCTCATGTCACCCTCACCTTTGTATTCATAGTTGAGGTTCAGGTAATTGTTGTCCCGGTTGTTCGGTGAGAACGGTGGGCTGCTGAAAGCAAAGGAGAGAGAGGAAGGGGATATTGTGGTTATTTTTGCATGTTACTCTCTTGTGTGAAGTGCTGAGGTTGGGCTGCACTGTCTGTTTGGCCTACATTTCAGCACCACACAGTCCCCAATGTGCCAGCGGACATATCCAATGGACAGCAAGGGCCACCTAACACCTGTCGTTATGTTGAGGATGGAGACAGGATGGAGACTATAACCTGATACCTGACCCAAGATACTAACGTCTGACCATTCAGTAGGCTTTTGTTTACTTTTGAATAGAATAATGAATATGTTAAGTGTCTGTCAAATCTGCATTATACTATACAGTGGCCCCAAAAAGCATTTGGACATTTTAGCAAACTTAAAATTGCACTGGATATCAATCAAATGTGTAGTTCATCACAATGGACATGGTCCACTAATGTTTAATAACCAGAAAGTGTCCATCTAGAAAGTTACTAAAGTAAAGTACTAAAGTAGCCTAAAGTACCAGGACTGTAGGTAGGAAATAAGCTATTCATACACTTTATGAGTGTTTTAAGAGTCTAGATCCTTTTTGGAAATACTCCTGTAGAGTATTTTGATGTGATCATAGTTTTTTTTGTAGAAGTTTGAATATTTTTGTACTGTACAAGTTTTAGTAAAGCCTCAGTTGGTTATGGAAACAGATGGATAATGTTAGGCATTAATCATATTTTCCAGGCAAACAAATGACAATGCAATCTGCCATCAGTTGCTCAGCTGTGGAAAGCTTATTTTAGATATTTTTTTTAAATGATGCACAGAAAAGTAGCTGAAATTCAGAAAAACAAAGAGGCAGCAAATAAAAGTGTCAGTGCAGTGTGTCTTCAAATTGATTGCAAATAGGGATGTATGGTATATTGTGACTATATCGGAATCTGCTAATTAGCTTTTCTTTTAATTATCATATATGTTTGATTTGGCCGATTGATTTATTATATTGGTAATCATTCTGTTATTAATCATAATAAAAAATACATTAATTATCTGCTATCATTATCAGTCAGAATTTCTCTTTCGGTGCATCCATACAAATAGTGGATTCCCTTTGCAACTGACCTTGACCTCTGCCAATCAAGACTCCAAAACAAGGTTTAAGATGAGTACAACCCTGTTCCTACTCAACTTAAAAGAGCTAACTATATTTATGAATTGTGCACTAGAAGGCAATGTCATAAGTTAATATGCAACAGAGAGACAAAAAGAGATTTGACTGTACAGGTGTGATTGTTATTGTCCCGACCCTGTTATCCCACTCCGGCGGTGACGTCAGCACTGAGCGGGGGGATCGGCGAGACCCCGGATAATGAGCTCACACACTCGCGGAGAGGGTAAAAATTTCCATGCACTTGTTTCCTGCCATTGTTCAGAGGGCTAAGAGCCAGATAAGGCTCGTGCAGGTAGCATGCCTTTTCTTTCTATTTCCCTCTCTCTCTCCATCTCTCTTTCCTGTCTTTTATACTCACTCATTCTCTCTCTTTCTTTACCCTGTGTTCTTTTTCCCCTCTTATTGTCTTCACACTGCATTATTGACTGACCTTTTTTTATATAAAAACACTGCACAGGCACAAAAAACAGAATATATTGAATCAATCCACTCTCTTTCTATATACACTACCGTTCAAAAGTTTGGGGTCACATTGAAATGTCCTTATTTTTGAAGGAAAAGCACTGTACTTTTCAATGAAGACAACTTTAAACTAGTCTTAACTTTGAAGAAATACACTCTATACATTGCTAATGTGGTAAATGACTATTCTAGCTGCAAATGTCTGGTTTTTGGTGCAATATGTACATAGGTGTATAGAGGCCCATTTCCAGCAACTATCACTCCAGTGTTCTAATGGTACAATGTGTTTGCTCATTGGCTCAGAAGGCTAATTGATGATTAGAAAACCCTTGTGCAATCATGTTCACACATCTGAAAACAGTTTAGGTCGTTACAGAAGCTACAAAACTGACCTTCCTTTGAGCAGATTGAGTTTCTGGAGCATCACATTTGTGGGGTCAATTAAACGCTCAAAATGGCCAGAAAAAGAGAACTTTCATCTGAAACTCGACAGTCTATTCTTGTCCTTAGAAATGAAGGCTATTCCATGCGAGACATTGCTAAGAAATTGAAGATTTCCTACAACGGTGTGTACTACTCCCTTCAGAGGACAGCACAAACAGGCTCTAACCAGAGTAGAAAAAGAAGTGGGAGGCCGCGTTGCACAACTGAGCAAGAAGATAAGTACATTAGAGTCTCTAGTTTGAGAAACAGACGCCTCACAGGTCCCCAACTGGCATCTTCATTAAATAGTACCCGCAAAACACCAGTGTCAACATGTACAGTGAAGAGGCGGCTGCGGGATTCTGGGCTTCAGGGCAGAGTGGCAAAGAAAAAGCCATATCTGAGACTGGCCAATAAAAGAAAAAGATTAAGATGGGCAAAAGAACACAGACATTGGACAGAGGAAGACTGGAAAAAAGTGTTGTGGACAGATGAATCCAAGTTTGAGGTGTTTGGATCACAAAGAAGAACGTTTGTGAGACGCAGAACAAATGAAAAGATGCTGGAAGAATGCCTGACGCCATCTGTTAAGCATGGTGGAGGTAATATAATGGTCTGGGGTTGCTTTGGTGCTGGTAAGGTGGGAGATTTGTACAGGGTAAAAGGGATTCTGAATAAGGAAGGCTATCACTCCATTTTGCAACGCCATGCCATACCCAGTGGACAGCGCTTGATTGGAGCCAATTTCATCCTACAACAGGACAATGACCCTAAACACACCTCCAAATTGTGCAAGAACTATTTAGAGCAGAAGCAGGCAGCTGGTATTCTATCGGTAATGGAGTGGCCAGCGCAGTCACCAGATCTGAACCCCATTGAGCTGTTGTGGGAGCAGCTTGACCGTATGGTACGCAAGAAGTGCCCATCCAACCAATCCAACTTGTGGGAGCTGCTTCTGGAAGCGTGGGGTGCAATTTCTCCAGATTACCTCAACAAATTAACAGCTAGAATGCCAAAGGTCTGCAATGCTGTAATTGCTGCAAATGGAGGATTCTTTGACGAAAGCAAAGTTTGATGTAAAAAAAATCTTATTTCAAATACAAATCATTATTTCTAACCTTGTCAATGTCTTGACTCTATTTTCTATTCATTTCACAACGTATGGTGGTGAATAAGTGTGACTTTTCAGGAAAACACAAAATTGTTTGGGTGACCCCAAACTTTTGAACGGTAGTGTATTTCTCCCTTTAGTTCTCACTCGTTCTCTCTCTCTGAACAGAGGCGACGAGTGATAGCACAGGAATCCAGGGCGTCTAGATAAGTGAGCTGTCACCGTGGTGACATCAGGGGCTTCCTGGTTGGCCTTTATGGCCTTTAAGGCAACCTAATTCCACTCCCTCACTGGCACTTTTATCAGATATCTCCTCGAGCCACAATTATTACAATACACTCATTAAGCACTTAATAATATACAAGCAACTAGTATTTGGGTGTAACTAACTAAAAGTAGTGATTCTACTTAATAACATAACTTTTTGTTTTCAGTAGCTAACTTTTTCAAAAGCTTGACTTTAGTTTAAGTACTTCAAATTATGAGTAGCTTGTAACCTAAATGACATACACATGTTCATAAAGAGGGTGTTCTGCCCACCTGTCCAGCGCTTGGTCCAGTGATTGACAGCTGCTGGAAAGTGATCCATTAGCACTCCCAAATGGCTCCAAAATCTACAGGCATAAAAATGAATGACATCACTTCATTGCAATTTTTTTTTTTTTTGCATTACAGTTTGTGCATCAAAACCTCTCCAAGACTGTCGTAAGATTTTCCATGAGTCAATGCCCATAGTATGTTTGAGTGTTCTTCCCCCAGGACTGTTATAAACTACACAATTAAACAGGATAGTGACAGAGAGCAGAAAAGACTACAAAAAGCTTGGGCCATTATCTGTAACCAGGGTCCAAATTGAACACTTGCCAAACGTCAAATGCGAAGAGTTATTCACCAGTTTGCTGGCTTTACTTTATTAGCAACTGCAATTTAACACATAGTTTAAATTGCATTGTAAGAATGATACTCTGCCCCTTGCTGTGTAAGAGAAGTGCGCAATTCAAATCAAAGGCATACGTTCAAATCCTCTATTAAAAAAAGCATCTGTCGTGATTAATGCGTCTTCTAATTTTTTATTTCAGTGGATTGAACCTAGAATGCCTAAAGATTTTGATTTTTTTCCTCCAGAACTCCATGTGGCAATTCATATATGGAGTATTCCTCACATTAAGCAACTGAAACAAACATTTAAGGAACAGAATCACAATGTGTCTGAACGTTTTTGTGATATGTGCAGTTTCATCAAAGTCACAAATCTGATTTATGATGCTCTGAGTGACACAATATGATCATTGTCATAGGAATGAAAAAGCTGTAAAAAAATAAATAATAATAATAATAATGTGAAGAGTAGAAAAGAAAGTGCATTGAAACTGCTTCATAATGCCTGAAGGTTGCATGACCAAAATGTTCCTGTTTCAATAAATACTGGATTCCTTGTAATCCAAGGCAGTGTGTGGGATTTTTTCACAATGCAGGAGTAAAAAGTTAACTTCGGACCCTGTATGTTACTAAAGAGCACATCTGTACCGGTAATATGTATCTCCATACAGTGGATCTTACATTCGAGTCAAGGGTTTCAGGGATGAACTCTCCCTCGCTGTGGATGCTGGTGTAGGACCCCTGCCGAGCGATTTGCTGCTGTTCTTCCGGTACGCTGCCTGGAGGAGGAGAGGTGCGGCCAGTGTTCAGAGAGCCTGTGGACAGCAAGAAATATCAGTCAATATGATGCCAAAAACCAGCCTGGAATAGTAATGCTTCCACGAACAACTGATAACAGGGTTCAGAGAAAGATCCCAGGAAAACATGCAGTCAGGAATCGAAGAACAGAGCAGGCTGAAGTGAAAGAGGAGTGAGATTGAAGTGTGGTATGAGTGACAGGTGCTTGTGAACAGAATGTGAGAGGAGATAAGAGTGAGAGAAAGAACAGGGCAGATGGAGAAAGATTAACAAAGAGAGAAACTTGACAGTGATTAGATAATTGAGGAGGAATATACAAACCGGGGAAATTAAAAGAAAATGAAAGGCAACAAAAATTATGTGTGTGTTATTATGTGCGTGACAAGAAATGTAAGGAAGATGGTGAGAGTTAACGAAGTCCCCAACTGAAGAAAAATGAGACCGAAAGATGAGGTAGGATGAGGTTCAGGTGTGATGACAATGAAAGAGTGGAGAGAGGGAAGAAAAACAGAAATGTTTGTATTTTATGCAGGAAGTATTTCTATTAAAGGGGCCATATTCTACACATTGGTAAAATTTAACTTACAGTATTTTCCCAATAAACTCCCCTGTAATTATAATCAGTGTCAGAAATGAAAATTGCATTAAGGGGCAATAATTGCCCCCAAGAAATTTAATTTCAGGTGAATTTTTACCTTTATGATGGCATATTGTTTCATAAAGTTAAACGTATAACAAGATAGCTGTCCATTTTTGTCAAATGTAAAAAATGTTAATTGAATGTGTTAACTGAAATGGTCACTACATTGTCTAAACTACACTGCAACAGAGTAAAAACAGAGGAACAGTACTACAATACTTGAGGCATTTTTGCCCTGAGCCCTGGTTAATTTCTGAAACTGCTTAAAATTTTAGTTAAGGTTTCTTGCACCAAACACATATAATTTAGCTTTCCGTGTCTGTTATCCTCTCTATTATTATCCTGTTATGCTCTCTTGGACAATCTGATTGAAACAGGCAGTTTTTGCTACTGTACCTTTAAGACAAGGCCAAGATGCTGAATATTTAATAGAAAATCATGTGTTAATGTGGACAGTCATATGTTAGTCTACTAATGTTTGTGACACAATAAATTGTGGAGGGAAGTTTGCATTGTAAATGTCTACACTGTATATCAAACTCATTTATTTTAAAAGAGACTGGAAAATCTTTCTTTCCATATGGCCCCTTAAAAATAAAAGCACATGCTATGCAGGACAGTAAATTAGTGTTTCACTTCCAGCCCATTATAATGCAGACTTCTCTGACATACAGATATCTGTATAAACACATCCTTGACACTGAGCCATTAAAAATCTGCTATATCTATCATTCAGTATGAAACTTGCAACAAGCTGTCTTCTCTCTCGTTCTCAGGTGTGAAAACACGAGAAAAATGGAATGGTGAGAACAAGAGTGCATCACAGAGCTCTCAATCGCTGAGAAACTGTTTGCTCTATCTATGCTCATTTTGTTGATGACTCATAATCCGTTTTTCTGTTCACATTTATTCACATCTTTATGTACTACACTTCTCTCACTGATCATTGATCGTGTACTGGCTGCTGGATAGTGTGCAAAAAACCAGATCCATAGACCTTATTCACAGTAGCACTATGGAGGTAAATATGTGCCACAATTCTGCAAAAGTTGATATTTTAAATGTGAAAGATGATATTTTGAGTGCACAAAAAGTTATTTTGCATGTGCAAGATAAAATTGAGTGCAAAAAAACATTTGAGTGTTAGATGATATTTTGCTATTTTTCGTTTGCTCAAAATAAATTAATCTTTGCAAGAAGATACATATCTTCACATAACTGAGTTCACGTGCATGCAAAATACCTTTCTGTGTGCTCAAAATACCATCTTGAATGCACAGAACATTTTTAAGCGCTCAAAATATCGTTGTGTCGATGAGTTGATACAACTCCTGCGGAGCCCAGACATCTCTGATCTTGAGAAAAGGCCAATGGAAATTGGCGTGTGGAATTTACATGCCACTTCCCCGGACATACAGGTATAAAAGGAGTGACGCCGCAAACACACATCAGATATCTTCTTCAGAGCCGAGCGAGCAAGTTCACAGAGCTGAATTCCTCTGCCGCCTCCATTCATCTTTCTACGCTGTTGGATTTATGGCGCATTCCAGCGGTCCTCCCCCTCGCACACCACGGTTGTGCTGAGCAAATACCCCTGGGTGCTTCAGCAGCAGAAAACTACGGCGTGAACAACTTCGTTTATATATATATATATATATATATATATATATATATATATATATATATATATATATATATATACAGTGAGGAAAATAAGTATTTGAACACCCTGCTATTTTGCAAGTTCTCCCACTTGGAAATCATGGAGGGGTCTGAAATTGTCATCGTAGGTGCATGTCCACTGTGAGAGACATAATCTAAAAAAAAAAAATCCAGAAATCACAATATATGATTTTTTAACTATTTATTTGTATGATACAGCTGCAAATAAGTATTTGAACACCTGAGAAAATCAATGTTAATATTTGGTACAGTAGCCTTTGTTTGCAATTACAGTGGTCAAACGTTTCCTGTAGTTTTTCACCAGGTTTGCACACACTGCAGGAGGGATTTTGGCCCACACCTCCACACAGATCTTCTCTAGATCAGTCAGGTTTCTGGGCTGTCGCTGAGAAACACAGAGTTTGAGCTCCCTCCAAAGATTCTCTATTGGGTTTAGGTCTGGAGACTGGCTAGGCCACGCCAGAACCTTGATATGCTTCTTAAAGAGCCACTCCTTGGTTATCCTGGCTGTGTGCTTCGGGTCATTGTCATGTTGGAAGACCCAGCCTCGACCCATCTTCAATGCTCTAACTGAGGGAAGGAGGTTGTTCCCCAAAATATCACAATACATTGCCCCGGTCATCCTCTCCTTAATACAGTGCAGTCGCCCTGTCCCATGTGCAGAAAAAAACCCCCAAAGCATGATGCTACCACCCCCATGCTTCACAGTAGGGATGGTGTTCTTGGGATGGTACTCATCATTCTTCTTCCTCCAAACACGGTTAGTGGAATTATGACCAAAAAGTTCTATTTTGGTCTCATCTGACCACATGACTTTCTCCCATGACTCCTCTGGATCATCCAAATGGTCATTGGCAAACTTAAGACGGGCCTTGACATGTGCTGGTTTAAGCAGGGGAACCTTCCGTGCCATGCATGATTTCAAACCATGACGTCTTAGTGTATTACCAACAGTAACCTTAGAAACGGTGGTCCCAGCTCTTTTCAGGTCATTGACCAGCTCCTCCCGTGTAGTTCTGGGCTGATTTCTCACCTTTCTTAGGATCATTGAGACCCCACGAGGTGAGATCTTGCATGGAGCCCCAGTCCGAGGGAGATTGACAGTCATGTTTAGCTTCTTCCATTTTCTTATGATTGCTCCAACAGTGGACCTTTTTTCACCAAGCTGCTTGGCAATTTCCCCGTAGCCCTTTCCAGCCTTGTGGAGGTGTACAATTTTGTCTCTAGTGTCTTTGGACAGCTTTTTGGTCTTGGCCATGTTAATAGTTGGATTCTTACTGATTGTATGGGGTGGATAGGTGTCTTTATGCAGCTAACGACCTCAAACAGGTGCATCTAATTTAGGATAATAAATGGAGTGGAGGTGGACATTTTAAAGGCAGACTAACAGGTCTTTGAGGGTCAGAATTCTAGCTGATAGACAGGTGTTCAAATACTTATTTGCAGCTGTATCATACAAATAAATAGTTAAAAAATCATATATTGTGATTTCTGGATTTTTTTTTTTTAGATTATGTCTCTCACAGTGGACATGCACCTACGATGACAATTTCAGACCCCTCCATGATTTCCAAGTGGGAGAACTTGCAAAATAGCAGGGTGTTCAAATACTTATATATATATATATATATATATATATATATATATATATATATATATATATAACACATAAAAGAGTTTAATTTCCTCTAAAAGTGTGGCACAAAAGAAAAACTTCTTTGTCAAGATGCCTTTTTCGTTTGTGCATGTTTCCTGGTTGCGATCGTGTCTACCACCATGGTGATAGACACGAGGGACAACTTAAGTATCCCACGTCCCATCCAAAGGCCAGACATGGAGATTCCAGAGGTCCGGTCGCGGGTTCCAGATGGTGCCCCGTCCCTGAGGAAGAAGGTCCTTCCTCAGGGGAATTCGCCGGGGGGGCTGTCACGAGGAGCATAAGGTCCGAGATCCAAATCCGGGAGGGCCAATAAGGGGCCACTAAGAGGACCTGCTCCTCATCCTCCCTGACCTTGCACAACGTCTGTGCAAGTAGGCTCACTGGGGGGAACGCATACTTGCGCAGCCCCAGGGGCCAGCTGTTTGCCAGAGCGTCTGTGCCGAGGGGAGCGTAACCTGTCGCAACAGTGCATCTGCTGTGCTGTTGAGGTGGCCCGGGACTTGAGCCGCTGCGGACTCCAGAGGAGGAGATGATGGGCGAGTTGTGACATTCGATTAGAGTGTAGGTCACCTTGGCGGCTGATGTATGTAATCGTCGCTGTGTTGTCTGTCCGGATCATCACATGCTTGCCCCGGATTAACAGCAATAGCCTCCTCAGGGCAAGTAGTACTGCCAGCAACTCAAGGCAGTTGACGTGCCAACACAGTCGTGGGCCGGTCCCAAGGGCCAACGACTGAGTGCCCATTGCATACGGTGCCCCAGCCCCATTGGGAGGCATCTGTCATAACCACGACATGCCTGGGGACCTGGCCTAGGGGAACTCCTGCCCGTAGGAATGCTAGGTCTGACCAGGGGCTGAGAAAATGGCAGCAAGCCTGCGTGGCAAGGAAGCGGTGTGTGCCGTGGCACCATGCTCGTCTCTCGACTTGGGTCTGTAGCCAGTGCTGAAGTGGTCTCATATGCATCAACCCAAGCGGCATGACCATCGCTGAGGATGCCATATGCCCCAAGAGCCTCTGAAAGGATTTCAGTGGGACCAACGTGTTTTGTCTGAACACATGCAGACAGGTCAGCACTGACTGCGCACACTCGTTGGTGAGGCTAAATGTATACTGAATATAAATTTTTTAAAATTATTTTATAGAGATTGCACTCACAAAGTTTGAGAATAATTGAAAGTTTTAAAATCAACATAGATAAGTAACTGCTTATCAATTACATTTGAAGATGTTCAATTGATAATCAATTGATCAATTTTCATGACTTCTCCAGACCTGTAAATCACTATTTTATATATATATATATATATATATATATATATATATATATATATATATATATATATATATATATATATATGAGAACTTCTGCCTACGTCACTTTACATGCATTTGCATTCTACGAGAAAAATATAAACGCTTAGTAAATGCGTTTACATGCAGACTTATACTCCATTCCTAAATTGATACATACTGAATTAAATTGTATTTTCATTGTAATCACAAAAATATTTCTTATTCAAAGAAGAGACACAAAATACAAAGTCCCAGAGAAAAGGACAAAATTGCTCAATTCACAAATTAGCATATTCAGGCTACATGACTGACATTCAAACAAGCAACCACAATGAAATTCCAGTATGTGCGATCATGTTTTGAACCGACTGTACTGATTACAAATGGCTAAACACTATGCATGTACAGTAAATACTATATAATCACACTATATAATCAAACTGATGTTTTTAATCCATTTCTCTGCCATTCAAAGCATCTTAAATTATTTTTCCAGCCTTTCTGAATGGGCATTTGGGCTGTCTACTCTAGTAGTCTACATAATTACTCAAGTACTTGTTGAGTACTCAGTGGGGCGAGGGGGGGGGGGCACATAGACTTGTACAAATACAGTATGTACATATATGTCATATATATTTGGCTGCTGCATTGTGCATTTTGCCTTGTGTGTGTGTGTGTGCGTGCTTCTCCAGAATGTAGAACACCGTCTCTGCCCAGGACAGAAAGTCATGCTGTGCACTGTTGGAGTTTGTTTCTGTGATGATTCATACTTCTTCTCATTTAACTTTGAATTGTAAACTTCATACTTGGAAAACTGCAATGGAATGCCACTTTATGCTCATGTTGCATAACTCTTCAGCTCTGATTTCGCTGAGATGTATGTGTGTAACCTAAACATTTCGGCACTGACGGAGATAATGATAAACCTTCACTTTTATTAAATAATATACATTGAGTCAAAGTTTCTACATTAAATGACGATAAAACCTGTTTAGCAAATGTGTGCAGAGACAGATGTTCAAAACACGGTAGATTAAACTTTCTTTTGATTATCGTAAACCTGTAGAACAAGTGTTAGCAGTGCAGCATCGTTTATCAGTTTGGTTGCTATGATATGTCTCTGTTGACAATCAAGTTACTGCTGAAAATGACAATATAATCTCAAAATTAAAAAAATGGCCCCTCGTTGATACATAGTGTCAGGAGAAAGTGAAAATAATGTCATTTGTGTAATGTCATTAAGATCATGGTGTGTTGGAAGGATGTGTGTCAGATGTATGTGTGTATGAGAAGACGTGGCGCACCTGTAGAGTGTTTGCGCACTCGTTCTGAGCCTTTGAGAACTGAGGCTTTGAGATCTCCCAGAGACCTGGATGACCGCATCTCACTGTGTTTGTCTTGGCCTCTAACCTGCAGGAACTGAGGGGAGGGGAACATTTAGAAGAAGTTCTGCTAAACTAAATAAATATTTGATTAAAGGCTTATATATATATATATATATTTGCAAAAATCTTAAAAGTTATCAACGAGTTGGCAGCTGCTAACTGATTGCTGCTGCCATTAAAAGTTTTTTTTTTTTACTTAGGTGAAATAGCGAACAGACTTGTGGGTAAGTGAGTTGTGGGTTGAAAATTAGTGCATGTACAGGTTAAGGTTTCTGTGTGGGTTTTGGTATTGTTTTAGATTTGGCTTTGGTTTGAATTTGGTTTGGGTGGCTTTGCTTTGTTTTGGCTTGAACTCACTAGGTTATTGAGAGGTGTTTTCAAAATCACTCTCAGCAGGTTGTTCATTCCAGAACTGGAGCTCAAAGCCTGAACAGCTCTGTCCAAATCCTCCTGACACTTCAGAGCCACCAACATCTAAGACCAGACACACATTGTCAACAAAACATGTCGTAGACACATACAGTTTAAAAACAAGAAGAATAAACTACATTTAGAGAGCCTTAATGTTACCTTTAAACAATTGGCTTGGTTTATCCCCTATCCACAGCAGTACATGTCATGATTTAATACATAGCGATGCATCACAATATCATAATTGGATCACATTGAAACCAAACACACAAGACATTGTGATCCTGCATGTTCGGTTTTAAACTCTCTTGCACAGTTTGCATAACTTTGGTCCAGTACGACAACTTCTGGCTCTGACAGCACTGAGAAATTCAGTTTTTCACTTATTTTGACGACCTGGGTCTGGATCCACGAAAATCTTAGGGATAGTTCACCCAAAAATGATTATTCTCTTATCATTTACTCACACTCATGCCATCTCGGTTTTAGTTTTTTTTTTTTTTTGTCCATACAATGCAAGTCAATGGGGTCCAAAATTTTCAAGCTCAAAAAAGGATATGAATATGTAGGAACTGGGAGTTTACTGCTTCTTTCACTCCTGCAATGTTTTATTTCATGCTGAATGTATAAAATTACTTTTTGACAAATCATTACTTGATTAAAATAACATAATAACATAGAGACAAAACATAAAGATACATTTTAAAATGTACTCTTTATTTATATTTATATGGAATTTTGCCATTAAGATGAATAATTCTTTATTTACTAAATAATTCACTGAGGTGATATTATTTTTAACACAGGAGGCTGCACACAGTGGAAAGATAATACTGTGGACGATTTAAATATTCGGTTTTAACATGCAGTTTATGTGATGGACGCTTGAGTGACATGTAGTGTCTGTGATGGTGTGCACAGCTGTGTGAACTTCTGCCTTCGTAAAAGTCCCATTCAGTAATCTCTCAATAAATTACACATTAATTAAAATTAAACACAGTAATGTAACGACAGGAATTAAATTTACTTGAGTCAGAGTAAAAAGCACCCACTTTTAAACCTACTCTAGAAGTAAATTTTTCCCCCCAAAAATAATGTAAAAAAGTAAATGTAACGGAGTAAATGTAGTGTGTTACTACCCACCACTGCTTATTATGGAAGTACAAGGGCTGCCAGCACTTTGACAGTCCTAAAGTCATATTTAGGAAGCATAAAAATAATTCACATGACTCCAGTCAATCAATGAATGTCTTCTGAAGCAAATCTATATGTTTGTCCAAAAAATAAATCAATAATTAAAACGTTATTAACATTTAAAAAGCGCTTCCTGCCAGCAGCTGATGCGAAGCGTGACATAAGCGCATCAACGAGTTCATGGGAGATTTCGGAAGATCTGTTTATTTATAACAGAAGAACGAACGTCACGTGAGAGTTCGGCCATTTCAAACAGTGTCAGAGCCCTGGATGGAAGCGCTGATTTAAAGTTAAAAACATTTGAATGATCTACTTTTTTCTTACATAAACCTATCGATTCGCTTCAAAAGACTAGCACACATGTACTTGCATTATAAGGACCTGACAGAGCTCTACCTTCTTCTAAAAGTCTTAATTTGTGTTCTGCTGAAGAAATACAGTCATACACATCTGGAATGGCATTAGGATAATGAATAATGAGATAATGTATGCAATATTCTGAGAAGATTATTGTTATATCTTCACATATGATTGTTTCGGACACCCCTACTTCATATCAAAAGACTAAATAAGATCAGTGGACTACCTCTTTATCTGTGTAGTACAGGTCCATTTGCTGCCCAAAGGCTTCTGTCACCTTCTGAAGCAGATCTTTGAACTTCAGTGGTCTCTGGAACGGGATAATTCTAAAAGATGAGAACAACAAAAAAGATGCATTAAACCAAAAAATGTAAAACATCTCAGATTTAAAGTACAACACACAAGGCAATGAACTAGATTCATTTTTCTTGATTAGACTATTAAAGCACAATTAGAGGTCCATATATAAGCGGTATGTACACAAGGCACTGCGAACTTTCACCTTTCCAATCGCAGGGCATATCCTGACCCTGTCATAGGCATCACTGTTATAGCAACAGAGGTGATGAAGGACAGGTTAGTTGAACATGTGTGGAAAGTGATCTAATTTTGCAGGACCATTAATCAGTGTACAGAAAGGAGACACCCCTGCGGTCCCTAATGTGTGCGAGTGTGAATTTCTACATCTATTTATTGTGCATGCACGTATACTATGCCATAAAAGGTGTCTCTGTATATCTAATGAGTGTGTCTATGTTTATAGTGTGTGTCAATAAGTTTAGGGGGAAACAGAAAAAGGAACAGAGAGTGTAAATTGATTTATGTGCATTCCTATTTGTTTTGGATGGCAAGCTTGTCGAATTTCAGTGTAAATATATGTGAGTGTATGTTTGGCCCAATCAACCAGAGCAGTTCACTGTTTCAACACTGTGGCCCACATCACAATGCACACAAAGGCAGATGGAGCGCTTCCTTAGAGGAAAGATAAACAGTGCTGGAAATAGCAGCAGGCATGTTCTCCCCCTTCTTTAAATTTCAGCTCTGCTTAAGAGGCCCAGACCAATACTGGCACACATACACAGCACTGTCTTCTTATCTACTACTTTTTACTCCAAATAGTCTATTTGTCTACCTATCTGTCTGTCTATTTGTCTACCTATCTATCTACTGTATATGTCTACTTGTCTAAAGAAGACAACAAATCAATCTTTTAAAATGATTATGTATAGTCCAAATATCTGTTGTAGAAGCTGATCCTAGATCAGTGTTAGAGAGTTATCTTTAGTTTGATTTCTGAGCAATGGCTCTGTTTACATTGGCCGATGAGAGAGATAGGAATGGAAGAAATTAATAGCGGAAGACTGGAAAGAAAGGCAGATGTATAGAATAAGAGGATTTTCCTTCCTCAGCGTGCACAACTAAGCGCCTCAATTTGGCCACATCTCTTCGCGTCTGGCATGGCACACCGCACTCTTCTCCTTCCTGTCTCAGAGATTCAGTCGCTGCCAGTGGAAGATTTTAAAATGTGAATATGGAAGGGCGGAGGCTAATCAAGCCTCCGAGAAGGATAAAGGCCAATTGCGGAAGATGGTGCGGGAGAGAGAGAGATCGTTTAAGGACATGTCCGTCATGTGTGTGTTTGTTTGTGTCGTTTGGTTAAGTTTATCATTAAAATATTATTTATATTGTCAAGCTGGTTCTCGCCGCCTTCTTTCCCTTAACCCCCATTACAGTGTACAACATGGCCGGTCTGTTACTCTAATGCCTGTGTCTAATTTGTTTTTACTACTCTCTGTAGTAGTGTGATGATTTGTGATGTGCAGTGCAAGACATGGTTACATAAAAATTACTTTGATAGCATTTTTTTTTTAAAGTAACAAAAGATTATATAACCATGTTTTTTTTATATACCATGGTACAGTATTCTTAGAAGTACCTTGGAGTATGTAAATGCCATGGTACATTGATTAAGATTCAACTTTATTGTCATTGTGCAGAGCCAATGAAATGCAGTTTTTTCGCATATCCCAACTAAGCGGGGGTCAGAGCGCAGGGTCAGCCATGAAACAGCGCCCCTGGAGCAGATAGGGTCAAGGGCCTTGCTCAAGGGCCCAACAGTAGCATCTTGACTGTGCTGGGGCTTGAACCCCCGACCTTTCGTTCAGTAACCTAGAGCCTTAACCGCTGAGCTACCAAACTATATCACTGTATATCAACTCAAATGTATTCTTACCTAATGCCTCACTGTGTTGTAGATTGAATATAATCTACTTCATAGTGCAATTAGATTAGAATTTTTTCAAATGTTGTTCTCTGTAACTATAATGCATATTCATAGTGAGAATATTTAAGTCCCACCAACTGGCCAGGGTGGTTTATTAAGATTTATTGATAGCACTGTTTACTCAAACTTCTTGCATTCAATAATAGATAGACAGATTTTGTTTAAACTTATTTGCCCCTCATTATTATTTTTTTACTATTAACAAAGTGGTATTTTAAAGAAATTTAAATAATGTGATAATTTACTCCAGTTTGTTTCTTAAAGTTTATTAAATCAGTATGACTTATATGTAACACAAACTGAGGTGTTTTAGTGAAAATCACAGCCCTTCTTTTCAATACAATTGCTGTGTTTAATGTGTGCCTCACTTTTAAGCATAAAAAAATACCCAGAGGTGTCATAAAAGTAGTCAATAAAGCTACAATAGGTTTGGTGAGAAACAAACCAAAATTATTATTATTATAATTTTTTTTTTTTTACGAAAATCTTACTTGTTCTAAGCGCTATGACAGAAGTTGGTGGCATCAGTGTTCATGCAAAAGCTTTCATTGCTTTTAGCGCTAACAATACAAGTTCTTACGTGAACACATGCTACTGTGAACAAACTTCTCTCGCAGCACTCATGAACATGCAACAGACATCAAGATTTTCATTAGTTGGACTCCATGGACTAATTTTATGATAATCTGGGGTCCTTTTGGGTCATTTAACCTCTTCAACTCTGTGGCATTTTTGGGCTGCCACCTGTAATTTTTCACATCATTAACACATTCTGTGGACTATTTTATTCCACTAGATGGCAGCAAGCACTAGAAATGTTTTTTTTCCTCCATCACAAAATGCAGATCTGAAATGTAGGTGGCGCTTTATGCATTTTAGGCCTCACAGATGTGTTACTCCATAGACATTCAGTCTAATTTTTAGTTCATGCACAACCCCCCCCCCCATTGTTTCATGGAATATCACGGCCTCTGAGTTGACTAGAAAGCTGACATCCTCCCCTTTGCAATAATGTATAACTTTTTATCATCAATAGTCGATCACATATATTTCCATTGATTTGTTTAGCATGTTTTTCCCACAGGAATGCATATTTTGTTCTGGACATCTAAGACATAACATCTAACATATAGTACTAGGGCAACAAAATAAACGTGCTGTCACATTCCTGAGAATGAGGGATTTTGAGTAATGATTTGTCTATTTTAAATGCTATTTAAAAAATTTTATACGTACATTAATATTTCTACCACATGACCTCTAGGTGGTGCTGATTTGTGACGCCAATTTTTTATTTAGTTATTTTATGTAACATGAATGCAGAGGTAATGGTTATTTATGTAAAGTTCAGATTCTAAGCTTTCAAACGATACCACAAATGCCTGACTTATGTATATGGAGACTTGAACATTTTAAACGTAATCTTTTTTCGAGACCGCCCCCTTTTGGATCCGCCGCCGGAATTGAAACACCTTTTGTGTTGTCATACAGGTTTGGAATAACATTAAGGTGAGTAAATGTTGACAGAATTAAAATTTTTGAGTTTGTAGAGAATAGTATCCTGGCCATTAAAGAAGTGTCATCTTTAGAGAGGTTGTGTGATGTTAAGCTTCCTTAAATTCAAGGCAGCATAGACATTGGTTTAAAAAACAACCAGACAATTAGAGCTGTTAAAGTGGCACGCCCAGCTGCCTGTCACCTCTAATACAGTGAGTGACATGGCAGTGGCTTCCTGTGACAACCCACTGAGCCTTTTCACACATGCAGTGGACAGGGGCCTCTGGGGACCAAAGTGTGACTGCTCCCAGATTGCACCAGGGCTTTGTAGTACAGAATGGCTATGTTTATAATACTAGCATAATGCTTATTGCATACTGCACAGTATACTATGAATACTGCCTACTAGTCTTAAATAAGTTCGGAATGGCATAGTACCATAATCCTCTTACAATTTCTACCACATCTTTATACAGTATTTCACAAAGTATGCTTTTTTTATACAGAACATTTAGGCAAATTTAGGTCATACTTTTATTCTTTGTATATAGTAAATGCACATACTGCGCACAGTATAATGTCCATGCCATACACTGCAAAAAAGCACTTATACACTTTCTTCCTGTAAACAATTCCCTTTCACAGCTTCAACAATGTCTTAAATTCTTCCTATCATGAAACATTGGCTTGATATTAGGGAAAATACAGACCTTTATGAGTTTCTTACCAGCAAGAAGACATTTAGAGTTGCTGAAAGCACATATGGATATATTTTGCAAATCCTCATGTCTTGGAACTTGGTAGTCTTAATATGGGAAAAATGACATGTTCTTTGTGTGGGTGTATGGATGACCTACAGGACATTGGAAATTATTATTGGGTGTGCCATTGAGCTCAAACACATGGCTTTATGTCTCCTCTCTTTCTCTCTCTCTCTCTCTCTGTCTCTCTCTCTCTGTCTGTCTGCCTGCCAAGATATACCAGCGAGTGTGTGACTACTTATAACACTTAAATGTCTTTAGGAACATTCTGGTTTGCTTGGTCAACTTGGCATATTTTCCATTCTTTGCCATGTCGGGAGATCTCAGAAATGGCAAAACGAGAGCTGGGATAAGACAAAAGGAATGAGATCAGGGACAGGACAGAGCGCTGCAGAAATACTGAGAATGTTCCGACTCACCGTTTCTCTCGCTCATGCTCCAACTTCACCCGTAAATCCTGAGAAAGGAAAAGAAAACAACAAAATGAAATGAGTCCAGTAGAAAGTGAATCAAATGAACAAATGCCAAATTCGGCAATACAACACAACTTTCTTAATCCCCAAGAGTCTATTTGGATTAGGGGATGCAGAATGCAATACACACGCATTACTGTTTTGTATGAACTTGCTCTTCTGCAGCAACTTCAACTAGAATCAGATACATATTAAGCAAGAATGGAGCATTCAACAACATCGTCTATAATATATTTGTATTAACAATATGGCTTTTTCGAAAACTAGTGAGCCGCCCACCTACTGTATTGGCATTTTTGAGCATTTTTATGCATATAAACATGCCTATGATCCTGTGACAGGGCGGGGCCGGGATGTGGTTCCACACACCCGGCCCCTAATCAGGCTAATCAAGTCTCAGAGAGGGATAAGGGCCGACTGGAGACTGCAGTGGGACAGAGAGAGAGATTTACGGATAGCTGTCCAACACCTGTGTGTGTGTTTGTCTTTTTGTTTAGTTCTTCATTAAACTATTATTTATAATGTCAAGCCGGTTCTCGCCTCCTCCTTTCCATTAATCCCTTTACAGATCCCTAAAAATGTTATCTAGTTTGGCAGCTCACAAACATTCAAACATGCATATGATGGCTAAAAAAATGCTGTCTACGTAAGTAGCTCGCTAACATTCAAATGTGCTTTTGATGGCCAAAATGCTGTCTAGGTAGTTAGCTCATGAACATTAAAATGTGTCTGTCATGCCCAAAAAATAATGCTTAGGTAGGATTACTAGCTTTTGAAACAGTCTACATATATTGTATGTTTTTGAACGTTCTACCCTTTAGAAAATTCAACAAACTAGACGTATATTAAAAAGGCTTACATTTATTCTGAGTTTCAGTGTTGGTCGAGTGAACTAAAAAGGCATGCCAGAGTCTGTACTTGGTATGCAGAGCAAGATGTGACATTGTAAATATATTAAAAATAGGAAGTTCCTGCATGCTGAGGCACTCCTTGCTGTCTTAGAATTACACCCACACTGGATGCTTTTACTTCCTGTCTGTCTTTAATGCTTTTCAACCTGAAAAACCTTGCATGTAGTTCAGTTTATCCAGTCTTACATCTGCATGCATATCATGACAGTTCAGGTGATGATAGAAAAGTGTGTCTGGTATGAATAAGATAAAAAGTGTGAGGTTTCTTCTTTCGAGTGGGCGGCTTGGGTGAAACCCTTTAAGTTTGTGTAGTTTCTGTCCATAATGTTTTTATGAGCATTCCTTACATCTAAGGAGGTAGAAAGAATGAGGAAGATGCTATCCAAACAAAAAGAAAAGCTTACGTCAAGAGCAATACAGCACCTGTTATGCTTTGTTCACACTACAGGAAAAATCTGATATTTTCTCAAATCCGATTCTTTAGACTGACAGCAGGTTATATGTGGATAAAAAAAAATTTCAGTTCAGACTCCAGTTGCTTTTGCTAGCATATACACGTTAGTTTTCATAGTAACGATGCAAACTTGCATTTGTTCACCATGTGTGAGTGTTTAGAAATGGAGGTTTTCCACTAGGGCATATCCAAATATTAACACATTACATTTATGCATTCAGCAGACACTTTTATCCAAAGAGATTTACAGTGCACCTATTACAGGGACAATCCCCCCAGAGCAACCTTGAGTTCCAGTAAGTGCCTTGCTCAAGGATACAAGGGTGCTGGCTGTGGGGATCGAACTGGCAGTCTTCTGCTTACTAGTTTTATGCTTTAGCCCACAACGCCATCACCATTCATCACAGACTTCAGCTTAAAACATGGGATAAATGGCATGCAATGTTTATTGCTAATAGGGTTTACAACAGTAAATGACATATGGGTGCGTTACATTCATCATTATATGCAATCATGAGCAGCACTGACTCTATATTTTCCCTCTGAATCTCTCACCATATCTTGAGTCTACTGGAGGGGAGGGGGATATCATGGCATCTGTCTGTGCTACAAAAGCAAATCCAAGGCAATACTTGTAATATTTTGATTCTGTGATTGAATTCTACTCTGTGTTTTCGGTGCTTGTTGGAGTCTTACAAACTAATCTGATTATATGGGGGAAAGTTATGAGGAACTCTGAGCTTTTCAGACCAGTATGTGTGTTAAATCAAAGAGCAGTGCGCATTTTCTAAAAAGCCAACTTTCACCACTTGTTTTTCTGAATAATAACAACATGTGAAATTATAATAATGTGAAAGCCTTTATGAAGATTCAAGAGTTTATATCTGTGCATTACCCTCATGTAAGCTCCGGTTGAGAGCAAATACCCAACTACAAAATTACTAGATAATTCCTGTGCCTGTCAAATCAGATTTAATTCTGCCTGTGTGAACAGCCTTAGAGTTCTAACATTTTTTGACCTATGAATTTCTATGACTTTTTTCTGATTCTTTCTCCAACAATTCTGAATTAATTCTCAAAAATTCTGAATCAATTCTGAGTTCAATTCAAACCACAGCAGTGCAGTGGCGCTTATGTGCATGCCAGAGACAGATAGAGATGATAAAAACAAATGGTCAGACGCAAATATACTAAAGCTAAGCACACACAATAAAACTGATACAGACTGGATATATTGACCATACGACCATCGTCCCCGACTGAAACAATGATCCTGAAATTCATTCACAAAGTCGAGCACATAGAAACGGGACAGTTTATTCATGACAACAAGTCAACAAACAACATGAAAGACGGGCTTACACCCGTTACTGCACTGATTTGCACAGAAAAGGAAAATTACAGCTGAAAATAATAATGAATGATGATTTTATTTTCTAATAATTTTTTGTCTCCTGCTTTCCAGTGCTATTCTCTCCTCTTGCGCGCTCTATTTATTTGGCTGTAGCTCATTGCCAGTCTCTCGCTCGTCGGAACAGTGTGCATAAGAGATGCTTGATTGATTTCTTAAATAGCAACCCCACTGTTTGTATACAATCACCTATCAGCAACCGATAGTTCTGGTTATAGGCTAGGGATCGATTAATTTTAAATGAATAATTTAATATTGAGTGTGTGTATATCGATAAAAAAAACAAGACATATCGTGATGTTTTGAGAATCGTTTTTTGTAATTGTAATTGAATTACCTTTTAAATCATAATCGAATCATAAGGCCAGTGAAGATCCACACCTCTAATGGGTTTCCATTTGTATGTCAGGTACCAATTTTTTAATTAATAAATTTAAACAATTACAGTATACTTATTAGTGTACAAATTCCTTTAATAAGACCTTCAACAGACAAACTAATGTTACCATGCTGTCTTGTAGGCGAGTTTTACTCTACACACTGCCTCTCCCTTGAGACAACACAGTGTCTTCAACTGCTGAGGATAATGAACAGTCTGAATAATACAGTTTACACTGATACTGTTGACATTGTGATGTCATCTCCATTATGAATGCAGTCTGAGATGCAGACGTGTTTCACGTGTGCTTCATTATGCATGTGCTTTTACCTGTCAAGACTACCTGCGGTTGCTGTTATTTTGGATGGTTGTTGTTGTGATTCTAGTTGGGAAAGTTGCTGCTGGTACAAAAGAGTTCGTGCCAGCCATTTATCCTGAAAACAGATTTGTTTCCTGTGTGGAGTGACAGCATTGTAGTGAAAATTTAGGCACTGAAAAAAAACTAGAGGGGTACTGTGGCTTATGTTGTACACAGGGGCCGGATGTGAAATGTTTTAGTGGTCGCTCTGTCAGCTGTATCCTGTTTAAGACTGCATTTTAAAAAGAAGCTATTGGACTATTTCAGGTCAAGTGGAAGGTTACCTTAAGCCTAGTGAGCAATGCAGTAAATATTTTTGTTGTTGCTTTTCTTAGCTCTTTGAGATTTTTGCTGGTTTAATATTAAAGATGACAAAAATGTAGGTTAAAAGTGTAAAACCCTTAATTTTGTCTAGCCATCCAGCTGGTTTTTAACACAAGAATACCTCCCAAGAGGCATGTTAAATAGTAGTCAGCAGAACCCAAAACAAGCCTGATAATTCATGACTTATATCAGACAAATTAGTCAACTAGTTATTCGGGCAACTCCTTTGAAAATATGTAGATTTGTAGCACATCTCTAGTTGCTGATAAGCGGTGTATTGTGGGTTATGTGGCTAATTACCTGTCTGTAGGCTTGGGTCCTGCTCTTGGGCTTGTTGGTGTTGTTGATCTTGAACTGGTAACAGAAGCGTAGAGCTGCCAGGTCCTTCATGATGGAGTTAAGTGCCTCTTCGTCATCTGGAACACACAAAGAACAATTTATGCTGCTGTTTACGACTAGTCACAAACAAATAGATGGCTGCCAAATGATACTTGCTGATGGGAGTGTAATGACAGAACAAAGTTTAACCAAAAAACTAACTTTTTCATCTATTGCGTTGATTTGACACCTGCATCCCCAAACTAGAATTTAATAGCACGAACAGTGCAGGATACAGTTATTTTTAGAGTTAGGCATTTGCTCAAAGTGTAAGCAATAATACTTTTGCTTGACTTGCCAAATACAAATTCAGTATAATTAGACTATTATTTGAGATCATTGCACTGAAAAATATTCTGCTCAACTTCATGTTAACAGGTTCCAGAGAAGTCTAAAATCAGCATCTATTTTTAGGCATTGCCATATTTAGAGCAAAGTGCAAATTAGGTGTCTTGCGATCACTGTGATAGAATCACACAATGTGCAAACGGTACATTTATATCTAGCACTGATGAAGTCATTCAAAACAACAGAAATACAGTCACTTCAATTGATAAACTGTGAACACAGTGTCACAGGATTCCACTGTGGCGTGGTACACAAACCAGACCATTATTTCCTTTTTAGATTCCCTGAGAGATTTTCCATGGCTGCAGACAGACAAACCCCTGTCATATTTCCATAACATCACTGGTGTACTTCTCTTTGAAGTGAGCTCTGCTGCAGCCCACTGATGTAAACCAACAGACCACACAGACTTAAGAGACCACGTTTACACCTCGCATTGAAGGAATAGTTCTCACAAAATGAAAATTCTCTCAATGTTTTCTTCCCTAAGATAAATGAATAAATGCATAAAGGAAATAAATGCATTTTGACAGGGAAAAAAAGTATACAGTGTCAAATTTCAGCACTTTCAAAATCTGTGATTAACTACAAAAAAAATTATGCCATTAAACGCGATTAAACATTTGAATTGACTGACAGCTCAAAAAATAAAACAAATTGCTGTTAAACACGCAATCATATCCAAAGATTGACAGTGATGTTGCACTTATGAGACTGCAGGTACCTGCCACTGGGAAACAGACACTTGAGGGTGATTTGGTGTACTTAGAATTACATGCTGGGCTCTTGCACAAGCGGCTGTATTTGACGCCTTGGTAGTAAGAACGGGTTGAAAATACATAACTGTTTCACTTACAGAATAACTGCTGCAAACTTAATTCTCAAGAAACACACAAGAATATAAAAAGCACCAGCAGCCTATGAAACATTTAAAAAGCCCACAAACTCATTGTTACCTTCCATCAAAAGGGAAATGGGAAGCAATCATGAAAATAGGCGTGACAAACGTTAACACATCAAGGAGCACCAATGGGTCCAATTAAGCATGTCTGGTAATTACTGTCTAAGTGGAAGGTAATACACCTCTGCTGTATCATGGGAATTGAGATGCAGAGGAAGAGATAAGAGCTCCTGTTAATCTCAGGTTCATACAGCACTTTAATGCTAATAATTCGCTCTATTTATTATTTCAGAAATGAAGCCAGTTGTTAGTCATTTTAAATTTGGTGAGTCTGTTTGGATTCATCCAGCAATATGATGATTATATGTAATTCTAAAATCATGTATATCAGCCTAATTTCTTTTCATTTATCTTTACCTGTACCTGTTTTACTCAATGGACACTGTGACAGGGCGGAGGGCGGGGCCGGGTCGTGATTTGACTTATCAGGCTAATCAAGCCTCTGAGAGGGATAAAGGCTGAATGCGGACAGAGGTGCGACAGAGAGAGCGAGCGTTTACGGGCAGCTGTCCGTCATATATGTGTGTGTTTGTGTCTTTTGGTTTTCGTTCTTTATTAAACTATTATTTATATTGTCAAGCCGGTTCTCGCCTCCTCCTTTCCATTGAACTGCTTTACGCAGGTGCCGAAAACCCGGGAAGGAGGAGGGATATGCCGTAGTGGAGTTCTCGCAGCTACCATCCACCCCAACGGAGCACGTCATGTACGTCATGCCGGGGGCTCCCCGGCCTGAGAGAACGAGGGAGGAATGTGACAGGGCAGAGGGCAGGGCTGGGTTGTGATTATACACACCCGGCCCCTTATCAGGTTAATCAAGACTACCACTTCCAGCAGCAACCTTAGTTTTCCCCAGTAGGTCTGGCCAGGCTCAACCATGCTTAGTTTTAGTGGGCAACCAGGTGAGAGCTGCAGGTTGATACGGCTAGTTAGTAACTAACTAGTTAGTACAGTAGCTAGTTGGACAGTAACATTATTAGGAACTGCCATTTACTACTGAACATATTTTAAGTGGCAAACTCATCCATTTTCTAAGAACTGTTACCACAGTAGAAAAGTTTGTATAAATGTTTATATATAAACTCCTTGTGGCGACCCATATATGGAATACTCCTCACATTAAAATAAAAAACTAATATATTTGGGGAGGGAAATCCCAATTCGTCTTTTAAAATTTTTCTGAGAAACAGTGGCTCACTTATATGTGATGATTTAATAAAAATAATGCTAAATAATGGTTTCTTTGCCATTAAATTCACTCACCATTGGCATGTGTGGTTTCACAATTTAACCCAAAACTACCAGTGCAGCATCTTTAACGACTTTTGATAGTCATGACAGAGCGCTGCTTTCCCTTTAATCTTTTTCCCTGCTGAGCACCTGGCACAATTTCTGTCGATATCTGTCACGCACTTCAGGCTCAGATTAGAAAAAATACTTTGTGAGTAAATGTCAAACACTGTGTATTATACAATATGAGTTCATCTCCATCTGCTGTGAGCATTGGATGTTGTAAGTCTTCCATCTACCCATGCAGTGCAAGAGCGAGAAACTACACAAACTACACACAGCACCAGTGAAATTATGTCAGTTTCATTAAACTGTTTAGAAGAAAATGAATGCAATAAAATACAATAGAAATGCAAGTAATGAAAAGATGATATTAAGAACAAAACTATAAACAAAAAAATAATACGCAATTCACAAACAGCACCTGCTCAGACAGGAAGAAATCCAGAGAAAATGTGATTTGAGAGCAGCCATGAAAGGAAACCTCATCTATGATTTAACCCTTTTGCACGTACTATCAAACTAGTGTGATCTGCATTCAAACTGCTGTTTACCAGCAGAAGAGGGACTGAAGCAGTTGTCATTTTGAACCAGCTGCTCAAATAATCTTTTCAACATCACAATATATTTTTTATATTATAAACATTCAAACGATCACTAAATAAAAGTTTAAAAGCTTTTACCGTCGGAGTGCACGGTTTTGATGCAGCGATGTGGTTTTCTGACGTCAAGCAAAGAATATAAAAACTAGTCCATCCACTCGAGCCTTCTCCCATTCTGTCCGTCACTCATTCTAACCACTTCCGGATCCCATGTTGCATTGCATGTAAACAATATGGCGGCATGCATAGCCAGCAAGTGCATTCGCGATTGCATCTTATCTATCATAATCATTATTAACGTCTAAAAACCATATTATATGTTTGATAATATATAATATGTTCTTAAGTGCACCTGCTGTGACATAATCTGTCCTTTAGTGCATCTACGGTGAAGTGTAAGGTAAGATTTTTTATAAATTACAGCACGCATTAAAGAACACACGCTGGGGGGTCCTTCGTACAGGAGAAATTCAAGTGTGAAATGTTAAAGGTAAACAAACATTTCAATCCATTTAGCCACAAAACACAAGGACAGAGGAAACAGATGAAGGAAAAAAAGAGTAAAGTTTAAAGACTCAAGGAAATCAAAATTGATCCTGTTTAACCATTTTAGCTCTGAAGATGTTTTTAAAGTTCTACTGTTTCAGTGGATTGGCCAAAA
Organism: Moxostoma hubbsi; assembly: GCA_032164185.1. Taxonomy (NCBI): domain Eukaryota; kingdom Metazoa; phylum Chordata; class Actinopteri; order Cypriniformes; family Catostomidae; genus Moxostoma; species Moxostoma hubbsi. The sequence goes on from JAVLUX010000033.1 coordinate 20,276,979, forward strand.
TTAAAGGCTTATAACACTAAAAAACAAAACAAAGAGGCACCACGCTCGCATGGTGGATTGTGGTATTGTCAGTGGCGCTGAGCAAGCTGTTCCCTAGCATTGTGAATGGCTTTGAACGAATTTTTTCCGTGCAAGTGAAAACTAAGCATAAGGGGGTATGCTCTCTCTCCAAAGCATGCAGGCATGAGTAACGAGATCTCATTCAGTTCCATTCTGTGTAATTTGATCCCTCATTGAGTCTGTGTCATGTACTTAGTGACATCTCTTGATGGCAATATGTAATTAGAGTAAACGATCCTCTCTGCCCATATTTGGATGCCCATCCACCTCTGGTTGCAGTGATCTGAATCTTAATACTTTTGGTTTAGCGGTCCATGGCGCTAGACAACTTACTACATCATTTCTGATGAAGTCATCTGATCCAGGTAAGCTAACGTGTTATTGACCAGATAGTACAATGTGCACACAGCACATAATGTGCTATGTGTGGATTATCTAATGATCTATGCATCCGATTATGCTGTGTGTGGGCTCGTTTTAACAGGAACCCCCTCCTTTAAGCAATGGTATGTGATATTTTAAGTTCTGTTTATATTTAGTGAAATTATAAGTGAAAACAAGGCTTATAAATGACACCTGTTTACATGTAAGATGTACGTCAAAGACATATACTTAGCTATTACTCACTATATTTTTAAAGTAAAAAATAAAAGACTGGTTGTATTCTAGCTTTCCAACAACACATGGCTATTTGATCAGTTTGTTTACTGATTACAATATTAAGTACAGTGCAAAATTATTAATAAATGATCAATACGGAACACTTCTGATTTGTCTGCAAATTTCAAAGCACTTGTTCAGTTTTGGTCATAACGCCTAAATGCATTGTAAAGTACTGCTTATAAGCTTTATAATGATAACTATTTTGTATTAGTCAATATTTTCTCGGCGGGCCAATCCGAGTTTAAAGGGTTAATTTCTTAATGGAGTTGCAAATGAAGGTTCAGGAGCGAAAGAAGTAACTAAATTCATAAATATAATGTTTTTATATTTTAAAATGTAAGCATTTTGGTGTTTACATATTTGTTTGATTATCTCTAAAATTCACTTGAATTTTTTCTAGATCATAAGATTATACTTTATAGTGCCTTGATAATCTGTCTGAAACAGGTTATCTTAAGTCATTGACTGACTACGCAACAAAGCAGCAAGGCAGCTGTCTTTGGTTTGTACACAGCCTCTGTCCTCCCTTTTTCTTATCTCTCTCTCCACTTTGATCTCCTCTCTAATTGTGTTTAACTCTCTCTCGCCCTTTTCTTTCTCCGTTTCTCTCTTCACTGTCCACGTTCCAGTTTAATCTCTCTCTCCAGCCCTACCCTTCTCTTTCTCTCTTGCTCTCTCTCTGTTCTGACATGGGGCCTGCATTAGGAGCCACATTTCACCGCATTACATCATGAACAAGTACAAATAATGACATCACACAATCCAAATCAACTTCCCACAAGTGCAGATAAATACACACACACATTGTATACAGACCACAGTTGCTAAAACCAGTCATTTTAAACATTTCACCTTCCCACTTCAAGGTCTCTCAAATCACCCAAAATTTCCCAGCAGCGTGAAGTATTGCACGTCCAACAGCAGAACACAGACTTCATCTAATCTCACGATCTCTCAGCAAGCTGCCTTTTCTTCTTACTAACAAGCTTAAATGTTATTTTACTACTTCTGTCTTTGAGGTCATAAATCAAAAGCTCCATATGTGGAAAGGGGCTCAGTGCAGCATCATCTGGCTATTGTGTTTGTATATGCATGTGTATTGATATACATACTGGTAGTGTGAGCTGGAGGAATGAGCCATGTGATGTGATTAGGGCTGAATGAAGACATAGAGGGGATTTCCCCAGTGCTGTCCCACACATCACCACTAAAGCATTTAACAAGATTACAGCAACTCTTACACTCCTGTTTCTAATACAATTATACCCATGTATTTTCAAAATTGACTAGTCAACTAATTGGTTAGTTGAAGTACCTCAGTAGATGGGTGCAGAGTATATAATACATATAATTATAGTAATATTGAATTAAAATAAAATATTATAGACTAAAAGAACACCTGTAAAATCTATTTTCCTTTCTCTCTACATCATTATAACACTCCCTTCCAAAGGGACTTTGTTCCCTTCTCACTCAAAGTGCTCACACTTGTTAAAGAGTGGTATGCTGTCATAGCAACCATGTTACGGTCTGTTTCCCTTTGTCCTACAAAGGCCATCTTGTTTAAACGATACTTGTTATACCGATATACCAAGCACACAGCCTTTGAAATGAGACACAGCCTATGGACGATAGCCACTTTAACCACCTTGAAAGCACTTGCAGTAAGCATCATCTGTTTAATTGTACTGTTGCCTTAACACAGCACTTCACCATGTGCCTTTTCTAACAATTTAATGTATAATAGTATCTGAGCGAGACAATCAAAGCTATCCTGGTTCATGAAGAGCTGCGCACTGTTCAGGTTACCCGCAGTGGATTAATGTGCTCAACTCAAGTCCAAGAGACCACGTTGAAGTATTTCAGTGCCATTGTTTCACTATTGCAGCATGTTCATGTTTATTTTAAATATGATACATTTGTAGAAACTGTGACATTTTCATCTCTATTTATTTATTTACATTGCATTTGGTCGCATCCCCAATCATAGCACTCAAACCGTGAGGATATTACTCCCAAGTTTACAACGATTAAAACTGTTATTGTCTGTTATCAGACTATGGGATGGAAATACTTCATTAATTTTAATTGGATCTTATAACACATACAGTATGGAGATTATAAAAGTAAGTACATGAAAGCAATGTGACCATTATCATTGCTCATACTCTACAATCTTTACTTGTAATGTCAGGTTTCTTTGTGCCATCTTGTATAGCCCTGTGTTGTTCTAATTCTCTTTAATGTGTAAATGTACTCTTGTTTGCGCTATATTCTTGCATTCCTCTAGTAAAAAAACCTACCTGTACATTGTGAAGTGCTGCCTACTCACATACATCCTGTTTAAAATCATAAAATAATATGGCACAATTTTCTTTGCTTCACCATCCATGATTAATGATCTGTTTAGATTAAGTATTTGAGTATATGAATTGTACATAAAATAGACCATAATAATTATGTGTTATGGGCACCATCATTGAAACAGCCTGCAGCGGATGTTGTTTTAAGCTACTAAGCGAAGCTTCCTCTGTGCAAACGTGGAAGTATGATAAAGGCCTATTCCTCTTAACGATTCTTTCAGTAACTTGAGGAAGAGTTATTTGGAAAGTAAATACAAATTCTCAACCACTGATTACAACAAAACTTATTTGTATCTTTAACTGCATATTGTCTTAAGAACAACCAATTAGTAAATGCACTGCCTTATTAAAGTCTCACAGATTTAAAGTAAAACATTAAATAAACACAGTAACAGTTCCACAGACAGTTTAGACAATGTTATGTAGCTTAATGTGTACTTCAGGTTTGTGAGACTTTAAAAGTTCTTAATTTTGAGTTGGACATTCATAATTGTGCACCAGTATAATATTAATTCAGTAACCACTCTGACTTATACATAAGTTTTTTTTTTAATAACTAAAAAGAACCGTCTCATAAGAGTCATTTGTTCTGGAATCTGACTTCACTGGACGCGCTGTATTTCACGCAGCAGATTCAAAGGAACCGGTTTATAAGAGTCATTCGACCTGGAATCTCAATACACCAGAAGTTCCGGATTTTCCATGATGTTTATTTCAAAAGAACTGACTCATTAGAGTCATTCATTTGGGAATCGGACAACACTGGAAACACGGTTTCACACTGTAGATTCAGTAGGTGGCAGCACTGCAGGAAACACTGTCAGAGTATTTTAGTACAGTGTTCGGTCAGCATCGGTGGAAAATCGCACATGCTTGAACCGATAACAGAGCCGAAAGTCATTAAAAACAAACGGTTTTTAACAAGAACCTGTTCTTGGTTCCCAACCTTAATTGTGAGCCATCCTTAGTGTTGTGTAGTAGTTTTGTCGCAGTAGTATTTCCTGCTCAAACTTTAAAGCTGTTCTTCAACAAAAGTATACAAAATGTGTACAAACAAAATTATATGGTAAACATTCTGTTTCTGCCTTTAATCCATCAATTACAACACTTATTCCAAATGCGCCCAGTTCATACACCAAGAGTTAAAGTTTAATGAAGAGAATGCTGATGATGTAATAGATTCAGAGGTGTGTTTGTGTTTGCTTTGTGCTCTGGTATCTGTGCCACCACCTCATTAGTGTGGCCTTTGTTAACACCCTTTAGGAAGCCTTGGTTTAAAGTATCGTATTTAGATACATTTATGAAAGTGGGAAAAAATGGCTAACCTTGTGAGTTCTTGTGCTGTACGGGTCCATTTTGGAGACCGGCATCTGTCAAAACATATCAAAGCATAAACTTTTAATGTGTTCCTAATGACAGGTACCAGTACACATAATTTAAACATGAAAATCAGACAAACAATTTGTATTACATTTATATCACAAACCAGGCAAACCAACCGCAAAGAAACAAGTTTCAAGTGACAAATAATGAAAGTAGTTTGTCCACACTGAAAGCGAAAAAGCCTTACAAATAGTGTTGCAACGGTATGAGATTTTCACGGTATGATAACAGTCTCAGAAAATATCATGGTTGCACAGTATCACGGTATTACACAATTAGTATTATCAGTGAAAACGGAAGGGTTATTTTATTTATTTATTTTTGTGCAAACACTTTATTAGAACTGAAACTTGAAACCATTTATTTTATTGAAGTATGTGTCAAAAAAAGTCTCCCTTTGGAAAAAAATAAATAAATTGAAAAATAAGAAAGCTAACAGAATTATAAAAATAAATCAAATTATAAACATTATAAAAAATAGCATGTAACTATAACATGTTATATAACTAAAGCATATTAGTTTATATGTTAAATTAACTACTAAATGAAAAATACCATCAGCTGTGTGAGCTTTTGAAGTAATGTCCTATGATTATTAACAGTTAACATATACTGCTCCTGTCTGTACCATTAACTCAGTGGTTCTCAACTGGTTTTGCTTCAGGACAGATTTTACATTGGACATCAAGTGGTGACCTGCCATAGATTAAACATAACCTGTATTTAATGTAACTGTATTTAAGGTTGCATTTCCTTTTATGTTGCATAGTTTAGTTCATGGTTTTCCAGTACAAGGACATGCATCAAGTGACATTATTTTTGTCGTTGATGTCAACGTTTGATTTTCAGCACACAACTGAATAACACAGACTGCATGACTATGATAAATGAATACTGCAAGAGTTAGATTAACATACATGCGCGAAGGAACATTTCTAAATTGCACAAATAATAAATACATATACATATTTGTCTCTGGCTTGCTTTTGCTCACGTGTCAATGATGCCGAGATCTACTTTTATATTTAATTTAATCACTGAGAAGGTTTACCTGCAAAATTATTAGCACCAAACATCACAAGCGGCCTCAAGAATGGATACAGAGTAGCCGTATAACACTTTTCCTTGAGCAGAATATTGCACTACAGATCGTGAAGTTTGTTCAATGGGGAAAGTGAGAGACAGAAAAAGTGGTTGCCAGATTGCACAAAATAAGTATAACATTAGGCGGAATATTTCCAATTTGCGCAAGTATAAATCTCAAACTGGGGTGTTGCGTCTCTTATCTGGCAACCATGAGCATGGTAAAAGCTTGTGGAGACGAGTTATGTCCCAATGCAAGTTAACTGAAATATCCAATGAAAATAAAAACGCTTTTATGATAAATGAGCCGCGGGCTACATTAAACCATGTGGAGGGCCTGATCCAGCCAACGGACTGTAAATTGCCCATGTCTGCTTTAGCTGTTTGCGAGATTATCATTAAATCTGCCTCAGCAGTCCTAAATAGTCTATCACTTGGGGGGCCACCGAAATATCTTCAGTGGAAGAACCATGGCATTGCTCTTTCCCTGCTGTACGCGACCCAGTTCGAATAAACCAGTTGAGAAACACTGCTTAAACTCACACACACACTCATGTCAGACCCCCTTCGCCTCGCTTCTCGTTGACATTTTCTCCGCTGCATTTGTGTGTGTGTGTGTGTGTGTGTGTGAGACGCAAGTTGACGAGTCTGACAGGCAAACAAGGAGGAAAGGAGATGCACACGCGCATGTGAGATTCTCCGTCCGGTTGCATTTTTTTCTCAATACCGTAGATAAGCAAATGTATATGGTATGATAACCATCAATTTTCATACTGTGGTATACCATGAAACCGGTATACCGCTGCAACCCTACGTACAACAAGTCAAAATCACAGCCAATGAGAATATATTTGATGTATAATATAAATTTGTTCTCAGTTACCCAATGCAACACCACAGAAATATAACTAGATTTTATTACTTGCTGCTTTGTCATATCTGAATTAAGATAGAGTCTGATTAAAACACATGTCAAACATGCATTCAGGTCATATTATTCCACGTGTGCATTGAAAAGATTAATAACCACACTAAAATTCACTGGCTATGTTTCATCCAAGATTCGATTTTATTTGAAAAACCATGATAATCGCAAAAACAAACAAGTTCAAAAGAACAAAATAGTCACTTCCAAAATTGTAGCCACTGTCACTCAGTTTAGAGCATGTAGACAAAACTCTGCAAGAAACATTGTCTCATGTCTGGGAGCGACAGCACGTAACAGTTCTGGGAGCACTATATGGTAAGTTCCTCCTTCCTTATGTCTTTGCCGTGCTGATCTATAATATATTGTTCAAAAGTGTCAATCAACTTCAACAGAGAATACAAACTCTATGCAGACTTTGGATTTTCTAGACACGGTTATTTCAGGATGACCAGAGCTACATTTTAGATGTGATGATTAGTCCGCTGGTTAGTCCAGTTATGAGTTATTGAGTTACATTACATTTTTTTATGTGCATCTTGTATTCCTAATAAATGGAATAGAAGTTTATTCAGTAAATGTGTTTCAATTATAGTACATGCGCATTTCTTCCTATCATTTTTTATGCACATTTTGGAGATTTTATTTGCACCATGGTGTTTCCTTCCAGCAATTTTAAAGTGATATCCCAAAATGCACATAAAAATACATGGATGAGGCTTGCTCCCTGGTACCTTGTTTCAATACTAAATCAATACTTAGGCAACAAATAAATATCCTCTTTAATTATGAAATTACACATACTACTTGATTAAAAAAGCTTGTAGATTCAAAACAGTGTTTAATCAAATTAATACATAAAGAAAGTAAAAAAATATATAATTATTTCTGTGCCAAATAATTTGAGCTGCACAGTATAAATGAAAACATTACTGACAAAAAAATCTGTCTGCTATGGCTAAATCACAGTGTGCTGACATTCAGTACACTTGTTTTTGTGATATTGCTTACATGTACTAATAATTGTTTTAATAATAATTATTATTATTATAATAAATAATATAAATAAATTATTGCTATAAGTAGTATTATTGCTATTACTTTGAATGCAATACAGTAGTAGTATTCTTCTGTTGTAATGTCTTAAATTTCACGTATCCAGTTAAAGAGAACTTTTATTTGATGGACCTTCGAGTTCCTCCTGCGCTGAAATACTTAGGAGCTGAGATCAGAGCAGCACCTGAGGAGTTCATGTGTGTTCAAAGCGGCTCATACACTAAACACACCACAATATGTGCATATACGGTGTGCATTCATACCGCTGTAAAAGTTTGCATTGTCAATTAGGCGGAACCAAGTGGCACAATTAACCTTTTTTGATGTAAATTAAAGCCCTGCAAGGATAATATGATTAGATTACTAGTTTTTAGTAGATTTCTGACACAATGGCACATTTTAACTGAATCCAGTAGACGCTTCTATATGATGTGACGAGAAATTTCCACAGAGGATAAAATTATCTGATTTCAATATAACGAAGTTTAATCAGTGAAAACTGCGGAGGCGTTTTGAACAACAAATTATCCCAGGATGGGCCAAGTTACAAATATGTTTAAACGTGCTTCTAAAGCTGTGTTTCTTTTTTGCTTTGCTCTGAGGAACTGTTTACAGGAAGTGTGTATGCTGTGAGGGGAAGAGAGTGTGTGAGAAAGGAAGAGAGAGAGGGAGCTAGATAGAGAGAGATAGGATAGCTTACCCATGTTTACTGTCATCATCAGGAAGTGTCCCTATTGAACTCGAGCTTAACGCTCGACTCCTTTCATCAGGGAAAATCTTCACTCTGCAAACAAAACATAAACAGAGGACTGAATTAGAGTCATAATTAACTTAAAATGCCAACAAACAGACAAACATTTCAACAACAAAGTGTCCAAAACCCAACTCTTACTGCAAGTTTCTGACAGCACTTAAAATTTGAGGAGATTTATGTAACATTTATGATTCAGTTGTCTCCACCCTTACAGTAACAGAAAAACAGTGCTATTGCAAAACTGACAGACACATAACATGACTATATTAAAATAACAACACAGTGTAATAGGACTGTTAAACAAGTTAAGTACATCTGCACTACCAATTTGCATAAATTCAAGAGCATACTTAGTTGCGCTTGCTAAGACAAGCGTCTATATTTCTATTGCTCATACTTAGGGTTAGAGATTTCAACAAACCTCTAAACATCATTATTAAACTTTGGAACAGAACTCGTCCCACGCCATTTGTGCTATGGCATAACGCAATTCTCTTTAAAAAAAAACATTGGCACTCACAACTGTCCACAGACAGTGTGCTTCTGACTACCAAAAGCGAATATAGCCATCATTTCCCATCAGCTGTTAGTCATGTTGTTCTTCAGAAGAGAGAGACACTAGTGCTGTTGTCTTTAAAGAAGGAAAGCGACCTCTCACCCTTGAGACATTATTAAGCCACAATGTACAAGATAAAAGCCAAGACATTGCTAAAGGTAGCGAACATGGTGTGCTTCAAAGATGCTTCAGGAAGCTTTTAATGCCAGGCAGCGAATCTGTCACCAGCTTCCACAGGCTGATCTGAGAAAAGTTTTTCATTTTCTGACACAAGAAAGGCAAGACAATGAGATCTATTTTTTTCTCCATTTATAATTGTCAGCTTCACGCAACAATATTGGCGAGTTTCCTGGTGACGGTGAGGTAAAAGCTGTGCAAGCAAAGTGTAAAAGGGCTCCAAACTTGAGAGTGAGGTCACCTTATTACCATATGATGGTTATGAACATTTACACAGAAAACAACATCATTTTGAAAATAGCTATAGAAATGATAGCAATATAGCATTCACCCCTCCTTTTTCTTGGCTGCCTGTTCAAATTTGAGCCAAATATAGCAGCAGTAAAGCGGAGAGGCTGTTTCTCTTTTGATGGCTCCTGTGGTGATTATGTCAAAACCTCATTGGAAACGATGAGTCTAGAGTCTCTTAAGATAAACAACAGTAGGACATGATTTTAAAAGCAGCTGCAGTTAAAAGTAGCAATGCACCAATACAACTTTTTAATCAGTTTAGAATATCTTTATTCTGTGGAACTAATTGGGCGTGCTCTTTAATATGTAAAGAAAACAAAACTATTTCAATATAAATATATAGCTTATTAAGAAACACTTTATTATTAACTAGTATACTGGATAATGTAGCAGCAAAATTAACAGTCATTTCAGTCTTCAAGTCTTCAGAAGGAAATAAACCAGTGTTTTATTTTTGATTTTTTTTTTCTCAAATGTTTCAACTTGCTTCTGGACTTTAAATGATTCAGATCTCTTTTTTGCTCAATTTAGTTGTAAGTTATTTTTTGGAATCCAATTAACTTAAATATTGTTATAAATTGAAAACAAATACTAATGATGATAATAATAATAATAATAAAGTGTTATTAACATTATTATTATTATTATTGACCTTTATTTTTTATTTTAAATAAAACAGTAATATATTTAAATTGTGCACTTTAACCCTCGCGCTTTTATTTTGACATTCCAAACTCTCCAGGAAGTCCTGTATGTGTCTGTTTGTAGGCAAGATCACAGTAATTTAATTAACTTCTTATTCAAATTCTGTTAAAAACGCACCACCGGTGCTGTTCTAAATGCATATTATAAGTGAACCGAACTATTGAGCATCTACATCTGAGATGTTGTTCTTGAGTAGCGCTCAAATATTGCACACCAATGTGAAGGCTAAAAAGAGCCGTGAATGCATCACCAGTCTGTGCGTGAGTTTGTGTCAACAGAGCAGCAGCACCATTCACTAACAAGCTGGCACTGTGCATACTATATATTTACATATTAAACAACATTTGTGATTCACAGAGCTATCATAGGTTTTCAAGTGGCTTTGAAAACAATGCATGAGACATATGAACTAATTTAATAGTGTTTTAATGGTTCTTTTATGTCATTTTTTGAGCTTGACAGGAACAAACATGACTTACACATGATATCGTATTTGGATCGGGCTCGTTGCAACGATACCCTATTTGTCTAAAAGCTTCAGTATCTGAGCCGATACCGATCCTGGTATCGGATCGATGCATCCCTAGTTAAAAGGGGTTTATGGATGGTTGACATGACATGCTTTTGTGCAGAGTGTCATACTATAGCCTATATTGTTAAATGGTACATGTAAGCTGTCTTAAATACATGTTTTAATTGTAAATCAAGAAATATGGTATGATATTGAGTACCTTATTCCTTTAATAAAACAGTTAAAACATAATCAAATGATTAAGAGCACAAACATAAAAACATTTTCATAAAATTTAAATTTTATTTATTAAGAAAATACATTAATTCCCATACTTCAGCAAGAAAATATAGTTCCTGAAAACTAAGGTTAATATTAGATGTCCACCGATATAACAGTTTTACCAATTAATCAGAGCCAATAGTTGCTTTTTTAACTATTTGTTTTTGGGTAAAATTAACGCCGGTAGTATTTTTATTCCCTCATCTGGTGAATATACAAGCTACAAAAATTTTTACTAAATGACAATTTACATATAGAAAGCATTGTTACTGAGCAAAGACTGTTATCAGCACTGTTTATGGATTAATTCACAGTTATTAATGTGAAATGTTATAAAAAGACACATTGACAAGGGATGAAAATTGACATGCTTATGATCTGCTATTACTGAATGATTATCTACTGTTGATTAATTACTGCTCATACAGTATTTATTAGACCAATTGACATTCGTTTACTACATAGTGGTTCTATTTTAATACAATTATTTTAAGAGTGCATTTTTTGTTTCCCTTATGTATTTGTATGAGCTGGATGTGCATAGATTTTAAAATAAGAGTCCCCTGTGTATTTCAGGCTTGTATTTAATTAAAAGTCCATTAAAAGTGAATTTTTCCTGGTTATTATTAGAATTTTGGTTGCACAACAAACACCCATCTGGGATTTCACTCAATTTGGACTCTTGTAGCCTCTATGTCTGTGCCTGTCACAGTAAGGAAAGACTAAGTTTTTTTTTTTTTTTACATTTAATAACAAAATGTAAAAACTATTGGACAATTAATCGGTTATTAGCCATTTCCACCACTTTAGTAATCGCTATTGGCAAAATCCACCATCAGTCATTTTCTAGTTAATAGATGGTCCAAATAGTTCTGCAAAGATAGTGTTTTGCATCATAGCTGTTACTAATACTGTGTATGACTGGAACACTGTATTGACCAATCAGCATCCAGGATTGGAACTATCTGCTTGAAATACAACTGTAAGTGCAGTACAACAGTATGATTTCCATCTCATGTTTGCTAAGAGTTTATTTCTGAACTTCTGCTCAAATGACAACCACAACTATCTGACTGCCACATAATTTTATTTAAAGATAATGGATGGATAGAAAACTGAAGCGAAAGACCTTTCTAGAAAATAGCGTAAGGCCACAAATGACTGAACTTGCAAATGCCAACATACCCTGCGTATTCAGGTTGAATTTTGCACCCTTTAAGTTCAGTTATAGAAAGACACTTACTGTATAAAAGACTCTTTTAATAGAGCAAAGATAAAAAGACAACTAAAAGGGGCAACTGCTTCTCAGACATTCCTTTCAGATGATACACACAGTTACTACTGGATTCCTGCTCAGAGGGAATCTAAACTCAGACACACCCCCTCTCCCTGGTATTTCTTAAAGCATCTTTTTTACGCTTCATTCAAATGGCTTTCATCTTCCCCTCTTTGTTTCTAAAGCTTGTATGCTCCCTGAGTTTCTCCAGAAAAAGTCAGCACAGAAAAATGTTCTGGGCTCCTGACAGAAACACAAAAATGTTTTGCTTTAAGTTTTTAGTAAGCTTTCAAGGCATATTCTCAATCCACACGAGCAGGGCAGAGCAGCAAACAGCGTAAAGGCCATCACAGCTAATGACACACACATCCGGTTACAAGATCCCATGAAAACTAAGCATGTGCATGGGTAATCGACTAATTGAGTAATCGTTCTGCACCAGCTAGTTGACTATGAAAAACACTATTTGAATATCACAAATAGATTTTCCTTCGCACATTTGTCTGTCGTGAGCAACACTGAATTATACTGTATATTCCCTCTGAATCTCTCACCAACTCTCCCAGTTACAAATGAGTTCACTGGGAAGCCCTGTGGATGTGAGACATAGGTTTGACAAGGTGTATGACAAGGTTTTTGATTACAGAATGAGATATCAACTCTCAATATAAGCTTGACAGGAACGAACATGACTAACACAGTATCGAATTTGGATAGGGCTCGTTGGACCGATACCCAATCCATCTGAAAATGCCAGTTTCGGAGCCGAAACCGATCCAGTTATCAGATCTTAAAATAAATGTTTGGAAGATTGTAAAGTACTGATATTGTCAGAGACAGAAGAAGAAATATTGAGAACATTACTGTGTACAGCGTCTTCAAAATTCAGTGGAAAAACAGTTTTCAAAGCTTTGATTCAGCCCAAACCGTTCAGAGAAAGCAATGACTGGTAAACACTAGCACATTTTACCATTTCTCCTCAAACTGAGGTCTATAGAAGACATTTAACCACAGATCTGCTTGAGCTACGAATGACAGAAGGCTGAAGGAGACTAGTAGGTATCAGCACTCTTTGAATGAAACTACACACTTCAAACATGGTAATGTTCCATGTCTGAAAGAGGAAAGAGAGACCTGACAAACACATGCATTAAAATTAATAAAATATGTGTAGTGTCTGCAAATGTATTTTAGCTAAATTTTACATGAAATCTGCTTAATTACAGTATGTTCTGAATGATTTTTAAAACCTGGGCAGAGTAAGAGAATGACTAATGTGTTTATAAATCAATCCATCTTTGACCTTTAACTGAAGTAAAATCATTTGAAATCGCTGTATGGTGGAATTAATCGTTGAAATTCAACAGGTATGAAATATCATCAATGAAGGAAACATGCATTAATGAAATAGCAAGACTGCTGCAGGTTATATATGTTTGATTGTATTATTCAGGAGCTGAGTTAAGCTACATTTGAAAAAAATGAAAAAAACAAACAAAAACGTTTCAAGGAACATTTCAGTCAATTATAAATTTGAGATCGTTCATGTTAATGCCAAAAGCATGATTTATTGTTTTAATCAACTGACAGCGCTAAAAAGAAACAATCTGTATTCCCATCAATAAACCTCTGCATGTAGGTGCGCTGAATGCTGTAACCAGAAATGCCTGAGCTGCACTAGAATGCGGAAGCAGTTGTGCAAATAGTCCATTAAGATGGATAAGTTATCAATCAATGTGTCAACATCTAAAAGCATTTACTATCTCTTCTTTTCAATGTAAGAGCATTGCATTGTAGGCATACTAGGAGGGATACTGTCATCTCTTAAAGTTGCCATCTCAAACTCCATTTAAACGTAACGCACGCGTACACATTGACCTTGCGGCTGCCATAAACACATTTGAGAGCCGAGGGACTGACGTGCTGCCAAAAAACAGGTGGCTCTCCAACATTGCGTCGGGCAGCTCGCTAAATCCCTTTGCCTTCACTGCGTCTGGCGCCAACCGCCAGCTCTCCGGCCCATCTGCTCGGTCACTCCACACAGCATGCTAGTGGCCTGCTTACCCAGGCGCCCACCACACAACCTGCTAATAATACCACACATGCTTTATGCCAGCAGAAAGAGACAGTGTCTAACATTCTGTCAAACTGCTGTTTACTCTTTAAAAAAGCTGAAAAATCCAGTGCAGCTTGGCTTGATTCGACAATGATCTAAGATTTTTTAAAAAGGAACAGCTTATGGGATTTGGATGAACGAGCACAGCAGGAAACCAAACATTTGATTAAAAACAGTTCAATTTCTTCAGTTTAGCTACACTATCATGAGTAATTTAGTTGTTCTTAAATGGAGGGTTGTGACTCAAAAAGGGTTGCAGGTCTCTTCTGATAAGCTGGCAGGCAAATTACAGTATGCTAAATACTTATCTTATTTTATTGCCGTTAAAGGCCATACATCCAGTCAGAAACAAAGGCTGTTCGTCAGTCACTCAGCACTTACGCTTACGCTTACATTGAAGCCCTAATTTAAAATGCACTGTAAAGGCATTATAATGCTTTAGTAACTTCTCATAATACACCTGTGGAGTGGAGGGGGGCGGGGCCGGGCTGGAATGTCGCACGCCCGGTCCCCAATCGGCCTGATGGGGCGCGCGAGGGATAAAGGCGGTCGGTGACGACGGATCGAGAGAGAGAGCTCAATCCCGGACATGTCCATTGTGTGTGTGTGTTTTTGTGCTTCTGTTTAAGTTCTATATTAATATTAATATAAATATTATTTATATTGACAAGCCGGTTCTCGCCTCCTCCTTGCCCATCATAACCCTGTGTTACAACACCTTATAATATGTTATCACTATAATAATACCACTATTATTTTCAAATTCTATGTAAAGTTTGAGATATTATGAAAAACCCATGTAAAGCTACAAGGTTAAAATATATCAGAAAATCTAAATATGTAATGATGATCACATATGAAGCCAATCTTCTTGGGTGTTGTAAATGTACAGTATGTTATACATTTATGCTATGGCTGTTTATAAGAAGATTATAAGAACTACTTACAGGCAAATTATACTTTTGTAACTACTTACAGATCACTTATGATCACGTCATAAAGCCTTTTGACTGTTTACACTAAGCTGTTTTGCATGACAGCATGAGATTAATTTTATTAACTTCTGCTGTGTTAAAATTGGATGTTGCTTGTTTTATATTGCATTATAATCTAAGGTTTAACTATGAATAGGGGAAGTCTTATAATGTATTATAACTGTAGTTATATTTATTTATGAGAAGTTATAGCTTATTATAAGGTGCATTATGAGAGCCATTATGAATGCAGTATAATGCATTTTCAGCTTCGTCCAGCAAATAGGCTATACATGTTATTCGGACTGCAAGTGGCCTTGATTTTGTGAACACACTAAAATGGCATTGTAATCTTCATTTGTACAATCTCGATTTATCGATTCCTAAATCCCAGATCGATCTTTCACTCTATGTGGCAACCCTCTATAATGCAAGTAAATCACTCGAAATCTCAAATCTCACCCTATGTGACTAAAAATGTCCATGATTAGCCACTGGCTAGTACATTTTCAGTTTTTACTCACCAGTGTTTGAGTAGTATAGTGAAAAAGAAAATATTAGCAGTGAGGTCCTTTCATGGCGTATTGAGAGTAAAAGTTTGGTTTGACTCGTACCATGTGTCCAAAGATGAGATCCATGGATCTATATGTCAATGAATAATTGCGCTAAAGAAATTACGCACATCTTCCTTCGTTATATGCGCTCACAGGCTAAAGACCCTAGTCTAAAAGAGACAGTACAGATTAAGAATGTGTTCTACATTTTAATGTAAATACTTTTAAATAGTACCAAGTAAACAATAAAATGTAACAAAAATATACAGAATATGCAACATAATATATGCATTTCAAGATATCAATTGATGGAATATACTGAATTAGAATTTTTCAAAAAATAAAATGTGACCAATTTGATAAAAAACAAATGATAAAATGTCAAATTAATTAAAAAGTATTACTTACAATTAATTAAACATTTATATTTTTAATTTGTACCTAGAAGGGTTGCCTAGAAGGTTTCTTTAAAATTAAGAGCATTAGCTGAGAGAGAATTTCTTTTATAATAAGCAAAATGAACATTGTAACAGAAATATACCCATATGAATTGATATTGAATCGAATCGATATCGGAAACAAAGCAAATTTAATCAAGAACTGGAATCGGAATCGTATCAAATCTGGAAATCTGTATCAGTACCCAGCCCTATTTAACACTTTGCTCAAATATTCTATTACATATTGTGTCATGTATACTTGTAAAGACAGACTAAGACTGTAACTCTACTATGCAAAACCCTGCTGTAGATCAATTATATATGTAAACGTACTGAATTACAAGAAGGCAACTACATAAGACTAATACCAACATGGATAGGTTGCGTGACATGACCTTATCCTCAACAAAAACAACAAAAAAACTTTGCAATGTAAATAATAATATGAGACAACATTAAATACAGGTTACATTGTGGTGGTGTGTTGGGTCGCCCCTTGATGTCCAAGATCAAATCAGGGACCTGAATTAAAACCAGTTTGAACCACTGCTGTATTAGACCTGAGGAACTATTCAGGATGTCTGACATTCACTGCTTCACCTTCAAGGGTGGACATTTGGCAGGAATTAAGCCAGCCTTCATGGCCCATTCTTTCTAGTATATTACATCACCCCTCCAAATAAAGTGAAATCAAGGTGAACTGGATTGGAGGGTTTTTCCCACTTTAATGAATTGTGAGGACAACTCACCAGCTGCATTCCCTAATGACTCACGAAAAGTTTCTCTCTTTACAAAAACTTGTTCATTGTATTTGAACACATCATGAAACTGCATCAATTTGCAATGGCACAGGAATAGGGATGGCATAGTCGCATGCTATTCAATGCAAACCATAGATAGTTATCTCTCAGGTCTCCTGACATTAGCTCTTTAATGTCAAAGAATGATGCCATTTAACTGGGTGGCTCGGGGTAAAAAAAAAATCAATGACCATATAAAACGTCATTGACCATAAACAGTCTGACAGTAAGTCTAAGGCAAACTGTGTGGCCCAAACTGCAACAATAAATTTGTGACACTGGTGTGACTCACCATGTCGTTCATTAGACAGCTTTTCTAAATTTCATTTAACCTTTAAGATCGCAACCACATTATAAGATATACTGACTATCTAAACACCCAAGCACATGATCTAAATGACAAAAGCTGGCTAAAATATTTTCCCTTTATTTATTTTTCCCTGCGAGTTTGTTCAGCACTGTTGTTCCTGCGATCAGTAAACCCATTAGGTCAGCTCTCAAAGATAAGGACAACCCTTTTCTTTTGTTAGCAACTCAATGACTCACAGGCTGTACCAGCTTTTCTGGGAAGTGACACAACATCTACTATGCTAAAGCCAATTCCTCAGTGGGACCACCGAAGAGTAGGGATGCACAATATACTATCTGCAGCCGATATATTATTGGCCGATAACCGGGAAATCAAAATAGTGTTATTGCGCTGATAGGGGACTGGGTTGCTCAGTGAGTATTGACTTCCACCCCTGGAGTCGTGAGTTTGAATCCAGGGTGTGCTGAGTAACTCCAGCCAGGTCTCCTAAGCAACCAAATTAACCCACTTACTAGAGAGGGTAGAATCACATGGGGTAACCTCTTCATGGTCGCAATTAGTGGTTCTCGATCTCAATGGGGTGCACGGTAAGTTGTGCGTGGATCGTGGAGAGTAGCATGAGCCTCCACATGCTGTGAGTCTCTGCAGTGTCATGCACAGCGAGCCACGTGAAAAGATGCGTGGATTGACATTCTCAGAAGCGGAGGCAACTGAGACTTGTCCTCCGCCACCCAGATTAAGGTGAGTAACTGCACCACCTATATATATAGCACCGATAATGGAATTACCACCGATATTTACACTGATAAGTTGTTATGGTTTCTTTGCTTGTGGCTGAGAATCTCTGACTGCCTGAAGCACCTCTCCTTCAGGCAGAGACTCGGGCAGCCTCAAACAACAGTGCGCATGCACAGAAAGAATGTGTCTTTGTGAATAAAAGCCAAGCTCATGTTGCTCTGTGTGGAATATTTTCACATCTCTGCACCTTGTTACGTTCTTTTGTGTCTGGTTTTAATTCGGGACAGTCTGCTGTAAGTAACGACATGCCATTTTCCATATTCTGTTTATGTTTCATGTGGCAATAAATTAAAACACGGCAAAAACATATTTGTTGTATGTTACATGGGGCTGATCATTTTAGCTTTTTACTTCATGAAACAAACAGAACAGAATGTGTGAAATTGCACATTGTTAATTGCAGCATGGCGATTAAAACAAGCCCCAAAATTAAACAACCCTGCTTGTTTACAAGTTGAGATTTTTAAAAAGGTTGTAACTCAAGACTATTCAATCTGTATGATGTTACCAATTCCCATTATGATTGTGGTGTTCATGTTTCATAAAGAATACAGTGGAACTGTCACAGATGAGCACTGTAACCGTCAGTAAATGAGATGTACATCCATTACACACACAAAATACCACTGCACACATAGTCTGGCACAATAATATATCAGCTTCACAGTAAGTCTATCGACCCGGTCTCTCTCTCGATCCAGCACGTGGTCCTTTTATGCCGCTCTCCCCAATCTCACTACATTCTCAACTCAGGTGTATTTACCCTTACCGCTCCCTCTCTCCCGACGGACGCTTGACCACGCCCCCACTGCCACAATGCTGTTTATCGCCTCATTTTGGTTTAATGCATTATCACAGCTGTTTGAAATTCATTATTCTCTCTCTGTTAACGAGTCATCAGGATTACTGTAAACACTCATATAAATGGGCACTACACAATTCATGCAAATGTATTATTATTTATTTCTCATTCAAATCAGTATTCATCTGTAATATAGACACATTTCTGGTTCATGTTACATCAGCCAAACCTTAAATAGCAGCAAGTCCAAATTCCAAGCTTTTAAATGACACCTATTTCTCACATGTCTTATGGTTTGATTATTTTCATGGGAAGAGTGTCAATTTTGCATGTGGAAAACAAGCAGCATCTGCACAATATTATGCCATTTTTTATTTTATTTTATACCATCACCCGCCCATAAACACATACACACAATGTCTTTTTCTGCTCATTTGTGTTAATATATAACAGCAGATGTCTCCAGGGCAGCTGAAACCATTACAATAGCATAAATAAGCTTTGAATGTCACTAGAATTTCAATTATTACCCTTGACTGTGCCTGCAGTTAAACCACTAGGTTTTCGATTTCCATCACAGTTCATGACAGGTTAAAAAGGGGATGACAAATATTTCACTGCTGATTGTAGGTGATTGATGCTTCAGTTGCAACCACTGCATGTCAATATCAATTCAACATGCCACAGATTATGGTTTCACACAGGTAGGTTTCACACAGGTTTTTAGATTAAATAAAACTGCAACTATAAAAACTGTCAAGATGATATTATACAATTATTTTTATATTATTATTATCAAATTAATATAACAAATAATTAGCATGTAGACACACAGACACGCGCTTGAAGAAACACTCTTTATTATATTTCTAAGAACAGATGACAGAAAAGCTGTCTATACGCATGTATGACACACTGATATGGAGGCGTTCAGTCTCGTGGAACACACGTATGCAAAAGATTCTCACTTTTTCTTTGTTTCTGTCTTCTGATTTTTTTCCCTCTTTTTCCTTTTTTTTCAAGAATAGTATCATCAATGAGTGCTGTAAATGACCTCAGACATCTCAGCTCAGGAGGTGCTTTGAGTTCAGTTCGCAGAGCAGTTAATTTTGAACGCAACTGCAGCCTAAATATCTGTGATTAAATCATAAAATAATACAAAAACACATTCACAAACAATAATTTATATTTCAGTAATTATTATCCTCATTATAATTATGTTTACAATTATAATTGTTTTTCGGCTTCATTTGTGTAAGTAATTTTCCAGCTGCATGTTTAGATGGATACTTGACTGACATAAATGGAAGGTTAGTTACTAATATATATATATATATATATATATATATATATATATATATATATATATATATATATATATATATATATATATATATATATATAAGCAAGAATATTCACCGATCCCTCAGCCCCGGGGTTCTTTGTCAGAGATATGTTGACTGTTTTAAACTGTTTAAAGACATCTTTCAAAAAGTTGAACAACACATTTTAAATTCACTTATTCATTTTTTTCCAGTTTCATTTGAATTTTTATTTAAAATAAATGTAAAAAAAATGTTTTTATTAAAAAGTGCTTAAATATCGTTATTTTTCACAAACATTCGCTTTAGAAGACATTAATGTCACTGCTGGAGATAGAATGGATTACTTCGATGATGACAATCTGTGCTTTTTGGACCTACAAATATCTAATCACCATCCCCTCCCATTATAAGGACCTGCTGAGCCTGAATATTTTTCTACAAATCTTCAAAAGTGTTTTGCAGAATAAAGTCATACACATCTCAGATGGCATAAGGGTGAGTAAATGATCAGAGAATTTTCATTTTTGGGTGAACTATCCCTTAAAGTGCTTGTTAACTATAAATTCCCCTCCCTGCCTAGTAGGTGGTGATATCTATGCATAAAGTATGTGAATCACAAAAAACAAAAGCAGAAGAATGTGAAAGTGAAAGTGGAGATTTATATACTTCTGAAGACATGATTTATCTGGGATGGCATAAGGATGAGTAAATGATGAGAGAATTTTCATTTTTGGCTGAACTATTCCTTTAAGGAGCTATTTATACCTGATTCATTTTATGTTCATTCAACCCATAAAATGAGTTTTGTTGGTGTAAAATGTATTTAGGTCGATGCAGGCATGCTCAATTGTATTTTTTTCTTGAATAATAGCAGTTAATTAAGATGGTACTGCATGATTACATACCACATTGACAACAATATCAAATGTCACAAGCATTTTAATGACCCTTTATGAATCCTTAGCCATTTGATTCTCTTTTATTCAGAAGATCTGTGGCAATTTCAACTGCTGTTGGCACTATTCTGTATTCTAATAAGTGCAAATACACCTTCGGATTGTCAAATACACAGGACCCAATTAAAGGGCTTCCTCTTGTCTCATTAAAACAGGAAACTACCAAATGTGCTGAACAGGATTAAATATGAAAAGAATTCCTCGATTGTAACTTTTGATATCATTATCGAAGACCAATTCTAATTAACTGGATGGTATCTTCTTAGTGAATTTCTACAGATAAATGGACCAGTTCTTCCTTTCTAAACTGGAAAATCCTGACCCAAATTTAGACACTTTGATGTCTTAAACTAAAAAAAAAATATTTTCTTTAAAGAAATGTAACTTTAGGCAAAACATCAGTCCTATTCTTTCCACATCTGTAGAGAAAAAGTCTGTAGGAGCTGCTCAAATCACACCGACTCCCAGCCTGTGGCTCTTTGGTGTGTGCTTGTCCAATCACTCAAGCAAGTGATAAGACCACTGTGATTTCCTCTGTGTCTGAGACAGCTAGCGCTGAGATTAGGCCTAAAATGAATGATCCATCATGAAGATTTATGACTGACCAGACAACGCTTTGACTTACACATATTGTCTTAGGGAACAGGATAAAATACCACATTTCTCCAAAATCTGAGATGGTTATTTATCTCAGACTCTCCCAAAATGTTCCTTTATAGGGATTCTCGAAAATATGAGTCAGTCATGGGGAATTAAGCGGAAAATGTTCCTGTCTGCTCAGGACAGGTGTTCCATTCAACATAAAGAGGACAGTGGACTTTGTGTCTAATGGCACGTGATCAAATGTAGTGAATACGCAGATCTTTAGGGGTCTAATGACCCAACTGACAGACTAATAATTTTCTTCCTTAATATCTTTTCCTTCCATTACTAGGGAGGCCAAAGGATTTCAAAGTCCTTGTGCTCCCAACCAGAGCGTACATAAACACTGACCTAGAGTGATTTTGGCTCCACAAGAGTACAGCAGGCCTGTGTGAATACGATAAACTTTAAGGTCAGATGACTCACTAGATCCCATCCAATCCAAAATCCATAATTTCAAAGATATATTAATGTGATGTTGATATTGACAGTTGTACATTTAATTTTTATTTAACTTAATTTAATGTGGGAGGGACTATGAAACATTAAGCTGAACTTTATCTTCATAAATTTAGATTTGGTTGAAGCTTTGGTTTAAAGCTGATGTGTGTAACTTTTTCTGTGTTCAAATATGTTCTCCCATCCCAGCCTAATATGCAAAGACAATTACAAGTAAACTATACATAGTTTAATTTTATCGAAAACTGCAAACATTGTGTGACTGTGGCGCTATAACAATCCCTCTGTTTGTTTTGAAAGGCCTGTCCAGGGGTGGATTTCCCATAAAACAATGTAACTCACTGCTTAACCACTATCGTACGATGCATCACTGGAGAAATTACCTAGTGACGACTGTTTCCCAAAACCATAGTATCTATGTTGCACATCCATCAATAGTGGGGTTTCCCTCTACGTCAAACTTCGGGGTTCCCCGATGCACTTGAGCAAATGCGCACATGCACACTCTTCAAAAATATATAAAAACTTCACTAATGTGTTAACATGGACACATAAGCCGTGCGTTAAAGCACTTTTTCTCAACAGTCTTTAATCCCTTAAATGACTGCATTCACGTCTACGTGACGTTTCAGAATCCAGCTTTCTGCAAAGCCCCAGAATAAGCCTTAAGTGCATGTAAACTTGGTCAAGGTTTGAAAGAATACATTATATATGGAATAAAAGATACAAAAGCCTCAGCAAAGTGAAATGATGTCCACACAGCAAACTTCCAAGAGAGTATGCCTCTAACCACAAGTGGAGAGCTGTTGTACCAACAACACAACTTTGCAATGCTATTTGCGAATGTTCGTTGGAACTACGGTTTCGGAAAACACCAAATCGTTTAACTACGTTGGTAACGATGCAACTTGTGACAATAGTTGACTAACTAACCCCTGAAGACCCTTGCACTATTTCCATATTGTGCTAGCATTTTATGGCCATCTCCAGCATTGCTATCAGAATTAATGGTTTGACATGCTTGGCCAGTGAGCTGCCAACATACTTCTGCCCAAAAGAGCAACATCAATAGCCTCAAAAAGCCCAAAACACAAAAGGTGCGTGCACATCACATCACCGGTCTCTAAGGTGAGTTTAATGATTGGTGCCTTTGGTTTCATTGCAACCCAGCAAAAATCACAATGGAGGTACACAGTTCAACTTAGAACTTTACATACTCTTGGAAATGAGCTTGGCTGAAGCAGACCTGTACACTCTGCAGCTAAAAATAAAGAGTACATGTAACAAATAATGACAAATTGCATCATACACACACTTAAGGATGTATTATAAATGTCCGGCATAAATATCTCTAAATGAGTGACTCGAGAACTTTGAAACATGGACAGTGAAATATGGACAGTATTACTGATCATAACAAAAAGAAGATGAAATTACAACACAAAACAAAAGTGAGTGACATTGAGTTAATAGTAACATTAGTAACATTATAATAGCGGACACATTTAACTTTAACAAACAAAACAGCTTTGCTATTCAAACTATTAAAGTTGACACTCGAGAAAAGAAACCATTTAAAAACAAAAAAAGAAGATGATAAATCACTGTCCTTGTTATAAACATCCTCAACTGCTAAGGTGTTGAGAATTTAGGACACTTTAATAAAGTTTTAACTGATGAAGCTTGGCACTGCAATCTAGGCTATATTACAATGGCTGTATGTCTATATTAGTTTTTAAATCTCTTTGTCAGTATCACACAGTCTCTGGCTTTATATTTATCTATATCTATATGGTTAGAATATAAAAGCTCCTTAAGATAACAACTGCAAGTTTACTGGGTAGATATCAGTATATGTATTAAGCCAAAGCTCT
This sequence comes from Moxostoma hubbsi, assembly GCA_032164185.1. Classification (NCBI taxonomy): domain Eukaryota; kingdom Metazoa; phylum Chordata; class Actinopteri; order Cypriniformes; family Catostomidae; genus Moxostoma; species Moxostoma hubbsi. The sequence continues at coordinate 20,301,114 of JAVLUX010000033.1, forward strand.
AACATAAATATTGAGGAATAGAGTAGAAATATCCATGTGTACGTCCAGGCAGTGTCACCTTTGAAATATATCATTCGGAAAGGTAATTTTAACGTATGATTTAACTGCTACACAAACACATTATTCACTAGCGTTTGAATATTCAATATTTACACCAGTCAATGTGATAGACTATTCCAGTGTCAAGTTCTGCCTCAACACAATGCAAAATGCGTCGCTCTAATGAACTGAGTATCTGTGGTCTTTGGACTAGACTGTAATGCATTATGTGTTAGCAAACACAACGGCAAATTGTTTATTATATCTTATAGCATATCTCTGCACATTATGGTAAACATATGACCGCTCTCATTAGTATTCTATTCCAACTCACCTTACGTACGTGTCATCATGCTGGAGCTTTCAATTTAAAAAAGAAAAACAAAACCAATGTGATATTCAAAGCGAGTTTATGTGGTTAGAACGCCGCGAAAGAGAATTTTTTGCGCTCTTGCGCGAGAGATTATAACAGTAATATATCCGGAAGCCGCGCGCTCTTGCAATACAGTTGTCACGCGCAAATTGGAGGAATCGCACAAATCCACCTTCCGAAAAAGCTTTGTTTATATTCTCTGGAGTCGCAGATGTCAGTAATCCAAACAGATAGAGCGGTGTGTGATTAAGAAAACTGCAAATCTCGTCGACTGTGCCCCGTCTAAAGAAGAAAGTTTCCTCTCCTAAAACATTGACTGACGCTCGCTGAGTTTTTCTAAGGAGCCTCAGCGTCAGGAAGCTATGACGCGCGTGCTGGAGACTGTCGGGCTCCATGAAAATCTGGCGCCCTCGGCTGACTGTGATCCACATCTCCCGACAAATATTCAGTGTACTAGACCTATTTCATGTTTTGGGAAATGTACTTTTGATTTCCCTAATTATGTTAAATAGTATGACGAACGATTTTATTTAATTAATAATGACCATTAGCCAATGTATCATGCTTTTTTTGCTAATTTCATAAACATAAATGTACATTTACTTCTAAATCCCCCAGCTTTGTGGTGTTAATGAGTGAAATCAGAAAGTACATTGACCATATTATAGATTATTTGAATTGTCATATATATATATATATATATATATATATATATATATATATATATATATATATATATATATATATACACTACCGTTCAAAAGTTTGGGGTCACATTGAAATGTCCTTATTTTTGAAGGAAAAGCACTGTACTTTTCAATGAAGACAACTTTAAACTAGTCTTAACTTTGAAGAAATACACTCTATACATTGCTAATGTGGTAAATGACTATTCTAGCTGCAAAAGTCTGGTTTTTGGTGCAATATGTACATAGGTGTATAGAGGCCCATTTCCAACAACTATCACTCCAGTGTTCTAATGGTACAATGTGTTTGCTCATTGGCTCAGAAGGCTAATTGATGATTAGAAAACCCTTGTGCAATCATGTTCACACATCTGAAAACAGTTTAGGTCGTTACAGAAGCTACAAAACTGACCTTCCTTTGAGCAGATTGAGTTTCTGGAGCATCACATTTGTGGGGTCAATTAAACGCTCAAAATGGCCAGAAAAAGAGAACTTTCATCTGAAACTCGACAGTCTATTCTTGTCCTTAGAAATGAAGGCTATTCCATGCGAGACATTGCTAAGAAATTGAAGATTTCCTACAACGGTGTGTACTACTCCCTTCAGAGGACAGCACAAACAGGCTCTAACCAGAGTAGAAAAAGAAGTGGGAGGCCGCGTTGCACAACTGAGCAAGAAGATAAGTACATTAGAGTCTCTAGTTTGAGAAACAGACGCCTCACAGGTCCCCAACTGGCATCTTCATTAAATAGTACCCACAAAACACCAGTGTCAACATGTACAGTGAAGAGGCGGCTGCGGGATTCTGGGCTTCAGGGCAGAGTGGCAAAGAAAAAGCCATATCTGAGACTGGCCAATAAAAGAAAAAGATTAAGATGGGCAAAAGAACACAGACATTGGACAGAGGAAGACTGGAAAAAAGTGTTGTGGACAGATGAATCCAAGTTTGAGGTGTTTGGATCACAAAGAAGAACGTTTGTGAGACGCAGAACAAATGAAAAGATGCTGGAAGAATGCCTGACGCCATCTGTTAAGCATGGTGGAGGTAATATAATGGTCTGGGGTTGCTTTGGTGCTGGTAAGGTGGGAGATTTGTACAGGGTAAAAGGGATTCTGAATAAGGAAGGCTATCACTCCATTTTGCAACGCCATGCCATTCCCAGTGGACAGCGCTTGATTGGAGCCAATTTCATCCTACAACAGGACAATGACCCTAAACACACCTCCAAATTGTGCAAGAACTATTTAGAGCAGAAGCAGGCAGCTGGTATTCTATCGGTAATGGAGTGGCCAGCGCAGTCACCAGATCTGAACCCCACTGAGCTGTTGTGGGAGCAGCTTGACCGTATGGTACGCAAGAAGTGCCCATCCAACCAATCCAACTTGTGGGAGCTGCTTCTGGAAGCGTCGGGTGCAATTTCTCCAGATTACCTCAACAAATTAACAGCTAGAATGCCAAAGGTCTGCAATGCTGTAATTGCTGCAAATGGAGGATTCTTTGACGAAAGCAAAGTTTGATGTAAAAAAAATCTTATTTCAAATACAAATCATTATTTCTAACCTTGTCAATGTCTTGACTCTATTTTCTATTCATTTCACAACGTATGGTGGTGAATAAGTGTGACTTTTCAGGAAAACACAAAATTGTTTGGGTGACCCCAAACTTTTGAACGGTAGTGTATATATTAGACAGACAGACAGACAGACACACACACACCGATCAGGCACATCATTAAAACCACCTGGCACATGCCTAATATTGTGTAGGTCCCCCTCGTGCGGCCAAAACAGCGCCAACCAGCATCTCAGAATAATATTCTGAGATGATATTCTTCTCACCACAATTGTACAGAGTGGTATCTGAGTTACTGTAGACTTTGTCAGTTCTTCAAACCAGTCTGGCCATTCTCTGTTGACCTCTCATCAACAAGGCATTTCCATCTACAGAACTGCCGCTCACTGGATGTTTTTTGTTTTTGGCACCATTCGGAGTAAACTCTAGAGACTGTTGTGTGTGAAAATCCCTGGAGATCTGCAGTTACAGAAATACTCAAACCAGCCCGTCTGGCACCAACAATCATCCATGGGATTATCTAATCAGCCAATCATGTTCAAATCTTTTCAAACTAAAAGATTACATTTTAATCTGTTAGTAAAACAGAAAATATACAAGTAAATAAACTTACAATAATTAAAGGAAAGAAAATAAAAATGTAATGTACAATTTTGGTAACACTTTACAATAAGGTTCCATTGTTTAACATTGCATTCGTTATAATGAACAAACAATTGACAATATACTGTTTACAGTTAATAAAATACAATTGTTCATTGTTAATTCATGTTAATTCATAGTGCATTAACTATTGTTAACAAACATTTAGTATATTTGTATACGTAGAAATTAACATTAAGATTAATATATGGTGTAAAAATATTCTTCATTATGTTATGTATAGTACTTATAGTAAAGTGTTAACATAATATTATATAAAAGTATCAATTATCAGCACAAACTAAAATTATTTAAAAAGTAAGGGCAGGTTTACATTGTTAAGAGCTTTTGTGTTCTTTAAAGATAACATGGTTTGATTGTAGTTTTGCTTGATTTATTTTTCAAAAACAATAAGGGCTTTTAATTACTTAGTGTGTTTCTGTGAATGTGAAATTGGGAAAATAGCAATAAAGCTTAATAATAAAATGCTTCCAGGACATGTTGAGTGACTCCAGTCAGGCTTCCTAAGCAACCAATTGGGCAGTGTCAAGATGGGTTAACCTAGTCGTGTCGCTTTAATGTAGTTCTCGCTCTCGATGGGGCACGTGATGTGTTGTACAAGGTTACCGCGCATAATAGTGTGAAGTCTCCATACACACTGAGATTCGTCCTCCGCCACCCGGATTGAGTCGAGTCACTACGCCACCATGAGGACATGGAGCGCATTAGGAATTGGGCGTGCCAAAATTGGGGAGAAAAAAAACCTTTGTTTTGCTAATGCTATAAAAACAGTCCATCCTTAAACAAATCAAAAAACGTTGTGTAATAATAAAAAAAAAATCTACCCAAAATAACTAAAAGGACAGTCCCAAAAATGTGTCTCTATATCAATTTTAAACCTTATTAAGTTTACTTTTGGTGGGTAAAATTCATATAAGTACTTAATTTCCCACAATTCGCTGAGATGACGTCAGAACACCTCATCCAATGATATCCAGTATTAGCAAGGTTCCCCAGGAAGCATCATCAGTAATGTAGAGCATAGTTCATACTTCTGTTCCTGTTATCCGTCTATGTCTATATCAATTCCCATTTCTCATTTTGACTCTAACGATACACAGAGTGCAAGTGTTGTCTGGACATCTATCCTCACGTTGCCATGTTGGAATGAGCCAGTGCAGTGCAACAGTTCATGGGTTACGAACAGCAATCGGTCGGGCGAAAATAGGATCTTTTAAAGTGCGATGTCGTTCAGCATGATTTCTTCACATTCTCACACCCAACTCGTCACATATTGACGCTTTTGACAGGACCCCTTGGCGTCACATTTTAACGCCCTGGGTATACCTTTGGCGTCATTTTTCGACGCGTTGGGTAGTCTTAACCAAAACCGCATTCAAAGGTGAGTTTAACAACGCTCTACGGCGTGTGCAAGTAAGCAGTTTAAACGTTTTCTTAGGTACTGGTAACTAGAGCATGCTGGATAACGTATTTTTATCGGAGGTTTGTTGATGTTAATAAATATATATAATATGCTACGATTGTGTTCAATTAATCTAAGTTTTTTATATTTTTATTTTTATAATTTTGTTCAATTAATCAAAGTTTTTTATATTTTTATTTTTAAAATCCTCTATAGAAATCTATCGGACTACCCAACGCGTCGAAAAATGACGCCAAAGGTATACCCAGGGCGTTAAAATGTGACGCCAAGGGGTCCTGTCAAAAGCGTCAATATGTGACGAGTTGGGTGTGAGAATGTGTTAGGCCTTGCAGAAAATCACAGCCTTACATAACAAATCTGATCTCATCTGACTGTTCAAAAATCCTATCCGCCCGGCATGAAGCAGAAATAATACCTATTCCAAAGCCATGAAAAGACTACAACGATCCCATAAACTACCGCCCTACAGCAACCAGTTGTTTATGCAAAACAATGTAGAGGATGGGCAATGATTGTTGCTTATGACACATAAGACACATAAGCAACGCCCAGTGTGGTTTACGGAAATGTCGAAGCACTACAGATCGCTAATTCGTGACGCCTTTACCAGAAAAGAATCACGTAGCTGTCTTCTTTGATTTGGAGAAAGCCTATGACACGACATGGAAACATGGCATTTTACATTATCTATGCCAAATGATTTTTTGTTGTCGACTGCCAATCTTTATTGAAAGTACACTTTGTCTAACCTACGTAAACAAGGGCTTGGAGTACCTCAAGGAAGTATCAGTACTCTCTTCAGTATTAAAATAAATAGCATTGCAAAAGTAATTGGTTCTGATGCCCTCTGTAGTTTATATGTAGATGATATCTGCATTTGCTACAAGAGCAAGTACATGAATACTAGCAAACAATTCAATTGAAGATAAAACAAAATGCACTACTGGTCAACACAGAACTGTTTCAAGTTCTCACAAACAAAATCCATCTGTATGCATTTCTGCCAGCTCACTACACAATGAACCAGAGCTGTTTATGGATGGAGTCACCATTAAAGTTAAAAAGAATAGGATTCTTGGTATCACTTTTTTTTTACAACAAACTCTCTTTTATTCCTCACATTAAATCGCTAAAAAATAAAAGTTTTAAAGCTATGAATGTTTTAAAAGTTTTATTCAAAACCAAATGGGGAGCAGACTGCTCAACTCTCATGAACTTGTACAGCACCATGGTATGCTCAAAGCTGGACTATGGAAGTATCATTTATGGATCAGCTAGGAAGTCATACATACGACTTTTGGACACTGTACACCACCAAGGTAAATGATTAGCGTTGGAAACCTACATCACCAATCCAAAGCCTCTATGCAGAAGCCAATGATCCTTCCATGGAAATCAGATGCCTAAAGTTGACCTTACAATATGCAACCAAACTTAAAAACAAATAACGAAAACCATGCCTATTCAGCAGTTTTCCTACTTCAGCATTCAACAATATATGAAAACAAAAAACATGTTTCATTCGTCCATTTGGTCTACGTATAAAAACCCATCTGGAGAATCTGAAAGTGGATCTAAACAGCTTGGAACAGACACATTTCTGCAAAATTCCTCCATGGGATCTCAAAAAGCCTAAAATCCATCTGGATTTAACAAGGAACCAAAAATGCATCCGAAAGATTTCCATCAACAATTTCTAGACATAACACCAGTATACCACAACATATCCCAATATACACAGATGGATCTAAATCTGGAAATAAAGTGGCAGCAGCTTTTGCAACAAACCAACTGTGTCAGGGTATTTGCATCCCTGACCAAAGTTCAGAGAGGCAAACGCTCTACTACTGGCACTGAAGTTTGAGACTTCATGCTCCACAAAACCCTTTTTTTTTTTAAACTGCTAATTCAAAATCATGTCTTGAAGCATTGGAAGCTACAAAAACGGATCACCCAACAATCGTGAAGACTTTAATCAAACTGTCATCTCTTGAAGCAAAGAGTTTAAATATTATTTTCTGCTGGGTACCTGGACACTCAGGAATCTCTGGTAATGAACAAGCAGACGGAGCTGTCAGAGAAGCACTATCTACTGAACCAGTACAATTCCCTATACCTTCCACAGATCTGAAACTCTGAATGTATCTATAAAAACAAATGGCAGTCAGAGTGGGATCAATGTTGAAACAACAATTACAGGAAATAAATATTGTTGTTGGAACAAGATATGTGTTCCCTTTTAATAATTGCTGGGATTAAGTAATTTACACACAATGATAGGACATACAAGACTCACACACCAATTTTTACTATCAGGAGAAAATTCACCAAAGTCCTCATCTTGTCATAACCCACAATCCATTTAACATATTTTACTGGACTGTCATACCTCTACATATCTGAGGAACCTGTATTATTCAGTTGATACTTTTGAAAAGGTTTATAATCAAGTGAATCCAAAATTAGATTTAAGGGTTTTAGTAAAAAATGAATCTTAAACACCTTATTTAACTCTATTTTTAAATAACTAAACATGGCTCCCACCATGAATATAGCCATAGAACGAAAGAAACAAATATCTGAATGTTCTAAATTGCAATTCGAAATGACTTGACCCACCATCCTTTATCTCTTGTATATTTTAGGATACCACCCCAGATGAGCTGCTCAGTGCTGTGATGAGTGCAGTCCTTAAGGATGTGGGACTGCCATCTGCTTCCCTAGGGGATGTGTGTATTGGTGAGTCACTAAACAGTCTGACAATCAAAACATCAATAAGTAGATAGTACACTCAAGCACACCTACAGTCTATGAATAACAATCACATATGATGAGTGATAATATTTAGAAACTTATTTAGCTGTTTTGCAGGTAATGTGCTACAGCCTTGGGCAGGTGCTTTGATGGCTTGAATTGCACAATTTCTTAGGTGAGATGGTTCAATTTATTATAAATCAGGACATTATTAAGCATGTGCACTGGTTGTAATTTAATCAACAATACATTCTTACATTTTTCAGTGGCTTTCCTGAGTCTGTACCAGTCTACACAGTGAACAGGCAGTGTTCCTCTGGACTACATGCACTTTTTAATGTTGCGGGTAAGAATTTATTTCTAAATAGTAAACTTGCCTAAATTGTATACTTAAAATTAGAGTATACAAGGTTACAATTAGAACTGAACGTTTTCTGTTTTTTTAAGGTGGAATCAGAAATGGTTCATATGACATAGGCCTTGCCCGTGGGTTAGTATGGCACATTTATACTGATTATTTTAACATTTTAGTCATAGCAAGTTAATAAACAATTTTTAATAGGCTCCCCTAAAATAATAAGACAAAGTGTTGTACAGTTTCTTCTGAAGCTTATGTACCTTTCCTTGAACGTCTTTTTGGAAGTGCAGAGAGCATATCCCTTCGCTCAGTGGGAAACCCTGGGGACATCAGCCCCCGACTGATGGACAATGAGAAGGCCAGAGACTGCATAGTTCCCTTGGGGTATGGATAATTTAATGCCTAATACTCTGTTATACTTCATAATCTGTGTTTGTGTTCTGTTGTTCTTCAGAATAATCTCAGAGAATGTTGCAGAGCGATTTGGTGTCACCAGGGAAAAACAGGATCGCTTTGCTCTCAGTTCCCAACAAAAGTATACACTCCCTAGACATTTATGGGTTGTTTATACTTGCAAGTTCTTAGTAGTTTGTAAAGATGCACTCAAAGCATCTCCATTGCATATAATGAACCAAATACTAATGTTTGACTGTTGTTACATCACTAGGGCAGCCATGACCCAGAAACAGGTTTTATTTGATCAAGAGATTACACCAGTCACTACAAAATTTGTTGATGAAAATGGCACTAAGCGCACCATTACTATCACCAAGAATGATGGGATCCAGCCTGGGACTACACTTGAGGGCCTTTCCAAACTTCGTCCTGAATTCAAGGAAAACGGCAGCACCACAGCCGGTGTGCACTCTGAATCTTTGAAAGGTTGTAATCAAAAGTCTAAATGAGACTTTTTGATCATCATTTGACTATCACTTATTGAGTCTTGAAATGCTTTTGGATAACTCAGTTCTTTGTTTCACTCTGTATGTAATGCCAGTCAGGTAAGTGATGGTGCTGTAGCAGTGCTAAATGGGCGGAGATCTACAGTGGAGAAACTGGGACTGCCTGTCTTTGGGGTGCTGAGGGCGAGCGCTGTGGTGAGCGTGCCACCAGACATAATGGGCATTGGACCAGCCTATGCCATCCCAGAACTGTCAACCAGGTAGGTTAGTAAAGTAGGCAGCTGCTCTAACCTCTATTTCAATATCAACTATTTTATATTCTAATAATAATGATACAGTAAATCAAAATAGTTTTTATACAAAAATAATGCTTGTAAATGATGAACCTTGTTATTGCATTTGCATTTACAAGGCTGACTATTGATTTGTTTGAGATCAACAAAGCATTTGACAGTCAGGTGAGTGATTTCATCAAGCTTTAGGCTGTTTGCCTGTTTCTCATAACATTACACACCTCTCACTGCACTTTCAAAATATACTGTGTAGATTTCCTGAAATAGACACACTGTCTGTTTTTTTTTCCTAGGCTGTGTATTGTGTGGGAAAGCTGGGCATTCCCATGGAGAAAGTAAATCCTAACAGAGGTGCCATTGCTCTTGGTCATCCACTGGGGCTAGGCAGGTTGACCCTGCTCCATGAGCTAAAACACAGACGCAAAAGGTGAGCACACTTTTTTTCCCAAAGGTAAATCTAATACTGGGGTGCACTCATGTAGCTATACGCTAACTTTTTATAGTAATAGAAACTTTTATACAGTAGCAGTCAAAAAAAAATATGATCTCATTTTACCATTTTTTAAAAAAAAATAAAATATATATATATACATTTTTTTATTTTTTTGCAGAGGGTATGGCGTGTTATCTATGTGCATTGGGACTGGAATGGGAGCGGCTGAAGTTTTTGAGTACCCTGGACAGCTGTGAAAACCCTCAGGCTGCTAAATCACTAACTGTAGAACACAAGCAGAAAAAGCAGACTTCTCAATTGGTGTTTACTGCTGGATGTTTGTCTTACTTTTGAGTATGGTAATGATAACATTTCAGATCTCCCTTTAAAGTGCCTTGTACTTCAACTAATAAAAAAACATGGAATATTACTGTATCTGTGAGAGCAATCATACCCGAGACATATTCTAAGGTATATTTGATCTCCGTACTTTGTCTGTGACACATTAATCTGATGATCTTTCCATATGGATACTGACAGAAGTATTCCTAAGTATTCAGAATTATAAAAACAATAGTGGTATTTTTATTATGAAAGACTAGTGTAATTTACTATGATTTGTAATGTATTTCAGGAAACTATTCATTACAATAAAACAATGTGCTTGGAATATATGTTTCAAAGGCTAGGTATATGGGAAATCCCTGTTTAAATACAACTCAATCTTTAATCTTTTTTTCACAAAAAACTCTCTGGGTAATCTGAAATCATGCGGTCTGTTTACCTAAAGATTCTTTAGAATACTTTACAATTAAAAACAGAAAACTGTTTCACAAATAGAGCTTTTTAAGACAACTAAGGTCAGTGTGTCATCAAAACAAAGAATGTTATGTTAAGTTGTGTGTCTTGTATTTTCAGTGGAAAAACTGGACACTCAAGTCTTTTTGTATGGTGTTGGATATTGGAGATTCAAAACTCTCATCAAATGCTCCTCTTCCATGGACCTTAAGAAGAAGTGGGGTCTCTCCAAGAATCCCATGCACTGTGATGGTTGTCTGGAACTCTTTCTGATCACTATGAGTAAAATACTGTTAGTCAATTCAATCTACAGTATATATGTTACAACAATGGGTCTGCCTTACTGTATTGTGGAAATACAGACTATATAGAAGACTAAATGGTTGGTAAACTCACTTCTGAACAATACACACTCACTGAGTACTTTATTGGGAACACTATGGTCCTGCATGTCCAACATGGTCTTCTGCTGTTGTAGTCCATCCGCATCAAAGTTTGATGTGTTTTGCATTTTGAGATGCTATTTTCTCACTACAATTGTACAGAGCGGTTATGAGTTACCGTAGCCTTTCTGTCAGCTCGAACCAGTCTGGCAATTCTCCGTTGACCTCTCTCATCAACAAGACATTTCTTTCTTTGGAATCGCTGCTCGCTGGATGTTTTTTTGTTTTTGGCACCATTCTGAGTAAACTCGAATGACTGTTTTGCATTAAAATCCCAGGAGATCAGGAGTAACAGAAATACTCAAACCAGCCTGTCTGGCATCAACAATCATGCCACGGTCAAATCAGATGGATGATGTGAACATTAACTTAAGCTCCTGACCCATATCTGAATGGTTTTATGCACTGCACTGCTGCCACATGTTTGGCTGATTAGATAATAGCATTAATAAGTAGGTGTACAGGTTTCTAATAAAGTGCTCAGTGAGTGTACAAGGAACTAGTTGAACAAATACAGTTACATTATAGGGAACTGAACACTGAAATTGACCTAAATCTATACAGCATCTGTCTGACATATTACTGCATCTATTTAAAGTGACCGTAAGAAGATTTAATTTCCAATCAGGTAAGTTGACAGTACCTGGCAGTGAAATTGATCTGCAGCAGCTGTCTACAGTATGGTGGAACCCCAAGAGGTTTCAGGACACCAGAGTCTGGCCACAGTCTGAACACTTCAATCCCACCCTCAGCTTCTAAACACACAAAACCAAACATTTTCACTAGATACAAAGTAATTGCAACCAAATATTAATTTAGTCAAATAGTCAAAGACAGGATAAGGAGGCAAGCCATTGCTGCAACAATATTTCAATGCCACTGCAATTGCATGGTGGTTCTGCCTATATCTTCTTTAAACAGACCTAGATCCTAAGATTCCCTCTTTCCAAAACACAGTTCAAAGATACCAAATGAGCTTTACTGTGACTGGTCCTCGTCTGTGCACGTCGTCTGCGCATTCGTTGGCCATTGACTGTATGAAAATTATACTCATAAAAGCAACGTGACTGGGCACGAGGCGATTCTGAATGTGCAAAAACAAAGTATACCTGGGCCTTGTTTGCACAATCGCTTTCAGTGATTACAGCGATTAAAAATATGTTTTTTTTTCATGGAAAAAATGTCAAAAATGTTTCCTATTCCCTGAAAGATATTAATGAAATAAGTTTTGTTTTATCTCACTGGTCTCTGTGACAGCAAGAGACTTAATATATTATTATTATTTAGAAAAGGAGACCTTCAGTTGCAGAATGCTTGTTTCAAAGCCTTTGTCATACCTGCGAGTGCAGTCCAGTAGCTACTTGAGCTACCTCTATTGTAGAGGTAGACTTCTTTAACACATGTCTGTCCAACATAGCAGGTGCCAAAATCCACAGTGTTACTAGAAAGGTGCAAAGTGGGTAATGCCAAGTGTGCACAAAGGGGCACAGTCTAAAAAACAGAGTAAACAGGCAATTGTTGGATATTTGTGTGGAGGAGTTACAGTTGATATTTAGCCACATATGGTCAGACACTAAAAAACTGTGACAATCATTTTTAGCTACCATATATCTTGGGTGTGTTAGGCTATCTACACTACAATGTTTTAACAAGGCTACTTTTCCATGAGTTCCTTGAGGTGTGACAAAGGTGTAATGACTTCCACAAGATTGGGGGTGTTATTACACACCATAGTGGATTCATGTGTTAGCCTTTGACAGGACAAAAGTACTGTATTTGTTATCAAATGGCAACCTTGTCATAACAACAATCTTAGTGGAAAAATAAGTATAGAAAGTAAATTAAAACTGTTTACAATTAAAACTGAGGACATTCAGACCTGCACACTGTTATTGCTGTATTGAATGGTCAGACTCTGCTGAAATTGTAGTGTCCTTTCTCCAACATCATTGCACAAGAGGGTAGCAGAGAGCTGGGCATCTGATTCCTCACATGGTTGACTCGGGCTAGTCAGGAGTGAAGGTGAATTGTGGAAAGCCACTTTAACCTGTCGATTGAAATCAAAATAATTGATGTGCCTGATTGACAACTACAGTAGTTAGGGTTTTAGCTCTTAGAAATCCATGGTCCAAGTCAAATAGTGAATGAAGTCCAAGACTGAGCATGGAAACATTATGATTAATTAGCTCATGATCTATGCAATGTATTCATGTGCATGTGTGGATATGTATTCTATCATGTTTGTATGTGTATATTATGTGAGCAGACCAGTATGATGTGTTTGGGCTGCAGCAGAATTGATGTTTGTTCATCTCCTGGTGCTGAGAATCCTTGTGTGTGCCTGTGAGAGGGTGAGCTGGTGACAAGTTTAACCATCTGATGGGGCAGCAGCACTGAGAACGGAGGGTTTGTACTTAGTCTGAAACTCAAGGGCATATCAGTATTGTTCTTCAGCTGGAATGTCCGAGTTATCCTGGATTCCTTCTACAGTCACAAAAAAGCAAAGTCAAAGACTGTCCACCTCAACCCTTACATCACTGAAAGACACTTTTACAGTGAATGGCCAGAGATGGGATTTAAAGGAATATTCCGGGTTCAATACAAGTTAAGCTCAGTTGACAGCACTGATGGCATGATGTGGATGACCACAAAAAAATTATTTGGCTCTTCCCTCCTTTTCTTCAAAAAAAGCAAAAATGGAGGTTACGGGTCTGGGTAGCTCAGCGAGCATTGTATCGAATCCAGGGTGCACTGAGTGACTCCAGCCAGGTCACCTAAGCAACCAAATTGGCCTGGTTGCTAGGGAGGGTAGAGTCACATGGGGTAACCTCCTCTTGGTCGTGATTAATGGTTTTCGCTCTCAATGGGGCGCATGGTAAGTTGTGCGTGGATCGCGGAGAGTAGCATGATCGAGCCTACACATGCTGTGAGTCTCCGCGGTGTCATGCACAACGAGTCACGTGATAAGATCCGCAGATTGAAGCGGAGGCAACTGAGACTTGTCCTCAGCCACCCTGATTGAGGTAACCATACCACCACGAGGAGGGTTTAAAGACAGAAATGAGAAGCTTATAATTTTATAAAAGCACTTACATTAATTCTTCTGTTAAAACTTCTGTATTATTTGAGCTGTAAAGTTGTTTAAATGGATGTTTTTACATTCATTTTAGGGTTTGTTGACATTACATCATCATGGCAACAAAGTTGAAAAGGTTAGTAAGCGATTTTATCACACTAAAATCATGTTAGCACGCATATTGTTTGCATCTTGTGGCTATACATTTCAAATAGTGAGTATTTTAAAGTTTACGGATTGGCCCCAATCACTTCCATTGTACTGTAAGTGCCTCACTGGAACTTCCATTTTTGCTTTTTTTTTTTTTTTAAAGAAAAGGGGAGGTAAGTCAAAATTAATTTTTCTGATAATCAATATTATGCCACAAATGCAGTCGATTGAGATAACTTGTATTGAACCCAGAATATTCCTTTAATACTTAATATATTTGAATTTCTTTAATTTTGATAGAATTACTTTCTGCTTTATTGGCACCTGTTTGTGTGATTCTCTGTCTAGTGTATCACTCGCAGCAGCAGAAAATTGCAGTACCTCCATATCCTCTTCCATATGCACTGACAAACTACACACACACACACACACACACGTTGTGTTTCCATGTTTTATGGGGACTTTCCATAGACATAATGGTTTTTATACTGTACAAACTATATATTCTATCCCCTAATCCTACCCCTAAACCTAACCCTGGCAGAAAACTTTCTGCATTTTTACATTTTCAAAAAACAAAATTTAATATGATTTATAAGCTGTTTTCCTCATGGGGACTGACAAAATGTCCCCACAAGGTCAAAAATATCGGGTTTTACTATCCTTATGGGGACATTTGGTCCCCACAGTGATAAATACACGCTCACACACACACACACACACACACACACACACACACACACACACACACACACACACACACACACAGACTATAAGTAACAAAATAAAGGTAGTGTAAATAGACTGTATGAATTATTACATTGACTGCATGAAATGTAGAAGCACATAATATGCTTTATGATGATAATTAAATCCATTTAATACAAAGTCTTATCATAATGCTGAGTATAAGCTTTGAACACATCTGTAACTCACATGGCATGTTTAACAAAAGCCTGCATGTCTAGTCTCAAAGGCTCTAGTTCATAGCCCTGGACTCTCTCCACTTTGCCTGGAATCAATGATGCCACCTATTCAAGGTAAATAATCAAGTCAAAGATGTAAACAGGGGTAAACAAATGAAAAGTGGAAAAACCCTTATTGATTAACCACTATTTGGAATATTTATGGGGACCCCATTAAACCAATATGATTTCATTTAAAATATAATCTGTATTAGGTGTATATGGTGGTGGAACCAAATGTACCTTTGAGTCTAGAGACATGAAACCCAGAGCATAACCCAAACAACTTTGATTGGTTGGGCACGACAGGATCAGAGGAGTAAAAGACACATGTATGGTGCTACTGCCCCCTGCTGGAACCACCTGTATTAATGTATCAAATTCACATTATAAATATTTTTTCCTGATTCTTATCATTGATTAGGTATGCAAATAAAACATGGATCACACAAATACAGATCCCGAAAAAGTTGACCAGTGTTGAATGTAAACCTACTGTTTGCTGTGGTGTGATGCAGTATGGGTAGTCAGAGACATTCCCTTCATGAGGCTGTAGGAACACAGAGAGCAGCTTCTTTACTGGAGCCAGAGATATAGGATCTCCATTGTTCTCCTCTCCATTACATTCTTCCTCATTCTCTGTAAAATCATCCTAAAAAACAAGAGAGAAGCTTATACTGAAATGCCCATCTAAATGAATCAGTTTTAATGAAGGGGCACTTGGGTATAGTCAAACAGTGAGGTATAATTTTAGTTTAGACTCACAGACTTGGTCATGAAGGATGAGCTTGTGTCTTCTCTGCTGGGGGTGTGACTAATGTCCCATGTGGATGGGAACATGACGCATGAGTCCATCCCTCCAACAACCTCATTGCCATCAGCATCCTTCAGAGGAAAGGGTTCACCATACGCAACCAACAGGTCTATTAACTTACTGTCTCCAACCTCCAGGTTGTAGGTCACCCAGTCCATACGTATATCTGCAATGGTTTACAAAGTAAAGTACCACTTATACTTTATTTAAGTAAACTTTTGAGCTAAATGTGGTGCACAGCTCACCATAAGGACTGGTGTTAATGAGGCGTAAAGAGCGTGACACAGTGTCTCCTCCAGAAACATGGCTTCCAAATCTGTGAAGGCCAATCATAAAATACCATAGAGCGCTCATAACACATTGAGTCCAGATCTTCTAGTCTTCCAGACCAGAAAAATTCTAGGAAAGTCTAAGGGACCCACTTTATATTAGGTGTATGTACTAATTATGTACATACGTGTTGTTGCATTGTACTTTCATTTAAGTACCTCCATTTAATTACATCTGTAGTTACACTGTTAACTTTACCCTTAATCCTAAACCTAACTCTACCCCAACTCTTACCCTAACCCTACCTGTACATCAACTTCAACAGCAGCAAATGTGACATTTTGAGAGAATTTTGCAGAACATTGTTTAGTTACACAATAAGTACACTGTATTGTATGTATTTTAATGTTAGTACATAGTAGTTAAAGACACCTGATATAAAGAGGGACCAGTCTAAGCTTTATGGAAAGTAAATACACTGCCTGGCCAATATTTCCTTGGACTGCCTTTAGTGTTGATTATGGCATGCATTTGTCGTGGCATTGTTTCGACAACCTTATGCAACATCACAACATTTATTTCCATCCAGAGTTGTATTAACTTTTGGCTGAGATCTTGTATTGATGACGGGAGAGTCAAACCACTCTGTAAAGTCTTCTCCGCCAAATCCCAAAGATTTTAAATGGGGTTAAGGTCAGGACTCTGTGGTGGCCTATTCATGCATGAAAATTATTCCACAAGCTCCGTGAACCACTCTTTCACAATTTGAGCATGATAAATCTTGGCATTGTTGTCCTGGAATATGCCCGTGCCATCATGTAAGAAAAAATACATTGTTGGGATAACCTGGCCATTCAGTACATTCAGGGTGTCAGCTGACTTCATTTTATTGCCGTATAATGTTGCTGAGCTTAGACTTGACCAATTGAAGCAACCCCAGATCATAACTCTGCCTCCAGAGGCTTGTACAGTGGGTATTATGCATGAGAGGTGCATCGCTTCGTGCACTTCCCTTCTTACCCTGATGCACCCATTGCTTTGGAATAGGGTAAATCTGGACTAATCAGACCACATAACCTTTTTCCATTGCTCCGCAGTTCAATCATTATGCTCCCTAGCAAATTGAAGTAGTTTTTTCCAAATAGCCTCATTAACAAGTGGCTTTCTTGTGGCCACACAGCTGTTTAGTCCTAATCCTGTAAGTCCTCATCGCATTGTACACATGGAAATGCTCTTACTTTCACTTAAACATAGCCATGAGTTCTACTGTTGATTTTTACCAGGCGACTTCACAAAGCATTTTAGTGATAGCCGATCATGATCATTCAAATTCTGACCATATTTCTCCCGCGAAGCTCATGGTTCACCACTATCATTCCAGTTGTAATAATGCGTTGGACAGTTCTTAACCCAATTCCAGTGCTTTCAGTAATCTGCTTAGTTGTTTTCTTTGCTTGATGCAGGCCAATAATTTTCCCCTTCTGTAACACAGTAACATCTTTTCCCACGGCCATGGGATACATCTTCCGACATGGTTGTTTAAGAAATGAGAAGCTACACACACACAGCATCAGTTAGGGTTAAAATATTTTTTTGCCAGCCAAAACATATTAATCACAGCAGTAATGATCCAATAGGCTCTTAAGTATCTGCTTATTTAAATAAAAACTGAGATTTATTTTTGGCCAGGCAGTGTATCCTCCAGGAAAACTGACCGTATAATTGGACCATGGTTCTGATTGTCAGGCTGTGGTCCAATCATCTGAAAGTAAATGGGGCAACCCCTCACAGACATCTGGATCGGAATGAGAGTCGGATTTAGATCTCCAACCTAAAAGAAAAGTCAAAATTGAATTTCTCTTTTCAGCTGTCCCAGAAAACATGTTACCTCATCTGGTTTTGGTCCTGTTAGATTTATTCATTGTAAATTACTAAGAATCAAAGTAAATAGATTGTGATCAATGCATAACATACTTTACATATGAGATTGTCCTGGTAATCACCCCACATATTGGTGAAAGCCGTGATGTTGATGGCTTGACTCTCAAATGGGCCGAGCGTTCCACTGGTTGGTTCTGCAAAAAATGTTGCGCCTCTTCCGTGGGCAAGCAGACGGTTCACAAAATCTGTAAAAAAAAAAAAAGCAAAATTTTTTAAATGCAGTTTTTAGTTAACTGATAATAAAGTAGACAAAAGAATAGGTTGTGCATACCCTTATGTGCTTTCTGCTCAATATTTTTGCCTTGGACGGAATGGAGAGGAATAGAGCTCCTAAAAATCATGAAAGGTCAAAGGTCAAGCCTTGTCACACAGTTTTTCTCTTTTTGCAGGACAGGAGAGCAAAACGTTTAAGACGTTATGTTACTATAACTCTCAAAATATGTTTAAATAATAATCTATAACTATGGAAATTAAGCAGAATCAAGCTAAATTATGTACCTTTGAGATTTTACATCTGATTGTGAAGGACAGTGTCCAGTAAAGTACTCTGCCTCCAGAGTAAAAGGAGCAGTAATAGCGGTGTGATTAGTTATCAACAGCTGCCGTTTCACTGATTTGCCGATGAGAACTAGCTCATGCTCAGTGAAGTCAAGTTTGATTGGCCGGCCATCTGCATTGCTTGAATTAACACTAAATACAGTGAAGAGGGTGATATGATGATAAAATGATTACTTGTTTTAAAAAGTAAATAATAATCACTAAAGAAATTCTGGGTATATTTGATTAAAAGGCAAATGTGTCTTTACCAGTCTGTATGAGGCAGTGAGTATGACACACTAAGAGGTTTGGCTTTACAGAAAAAGCCCAGCACTAATGGACTCTTCATACCCTTTACTTCACAAACTGCAGCCACTTCAGTCAGCTCATCCTGGAACCATAAAAACAAAAAAAAATATAATGTATTAAAACAAAGTGCTTAAATGGTACTAAATGGCATAGTTGAAATAAACTAGGGTTATTTGCGGTATTACACTAGAGATACGTACAACAGTGTGAGCTGTGAATGATACAGAGACTTCAGCTTTGGCATTAGGCTCCAGAGTGCCTGCAGAGGGACTGAAGGTTGCAGAGCAGAGACAAGCTTGTGCACCTTGGAGCTGAAAGGGAGAGAAGAACCTGCAAATTACTAAGGATAGCTATTATATCTTTATCATTTACTCCAACCCACACAATATCACTGTAGTATACTATAAATGTCTCGGATTTTGAATATAATGTGACAGTGTGAACTCCTCATGGGTCTATGGACATGGTCTCACCTTGCTCCAGGTGAAGAAAGCTGGCAGTAGTGTTTGATTAAAAAGAGTAACACTGCCCTTTTCTGGAACTCCTAAATACAGATCATCAAACACCAGCTCACAGCTCAGGAAGCATACCTGAGGGGACTGAACGTCTGCCCTCACAGAGAGGTGACTGAAGACAAAAACACACGTTTACTTGCTGCAGCATTCTAATTAAAGACATACCATAAACTGCTATTGTTTTTATATAAAGCTAATTAAAATTACTACCACTATAAGAAAACATTTTGCATTTTTAGAATGTAGGGGAAAAACAGTATTTGCTTTATTTAAAAATTGATTTTCCAGTTGAAGACATCACTGACTGTCCCCCAAAGGTAATTTTTGTCAGATTTAGCTAACTTTTAGGGACATTTTTCCCCAAAATGTAGCTACTGTAAGTAAATCTATACACACCATCAGCACTTTTTACTGTTTGTATCAGTCCGCTTATGTTCATGGCATTCTAATCTAAAGTGTAAGAGCAGCACAGATGTGTTAAAAGCAGCTAGAAGTGTCTTTTCATTTATCTCAGTAAAATTAAAGATTTTAGCCAGCAGCAGGTGACGATATTTTTTTTTT
Source organism: Moxostoma hubbsi (assembly GCA_032164185.1). Taxonomy (NCBI): domain Eukaryota; kingdom Metazoa; phylum Chordata; class Actinopteri; order Cypriniformes; family Catostomidae; genus Moxostoma; species Moxostoma hubbsi. The sequence goes on from JAVLUX010000033.1 coordinate 20,320,990, forward strand.
ATGTGTTATGAACCTGTTAAGTTGACGTTCATTTGAGTAAGCGCTGCCAGTCAGTGAGCGGTTTCTTTTAAGTCATCATCTCTCACTCCATGATTGCTTGAATTACCACTACACTAACAGCTTCAGCATTAAGGTTTAGAGACGCAACTGACGAAGTATCACAGATACTTAAGGTGTTTACTGGCATGTTCGCATTGGGAACATTTAACATGGTGGATGAGAGAACAAACCGGCTACCCCAAAATATTCAGGGAAGACCCTGCTCAGACAGCTATATTTACACAGAGAAAATTGGATGTATTTGACCAAAATTCAATAATCTACATCAAGCTGACTAACACTACAGCTGAAAAATACAGTTAAACATCTATAGCTTTACTGTTCATCTCTGCTTTGGAGTCGCAACAGAAGCAGGTAAAATCACACGCTCAATCAAACTCTCTCCCTCTCTTTTAAACAAACACACACACACACACACACACAAACACCATCATCCTTGTTCCTCCAATAACTTATTATAAACAGCCCAAGCCATCGTTACTAGTTCTAAAGTGATGTTTTTGAGTTATTACCGGAAGTTTGTGTGCATCTTTTAAACTAGCAACGACAGATCCTGATCTGTGGTGTAAGAAAGTATTTACATGCACAAGTACGTTTTTTTGTGTGATAGTCCTTACTTTTGCCAAATTGTTTAATTTACTTGTGTGTGGGTGGCCTGGGTAGCTCAGTGAGTATTGACGCTGACTACCACACCTGGAGTCGCATCTCCATGGTAACACGCTCAACAAGCCACGTAATAGGATGTGCGGTTATGACTGAGATTCGTCCTCCTCCAACCGGATTGAGGCGAGTCACTATGCCGCCATGAGGACTTAAAGCACATTGGGAATTGGGCATTCCAATTTGGGGATAAAAGGGGAGACATTTTTTTTACTTGTTTGTGCCACAGGTAAATACAATAGTGCTGATTTAGGGCCATGCAGCATGATTGTGATTAATTTACTTGCTTGTTGAACTGTTGTATAAAAGCAATATCACACTTGCAATTGTGCTGTATGGCCCTATATCAGCACAGCTGTGATACAGCAGCAGGTACAAGGCCGAAAATCAAGTGCCGCAGTTAATCACAGCAGTGCTGATTTAGGGCCATTCAACATTCTTGCGAGTGTGATATTACTTTAATATCCATTTGAACAAGACACCTACAAAAAGGACATTTAGTACAGATGCACATGTTACAGAACACTCATGACTGTTTTTCCTTATGTATTATAACATTTCCATAATATACTGTTCCTCTAGGTTTTCCTGACCTCTGCAAAAAAAAAACTAAATTATGTGACCCATTTCCTCACCAGCCAGTGCCGTTCAGCACCGTAAGCTGCAGGACAGACTCAAAGCACTGGCAGTAAAGGCCTCTGAAGACTACATCCACACTACAGGATGCCAGGGGAGGCAGAACACCTTTACTCGGCTTTATATCCAACTAAACACACACAAGCAGATATACATATCAGCTTTCAACAACAAAAAATATTATTTTTAAGTGTTATATACTGTACAGTATACAACACAAACCAAATTAAAAGCATTACTTATTTAATATTATTATTATTATTACTTAATCAGTGAGAAATGATATGCAGTTCCTTGATCTAGCTTAAGTAAAACCCCAGACACCATCTTTACCAGTCCCTCAATGGGATTTGAGGAATGGATGTTGGGCAGTTCATCTAGGCACCAGTGGGCATCTAGCAGACTGCTGTTGGTGATATCAATGGTAGAGATGCTCTCGTCTCCCATTTGCAGCAAACCAAAATTTAGACTGGGTATATTCACTACACAGTGCGGCCCCTGAAACACACCACATCACACTTTACAAAATAGGACTGAAAACTGTAATAAAGACTTAATTTACAAAGGGAAAACTCACAATGTTCTCCACATAGTATGCTGTTTAAATAAATGGGAAAGAGATTCAAACACATCTGACCTTAAATGTGGCCTCAATGGTCAGCCCTACAGGCTTATGATGGTGCTGAATGTGACATTGCAGTGTGGAGGTAAAATGACCTGGTTTCCCTCCAGTCAGAACCAGCTCCAGGTCAAAACACTCATTCATTTCTGAAGGCAAGTAAACCACAGAGGATGAATTAGCCACAATTCAAACACTGGAATGATATTAAACAGTACAAGAATACACTAACTTAAGATGAAGTGTATAATTTTTCTAGCATCACTAAACGGAATTGAGAAAATAATTATTGTTTTCCAACAGGTTTCCCGAACACTTGCCCTGTTCCAAACTCACCATTAGATGCCACAGAGCCACAGGATAAAGTATTTTAACATCAAACAAATTTCACCCTTCAGTTTAAAGGGATAGTTCACCCAAAACTGAAAATTCTATCATCATTTCCTCACTCTCATGCCATATAAGATATAAGAAAATTTCTTTCTTCTGCAGAACACAAAGATTTTTAGAAGAACATCTCAGCTCCAGTGGTTTAATCAATGTCATTTTGGATGAGAACAGACCAAAAAATATCTTCTTTTTTTACTGTTCATATTGCCATTGAAGTCTCTAGGCATGATATTGGTTTCAACCTCACTTACTTTTCCTAGTTCTTGAAGCATGCGCTGAGCACTAGATGGAGCTATAGGAAATGTAACCGAGCTTGAAATCATGATCGCCAAGGAGAATGCAGTCTATATGTACAATCAAAAAGGTCTTAGATTTTGGTTTGTTCTCACCCAAAACAAACTGGATCTTAGAAATTAAAATTAGAATATTCGGTGAATTTAAGAAAAAATGCACAGTAGAATACTAATACTGTGCATTCGAATTATGGATGTGTGCCAAGTACTGACGATGACTTCAGATTGATCGCATTCTTGCTCTAAAAAAGCCTAGACAGCGCAACAAATAACATTTAACAGAAAGCAGGTGTCTCAAGATGCTTTTTGAAGTTATTTTTATTTAGACACAGCATCTAAAATACAGCTGAATTAACAAAAACAAATCGAAACAAAGACGTTCGTCTAACGCGCGTTCACATAAAAAACAAATGGATGGTTGCAAAAGCGTTCAGTGTGAACAGACCCTTAAAGTAGGTGCAGGTTTATGACCATTGCGTCTTGCTCTCTCTCTTATAAGCATTTCTCAGATTAAGAAATTCATTTTTTAAACACTTTGTCAGGTAAAAAGTTCAACTTGGAAACATGTGTCTATGAGATCCTCGCGTTTGGTTCCATTTTGTTGTGTTCCAACTGTTTGAACAGCCCCTGGACTGTGCTCATAGTCTGAGCCACTTCACCACCGCCAATATCACTGCTATCTGTGAATATTGCTACCCAACATACAACTACTGTATAATGTATAAAAACAATATAGTATTTCACTGTTATTATGAAGCTTGAGTCTGGAGTAGTAGGAATCAGTGAAAGTGTAACACCATGTAAACTGTCGGTTGAAGAGTTCCCCAACCTCATTTTACTTTTGACTTAACATTTGAGAATATGGACTGACTAAAACTTTTTTTTAAATTCATTTTATGCACATTAGTTGAAAATGGAATGCTCTTTTTTAACAGCCAGGAATTTTCTTTGCAATAATATAACACAGTGCTGTATGGTTTATGTATTTCCTTGTGGACTAAGGAAACAAAGTAAATAAAAAAAAAAAAAAACAGTTGAATTTAAAATTCAAATTTAATTTGAATTTTGAAAATATTTAAGGTAAAAATTTGAATTTGTGTTCAGCAGAAGACAGAAAGTCATACACATCTGGGATTGCATAATGGTGAGTAAATTATGAGAGAATTATCAGTTTTGAAGGAACAAATCCTTTAAGGTCCTAATTTTCAACATACAGTGTCTGCTTTATTGGTACAGTAGGTAGAAACATCTAGCTAACATTTTTTTTTATTTCTATAACAATTATTTAAGTTCTACATAATATGTTGTGCTGGAATGTATTTGTTTATTAATTAATTTGCTTATTTGTTAATTGATAGATTTTCCAATGCTCTGACCTATTTCTCCTGTAGATGGCTCCACTTGAATTATGTGACAGTCAATAATCTGCTCCCATTTAAAGTGAATGACAGACCTGCTGTGATTCCACATCTAACAACACACAAACACTGACACATAAGAAAGCTCGAAAACCTTTTAAGATGAAAATGTAACTGTAAATTTTGAATTAAGTAAGGTGTTTGAATGAGTGAATGGGAGTCAGTTTGAAACATTTTTCACTGCTTTACCTTGAAGCTCTTGCGGATTATGGTGTGTATGTAGGTCTCCCCTGGTATTAAAAGAGCATATGGCTCAAGAAGGATCTTATATGGCTCTGTGGAACCTTTCAGCTCAACCACTAAACATGTCACATCGTTTACATGGAGTGCTGTGTCAAGACTCTGACACATCCTGCAAATAAATACATATGCGAATGTACTTCATTCAAGGTTCTCTGTGCCAGTTTGAGTTTATTGACTGCAACATCTAACACCACCAATCTTAAATTCAAATAACAAACAATAATTTATCTAGTTAATTGTACAATATAATATTTCACAAAATCAAGAAATCTTTCATTTTACCCATCTTCAGTGACTCTGGGTGGATCTGGAACATCCATGATTACCAAGTGGCAGACACTTTGGTACTCTTTCAGCTAAGAGAAACAAAAAACAAATGCAAAAAGAACTGTCTTACTACTTTCCTCCTGAATCTGTACATGTCAGCAAGTGCACATACCTCCTGGGGACAGTATGTGAACAGGAACTCGTGTTCTTCTGCAGGGGCCAGGGTACCCATGGCAGGGCTGATGCTGAACACACAGTCTGTATCAACATAATACTGAACGCTGGAGGGGTCTGGAGTCTCTCCAGGAAAATGAGATTGGATGTTGGGTTTCATGATCTGCCACTGGAATGGCAGCTCCAAGTGTCTACAAAGGAATTTAATATTTACAGTTATTTACATAAAAACATAAAAAAATAGCATATAAGCAATTACCTGCATATACTTGTTTTGTGTTTGTTTAAAAGTGTAAAGGTAGCTCACACATGGTTTTTTATGAAAACACTCTTCTGCAAGGTTGAGTGTGGATTGGTTGAGTCAAATCGTACAAAATGGTCAGCCATGAGATCAGACAATTCACCAAATTCAGGCTGATCCTCTCCAACTGCTACTGAAACCAGCTCAACTGTGATCAGCTGACCTGTACCTGAAAATATTGAAACAAATTTATGTTTTTATTCATTATGTTTTGTTGTATATTCTGAGTCTTTACTTAGTTAAATTACATTTCAGATGAGATACTTAGAAATTTACAGTATGTACTTCAAGAGATGAAAAACCCAAAAATGAAAATTCTCTCATCATTTACTCACCCTCATGCCATCCCAGATGTGTGTGACTTTCTTTCTTGTTCTGAAAACAAATTAAGATTTTTAGAAAAATATCTAAGCTCTGTTGGTCCATACAATGCAAGTGAATGGGTACCAAAACTTTGAAGGTCCAAAAACCACATAAAGGCAGCATAAAAGTAATCCATATGACTTTAGTGGTTAAATCCATATCTTTAGAAGCGGTATGATAGGTTAAAAACAGATCAATATTTAAGTCATTTTTTACTATCAATCTACACTTTCACTTGTACATTCTTTTGATTTTGGCAATTCGTATTCTTTGTGCATATCGCCACCTACTGGGCAGGGAGAAGAATTTATAGTAAAAAGAACTTATATATTTATCTGTTTCGCACCCACATATTGCTTCTGAATATTTGGATTTAACCACTAGAGTCTTATGGATTACTATTATGCTGTATTTAAGTGCATTTTGGAACTTTAAAATGTTGTTACCCATTCACTTGCATTATTATTCTTTTAAAAATATTTGTTTGTGTTCTACAGAAGAAAGTCATACAAATCTTGGATGGCTTCATGTTGAGTAAATGATGAGAGAATTTTCATTTTTGGGTGAACTGTCCCTTTAAGCTCTGCTAAATTAATTCCTGACCTTGAAGGGTGACATTTTTCACTTGGCAGTTGTCACAAACAATGGTAAATTCCTGTGCACAGCTCTCAGCCATCGTGGGGAAAAAGACAACCTAAACATTGAGACAAATCCCAAAATTCTCAACTACAGCACAACAGACCTGCTTTAATATCACTTAAACCTGAGCTACATCACTCTATTGTCTAATGAGTCAATCATTGAATTTACATTCCATCCTTTAGGTAAAAAAATGGCATGAAGCAATGAGGATGTGCAGCCTCACTTTAAAGCCAGATTAGTATTCACCTTAATTATACAGTTAACTGTGGTAAATCACTTCAGTCTGTGCCAGTCAAAAAGCGTTTTTCCACCATCAGGCCAAATGGTTCCAGTAGCATTTCCATTTGAGCATGGAGAAGCCATGCTCAGAGAGCTGTGCTGTAGTGATATAGCGAATTATGAATGAATCCTGATTTTGCAGCACCACAGAGGAAAAAGTAATCATAACCATTCCGACGATCTTGGATCAGAACACCAAAATATGACCCGATGGTGGAAAAGTAGCTAAGCTTAATTTGTGCCAGTCACACCAGTCTGTGTTTTTCAGTCAGTAAGATCTCACCTCTATGACAGTGGCCTGTCCAGGCTGAAGACCAAAAAGAGAGGGACTGATGGCAAATGGAGGCTGTTCTGCAAAAGTGGCCTTCACTGAAGACTAAGAGCAGATTTATGGTTCAAACTCATAATAATTAACAAGATGCCAAGATAGATCAAAGCAAATGTAATCAAGCTACTGTTCGTGTACAATTTCAATGCTAAAGCCTGATATAATTGGGAAAAAAGTATTTAAAAACAGTAGGATACAGGCTAATAATAAAGATCGGATAAGATATCTATTATTCCTGAAACCCATAAATATACCAAAAGAGTCAAAGTAAGGAATCATAAAAATAAATTCAATGAGCTTTTCTGCCATTTGAGCTTTCCTACCCTGAGGCTCGAGGCAGGCCACTGTTTTTTAGGCATTACACAGAATGTTCCAGCACTTAGCCCTTCATTTCGACATAAAACCTCCATAAACTTCACCCCTCCTGCCAGACAGTAACCACAGTCTATGACAGCAGGCACTGGAACACAATTAGAGGAGACACAATAGTTAAATAGACAATTGTTAGGTTATGTATGAATGCTTCCTCTGAACAATATCCAAATGATTTAAGCTTGTCAAATGTTTTTAGGCAATTATATCAGGAAACCTTTTTGGAATTATGCAACAAGATGAGTGTCAGGGAAAAATGTTTTGGAAATATTAAGTCTGTTAATATGTAGAGATATATGCTGGAAGATTATGTTTATGTTGACTCACGAGTCAGTATTGGAGGTGGCCTGCGAGCCTCCACTGGTATAATGAGAGGATATGGCGACTGTGTCTCCACGATTAGGATGTCCTCATAATCAGCCAGGGAGTCTGGAGCAAACCGCACCATATACTGGCAGCTCATACCAGGTGCTACAATTCCCCCCTCACCAGGAAACCTGCCTATTGAACATATACAGTACCTCTGTTATTCTGTCATATTGTCATTAAGAGCTATGCCTACAACGTAAAAAAAATAAAAATAAATAAATGTTTTTGGACCGGTGCCAATTCACAGTGAGCAGAGTTACCTGAGCGTTGCTAAATGTAGAAAACAAGTGATCAATAGTATGTACTGTCATTCATCACTGGTTAGAATAAAAACTCTGATTAACATAGAAAAGCACTTTTATCATGTGCCATTTGCCGTCAGATTAGAACACGGTGTGACTGTGGCTGCCTGTAGCCTCCTCTATGTTTCTGTTTGTTTTCCGAGTACTCCGTTCAAAAAAATAAGGCTGGGCATAGAAATGCATCAGTTTTTCGACTACAAACTCTTCAGCCATGTTTAGTAAGTTCTGTTCTCTGTTTTGTGTGCAGCTGTGTTATGTTCAGTTGTCGTTATCGCTGTGGAGGTCCTGTTATTAGATGAGTTTTCACTTGAGCGCCTAAAAGTCAAGAGGGGGATGCGTAAACTGTTGTTTTCACACCCTATTGTGAACATGCATGGGAGATCAATGGTCACTGAACATTTTCACTAAACACATTCGATTTTGGTTTGTTTCTAACCAAGCTTTATCATATGCATTCATAACAATCATGAGTCTCATGGAATAATTATAAGACTTCTGAATTATACTTTTGCACTCTTTTGAAGCTTGAAGAGTTGGTCACCATTGTAAGGTGCCAGCGAGTCTGGGCTACTCCTCGGGAGAACAAAAGGCTCTCATGAGAATCAACAATTGAACTCTTACAGCAACATCCGAGACGCAGCCAGCAGGGGCTCGCCCCTCCCTTCTACCGTCTGATTATCTCCCACTACTCCCCCCTCTCCTCCTCACTTAGAACTCACTAAAAACCTATACAATGTCAAGTGTGTACAAAAAAGTAACTATAACATGTTTGGTATCATTTAAAGTGTCTCAGTGCGCCTGGTAAACTGGTCTCATCCTCCCAGCCATAATGAAAAGCAAAAAGAAGTTATAAGATATGAGAGATGTGGTGTGCCCCTTATAGGTGTGCCCTCCCCCAGATCCTCCATACCTACTATATGTAAATGTACAGGAACCCCCTCAATAGGGGACCCAAATCTAATTAGAAGGACAGACACCACCATTTGCTTAGCTTATTGAATTATTTGGGTATTTAAGGAGATGTGGCACATCGTTCGTGGTTCTCTGTAGTCAGACGATCCCGCACAGTTTACTGTGTGTAGTTTATATCTGGTAACTGCGATGAACTTGTTATGTTACCTGGTCAATAAATTGTAAACATTTGATTTTATTCTGACTGACTCTGAAATTGTTTTTCCCAAACAGATTGAGCGATTCGTATGTTACCGCAAGTCTGCGTCAGATTAGTTAGGACTAATATTTGGCATCAGTTCAAGTGTACTTGGTTTGCAAAGACAGAAAGTGTATTTCCGATTAGAACAGCTAAATGCTGCTTGACCAATCTAAATTCGAGTGTGTCTTACCTCTGTTTTAATTTGATGTTTCTCCAGATAAGTGTACGCGGGAAACCACGACATGGCCAATCCAAAGCTATTATAAGAGAAGTTATGTTGGTCAACTTACATCTGTAATAGTGGCCGTGACCTCTACTGAAGAAAACGTTAAGTTAAATTCTAGTGTATGCAATTCCATGGGGGCTATACTGAAGTATCTTTGATTGTGTAAACGTGAACGTGACTGATCTCAGGTATATAGCAATTACCTCTGTTTGATGATCCAATACTGACCGCTTGTGATCGTGAGACCCGCAGTGTAGAAAAACACGCGAGGACCTCAAAGCGACATAGTTTCCTAATCTGAATGGGTAAAATATAATTAAAGAGTTAAAAAGAATAATCAAACATTCGCTCACTTTTAATGATGCTCAGCTATCATTAAAACCTTTTTTCATTTATGGAGTCAGATGAAATAACGAGGTAATACATAAGAGAAAATGTATTTCATTTAATCTGGTTGTGTTGCGTAAAAAGAAAGACAGTAATGCGCAGAGACCTTCACCCGTATTATTGGAGACCGCCATTGGACCGATAAACAGGCTTACACCATAAACAGCCAGTGTATGACATCACTGAGCACAATACATTTTTTTCACAATTTCTCCCTTTTTGTTAAGTTAAAAAATGAAAGTTATATAGGGTTATAACAACACAGGGTTGAGTAAACAATGACTTCAATTTCATTTTGGGTGAACAAATCCTTTAAATCAGTCTTTAATTAGTTGAGACTCACCCAAACCAACAGAGAAGTGTGGAGATGTTGGAGGAATCAGGCGCACGTGACGGCTGGTCGCAGTTATGTTTTTTAGCTCCACTGGAGTCTACAGGAAACAGGAGGCACCATTCAGAACTGAAAACATACAGAACTGGAAAGACACAACTCAGAGGAGGGAAAGATATGGCCATGTAGGACTTCTTTTTTTTTTTTTTAGAAACGTTTACATCAAGAGTTATTTAGTATAAAACCTCTAATTATTGATTAAGTAACCAAAAGCATGCAGTATAAATTATAAGCATTGAAACTTCATAAGAAGTGATATCAAATTAATTATCCATTTAAATAGACAAAAATTAATTAAAAGTTAGATGCAATCAGTAATTCTATACCTCATAGACTCGTCCTACACTGTAGTCTGTGAAGAAGATCACAGGTGGACTCACAAGAAAGATAGGAGCGGGAGCCTCAGGACTGGGGTTAAAGGATAGTACATGAATATTTGTTACCACAATGTCCTGTCAATCATCTTCCAAGTACATGTCTGATCAGGAGTAAGGACTATTTATACCCTTTTAAATAAGGTGAATACTTATTCTATCCAAGCATGTTGTTGTATCAAAAAACTGATATCTGCCCTGATTATTAATCAATCCTGGAAAAACAAAATCAGTATTCATCAGTTTTGCACCCTGAATATCCATCAGTTGAGGATCTATAAGCAATAATCAGTCACTTTTTTATTGTTATATTAGAACATAAGATAGCTTTACTTTATAAAGGATCTTATTCTTGTTCAGTTGTTCACTTTTAAAAACAGGAACTGCATGGAGTTCATATATGTTCAAAATGCGGGGGAAAAAAAAGAAAAAAAAAGTCAGCTGATCCATTTTATAGTCATATCACTCTTTTAGTCTCTATGAGTTGAAAAACTCTTGCTGAAACTCTAGTTTGCCAGAAAGTAAAACAGAGGATGGAATGATTCAAATTATTCAATCATGAAATCCGGTTCTGTGTTCTCTCTCATAACTACTATGCTTGGTTTAATTTGTATAGTTTTATAAATTTTGTTTTAGGGGGAAAAGCCTTTCTAGGGACCTGACATGCAATATAGCATGTGCTATAATCTCTGTGCATTTCTCTTTTTTTTGTTTTCTGAAATCATGCTTTTGTACTGTCCCTATACAAATACATAAATAAAAAATACTGGAAACTCTTATGCTGTTATGTTCTTGGATACAATAATACAATACATTATATAAACTGCATGGCTGGTAGCATACATTGTAGAAAAACCCATTCTACTAGTTTGCAATGCCATGACAACAATGTTGTGCTTTTCAAACTTTTACACAATCCATTGTGGGGAGGGAATTTCATAATATATAGCATTTATTATACATGACACAAAAAAGGGTGTGATCAGTATCTTGAGTGTTCATGTGTATCATATGACCCATACCAAAGCTACACAAATATTGTGGAACTATTAGCTGAATAAAGGTGCCCAGAATTTAACCAACGTACAAACATAGGACAAGGATTTTAGGATTTAAATGTGAAGCCTGAGGACAACATGAAAAAGACCCTATTTATTTTTTAAATTTTATATGAATTAAGGGATTAAAAAAGAAACTCACCTTTCACCTGCTGTCAAGGATGTCAGTAATGATTCCAAAGTAGTGTACCAAATGAATTAGAATACACTGAATCATTGAACATGTGGCAGTTTCTTCATTAGTCTGCTTATTAGGCTAAATAAGTGTTTATAAAAATCAAATAACCAATTAACGGTGATCTATCTAAATCAAGTGTTTTCACAAAGCAAACACTAATTAAAGGCATAGTTCACCCAAAGTCATTGTTTACTCACCCTTATGTTGTTCAAAACCCATATGCTTGGTTTCATTCAAGGAACACAAAAGGAGATGTTAGGCCTGAGTCAACATTCACTTTCACTGCATCTTTTTTCCATACAATGAAAGTGAATAGTTACTGAGGCTGTCATTCAGCCTAACATCTATTTTTGTGTAAAAATACAGCTTTGAAACAACATATGGGTAAGATAAGGATGACTGAATTACATTTTTTTGTTAACTATCCCTTTAAAATGAACAATCAGTGGTCCCACCTTTCTGCGCCAGTGTTCCTGCCATTTGCCCCATTTTCTGGCTTCTTCCCTGGCACGATGAGGGATTTTCCCCCACGCTGAGCATTTGGGAGCAGGAAGCGAGGGTTGCGCAAGAATTTGTGTTGCTCTTTGTGCTTCTGAAGGGCAGCCAAATCTTCTGTCCGACTCTGAGCACTGGGCTCCATCCAAAGCACCTTATGCACCTGGCCTAACTTCTATGATGAAAATATAGAAAAACTAATCATATGAAATAATTAGTGCTGTTAGTCGTTATTTTTATTTTTTTTAAATCAAGATTAATCGCAATTTTTTTTGTTAATCACGATTAATTGCAGATTTTGAAAGTGCTAAAATTTATACTATATATCCTTTTTTTCCTGTTTAAATAATGCATTTATTTAAATCTTAGGAAAGAAAACAAAACAATATGTAACAATATAATGCTTTATTAACATTTTCCAAACAAAGCCTTCCACAGTCTAAAGATAGAAATGCACTAAAATATCACCAATTCAAATAACATTAAACGTTTTGCAAAGTCTAATGGCAAGGTTGAAAGAAATAGTCCCCACATAGGTTGCATTTTCATTGCAATGAACATAAAACCTCTTAAATTCTTATCCTCCACAAAATGAAACAGCTGGCAGACTGTGGCTATCCACTTTGCTAAATCAATCGTGAAGCTGCATTAACATTTCACGTCAGGGCATCAGCGCCAGCTTTGAACCCCACATGAAAAGCGCTTTCAAACAACATCTCATTCTGCATTTTTGTGATAGTTAAGACTTGACGTGCTTCTGTGGTAATTAAAATGTCATATTTCATATGACATCACTGGAAAGTTTCACTGTTTGTATCACTCCACTCTCTGTTTGCCATGCTTCAAACAGGCTGCCAGTCTGTGTGTTGTTTGGTGACATGCAAAGCTTGATAATTTAGCTCTTTTCATTAGCAAAAATCTAATTAAATGACTAACTTTTGTCTGAAACGTATGTAATTCACTATTATGAACTCATTTATGGAACAGTTGTATAAAAGCTAAATTTTATTTCTAGTCATGCTGTTGTACTTAATATTAGCACAGTTGTGAACTTTTGCTTCTGTGATATCGCTTAATTCAACCATCTGTTATGAGAAAAACAGAATTAAGTTTAGGAACAAACCTCAGCTGAAGCATCCTTGATGGACCTAGACTCAGGAGAGGAAGGAAGAGTGAGCGTCTCCTCCGATTGTTCCATCAGGCTTTGGGCTGTATGTGCAGGTGGGGGCATCAGTGTGTAATTGTCATCCTGCGGTTCAGTGTGGATGTGCATGCTATAGGAGACAGTTGGCTGGGCAAAACCAGGGGTGAACTTGCCTGTAAAGAACAAGAGTTTCAAAGGGATAGTTCACCAAAAAAAAAATAATAATAATGTCATTACTCACCATTGTGTTGTTCCAAACCCTAACTCTTTTTCTGGGAAAGAAAAATTTAATTTTTTTAGCAGAAAGTTAGTGACTGACAACATCAGTCATTTACTTTCATTATATCTTTTTTCATACACTGAAAGTGAATGGTGACTGATATTGTCATTTCCTAACATTCTGCCAAACATCTAGTTTTCCAGAAAGAATGTTATATGGGATTGGAACGACATGAGAGTGAGTAAATGATGACAGAATTTTCACTGTGGGCCAATTGTCTCTTTTAAAATGAAAGTATTATGAAACATACTATGATTTGGTACAATATTTTTGGTTTTGTAGGTCATTGCAGTACTGTACCTTTTGGTCTTTTAATAACTGGGGTGTGCTCTGTTGTGTAGTCCAGGGGGCAGATCAAGTTGTTACTCTTTAGGAGCTCGCTGTCCACACACCACTTGAAGGCTGATTTAACTTTGTAGACATCAATAAAAGATTACTCTTTTTTTCCTGGGTTCTCACACACACCATCGGTTATCCTTAGCATAAGTATGACTTCTTTGAATATCTTAAGCAAAATAAGCATAATATATAAAGACTTGTTTTCAGAGACATATCTTCAATTAAGTTTACTTTTCTTACCCTACTTCCAAACTGTTTAGCATTATTTCATTTAATTTAAACCAACTGATCCCGTTCTTGCTCTATGCGGTGAACATAGAGAGAAAAGGCTCGGCCCGTTCCCAGGTTGGTAAGCGTCGCCTTGTTCCCCTGTCTAGGGTAACCAGAAGGATTCCGTCTAGGTTACGTATGTAACCTCCGTTCCCTGATGGAGGGAAAGAGATGTTGTTTCCTCCTGGCCACATCGCTGAGCCGAGCCACTGTTGTGGCCGGACCATTTCTGGCTCCTCAGAAAAATCCTGAATGAACTTGACATATTTCCCCACTTTTATACCCGTATGTCCGGGGGCGGGTATGCAAATACTGTCTGCCAACTTCTCATTGGCCTTTTTTTCATAGATCAGAGGCATGTTCGGCACTCAAGAGAGACCCCTAGTTTCGCTTCTTCGACACAACGTCAAAGTGAGCAAGACGGGTAACAACATGGTGCCGATCTCAGCTGAGTTTGCCTTTGGGACAGGCACATGCACACATAGACATCAAAGGGGGCTTGCGCACCTGCCCTTTTTTCCCCCCTTCTGGGGTGCTTTTTTATTTTTTTTTATAAATTAGGCCTAACATATATATATATATATATATATATATATATATATATATATATATATATATATATTCCTGTTTGCCCACAGCTTCCCTGTCAAACAAATATATTTATTGAATAAAAAAACAAAATAGCAGGTCAGGAGATGAGACTTTGTTGAGTTCCGATGCCCTCCCTCCCTCCCTCTCTCTCTCTCTCTCTCTCTCTCCCTCCGCTTCTCCACGCAGCAGTGCAGCACACATTGGCACATCAGACACACAGACAGGCAGGCAGCAGTCCCTCCCAGCTCCTATCCCACTTATGTTTTTCTTGGCTTGTGTGGAGGTGAGTGGTGATGAACAAAAGACTAAGCTACCAGTGCCTCGACTTTACAGCTAATTGGCCAAAAGACAAATATTGTTAACTTGTGTCTTACTAACATGCACGACTCATGAGCTACTAGCTAATGTAATAAGCTAGCTAAAGTTTATTAAAAAACTAATGGAGGCACTACAGGTAAATACAGTAAAATTTGTGTCTAATAACATCATCACAATGATATGCAAATTAGGCGTTAACTAATTAAAATGCGCTAATTTGTATACATTTGACAAGGCACTGCAGGTGAATAGGATAAACAAAATAACTAAAGCATATCACCACAGAACTTCCTCAGTTAATGATTTACATCAAGAATCTTTTCCCCTGAAATGTTATTTAAATATGCAGATTAGCTTGTTTTGGTTAATTCAGAAGAAATCTACAGATGCAAACAGACGGAGGATAGTAGACTTAAAACAAATACAATCTAAAAGTTTATTTTGAAAGTTTTCATTCCATTAGAGTAAAAGAATACATAGAAGCAAAATAGACCAAAATCTTAATATTTTTTTTAAATCTGTTGAGTATGAAACAATTGTATTAGTGTGAGGGAATTAAAATAAATTGGTAAGGAAGTCAGAGTTGTGTTAATATATTTAACGTTTTGTTTAAAAAACAATTTTAAACATAAATAACTATGAGAAGTGCCCTTTTTTTCCACTTGAGCTCCTGCCCCACAAAATTACTGTGCACGTCCCTGCTTTGGGAGAAACAACAACAAAACTACATCTGGTATGAAACCTCATTAAGTTTTTACATTAAAACTTGTCAAAAGAGTACAGTCTCTTGTTTCATTCGATATAACATTACTGATGAAAAAAGCATTATTGTAGTGTACATCTAATTACTAGACTGATGGACTGTTATTAGTAAAAAATAAATAGATTGTTTTAATAAACAGAACTAGAGTGCTGGTAACATTAACTGTACCTGGTGGCAGGCCCAGCTGATGGTAAGCCTCACCCACCTCCTCCATCATTTTATTGTGGTCATGCTCCTCTTTTGCAGCAGCTTGTAGACGGGCCTGAATTATATGTGTCTCCAGCATATCAGCATTTTGAATTTGTCTGTTGTATTCAGAAGTTACCTGGATGACATGGTGAATGAAATGGTAAAATATGAATTCTATGATGAAGCAAGAATTAAGTAGCCAATTCCACATTTTATTAGAGGACATTAAGCTGGTAAAAGAAGAGATACTGTACCTGTTGCAGCTTCTCTACATATTTTTCATGGTAGTTGTTGCCTCCCCTTCGTGATTTACTGAGATTAGAAACAATATCTTTCCCAATTACATCTATGGTGTAAAGGTCTTTGAATATGTTTGCCAGAAGATGAGATATGTCCTGAACACAGAAAACAAAAAACTCAATATAAGGACCATAATTGTTTGATTGTGAGGTTGCTTTGTCAAAAAAATAATGGGACATTGTTAAAGAAAAAAAGCATAAAAGCTAATTGAAATTAACCATCATTCATATTTGACTGTTAGCTTGTACAGTTTTCGTCTAGCAACTGATTATTTACGTGCATTTAAAATAAGTATCAAGTACTTACACCATCAGTATAACTAGAGGCCGAATTCCCTTACCTGAGTTGTCTCTGATGCCGGTTTATGTCGATTCATTGAAGGCTCAGAGCTCTTTAGTGCTCCTGGTTCAGTTTCCTCAGTCATTATTTGGTCTTGGACAAAAAACAAAAACTCAGCATGTCCTGGCTCACGAAGTGCTTAGTGAAGGAAGTATGATGTATGCATTTATCCAATAGAGGCTATTATTTACAAATAAGCCTGTAAAAACGAGAAGGCATATAAGAATATACAGACACTATTAATTAAATTAAGTTCCCTCAGAAGTTCACTTTACACGGTTTTGTGTGACCGCTATGTTTGTTTACACCACGTTACCATGGTAGCATGTCGCGCCTTCCTGAAAGGTCCATATCCACCGCGATTTCATCCAGTTACTGTTTTAAGAGATTAATCCCCAAAACTAATTTAGACACTTGAAACACACTTAAAATATATATGTATATAATATGCTAAACCTTTTCAGAACTAATTGCATAGACTTAGCATTTGTTGTTATTGTTGTTGCCATTTTTTGTGGAAATATGACGCCAGTTCCTCTCAAATTCACACATGGTCCTTATTCAGCCCCGCCCCTTTTCCGCGCTCCGCGCTTTTGAATTTTGTCATCAAACTTCCTGTTTGCTGATGAGAAGAGTCGATCAAAATGGATTAAGTGTGGGAGCACAGGTATGGAGCCAGAAAAATGCCAAATCTATTTGAATTTGAATTGAGTACATTTGAATTATAAACTTTTGAATTAGAATTATAAGTGTGATTTTTGCCAAATTAAATATTACGTTGTATTTTAAATAGGTTTGAATTTGAATTTTTTAAACTCCAATCCTGAACATTTCATATTTAACCAAATTTAATTGTTTTTTTATGGCGTCATTTTATAAATTTTCAAACAGCAAATTTTTGGTTCTGAATTCTTACACTGTAAATATTCCGTTTTAAAAAATACAGCTTCAAGTTTTCAAGATGAAGAAGAAATTCAGAACACCAAATTCAATATTCTAAAATTCAAACCGCAGAAATTCAGATCTACAGAAAGTGGGTCAGAGGTCAAGCTTCCGTGTTCCGCAGGGAAGAGTAGAGGGTCTCGGAAAAGTCGAACAGTGCATTTTGGCCAATTACAGGTCGAGGTGCAGTAATTCTCTGGCGTGAGCATGATTCAAAAGGTCGCCATTCTGACCATGAAGTGGTTCTTAAACTTTTATGATTGATATTTTTATGGTTAGCACGTTAGCACATTCTCAGCACATGAGACATTTGTCTTAAGCCAGGGGTCGGGAACATATGGCTCGCGAGCCACATGTGGCTCTTTGTTAAAAATCAAGTGGCTTGCCGGATCTCTCACCAACATATGAACGTTTAAAACTTTATAGATATACTTTTCCAACATAACGTGTGGTGCGATTGCAAAGCTTGAAGTCAATGACACTGTTTTGATTTCCTTTCTCACAAATTTTAAAGCCTCCAAATGCGGATTTTTCATGCAGAGTATTTTGCTGATGTACCAGCTTCCACTACCTGTGGAAGGTGACCTGTAAGACTTCATGGAGTGTTATATTAGAATAAATTAGACACAAAATGCGCGTTTGACGAAACTTGAATTTTAGAATATTGAATTTGGTGTTCTGAATTTCTTCTTCATTTTGAAAACTTGAAGCTGTATTTTATAAAACAGAATATTTACCATGTAAGAATTCAGAACCAAAAATTTGCTTTTTGAAAATACATATTTATAAAATTATGCCATAAAAAAAAAAAAAAAAGTTCAATTTGGTTAAATATGAAATGTTCAGGATTGGAGTTTAAAAAATTAAAATTCAAACCTATTTAAAATAAAACGTAATATTTCATTTGGCAAAAATCACACTTATAATTGAAATTCAAAAGTCTATAATTCAAATTTACACAATTCAAATTAAAATTGTTTTGGCATTATTCTGGCTCCGTACACAGGAAGTATTTTTCAGCAAGAGTTGAGGGTGAGTCTACAGTGTACCCTTTTACCACGTGAAATGCTATTGAGGTGTTTTTTCTGTCACTCTAAATGTTCATTTTTACCAACACCCACAGAGGTAAATTGGACCTGGCAGATCACACTCACACAGCTATTACACACTGCACCTTTTCAGAATACAAGCGTTTAATTGTTATGTGTGTATTTCTGCTTAATGTTTAGGCTTCAACTTGTTAATAATTTCTGTTAAAATGTGTAGTTGACCAACAGTGACAGCTCGTATACATGCAAGTTCAACACTAAAGAAAATTACAATTGTACTTTTTAAAATTAATTTGTCACCCTACATTTTAGACGATTAAATGTTATTAAAATAGTTGTTAATGGAATATAAAAAATAAAACAAACACTTTCACGTGTGTGTGTATGTGTGTGTGTGTGTGTGTGTGTGTGTGTGTGTGTAGCCTATTTTCTTTTAAATGCTACTTTAGTTGATATTTTGTTATCTAATGCAATTGCAATGACATTAATACATTCCAACATGCAGCCAGATGCTAAATGCATTTTTAACGCATGGTTTAGGAGGAAATCAATTAACACATTTATAAGTTTATACAATTTATACTAAATTGGGTGTGTTGTGGTTAGACCTTTTCAGATATGTCTGCCAGTGGGCTATCAAAGTCTGTCACTTGCATAACATAACATGTTAACCAGTTTAAAGGCGATCCCAATCACATCAACCACCAATAAAGCGCTACAGTGCCCGCCCACTTTTTCAGCCGCCTGGGTTCTGGAAGTATTATCCCCATTAATTTCTTATAAGATTTATCATTTATAATTTTTATAAGATCCTTCATAATAAAGTTGTAAGCCAATGATGAACCAAACCAACCAGCTCTGAGGTGAATTAGAACATCACAAACTTTGTTTTGAGGCAAAATAATCTGAAAATCTGACAAAAAGACAAAGGTGCAAGTCATGAGCGCACAGACTACAATCCCATGAAGCATTGCGTATTATGTCATTGAATAAAAAAACTGGAAATATTTAAAACTATTGATTTTAGGTTGTTGATTATAAGTATACAAACAATATATTTTATTTATGGCAAAATATTCAAATATGTACAAATATATTAGTGTTTAAATGTGAAGGGAATTTTTTAGAGATTTACCATAAATTACGCTATCAAACACAATTTTGAAATAACGAAGTTGAAATAATGCAGACGGATGGCTTCACCTGAAGTTTATCAATGAACTATCAGTGACAACCTCGTAGCTCGCGGTAGGTCGTTTAAAGGTTTCTAAGTTATCGTTGAAAATCAATTAGTCTATGGGTAAACAAATGGGATTTTTACATCCGGAACCAGATTTTTGCGCACTTTTCCATTTTTTATTTTCTGACTTGCTCTGTAAAATCTCATGCCATAGACAGTGCACACCTTTGCATTCCTGAAGCTAAGGCTTGACAGTTTTGCAAAGGGTGTGCCAAGAGCTGCCTGGCAGAAGGATTTTCAAAGTTACTCACAGGGTAAAGAAGTTGCATATATCCTATGTCTGCTTGAGTTCATCATGAGATATCTTTGCCTCAAAGAGCCTCTGTTCGCTGCTGTTTGTGGCTTCACACCATGTCCATATTTCAAGACAAATTTAGTACTGTAATGAAGGCTCAGACTGATTAGGATCCATATGCGGCTTTTATTGAATGTAAGCTTATCAGAGAGAGAGAGAGAGAGAGAGTCAGCGACTTAGCTGGTAACAGTGTTCGTCTGTTGAAGAGGCTTCTGGGCTGGATTTGTTCCAGGGAATCGTGGTCGGGCAGGCGTTATAATCAAGACAGGCGGCTGAGGTTCAAGGTCGATCAGGCGTTTGGTCGGGGCTGGCAGCAGACAGAAGAATGGTCAAATTCAGGCGAGGTTGGCTTCGAAGGAATCAGAGAATCAGGTAAGAAATCGCTCAGAAATGCAGCCGTGGCAAACAAGACTTCGCAGTGAAGGCACGGGAAAGCAAGGCTTTAATAGAGGGAAGATGATGAGCAGCAGCTGTTGGGTAATTGGTGCGGGTCAGAATTCAGGTGAGATAGATCGGTGAACGGTGATGGGAGCGTTCTCACTGATGTTCGTAACAGAGCCCCCCTCCTGCGAGCGGCTCCTGAAGCGAGGATGCTGTCGGCGACGGGGTCTACCTCGAGGTCGTGGAGCTGGTCGGTCCGGATTGGCCTGGTGGAACTCTGTGATTAAGTTGGGGTCGAGGATGTCGTCGACTTCGACCCAGGATCTTTCCTCCGGACCGTAACCTTCCCAATCGACCAGGTACTGCAAGCGGCCCCGTATTCGCCTGGAATCCAGCAGGCACCGTACCGAGAATGCCTCTTCACCGTCAATGAGCATGGGTGGGGGGAAGGAGTTCGCGTCTTCTTCGGACCGTGGGGCGCCGGCCGGTCGCAGAAGGGATACATGAAAGGTAGGAGAGATACGGTAGTGAGAGGGTAGTTGAAGACGAAAGGATACAGGATTTATCTGTTTTGTAATTTTGAAGGGTCCCACGTACCTGGGGCAGAGTTTCTTGCAGGGCAGGCGGAGGCGGAGGTCCCGTGTCAAGAGCCATACCCACTGCCCGGGAGTGTAGTGGGGGCTGGGACGACGATGGCGATCCGCTTGCTCCGTTGTTCGTCTAGTGGCTCGTTGGAGATGTACGTGGGCCCTATTCCACACGGCCTCGCTGCGTTGCAGCCAGCTGTCGACCGCAGGTACTTCCGAGGGTTCGCCTGACCAGGGGAACAGAGGAGGTTGGTAGCCTAAAATGCACTGGAAAGGGGTGAGGTTAGTGGAGGGTTTGAGAATGGAGTTTTGGGCATATTCAGCCCAGGGGAGGTAGCGACTCCAGTCAGTCTGATTCTCGTGACAGTAAGTGCGTAGGAATTTGATAATTTCCTGGTTTAGGCGTTCTGACTGTCCATTTGATTGGGGATGGTATCCTGAAGTGAGACTGATGTTGATATTGAGTTGGCGGAAGAAGGCTGCCCAGAGCCTGGAGGTGAACTGTGGTCCCCGGTCTGAGACTATATCCTCGGGGAGACCGTAGAAGCGGAAGACGTACTGGAAGAGGAGTTCAGCGGTCTCAAGGGCGGTCGGGAGCTTGGGTAGAGGGATCAGGCGGCATCCCTTAGAAAACCGGTCTACGACGGTGAGGATGGTGGTGTTCCCCTGGGAGACTGGAAGGTCGGTCAAGAAGTCGATTGCTATGTGGGACCAGGGCCGTTGAGGTATGGGCAGAGGGAGGAGGAGACCTGTTGGTGCCTGTCGAGGGGTTTTGGCCATGTTGCAGATTCTGCAGTTGCGAATGTAAGTGACCGCATCACCTCGAAGTGTTTCCCACCAGAAGCGGTTCCTTAAAAGCCGAACCGTAGAGGTGATGCCCGGATGGCCGGAACTGGTCGAGCAGTGGACCCAGTGCAGTACTCGCTCCCGAAGGGCCGGGGGAACGAATGTCCGGTTTGACGGACAGTTGAGTGGAGGCGGATTTGTAGAGTGGGCCTGAGTGATTTCGGACATAATGTCCCATTGGACGGGAGCGAGGAGGAGTGTGGGTGAAATGATGGGCTCGGGGGCTGAGCTCTGAGGTGTCGGGTCGTGTTGCCGGGAGAGGGAGTCTGCCTTGATGTTCTTCGACCCGGGCCGGTAAGTGATGGTGAAATGAAAGCGGGTGAAGAACAGAGCCCACCTAGCTTGTCGGGGATTGAGTCTTTTGGCCGAACGGAGGTATTCCAGGTTTCGGTGGTCAGTGAGGACTAGAAACGGGTGTCTTGCTCCCTCCAGCCAATGTCTCCACTCTTCGAAGGCCGCCTTCATGGCCAGAAGTTCGCGGTTGCCCACGTCGTAGTTGCATTCTGCTGGGGTGAGTTTCCGCGAATAGAATGCGCATGGGAATAATTTGGGGGGATTTCCCTGACGCTGGGAGAGTACAGCACCGATGCCGGTATTGGAAGCATCAACTTCAACCACAAAAGGGATGCTGGGGTCTGGATGATGAAGGATAGGGGCCGAAGTGAAACATTTCTTCAGGTGGTCGAACGCCAGGAGCGCGTCGGAGGACCAGCGAAGTCTGGGTTGGGTGGTTTTGACCAAGGCAGTGAGGGGGGCGGCGACTGAGCTGTAGTTCCGGATGAACCTCCGGTAGAAGTTGGCAAATCCCAGGAAGCGCTGTAGTTCCTTGACCGTGTTGGGTTGTGGCCAGTCCAGGACGGCGCGCACCTTACCCTCGTCCATCGCGACCCCATCTGGGCTGATGACGTAACCGAGGAAGGAGACGGATGTCAGATGGAACTCGCACTTCTCTGCCTTGGCGTACAATTGGTGCTTGATGAGTCGTTTCAGGACCTCCCGAACGTGGGTGACATGCTCCTCCCGAGTGTTGGAGTAAATGAGGATGTCATCAATATAGATGATGAGGCACCGGTTGAGCATGTCCCTGAAGAGGTCATTGACGAAGGACTGGAAGACAGAGGGGCTGTTGGACAGGCCGAAGGGCATGACGCAGTATTCGTAGTGGCCACAGGTGGTAGAAAACGCTGTCTTCCACTCGTCCCCCTCCCGGATGCGGATTAAGTTATATGCATTACGCAGGTCGAGCTTGGTATAAATTTTGGCAGTTCTTAGTTGTTCTAGTGACGAGGGGACGAGAGGAAGAGGGTATCGGTACTTGACCGTCACTTCGTTTAAGCCGCGATAGTCGATACAAGGGCGCAGGGAGCCGTCCTTCTTGCCCACGAAGAAGAAGCGTAGTCCGCTGCTGTGCGGTTCCCTTGGCGGAGTGCCGCTAGTTGTTCTCCAGCGCTTCTACCGCCCTCGGGGTGGTCGAAAACCTCCTGGATGGCACGCAGGAAGGCGTCGAAAGGGGTCTGGGTTAGGCCCTGATTGGTCCAGATAGCAGTGGCCCACTCGCGCGCCCTCCCGGTGAGTAAGGAGCAGACAAAGTGAATCTTACTGTCATCAGTGGGGTAAAGGATAGTTTGCTGGGACAGGAAGATTGAACATTGCATAATAAACCCCTGGCACTGGGTAGGATCGCCGTCGTATTTCTCTGGTAGCGCTAAACGAGGGGCGGCGGCGGCTGCGCCGAGAATGGGCGGGGCGGCGATGGCTTGGCTGGTTGAGGGCGCGAGCTGAGGTGCGGGCTGACGCAGCTCTTGAACGGTCCTCATAAGCTCTTCCATTAAAGCGGTGAGACGGCCAAGCTGATGCTGGTGTGTGGCCAGTAGATTCGCCTGCGCGGAGAGTTCCTCGGTCATTCGAGAGGCTGCCGCTGGATCGGTGAGTGGCGAAGTCTTCTGTAATGAAGGCTCAGACTGATTAGGATCCATATGCGGCTTTTATTGAATGTAAGCTTATCAGAGAGAGAGAGAGAGTCAGCGACTTAGCTGGTAACAGTGTTCATCTGTTGAAGAGGCTTCTGGGCTGGATTTGTTCCAGGGAATCGTGGTCGGGCAGGCGTTATAATCAAGACAGGCGGCTGAGGTTCAAGGTCGATCAGGCGTTTGGTCGGGGCTGGCAGCAGACAGAAGAATGGTCAAATTCAGGCGAGGTTGGCTTCGAAGGAATCAGAGAATCAGGTAAGAAATCGCTCAGAAATGCAGCCGTGGCAAACAAGACTTCGCAGTGAGGGCACGGGAAAGCAAGGCTTTAATAGAGGGAAGATGATGAGCAGCAGCTGTTGGGTAATTGGTGCGGGTCAGAATTCAGGTGAGATAGATCGGTGAACGGTGATGGGAGCGTTCTCACTGATGTTCGTAACAAGTACGCTCCCATTTAATTGCAGTGTAGCATTGTGTTTGCATCCATGAAAAACAAAAGGAGGTGCATATGTTTCCATACAATTAAAGTGAATGATGAATGAGGCAAACATATTAACATCTTATGTGTTCCTTGGGAGAAAGTCAGACGGGTTTGGAACAACATGAGGGTGACTAAGTGATGACAAAAAAAATCTGGGTGAAATGGTAGGCTACTACACTTACAATTTTTCAGAAGTCCCACTTTTGTGGAGGACTTGGACTCAGGATGTATAAAAAAAAAATATGGGAAGCCTATGTGCTGCAGCGATGCAGTTTATACTTTATTTGTACCAGTACATCATCTTTCTGAAGTGAATATAAATATAATTGGTTTCAAGTAAAGTTCATTTGTGTTTCTGTGAATAAGGAAAATGTCTTTTATTCAAAGAAACATGCAACCTTGCAGTGAAATTATTTTCTTTGCTCAAGAAGAACAGTCTGTGAAAATAATTTAAAATGGGCTGTCAACGTGAATCACATAGATTACTGACATTTCATTGTCTCCCCCTAAATGATAAGATAATGAGGTAATAATGCATATGACACAAATCTAGGTGGAGGGTTAGATTATGAATGTAACCTGCAACCAGCATCTAGATCTTCGCAACTTGTAAAATGTGGAATTGTATGACAAGAGTGGAGTTGAGACTACTACAAATGCATTCAAAGCATCTATTGCCTTTGATGATATCTACCTTCTACAAAATGACCGAAAAGTAGACCCACAAACTATTCAGTTACGGCATAGTATACGGAAACAAATTAAACATCGCAAGGCATCGTGGGCTGAGAAGAGAGACTTGAAAGACCGGTGTATATGTTCTGGGTGTTGGCACATTCTTGATGCTGCGCGGAGAATTATAGGCGGGTTCCCCACATAAACGTTCCTGTCAGCGGATGGTTTTGGACACTAGTTTTGCTCAGCCCAGTCAGTTATCAGGGCGGCGTTTGGACGTGAAACGTTTTTTTTTTTTTTCGGAACTGGGTCTCCAGCGTAGAGAAAAAGTAAAATATAACTATCATGGAAATAAATGGTACTGCTGGCAGAATCGGTAAGTTAAATAATGTTTACTGTGAGATATGTGTGGTGCGCGAGAGAAGTGAAGGTATTTGATTTGAGCTGTCTGTATAGTAACATGAATACTACTTGTCTTATTTGCTCTTTTTCTGTTTAGATATACATTTTAATTGTGTACAGTTACAAAGCCTTTCTGCAAAATTATTTTGCGTGAATTTCAAAATTGTTCTTTTCACAATCACGGGACCGTCATAGTTTATTCTGTCCACCGTGTTTACTGTTGCACTCAGTTCTGCCATTGTTTTACGTAGTTACCACATACTCATACTAGTGCCATCATGGAACATTTTCCATCACCTCAGGAGTGTTTTGGTTCCCTGTTCTTCATCTGAGAACTGTGTATTATGTTGCTCTTACTTTCAGACCTTAATGCAATTTAAGAGTCTCTCTCTCTCTCTCTCTCTCTCTCTCTCTTTCTCTCTCTCTCTCTCTCTCTCTCTCTCTCTCTCTCTCTCTCGCATACCTTAAATGATTCTTAGTTAGTGTAAGTTCAAAAGTGACACATTTACCTGCATGGAACATGTCAAATAGGATAATCACTGCATCCGCGGTTTCAAACTAGTAAACACTAACCACATTCAGCGTGTCAAAATAGTCTAATTGACTTTATGCCAAGCGAGTATTTAGGCAGAAGAGGGCGTCCTTTCCAAAGTCCTCTCGTTCACGTTTGCTCAGCCTACACGAGAAGGTAGGTTTTTAGGCAACAAGCAAAATCTGTCTACTAAACGAAGAATTTATGTAATAGTAAAAGTTTGGTGAAGTTTTGTGTTTAATCAGCCATGATAAAACGATGCCCAATCACACCTGTATATGTTCAGCGCTATACATATACTTTTCCTTTTGCTATTCTGACATGACATGTTTTAAATACTACCGGGCATGCCGTTGCATGTCATATGTTTAGTTGCGAAAGCTAGTCACAGAAATTGAATCGGGCCAAAACAGCGGGGTTTGGGTATGTTTCGAACCCGCCCATAGACGGAGACTTGCAAACGTCATGGTTTTCTCCCGTCATAGAAAGTTTTCTAGTCAAAGTAAATCGATTAGAGGATATCTTCCAGAAATTCGACAATGTCTTGTGCACACAACCCTTTTAAAAGAACGAAATCCGAGGAGTTAATTTACAAAGAGCAGCGCATGAACGTGGCACGCGAGAACGGGAAACGCATAGGTGGGTGTAGCGTTTATATTGAGTGGTCGTGTTTTCAATATGACTTTGTTTACCAGGCGACATGAGGGCTGTAAACTTTCTAGGGCCCTTATTGGCTGTATTCGCTAACTAATATTACCATGTCAACTATTGAATTCCACCAAAATACAATAGCACTGTAAAAAACATAATATGGGATCTCCTTCAAATTTTGTCAAACGTTTTTCAGAATCCACGACAATATTATTGTAGTAACACTGTGGTTACTATGGTAATGAAAACTATGGTTACCGTGGTACATTTTAAAGTTGTTGTTTTTCCTTTTTTTTTTTTTTTTACATTTAAGTTTCGAGATTGAATCACCCACACTGTTTGTATCACAAGTTATTATTCATCACACCATGTGCATGATAAAAAAGATTGGCTGTGCATGCTAATGTTATATTATTCGCATGAAAGACTGATTCTCAAACAACTAGATAAAGCTAACTAATACTGTACATGCAAGACGGATTGATACCTATATTAAGAAGATTTACAGGTAGTGCAGGATATTTCCTAAATAAACCACACAATTGGAACCATTATGTATGTAATACATTTAAAATGGATTTATACCTATATTACGGAGATTATTACAAAACACACAGTTTTCATTATGTTGATATACAGTAGGCTATGTACAGTGGCCCCACAAATTATTTGGCACTTAAGCCACATTTAAATATGCACAGTATGAATTTCTTTGCATTATACAGGTATAACAATTTATAATATAAAACACTCTTTGTGTATACCAATTTTATTACATGTGCCAATCCATTCTTACAGAAGTTAATGCTTGCATGTCCTGGATGCTGTAAAAGAACTCTAAATACAAAGGATTGAAACATTAAGAAAATTCTAAGTGCCTTTACAAAGTGCACCATGATTAAATGCATTGGATGTTTATCATGGATCCAGGGAAGCTAGTTTTCAAGGAAAGTCACGAACATCTATGACTGTATATTTTATAGAAGAGGAGTATGATCCCAGCCTTATTTCATTGGAATAACACAGCCATTTTCTTTTTGGGATGACGAAAGAGCCAAAAGTATTACCCAAGTTCACTTCTGATGTGTGCTGTTTGGTGTTAAAATACATTCCACCCAAATAGAGAGGAACAAAACTGTTTTCTTCATGTGATTCTTTAGAAAGTTGGATTGTGAAACTATTCCCAATGAGGTGAGCTGTATTGGGGGTTGACATTTTGCATTTTAGCTGTTCAACCGCCTTCCAGTTCAGCAACATCCAGGTTGGCCATAGGATTGACTGTTTTGAAACTGATAAGAATGTTAGTTTTGAGACCTAAAAAATTCATCAAAACAAAACCATAGAAAAGAGTTTTCTGAGAACATATGGGCAGGTATGCAGAGGCATTTCTGAGATCCTCCACTTTTTTCCCATTTCTCCGCCCTCTGCTTGGGTGCAGCCTGATCCTCATAAACAGCCTCTGTGGCAGGAGCTTGTGAAAAAAAATGTCTGTAATGTTGTGGTTGTGCCCACACCCTTGGGTCTCAGAAGATGGAAATATTCCTAGTGTGACTTTTGGGCTGTTAGGCCCACCACAACAGTTTTCAACAAAGTTGGTTGTTAAGCACTCTGCATGATTAGCCTATAGCTGGAGGACAACAGTTTGATTCAAAGCTTTAATTCTTATCAGGATGTTGCAGGCAATAAACACAGTGAGTTATCGTTCCAAAAGCATGAACCGCTCCAGAAAAGGAAGTGAAAAAAATTTAATGGAAAGATCTTTTATTGCAACATTGACACGCATTGACACATGCACCACCCATACACATAAGCATATTATTTGAATGCCACAGTGTAATAATATTGTGGAATATATTTGTCACTTTATAATGAAAAACTAGACACAATAATATTTTTATTATTTAATATTTTGCCATGCCATACAGAGACAACATTAAGCAATCCATTTGTTGGATCGATTCCTCCAAAAAGTGTTTAAAACTATTAAAACGTGCTCTGTTTGTTGAAGAATCACAACCAGCCCGCAACCAGTGGTGTGAGTTGGGGTTCTATCTAATGAAAATAGTAATTATTTTTGGAATTCCATTTGATGATGCTAGTGGTGCAGAAATGACACACTTTACGTTTAAAAAAAGACCAACTTTAGATAAATTATTTCAAATTTGAACCAATAAACACATTTTTGACGCCACTCAAGAAATTATTAAGTATTCTGATGATGTATGCGAGTTGGATATACGTAATATTTAATTTACCTTCTATGGTTAAGCTGTAAACTCTCTTTTATCTTGTAACATATTGGTTTTGACTGTATTTTTGTTTACACAACAAACACATTTTTGTTTGTGTACACCTGAACGGTGTGAGACCTTCAAACTCTAGTAGTGTGTTTACAATTTTATCTTTTCCGTGAGGGATGCAAATCAGAGTTGTTCAAATCATGACTCTATCTGCACTGTGGGTGTGTGGTTTCATCACAACATGTGCTTAATAAAACATATCTAGGAAATACAAATATTGGTGGTACATGCTAAATTTATATTATTTGCATGAAATACTGATTCTCAAACAACTAGATAAAGCTTGGATTGATACCTATATTAAGAAGATTTACAGGTAGCATAGAATATAAACTAAATTAATTAATTATTAACTAAATATGAACTAAACCACACAATTGGAACCATTATGTTTGTACAATACTTTTATTGAAACATTCTGATCTTCATTATGTTGATATACAGTATGTACAGTGATCCCAAAAAGTTTATGGACACTTAAGACACACTTAAACATGCACAGTATGAATGTCTTTGCATTATACAGGTTTAATATTATATATATATATATATATATATATATATATATATATATATATATATATATAACTACAACAGATATTCTATTAAAACATTTATGTTTGGGAGTCTAAAATGTATATTTCCTATTGACACACTAAAGCTGAAGATCTTATGTGCCTAAGGCTTTTGCACAGTAATGTATATTATCACAGACCTGTGCGATCTGTGAACGTAAGGGCAATTGACTTCATACATCCTCTAAAATTCACCTTGGGACCAGCTGGTTAAAAATTATTGTAAAAACAATCAGCTTGGAAGCAAATTCTGAGAAAAGGTCTGTATATCTTTGTCTTTGTGCTTGTATGGTCACCGTCCTTTACCTTACAGATAGCTCACCCAGCAGGTTTTGACATTGAATGGCAAATCCATTTAAACTCTGCAAGATCATCTGTAGCTTTTGTCTGAAGGGCGGTGTGTGTGTAGGCAGTTTCATTATTGTAACCAAGAGATGTAATCTTGTTAAACAATTTCACCCTTTAACTACATGACTAAGATATTTTTAACATGATCAGTATTTTTGGACATCATTTGTTGCTAAATACATAACTGTTTAAATATCTGGATTTCAGCTGACTTAGCA
Organism: Moxostoma hubbsi; assembly: GCA_032164185.1. Classification (NCBI taxonomy): domain Eukaryota; kingdom Metazoa; phylum Chordata; class Actinopteri; order Cypriniformes; family Catostomidae; genus Moxostoma; species Moxostoma hubbsi. Next base: position 20,350,990 of record JAVLUX010000033.1, read on the forward strand.
GCTGACCAATGAGTTTCCATAAAATTAGATCCCTTGACAGTTGACATTGAACATGTTTGATTATTGAGGTTGACTTGTTTGAAAATCAATTTGCACTGATGTTTGAACTTAACCCTTGTTTGACCTTTAGGTCTAGAGGGAGATGCGGACCTGCAGTTTTTATTTAAGGGTGGAAACCTAACAAAGGTGAAGTCCAGCTCATGGAAGAAGACTCGCTTCTATCAGCTGATGGAAGACTGCAAGACTGTGATGCACCAGTCCAGAAAGACTTTTAAGAGAAACCCAACCTGTGAGTATCACTGGACTGTTGATTCTTTAATAATTTTAGTTTGTGTTTGAGAGAGGAAGGGAAAACAGGATGTTGAACTGGGGAGAACACTTATGATTAGTTTAAATGTTTTTAGAACAAAGCTAAAATCCCAATCACATGTCCTAATATTTTGTATCAAATCTACCTAAATAATTGTGGAGAGCAGGGCAGCGGATTATCTCGCTCAGCTGTGGGTGATTGCAGCCTTAACGAGCGAGCGATAAAGCAGCGAGGAGTGCGGCAGACTCCGGGAGAGAGAGAGACCAATGAAGCTGTGTGTTCATGTGGAGCTGAAAAGCACCCTGTTAGTGTTTTCGTGCTGCTGAAAAGCAGTGGAATGTCTTTGTTACAGTGAAACGGGCTGACAATAAAGTGTCTTATGTTGGATGTTTGACCGACTTCCACCTCCTTCAGTGACTCGACTTCCTTACACTGGTGCCGAAACCCGGGACTTGAAGGACAACCATGCTGTCCTGGAGACCTTGCTGCTCCCTCAAGAACGCGATGCCGAGGATATACGATCTGGTGATTTTGAAGTGGCTCATCAGCAGACTACCGAAAGGGATGACTGAGCGAGTCCAGTACCATCGCCTGGCATCGCAGTTTCACCTGGCTGAGGAGCGGGTGGGCGGCGTGTTTGGGAGCTGAGGAGTTTTTTTTCTTTCTCCTCTCTCTCTCCCTCTCCCTCTCCCTCTCTCTCATGCTCTTCTTGCTCTCTTTTTCTCTCGCTCCTTCCTCCTCCTCTCCTTTCTCTAGAGCTGTTCCGGGTTCGCGGAGGAGGGGAAAACCATCCGGCGCTGGGTCGGCCGAATGGGCCTCTCCAGAAATAGAGGGGAGTAAGGCTCAGGTCAGAGAGGGCCCTGACCTGTGGAATGTCTTTGTTACACTGAAAAGTGCTGACAATAAAGTGTCTTATGTTGGACGTTTGACCGGCTCCCGCCTACTTCAGTGAGTTGACTTCCTTACAATAATATGGAATGAAAACTCTTCTGTTCCTTGATAAACTTTAATCGGGTGACATTGTTTATATCCCTGATGATAAAGTAATTTCATGCTCTGCTGACATCAGCAAGTATTAAGCAAGTCACACATCAAAGTGCTCTCCTGTAAACTCATCTTTTTTGTGCCTGGAGCTGAGTCCTGCCCTTTAATTTCCCCCACACACATAACTTCCTCCATGTCTGCAAGGGCAGTACAGAGTTGGGTGGAAAGAAAACTTCTCTGACAAAATGACTAGAGAGAAGGGGAACAGCCTTTTGCAGTGAATTTAAAATCTTTTTCCCACATATTGTTCAATGCCCTCTGCTTCCCATAACTTCCTCTCTGGTTCCTCCTGGTCAAAGGCATCGGATCAAATCTCTTTATCTGGTATCTGCCAGACCGTCGCTACCTCCTCTTTGGCTGTGTGTGTGTGTGTGATTGGGGAAATCACAACAGGTCTGGAAATGATAAATACAGCATACCAAACAAAATCTCAAGGATTCTGGGACACCAGATATCACCGGGGGTGCTTTCCGGATCCGCTAACACAAGATTTCTTTCACCCATGAGTTGGGTGTTTTGACAGGCGTTAAACTCCCATTGGCCAAAAATTATGATTAGATGGATTGCACTTACTGTGCTGACATTTAGGTCTCTTTTTATGTTCTGAAAACAATAACATGAAAAGAATAGTTCTACAAAATTTCGCCTTTTGTGTTCCACAGAAGAAACATATGGGGATGGAATGACACATAAATTATGACACAATTTAAGTTTTGACCGACTTTAATAAATGGTGACAGAATGCTCAGAAAAAAAGTAGCTTGACACCGTTAGACAGATCCTAACTGGCACAGAAGTGGAAGAATCACAGAATAAACCCAGACATAATGATATCCCACTAATTATATGATTACTAACCAAATAAATAAATGGACATGAAAAATGTATTTGAGTTCCAATTATTTGATTATGTGAGAAGATATGAAACTAGAACAGCTATGTAGGAAATCGGTTACCTGTGACAATTATACAGTTTAGTGGTCATTATTAAAAAATCTTTTACCACAGAATGCCATTCTGGACCAATCAAAAGCAAGTGTTCCAGCTGTCTAAAAATTAGTTACTATTAGTCTAAAATAGTAGTAAAATTAGTGTAAAAGTTGAGTCAGAGACCTCAGTTCATACTAGCACAACTAATGGTTTACCCTGAAAAATATTATACTCTTGCAATAGGATGTGTTCATGTTTGAGTCCAAGAACACATGAGGGTCATGTTTATCAGCGCAGGAAGTGAGTTTTTATTATCTATTAGTGATAGTGCCAAGTTTATCGTGTGTAAATTTAAGTTAAATGGTGTGCAGGGGTGGAAAATAAACTGAGGGAATGTTACAGATTGTGTTTATCATATACTAGCACACACACACAGACCTGCCTACTATCAAACAATCCAGCACTGAGAAAATGAGTGTGTTCTTAAAAACGTTTGGACAGACATTTTGGCATTGTGTCTGTTTAAATGAGTATGTTTTAACGTAAACCATGAATCTCAGTCCTGTAATTCTTGTACAGGACAACCAAGAGCTGCAGCCATGCCACATATCATAGTTTACTGCTATTATCTTAACAACAATGAACAGATTTTGTCTTTGTTAAGGTTGTTTGTCATGTGTTTATTATTCAACACAATGAGACGTCATGTGGTCAACATTCCACTGTAAGATACAACAGAGGTTACTTGAGGGAAAAAAAGACAGCGAGAACACTGATATGTGTTAATTAGTGGCACTTGCTAAGGCATTACTATTACTTTTTCTCATATTAGGCTTTAGGCTTTTTCAAAAGCCCTCACCCTAAGTATTTATTTTTCCACGCACAACTCACCATACACCCCAGACCCCACCGAAAGCGAGAACCACATAATAGTGACCAAGAGGAGGTTAACCCATTGTGACTCTACCCAGCCTTGCAACCGGTCCAATTGGTTGCTTAGGAAGTCTAACTGGAGTCACACAGCACGCCTCGGACTTAAGAGTTTTTCTGGACAGATGATAAAATGGGATAAATTATTCTATAGACTTACAATGAAGGAGGAACCCAAGTCATAAATAGATGCTAGAATATTATAAAAACTTAGGGATGTGCTCTTACTTAATTATCAGTGCATTAGATATCACCCAGAATACCCTAGAAACTGCATAACAGCACATAAACAAACAATAAAAAATCTTAGCAACTACCCACAAAACCCTAGCATCATCACAGTGAGTGCTACATTTTCTTCAGAACGTTTACATTAATGACTATACAGTGCATTCAGAAAGTATCCAGACCCATTTATTTTTTTCATATTTTGTTATGTTGCAGGCTTATGCTAAAATGCTTTTTAATTAGAATTTGTTTTTCATCAATCTATACTCCATACCCCATAATGACAAAGCAAAAAACAGATTTTTGATAACTTTGCAAATTTATTAAAAAGAAAAAACTGAAATATCACATTGATTTAAGTATTCAGAACATTTGCTATTACACTTTGACTGGAATCCACACATAAAAATGCACCTAAAGGACTCTCAGACTGCGAAAAACAAGATTCTCTGGTCTGATGAAATGAAGATTGAACTGTTTGGTCTCAATTCCAAGTGTCATGTCTGGAGGAAACCAGGCACCGCTCATCACCTGTGCAATACCATCCCAACGGTGAAGAATGGTGGTGGTAGCATCATGCTGTGGTGTATTTCAGCGACAGGGACTGGGAGATTGGTCAGGGTTGAAGGAAAGCTGAACTCAGCAAAATACAGAGATATCCATAATGAAAACCTGGTTGAGAGCACTCAGGACCTCTGACTAGGCCGAAGGTTCACATGCCAACAGGACAATGGCCCTAAGCACACAGCCAAGAAATGCAAGAGTGGCTTAGAGACAACTCTGTGAATGTCCTTGAGTGGCCCAGCCAGAACCTGGACTTGAACCCAATCGAACGTCTTTGGATAGTCCTGAAAATGGCTATAAACCAATGGTCCCCATTCATCCTGACAGAGCATGAGAGGATCTGCAGAGAAGAATGGCAGAAAATTCCCAAACCCAGGTGTGCAAAGCATATCCAAAAAGACTTGAGGCTGTAATCACTGCCAAAGGTGCTTCAACTAGTACTGAGTTTAAGGGTCTGAATACTTAGGTCAGTGTGATATTTCAGCTTTTTGTTTTATACATTTGCAAAGTTACAAAAATCTGTTTATTCCTTTGTCTTTATGGGGTATGGAGTGTACATTGTTGTGAATGTATTTTTTATAGCATTTTAGCATAAGGCTGCAACATAAAAAAATGTGGGGGTCTGAATACTTTCTGAATGCACTGTACCAGGTTCAGTAAATAAGTCAAGATCAATTTACACCATTTGTGGCATAATGCTGATTACCACAAACATTTATTTCAACTTGTCCCTTCTTTTCTTGAAAAAAATAAAATAAATCTGAGTTACTGTGAAGCACTTAAGGCCAAGGTATACTTTGTTTTTCCGAGTTCCGGATCACCTTTGTTTGTATATTTTTGAACGAATATGAACGTGACGTGGCTGAACAATCAAAATAGGCGTGACGCGGCTGAACAATCAAAGTAATATTTTAATAGAAACTTAAACAACAAGACACAAAAACATAAATGCACACATGACAACTGCATGTGTCTCTCTCCATCTCTTGAACTGCCACATTCCACTGCATTTATCCCTCGGCTGATTAGCCCGATTGGGGGCTGGGTGTGCATAGTCACGGCCCGGCCCCACCATCGTCCTCACATACGTAAAAAAAAAGAAAAGAAAAAGGTAGATGCAGTGCAACACTGCAACAGAATGCAGCTGTTTTTAGATGTTTTTTTTTTTTTAGTTTAGATTAGTTTTTACATGCTGATCTTTTAACTTGATACAACATCTTAAAGCGCTGCTCACACACTGGAAAAGCACCGAGAGGCCTCACAGTGGTTAAAGATGTCCATGTAGTGCATGTTTTCATAAAACAACACTTCAAAAATGAAAAAATGCCTTCTTTGTAAATGGCGGCCCCTTAAAAAAGAATAATACTACTACAACACAAGCTATACATCCATACCAGATAATAACATTAGATGCGCTCATGGCATGCTCTGTCACACCACTGTGCTTGGACACACCTCACACTTTATGCAGTCACCCGAGTCATTCAAGTTGCTTTCATGGACTTCAACTAAAAGGTATTTCTTGTCTTTGAGCAGTGTTTAAGGTGAGATGTCCATATCATCTCTTTCACCTTTTGTTGTTATCTTGACTTCCATATCTTTTTTGTATTCAGTGCTAGAGAATTGAGGAGTGCACAGAGAGATTGCACCTCTACAGGATGTGGTTTCAGAACAGGATGTATTTGGATGACTCTCTTCCATTGTTTGGTCAAAAAGAAAGTCCTAATCCAGACTCAAGCAGCATTGGTTTAGCCAATAGTGATATCAGTCAGTTCAAATGTTACAATACAAATGTTTTGAAAGTGCTGCAGAGCTACTATTCGGGGAAGTCAACCAACACTGTTGATTTATATTTGTCTGCACATTATACAACAAATTGATTCAAGTTACAAAAGCATACATGTTTATAGGTCAAATTGTCATTCTTTTCTCCTTTAAACATTGCAGTTACTGTTTGTGTATGATAAATACAACAACTAAATGTAACAATAGAATAATCTGAATTTGCCCCAGCAGATTGTTTCCTTTTTGTCAGCTTGTTTCAGTGGATTCCAAGGGATGCTAGTGTGATATTTCTTGGACAATGATTCTTTTCAATAACTTACTTGAGATTGGGTTTTATCCAAATATTTCTCCTTCTGCAGCCCATACCTAAACTCACATCTGAACAGCATATTGTTGCCAGCTGTGGCTTTCTCTAGTGTTTGATTTGCTCCAGTCACCCGAGCCTGGTTTGATTTTTTCCCACTAAGCCATCCATTGTTATTAATTGTTGTGAGAGATTTCTGACATCTCACCTGTCTCATTTCCAGTTTATCAGACCAGTTTATTAAGCTATTTGCATAACAAATGTTCAATCTAAATCTATTTATCCTTAATTTTAATCCTCCATAATCATTTTGAAATGAAAAAATAGATAAAACATACCCTTTACCCAGAACTGTTTACAAAGTTCCTGTAGCTCAAATGGTGCTAACATTGCTAAGGTCACATTTGATTCCCAGGGAACAGACATGCTAAAAACCTTGAAGGCACTGTAAGTTGATGTGAATAATTACATCTGTCAAATGAATAAATGTAAATTAAATGTAGATGTCTTTTCTAAAAGCAGCGAGATGGATAGCTTCTCATGCTCCCCTTGCCTGTGTACATGTGTTTAACTGATAACTAAATAATACGTTATTACTATAGTGTACACTTTTCTATACATTAAGTTCACACAAAATACATATTGGTGGAGAGCAATAGAGGTATGTTACTAAAAAAAACTGTAATATCTAACAATGATTTAGTATTATATTTACATAAATCTGTGTGTTAAGGGCAACAGGCATATGCAGAGAGGGATTGTAATATGTAGTTATGTGTTAAGCATATTTTATAACATATAATGAGAAGGACATCATTGAGGTTAACACCTTATCACTGGCTGGTGTGGGCTTGTGATGAGTTGTATTTATTCACCAGTGCTTTGGCAAGATTTATTAATTGTGAAATCAAGATTCTTTCCCAAGTACTTCTCAGCTCACTGACCTCGGGTGTGTAACGTAATGAGGCAGGGTTAGGCAAAATAAAGATTCCCTATCTGTCACTCACTCGACGTTGTGTCGATATAGTGACACTAGGTGTCAAACTTGGGAGCCCCAATCACCTCTGATATTTGAGAAAAGTTTGCATGCCACTTCCCCGGACATACGGTTATAAAAGGAGCCAACTTGCATTCACTCATTCAGATTTGTCCTTCGCAGCCGATCAGTGTGAGCTAAAATTCCACTGGCATTCCTTTCACCTCTGCAGCGGCTAGACTGTTGGATATACGGTGCATTTTACAGCAGGTTCTCTCTTCTCGCACAGATAAGTGCAGAGAACTACCATGGGCACTTCGGCAGCCACACTAAAAGAGTTTATTTTGTTAAAAGTGTAAGCACTGGTGGAAAGCGTCTTTTTAAAGATGCCTTTCTGTTTATGAGCAGTTCCTGGGTTCGGTCGCTATCTTTCTGTTTCTGATGGCCACAATCACTGTCTCACGTGTATGGGTCATAGACAGCGTTCATGGATGTTTCATGTTCTCACTGCGAGAACATGACCATGGCAAACTTGCGGTCGCGGCTTTCTTTCTTTCATAGAGGGAAAGCCACTGCAGCCGCTCCCTGCCTTGGTCCCTCTGCTTACACGCACAAGGCCGTGGCGACTAGCACTGGGGGCGATTTGGGGGCTTCAATGGGAGCATTTCCGCCTGGTGAATCCCCATGGACCTCCAATTCCCCAGCACGCTCGTTTCCACCAGTCGAGTTCATGGATGGGTCAGGCGGCTCGCCCCAGGATGAGTTTTTAATGAATCATTCGGGGCTTGAGAAGAAGACGAGGTATTGATCACAGCATCGGAGAGCAGGCTTTTACAGCCTGGCACCGAGGACTCAGCCAGGCTCCCACCGTCTGGTGTGATTGCCCAGTCAGAGGCCAACGCGAAGATGACGGCCATGCTTGCCCAGGCTGCCACGAACGACGGGCTGGAGTGGAACCCTCCACACTGCCCTGAGCGATTGTGGCTGGATGATTGGTTCCTGGGCTCTGAGCAGTAAAAGGTGCCTGCCACAATTTTATGAGCTCCTCATGCACTTCCTTCATCGTACTGTAAAAAGGCGGTGGGTTGCTGCCAATATTAGAACTGCAAGCTTTGAATTGGGACCTGTACAAGCTGATGCAGTAACTTATTCTGACATGCGTACGGCATCAAGATTGGTTCGTGGCAGTAGACCTGAAGGATGTGGATTTTAATGAAGAACAGCGGTCCCACTGAAACAATTTCAAAGCCTCCTGGGGCATATGGCGTCCTCAATGGTGGTTACGCCACTCGGGTTGATGCATATGAGACCGCTTCAGCACTGACTTGGCATCCGCGCCCTGACCTCTGGAACCTCCATGTCTGGCCATGTCCACCAGCGGTGGTAGACACTATCACTTAGGCCAAAGCTCCCTCCATCTACAGATAGCCCCATTTGAGCCTCTGAATTCAGTCGAGCTAAAAGCCCTCTCATTGAAGACGGCCATCATGACTGTTCACACTTCCGTTGGGGACCTGCAGGCGTTCTCTGTCGGCGATACATGCCTGGAGTTCAGTCCGGCATGCTCTCACGTAATCCTGAGACCCTGGCTTGGCTATGTGCCCATGGTTCCCACTACCCCTTTTAGGGATCAAGTGGTGAACTTGCAAGCGCTGCCCTGGGAGGAGGCAGACCCAGCCTTGTTGTTGCTGTGTCTGATACGCATCTTGCATGTTTACTTGGACCGCACATGGAGCTTTACACACTCTGAGCAGCCCTTTGTCTTTTTCACATTAAGCATTATTAGTTCAAAAGACTTAAATGTATATCCTTTCCTCTGGTTATACTAAAACTTCACTGTAAATTGCAGCAACACCTCCTCCTCTACCCTTCAGATGAGGCTCATATTTATAACAATAACCTGGGGGAGTAGATTCATTTAAACTAATATATTCATCCAGTTTAAGGCAGGATTCAGTCAAACAGAGTGCATCAAATCTATGATCTGTAATCATTTAATTTACAATTAGTGCTTTGGTTGAAAGAAATCTAATCTTTAGTAGCCCTACCTTTATATGATATTTATCTTCATTTTTTATTTGAATTTTAATTTAGTTTTACTTTAATCACATTTTTTCTAAATGATTTAGTGAATGAAACAAATACAGTCTCTATGTGATATCAAGGTAATACAGTCTCTATGTGTTGTAGTTTATGTAATGTCTCAAAGCAGCTAGCAGATGTTCGGATTAGCCGGTTTGTCTGCTTCCTGACCTGGGCCCCTGTTAGTCAAATACTATCACTATTAAGACAAATTACTAGAGAGGAAAGAGGCAACTTCCCTGGAGGGATGGAGTCTGTCTCTCTTTAGTAGGTCAGATCTACCCGAAAAACTCTTCCAATTGTCTATAAATCCTATGTTATTCTCTGGAAATAGCAATATATTTAAAATAATACTTTAAATGTCTTGCCCCAACCACAGTCAACCTGGAGGACATTGAATCAGTGCGGTATGGCCGTCAGTCTGAGGGGATGCAGAAGTACACTAACTCCTCTGTGGAGGACCGCTGCTTCACCATCATCTTCAAAAGTCGACGCAAGAACATCGACTTGATTGCTAGTTCCAAAGAGGAGGCCAAACAGTGGGTCAATGGTCTGGAGAAGGTCATGAACAGCATGAGCCATCTTTCCCGCCAACAGAATAGCGAACAGTATCCTTATCTTCCATTCCCTAAAAGTTGTTTCCTGGACAGATTTGTCCATACAGTCATAATTAAGGAAAACAAAATGGAGTGGATGTCACTATGATATAATATTTGTAGCTTACAGCAGCAAATGAAGCCTCTGGTTCAAAATGGAATAAATAAATCTTTCTGGTGTTTAATGTTCATACCTTACATTAGATAAAAAGCTGGTTCTACAGCTGTATGCGTAAAGCAGACAAGAACTCTGACAACAAATTGTCCTTGAAGGAGTTGAAGCGTTTCCTAGGGAATATCAATATAGAAGTGGACGACAGTTATGCTGAGATGCTATTTAAGGTGAGAGGCAAAGAATAACGCTTTTTTGTAAAACTATTGATTGATTGGAAAACCGCTTGTTTGTTGTAATCACAAAGTGGATGCACCTAATAGCAAGTCAAACAAAATGTTTAAAAGGCATCTAGTGTGTGTAAATCTCAAAAAATCTCTGTGACATATTTTTAATTAATTTTATTCTAAAATATAACCCGGAGATGTTCTTGACTGCTTTTAGTTGTATTCACCTTAAAAATCAAAAGAAAGACTTTATATATTAATATAAAATGCAATCCTTAAATGCATGGGAATTTCACCAAACATGTACATATTCAGGCCTTTAGAGACCTGGCACTTATATCTATCACAAATGTATCTACAAAATGCCCAGATAGTGTAACATTTTCAAAATATTTTCAAGACCATTAGAAATTATAGAATAAAATATAGTTTTAGATATTTTTATGTTTTAATTTTCATATATCATTAAACTAATGCAACAAATAAGGACAAATCTAGAACAGGATTCATTTCTTTCACTTTGAAATTTGGTAAGATGCAACTGGCTGTTAAAAATATATTGAGCTTCACATAACACATAAGATACACAAAAGCTACACATATACTACACCTACTGTACGTATTTTCTATTTTCACTTATTGTGTCTAAACTTGCATACATAAACTTATATAATTTCAACAGTACACCCAAAGACAATAGTCATATCATACTGTTGATGTGTTTTACTTGCTATAGTTTATTTACATGTTGTTTCTTCATCAAATAGCAATGTCAAATCAAGTCAAGATAATATCTGAAACAACAGCACCACCTTGAGTTACAATAGCATGTATTATATGTATGTGTCCATGCTAATAAGTCACCATTGTGAATATACAATGTGATTTAGTATTGATTTGTAAGAATATAGTACTTATTTATCTTGTAATAAACAAAGAAATAGATATCATGTGATATTATACTTATATAGATATGATATAATCATAATTATATAATTTATATATATATATAAAAACGATACTATTACATACCTAGGGACTCTAATGACCCTATAAACTTTTGTTACTTAAGACATTATAAATTATATATATATTTGTAATTTTGGCTTTATTTTGTGTGCGCATGTGTGTGTTACACAATGTATAAGAGAAAGATTGAGAAATGCAAAAGAGGTGTGGGCATAACTCCAAAAAATGGATGAGGTACAGGGGTGGACTGAGCTCCGGGGTCACTAAAGACCGGGGTTATACGTAAGGGTTAATATAATTTTGGTGGAAAATGTGCTTAATTGAAATTGTCACTTGTTTAATTTTGCAGAAATGTGACACGTCAAACTCAGGCACTCTTGAGGGAGAAGAGATTAAACAATTTTACGATTTGCTGACTTACCGTAAAGAAATTGATGTAATCTATCAAAAGTACAGTCGCACTAATGGACAGATGAGCTCAGCTGACCTGCTTAGCTTCCTCCAGAACGAGCAGAATGAGCAAGTGTCATCGGATTATGCCCTAAAGCTTATCAACAAATATGAGGTGGATGAGACAGGTAATGAGGCTTAAATAACCACAAAGTTACATCAGATAACTCTTTAAAAAAAACTTTGAGTTTAAATGCATCCATATTTTTTTACTAAACCAAAGTATTTATTTTGGCCAGTAATACAATTCAAAAAGTTGATTTTTCTTTCACTTTATAGCAGAAACTGAATGTCTCAATCTTGCATGAACTACCAGTCAAAAGCTTTAAAACATCAGCTCATTCTTCATTATAACTGTTTTTCACATTTTAGAATACAAGTCCTCAAAACTATGAAATGGCACAAATTGAAGTATGGCAGTTATGTAGTGACCACAAATTTTATATTTTAACCTCTTCAAAATTGCCACCCTCAGTCTGTATTGCAGCTCTGCTCACTCTTGACATTTACTCTTTTTAAAAAGTATTAGTATTCCCATATATATATATGAGTTCCCATATATGCTGGGCAATATTTGGTCCAACTCATCCATTTAAATTTTTTTTTTCAAATTTTCAAACATTTAAGCACAAGATTAAATGATTTTTAATATTACAAGAAACATAAATACAGTCAAATATGTCCAGATTTTGACTGGTAGTGTATAGCATCAAAATCATGATTGCATGTGTTTTTAAAAACATTTGAATAAATAAAGCATTTTCCAATTTACCCAGCCAAACAGAGGAAGCACATGACCAAAGACGGCTTCCTGATTTTCCTGAACCATGAGGAAGGTGGCATCTTTAATCCTGCCCACAAAGCTTTGTTCCAAGACATGAGCCAACCGCTCAATCATTACTTTATTTCCTCTTCCCATAACACTTATCTGATGGCGGACCAGCTGAAAGGACCAAGCAGCACAGAGGCCTATATCAAGTATAAACATGTCTGCATTTAGCCGGATTAAAGAGCAATGCTGTAGCAAATTAAGCATTAATTTTAATCACGGTGGGAAATTATCTTGGTGGAATTAAAACAAGTCACTATACAGTATACAGTACATTAAAGGGATAGTTAATCCGAAAATTAATATTCTCTCTTCATTTACTCACCCTCATGCCATCCCAGATATGTATGACTTTTTCTTCAGCTTGAACACAAAGATTGTTAGAAGAATATTTCAGCTCTGCAGGTCCTTTCAATGCAAGTGAATGTGACCAGACCGTTCAAGCTCTTTGTGTTCAGCAGAATAAAGAAAGTCTTACACATCTGGGATGGCATGAGAGTAAACAATGAGAGAATATTCATTTTTGGGTGAACTATTCCTTTAAATTAAACAAACTTGTGAAGACCTCCTTAAGTGGACCAAAAACAGAAGCATCTTATCTTTGCATTCACACTGCCCCTGGGCTTAAAAGTTGACTTGGATCTGTTTTTGGTCCACTTCAATCCACTTTCCACTCACACTGTTTCTTAATGGAACACAATTTAGGCTGCCCCTAAAGTTGTAGTTCTATGATTCCTGTGCATTAATATTTAAAACAGCTAATTATATTAAAGTTGTAAATGGTTTTCATAACCAATATGATGACTATGATGATTGTATATTAGAGCACTGATGAAGGGCTGCCGCTGTGTGGAGCTGGATTGCTGGGATGGTGCAAATGGGGAACCTGTTATCTACCATGGTCACACCCTCACATCCAAAGTGCTTTTCGCAGATGTCATCAGGGCCATCAAAGAATATGCTTTTAAAGTGAGTGAACTAACTTAATATGTATGAAGAGTTCTATGTTGAACTCTCAAATTATCTGACTGTGGATAATGAAAAAAAATCTGTTCTCGTGTAAAATGGGCCACTCAGATCTCAGTTTCTGTGCTTCTTTGTTACTCTAGACCTCACAGTATCCAGTGATCTTGTCTCTGGAGAACCATTGCACCCTAGAGCAGCAAAAAGTCATGGCCTCTCACCTAACCTCCATCCTGGGCAATGCTCTGCTCACTCAACCCTTGGGCAACCACATGCCGAGCAATTTTCCAGGACCTGAGGTAAGTTTTATCCTTGTGTTGTCCTTTTATTGCAGGTCACAAAATGCACTCATTGAAAAAAAGCTTTAAATACATAGCAGTGTTACCTGAACTACACCACTGGTGAATCTTCAGCGCTACAGCAAAAGAGGTTTAATTTGACTTGAGTTGTGAGTTTTTAGTCTAGATTGAATGTTATGAGATAAAAAATCTTGGCTATCACAAAATCATTCATATAAAGCAAAAGCAAAAACAAAAATAGGCTACATCCTGACAAGTAAATAGTGATTAATGGATGAGTGTCTCTTTTAAACCAGTGGTTCTTTTAATGACTGGGTCAAAAAAACTCTTTGGTTTGAATAAGTATAGCGAATTACTCGCTGAATCTCTCAGAGCTGTATTCGAATTAACATCTGACTCACTTTACTGGATGGTTAAGTGCTGGATGTTGATATGAAAATGTGTACTTAAAGACATACATTAAGTTTTGATGTAATGGCGTTTCAATAAATAAAAAACAAATTAAATCTGAATCAAGAAATACTATTGTTTTGATTAGTATGTAGTTAGGACCAACAAAGTTTAAACATACACTTGATAAAGTTGATACAGCTTTTCCAATGATTGGCAACTCCACCTACTAAAGATGATGTTACATATCGCCACCTGCTGGATAACCTTGACATTACTCGTCAAACGGGTTGGTTCAGATTTTCTCTAAAAGTTCTCATCACCCCGCCCTTAAACTTTCCTCAAATGACTTTCTCGTTGTCCTTACGCACTTCCTGTTTACTTCTATAGCCATGATTTCAAGTCATGGTTCAAGAGGGAGGAATGTGCAGAGACAAATGTTTTTGCTTAACATGAACTTGATTTTAAACCACTTATCACTTCCTGATACATCAAAACTCATACAAAGCCGTCAAAATATACTCAAGCTACAGTCTGAAAGATGACTGACAAGACAGCGCAAGCTCAATCAGAGAGGCACGACTTGAGAGGCAGTGTTTAGAAATGCTTGTTTGTGGTTGTTGGGTGGGAGGTGCCTCTGAATCATAAAAGAGTTATGAGCTAGTGCAACAGGCATGTTTGGAATTCAAGCATCTGGATCTGTTTTGCTGTGTTAAAAGTCATGATAATTTAATATTTTCCTTTCAAATGACTTGCAAATTAAGTTTCATATAGACGATCTGTCCAAGCCTGTGCTTTGTTCCTAGCTGAGAAGTTCTGGCAGTGTCCCTGAATGGCCTTAGGGACTGACAAACTTACGCTATGCAGTACAAAAGCAGAGAGACAATAGTAAAGAATCGTAATTCTGTGCCTTTTGATATTATGTGGTGAAAGTCATCCAGAGTTTCTATTTGGCTGCCGGCATGGTCACGTTATGGCTTTCAACATAAACTCTGTGAATCAATTAAAAATGTATAACTAATTCATCGCACCACTTTCTTTAATTAATAATGGTACATTTAAACATTCAAATATAATCATAAATATATTTTCTTTATACTTAGTCTCAGAGAACTTGCAAGAAATTGGTTAGTCATCATTTATTTTAATTATTTATATATGTACGTTAATATGTTTATTTATTTATTTTTGCAGATAGAGATAAATAGACAATTTTTAAAGGTATAAATAATTTATTCAAGTACTGTATACAGTACACAGCATAAATGAGTACACATTCTTCAAATAAGACATATCTGGAGTTAATTTATAATATATTGTTTAAGCAATTCTGGTTTGTCAGATACTAATGAAACGTGTCAATACTAAACAAGAAACAAATGACTTTCTTATCAAAATGATAAAAGGCCATGTTGCAAAAATGAGTACACCTTCCTGAAAGTTATAATATAAAATTTTATATGGTGCTAGATGAGGGGCATTGATCAGCAGATTATTCTATTGTTCTATTGATCTGTTGACAAGTTTTACGTCTCATTGAATCACTCTCAGACTCAATGCTGACAACAAATGGACCACATGGGAGATAATAGTCAAGTAAATTAAAAAAAGAAAATGATTAAATTGTACAAAAGGGAACAATGGTACAAGAATATTAGCAAATAACTGTTATTGGCAGACAGTCTCTGTTATTTTCACCTCATGTTGAGAGATTTTTGCTAAGAATTGCCAAGCATGTGCCTCAGAGCTGGCAAAAGCTGTTGGAAGCCAAACTGGAGGGATTGTTTCATCTCACACAGTAAGACACCCTCTGCAAAGAAGTGGAATGCATGGATGTCATCCATGCAGGGAGGCACTGCTGAACCCAAAGCAAAAAAATCTTGTTTAGCTTTTGCCGAGGCCCACACTGATAAGGGTGCAGACCTTTAAGAATCTAAAAGCTTGTCTCATGAGCCCAAAGTCATTTTTTGATTTTGGATCTGATGGAATCCAAAATGCATGGCGTCACACGAGAGTGCAGTGGGAAGGGCATGGTACGCACAGTGCTGTACAGTGGTGGTAAAGTTCATACGTATATGGGGATTTAGGTGTGCTGAATGTGTGGGGGAATCGTACTTCATCAATGGCATAATGAACTTACAGATTTGAATTTATTTATTTTTCAAAATCTTAAAAGAGGACATGCCACCCTCTCTTCCTGCCACAAAGTCTGGCACTTTTTTCTTTTTTTTACCATGACAACAACCCTAACATTTTTCCAAACCCACTGTTGCATTCCTATGGATAAACAAGATAGTATGTCACCCAACCTCAACCATATATAAGCACCTGTGTGATGCAAGTCGAGCATCGCTCCCCATTAAACAGAGTACTCAAGGAGGTCATCCTCCAGGAGTGGAAGAGGATGTGTGTGGCAATCTGTCATGAACTTGTGCACTTAATGTCAAGAAGGGTCAGAGCAGTATTTAAAAGTTATGGAGGACTTTCTAATTACTAAAATATTGTACACTGTTTGAATTTATACAAGGGTGTACTCATTTTTGCAACCCTTTACTTAAGCAAAACTGCCTAATTTCATTATTTTACAGATATTGATACAATATATTATGATTATGCTATTAAGTATATGTTAAACACATTTAAATGTTTTCATCTTCACATAAATTGTAATAATAATCATTTCTAAATAGAATTATATCTTTATGTTCAGAGGGGGTGTACTTATTTATGCTGTGTACTATATGTATACATGCCATTAAATCAGTGGACATGCTGTAATTAAATGTTGGGCAAAATCTTCTGCTGTTTTCCAGTGGACTTTTTTAAATATAGGATCAAATGGGCAGATTTGATTCATATCAAGATTTAATGGCAAGATAGACTTAAGTCTACATTGCCAATGCATTATTTTCATTGGCTGCTATTGAGCTGTTAACACTGGTTCAGATGACTGTGAGTGAGTTTTTTCGGGCAATCTGCTTGTCCACATCGCTCCCACACCTGGCTCACCCCTTGCGGGTGAAGTCTCCATTCTCCATACTGTAAATCCTCTCTCGTGTTTATTATGCCCAGTACATGAGTCGAGCGTAATAAATAAGCTTGTGCTGCTCCACACAATCAGTTTCTGTGCTAGGATGTGCAGTAGAGCGTGTACTCTCTGGAAATGTACATATGCCAATTTTAGCCATAGGAAGTGTTGAAAAATATTAGTGAAATGAATGTGTTAAATTCTTTATAACCCCTGTCCCTGTTGTGTTTGTTTGTTCGTTTTATTTGTTTCTTTTGCCTCATAATTGTGTTTTGAGATAGTTTTGAATGAATAAATGAATGACAAATGACATTGAATGAATTTAAATAAAATATCTAATCTGAATAAATCAAATCGAATTTGATAATGCTGTCTGCTACCATGCAATACTCTCAGCTCCATTTAACTAAATTGACAATAATTAAATCCATTCTGTAGATTCCCTCCTACAATCAACACAAAAACATGTGCAGACTCGGTGTGACTCCATTCATTCCATTGGTGTTTCTTGCTGTATCGTGTATGAAATTTAGGGCTAGCTAAACTGGAAATTAGTTTCATAAAGCTTGATTTTACTGGGAGTAATCTCAGGCAGAAGCAAAAATATTTTTCCTGATGAATTCTGTTGTTGCTGCAGGGAAGCTCATTAAGTTTGTTACACTGATTCGAAACAATAAATTGTGAGTCTTTTTCACTCATTAATTAAAATATATGGCACACAAGAGTTATTGTTCGTCAATCGGACTACAATGGTAATGCTACATGTTTGGATTTGCTTGCAGCCAGCAATGACAATGCAACCAAAAGACATGGTATATTTATTGTTTACATATTACAGGTACTTTATTCAATTCAGAATTGACAACTTTTGCCATGGCACTGTAGATTTAACACTGTACATTTTACAACATGTGACAATGTCTAATTTGGTTTGCAACAGCCAGTTCTATTTCCTTATTCTATTTCATTTATATTTTGTCATTTATTTAAAAGTACTCAGCAAAAGTGAATATGTGATACAAAATTTGTGTCATACATGTCTCTGTCCACAGGAATTGAAAGGCCGTTTCTTAATCAAGGGTAAGCGTTTGAATAAGCTTAATGCGGCATTCAACAACAACACTACAGAGGAGGTGGACAGTGTTTCTGAGGAAGACGAGGCTGCTGAATTGAAAGAGAATGAACAGAAGGTCACGGGCAAGGTGTGTTTAAAATAACACAACAGTCATTCAGCGGCCAGCAACACAAAAACTGCGTACTAAACATCAGCATGTGTGGAGTTGGAATGAGTTTACCATATCATTCTCACAATCAATACAGTGGAAGTCTTTAAAGACCCCATGACATTGCTTGACGGGCACAGCATTCTCACCTCGGTTGACATATTACCTATTGAAAAGTAATATTGGAAGTTAGGGCAAGACATATCAAAGGTTGCAAATCAATCAGCATTTTTGGTCTACACTTCCAGGAGAGAAAGACTGTCAATTGTAAATGCTTAAATCTGCTCAAAGATCATTTTGTAAACGTATACACTCATTGAGCACTTTAATAGGAGCACCTGTAAACCTACTTATTCATGCGATTATCTAATCATTCAATCATGTGGCAGCAGTGCAATGCATAAAATCACGCAGATACGGGTCAGGAGCTTCAGTTAATGTTCACATCAACCATCAGAATGGGAAAAAAAAATGTGATCTCAGTGATTTCAACCGTGGCATTATTGTTGGTGCGAGAATGGCTGGTTTAAATATTTCTGTAACTGCTGATGTCCTGGGAATTTCACACACAGCAGTCTCTAGAATTTACTCAGAATGGTGCCAAAAACAAAAAACATCCAGTGAGCAGCAGTTCTGCGGATGGAAACACATTGTTGATTAGAGAGGTCAACGGAGAATGTCCAGACTGGTTCAAGCTAACAGAAAGGCTACGGTAACTCAGATAACCACTCTGTACAATTGTTGTGAGCAGAATAGCTTCTCAGAATACACAACACGTCAAACATTGATGCAGATAGGCTACAACAGCAGCATACCACGTCTGGCACTTTATTAGGGTCATATTGTTGCTAATAAAGTGCTCAGTGAGTGTAGATGGCTTCAAAGCTTGTAAACATTGAGTAAATTTTGATTTAGAAACAGAGGGTAATAATGTCACACAAAGGAAAACACATTCCTCAAAACACTTGCTGTGTAAGTAAGGCCATTGAGTATATTTGCATACACAAAGCTAAGTCAGATAAGGTTGAGTTCAAATCAGCACGCTCAGCTGTCCCAAACATTCCCACAAAATTCTGATTCAAATCAGATGTTTTGAATATAGTTTTGCACATTTGGCATTCCCACGACCCGACTTCGGATAAGCGGTTGAAGATGGATGGATGGATGGATGGACATTTGGCATTCCTTTGTAATTGTCTGTATGAAGTCAATTTATGTTGCGCATCATTGTAATAAAAGTATTTTTTTATTACAAGTCAAAAAAGATAAAGCTAGCCAAGGAGCTGTCAGATCTGGTCATCTACTGCAAAAGTGTCCATTTCAGTGGCTTTGCGCACTCAAAGGATAAACAGGCCTTTTATGAGATGGCTTCCTTTAAGGAGAGCAAAGCTATGAACCTGGCAGAAACTTCAGGTAATTAATTTTATTGGTTAGTTTTGTTTTTGTTGCTGCTTTGTCTGTAGTGAAAAGCAAGTTGTGCTGTTCAGGCTTTACCAATCCTGGGAAAGAGTTCAGAATAAAGGGGCGGTCACTCTATATTTTAAGTACTGTATGCCCAATAGATGTAATGATTTTGAGCATACATGATTTTATATTTAGCTTGAAGACATTCATTAAAAAATGGGATTAATTTAGCTAAATATCCTCTAACATTAATTTCTTTCTTTCCTCCCATGGTGAAGGTATGGCATATATTCATCACAACATGGATAAGCTGAGTAGAATCTACCCAGCTGGTTCTAGAACCGATTCGTCCAACTACAACCCGGTGCCATTGTGGAATGTTGGCTGCCAAATAGGTACAAAGTTATTCAAACTAACACAAAATAAGACTGAGACAGTTCAGAACCAATCTGTTTATGATCTACCCATGCTACCGTACACTACTTAATCTGTTTTTATCCATTATATTGGTCCACAGTGGCTCTAAACTTCCAGACTCACTGTAAGGAGATGCATCTAAACCAGGGCCGCTTCTTACCAAATGCCAGGTGTGGCTATGTACTGAAGCCAGAGTTTCAGAGAGACCCGGCCTCCCAATTTGACCCTAAAAACCTCAGAGCAGGCCCTTGGCTGCAAAGGAAGACTTTGCACATCATGGTATGACACATTACAGTACATACAAGCCTAGGTTCTGTATGTCTATATTATAAGCTTCTAAAATTGCAATTTTTCAACTTGAAGTGATAGTTTGCCCCAAAATTAAGATGCTGTCATCATTCACTCACCCTCATGTTGTTCCAAACACAAAGGGAGATGTTAGGCCATTGTAGCGAATAGGGAGGGGCCGAGCAGCATCTGGGCAAAGTGAGGCAAGGAAGATAAGTGGTGAATGAGGTCCACCTGTGTGCCACACAGTGGTACTGTCTCGAGTTCCAGTGAGGGGCAGTGAAAGTATTTGAGGAGAGGAGACAGAGGCAGAGGAAAGAGAGAGATGCACAAAGTTGTCTTTCTGCATGTCAGTGTTATGCTGAAAAGAAATATGTGTTGGAGCTGCTGAAAAGAAGCTATGTTGTTATGTTTAATGTAGCGTCTTACATGTTTGTCAAGAAAGTCCCAGCTTCAACCTTGCCCATCTGGTGAACTTTGTTACAGCCATGTATTAGTCTCAGTCACCATTCACTTTCATTTGATCTTTTTTTCATATAATGAAAGTGAATGGTGACTGATTCTGCCCAACATATTATTTGTTTTTTCACAGAAGAATGAAAGTCTTTCAGATTTGGAACAGCATGAAAGTAAGTCCCCAGTTCCCCATTAAACAATTGTCAAAAAGAGTGGTCACTCACCTGTCACATTTTTGCAGATCATCTCAGCCCAGCAGCTGCCTAAACTCAATAAGGACAAGCCTAAGTCCATTGTGGACCCTCAAGTGCGGGTTGAGATCTATGGTGTGCCAGATGATAATGCCACCAAGCAAACACATTATATTGTCAACAATGGCAAGTGGCTCAAGGATTTTTATTTGTTCACTCTCAATTCATTTGCAAGGTATTTGAAAATAATTTGACCCTATCATCTGGAAATATGTTAATCAAATGTTTTGTTTCTCATTGTGGATAGGTTTCAATCCTGTGTGGAATACAAACTTCCAATTCATTGTTAATGTGCCAGAACTGGCTTTGGTACGGTTTGTGGTGGAGGATTTTGATACTGCTTCCTATAATGACTTTATTGGCCAATACACTGTACCCCTCACAAGCATGCTGAACGGTGAGTCGGTGAAAGCAAAAAGTGAGAAAAGTTCAATTTATTGGTCGACCAATATGGGTTTTGCAAATGCTCAATGGCAATATCTGGAGCGTACAGAGCCCCTTAGAGGACAGGGTGGGAAGTATTATTTTTTAAATATGTAGTTTTGCTTCTGCTTGTAATAGTTCCCTTGCAATAGTTTGCGTTCCCTCGCAATAAGTTTTGTGTTCCCTCGCATTAAGTTTTGTGTTCCCTCACAATAAATTTACCATGATTTTACTACAGTAACCATATTCTAACATTAATATTTGTAGTAAAACCATAGAAATAATACAGGAAAATGAAAACTATGGTAATAAAAATCATAATTGTGTAGTTATTGTAATTTTACAACAAATAACAATGTACAGTATTTGTAGTAAAACCATAAAAACCACAAGATTAAAAATTTGTAATCTATAGTAAAACCATGATTACTATATGGCTACAGGATACTGTATTAAAACCATGGTTTCTGCCAAAAGAACAGTTAATAAAACATGGTTACTCTAAAACAGTCATGGTTAATACAGAATTACTATAGAAAAAACATGATTTCTGCCTAAAACTATGATTATAGTTTACAATATTACTCTAGTAAAAACCATAGTTAAACTATGGTATTTGTAGTAAAAGTGTAAAGAAAATATGGTAAATTTATTGTGAGGGAATGCAAAACTGATTGCGGGGAAATTCAAACTATTGCGAGGCAACAATAATCTTATTGCGAGGGAACAAAAAACTTATTGAAAGAGAACTCAAAATATTGCGAGGGAACAAAAAACGTATTGAAAGAGAACTCAAAATATTGCGAGGGAACAAAAAACGTATTGAAAGAGAACTCAAAATATTGCGAGGGAACAAAAAACGTACTGAAAGAGAACTCAAAATATTGCGAGGGAACAAAAAACGTACTGAAAGAGAACTCAAAATATTGCGAGGGAACAAAAAACGTATTGAAAGAGAACTCAAAATATTGCAAGGGAACAAAAAACGTATTGAAAGAGAACTCAAAATATTGCGAGGGAACAAAAAACGTATTGAAAGAGAACTCAAAATATTGCAAGGGAACAAAAAACGTACTGAAAGAGAACTCAAAATATTGCAAGGGAACAAAAAACGTATTGAAAGAGAACTCAAAATATTGCAAGGGAACAAAAAACGTATTGAAAGAGAACTCAAAATATTGCGAGGGAACAAAAAAGTATTGAAAGAGAACTCAAAATATTGCGAGGGAACAAAAAGCGTATTGAAAGAGAACTCAAAATATTGCGAGGGAACAAAAAACGTATTGAAAGAGAACTCAAAATATTGCGAGGGAACAAAAAGCGTATTGAAAGAGAACTCAAAATATTGCGAGGGAACAAAAAGCGTATTGAAAGAGAACTCAAAATATTGCGAGGGAACAAAAAGCGTATTGAAAGAGAACTCAAAATATTGCGAGGGAACAAAAAGCGTATTGAAAGAGAACTCAAAATATTGCGAGGGAACAAAAAGCGTATTGAAAGAGAACTCAAAATATTGCGAGGGAACAAAAACGTATTGAAAGAGAACTCAAAATATTGCGAGGGAACAAAAACGTATTGAAAGAGAACTCAAAATATTGCGAGGGTACAAAAAAGTATTGAAAGAGAACTCAAAATATTGCGAGGGAACAAAAAAGTATTGAAAGAGAACTCAAAATATTGCGAGGGAACAAAAAAAGTATTGAAAGAGAACTCAAAATATTGCGAGGGAACAAAAAACGTATTGAAAGAGAACTCAAAATATTGCGAGGGAACAAAAAGCGTATTGAAAGAGAACTCAAAATATTGCGAGGGAACAAAAAGCGTATTGAAAGAGAACTCAAAATATTGCGAGGGAACAAAAAGCGTATTGAAAGAGAACTCAAAATATTGCGAGGGAACAAAAGGCGTATTGAAAGAGAACTCAAAATATTGCGAGGGAACAAAAAGCGTATTGAAAGAGAACTCAAAATATTGCGAGGGAACAAAAAACGTATTGAAAGAGAACTCAAAATATTGCGAGGGAACAAAAAGCGTATTGAAAGAGAACTCAAAATATTGCGAGGGAACAAAAAGCGTATTGAAAGAGAACTCAAAATATTGCGAGGGAACAAAAAGCGTATTGAAAGAGAACTCAAAATATTGCGAGGGAACAAAAAGCGTATTGAAAGAGAACTCAAAATATTGCGAGGGAACAAAAAGCGTATTGAAAGAGAACTCAAAATATTGCGAGGGAACAAAAAACGTATTGAAAGAGAACTCAAAATATTGCGAGGGAACAAAAAACGTATTGAAAGAGAACTCAAAATATTGCGAGGGAACAAAAAAAGTATTGAAAGAGAACTCAAAATATTGCAAGGGAACAAAAAACTATTGCGAGAGCAGGCAAAATTTAGTGCCAGAAAACGCAAATTACTGCGAGGAAACACAAAACATATTGCGAGAAAATGCAAACTATTGCGAGGGAACGCAAATTCAAAACATAGTGCCAGGAAACACAAACTATTGCGAGGGAACCCAAAGTTATTGTGAGAAATCACAAACTATTGTGAGGGAACCCAAAGTTATTGTGAGAAATCACAAACTATTGTGAGGGCAGGCAAAACTTAGTGCCAGGAAACGGAAACTATTGCAAGAGCAGGTAAAACTTATTGCAAGGGAATGCGAAGTATTGTGAGGGAACGCGAAACTTATTGCGAGGGAGCACGAAACCATATCAGAAAAATCTTTCCCACACTGTCCTCTATGGGGCAGCATAATTGGCCGCCGAAGGCCAATATAATGCAGATATAAATGATAACATTTAATGACATATGCACAAAAAATTGCTGAATAAATTTTTATTTTACATAATATTTACTAATATTCAGCCAAAAACTTAAAAATAAAATAATAAATCAGCCGATCTCAGCTCTAATAAATGAAATGTTTTATATGTGACAGTTAATTTATTTATCTTTGTAACATTCCACTGTCTACAGGATACCGTCATGTACCTCTGCTCACAAAGAGTGGTGATGCCATTCCTTCAGCTGGACTGTTTGTACACATCATGGTTCTTGATGCTTAATAGACTACAACATTCCCCTCATTCATCTCAATGCCAAAGTGTTAAGGTCACTGAACAAAACTCTCCCCTGCTAACACATTCTAGCAAAAATTTCTCCAAGATTTGGACTTTCTTTTCAGATGTGCCTTGCGGTTTACCAATTAGCCCTTCTTTCCATATGAGTACCAAGATTTACATTAAAACAATTAAAGGGATAGTTCACTCAAAAATTCTGTCATGATAAATTATTTTCCACCATCGAGCCAAACAGTTGTCATCACAAAACCGTTGTGCCAGCTGGCGCAGTGACTGTTTCTTTTACCACTGTGGTGAAATCAGGAGAATGTACGCAACAGATCCGGCTGTTGGCAATAGCGTTAGAGGTAAACATTGGAGCGAGTGCGCTATGGAAGATAAGTGCATATTCCGGTTTTTAGGACTGTTTTTTCCCCTGGTTTTACTGTGCTAACAAACAGCAAAGACACAGAAATTCCACAAAAAGGAAAGTAGAGAGAAAAAGGCAAGAGGTTTACCATCATTTGCTGAGAGATTGTATTTGACAACAGACACAAACATGTAGAAAGGTAAAAGTTCCCAGACTAGCTAAAATAATATTTATTGACAAAAGTATTATATGAAAATAGTATATGAGAATATATTACTGTATTTTGAGTTTAAATGAGCTAGTAATCTCATTCCTTGATGTAAAATTTGTTTAGAAAAATAAATTTAGGCTACAGTACTAGTTAAAACCATCATAATAAAACCATGATGGCACACTAAACAAACGCCACGTACTAAAGCCATTCCACCAGCATGGTTGAGAATGGTTAGCTAACCATGCCGAGCATTCCGGGCCAAGAATGTTTTATAATCTTTAATCGTTCTGTGCTCAGAACAGTTCAGCCCGATGGTGGAATAGTAGCTATAAATTCATCCTCATGTAGTTACAAACACATAGGACTATCATATGACAAAAGAAAATGTTACGCAGAATGACATGTTCAATGGAGGAAAGTAAGGCATATGAGTTTGGAACATCAAGTGGGTGTGTAAATGATGGCAGAATTTTTGTTTTTGGGTGAACTATCCCTTCATTGGAATGGATGGGTTAGTGCAACTGAAAACAACAGATTCAGGGTAAATGAAGGATTTTAAAGTTATCGTTTACCCACATGTAACCTGTGCCTGGAGACCTTTAGGCAACAGCCCCATATATTTTCACACAATTCAATTGCCTTCTTTCTCAAAACTCCCCTTGCATGTTTGTTTATTCACTTTACCCCTTTAAATACTACTTTGAAAACATTTGAATAAATTAGATTTAAATAAATGGTCAAATTTGAATATAGTTGGCAAAGTTGACAATGCTTTCGGGCTACCAATATGAGAGTAGTACTTTCAGCTCCATATAAAATATTCACCCATATTAAACTCCACAATCACAGCAGAAAACATCAGAAAAGTGTGCAAATTCAGTGCAGGTCTGGTGGAGCTTTAGTGACTTTTCTGTCTAAATCAGTAGCACATTAATTGTGCAGTTTTTGGCAATTAACAATTTGGAAACGTTAAAGTTGTAAACCATTATTACACATATTTATTTAGTGTTAAAGTTGGGACCTAACACTGTTTTCTTAAAAGAAAAGAAAAAATTACACTTAAATGTATATATGTTTCTGCGAAATTGTGAGCTTGCCCAAACATTGCCTTCAAGCCTTAATTTTTGTCACAATTATATTTTATTAAAATGTATATATTTAAAGTGGAGATTTCATCTTAACACATGCATTCCTGTGTTTAGTGTTGAGTGTGTAAGAAGTGTTGAATTGTAATCAGTTTGTTCACTACTGTGTGGTAAATGTTAATGTGACTATATGTGTTAGTCCCCATCAGTGACTTTAAAGTGACTTTATATGCATTGTGAGAAGCTGCAAACTGTTTACAAACCTGACTCATGTAGGAAAATGCTTTATTTTTAATACTACAACCTGCACTTTTAGTAAACCCAGGATACAATAATACACAAATATGCTATCCGGTCACCTTTTTTTTCTGTAAGTTAAGCTCAATATAGATAAATATTTTCAGTCACCATCCAAAAGTGCCATTTCTTTTTCAGAGCAGTATGAGAATTGCACTACACATGTGTATAACATAGATTGAAAAGATAAATGAACTTGCATATCTGTGCTTAATATTTATGTTAAGGTGTTTTATTTTGTAGGTCTTTTGTATTCATTGTTGGTGTTATGAATTTTATCAGTTTAGCAGTTATCAGCTCTTCTCTAGAAATATTTCTATATTCCTTAATTTATCTAATGTGCCTTAGCGGGAAGTTGTTACACCATGTTATATTGTGATCTACATGTGATATTACACCATAATAAATCTCATGTCTCTTATATTAAGTCCTGTTCTTACATTGTCATAAGAAAGAAAGAAAATGTTTTTCTGACAACTCAAAAATGATGTGACACTCTTTTGTTCGTGAAAACGAAATAAAACATCTCAGAACAATTTATAAGCATTGTGTTTTATTAGTATACTAAACAGGAGTTAGATATGTTTTAATCAGTTTGACAGAATTTATAATTTCTGTGTTTTAAAAACATAGTATGGTTCAAAGACTACTGGGATTCTGGAAATCTGGGATTTAAAATTTTATTTAAACCTGGAAATAATAAGATAGTTTAAAGATTTTGAACATTTTAAAACAAAGAAATTTATGACAAAATAAATTAGACATTTTTAAGATTCTGCACGATTTCTATATGCAAATTTGTGACATTGACCATGTTAGCTCTACATCAGATCTTCTAATTTCCATTGAAGCACACAAGATTCTCTTTGCAACACTCTCAAATCATGCTAAGATAACATGGATCATCAGGTTTTGCTCAAACTTGTGGAATCCATGCCATCTCGATAGCATGCTAATATTTCAATTTAATGTTTCTCCAACAGTAAATTGTTATGCTGATAATATAATTTGTAGTTTAAAAAAATGCAAAATAGAGGCATTATCTTTAGAGGAGTGTTCTCAAACTTTTTGTCCCAAACGATATATATTTTAACATGAAGACATTTACAAAGCATTTCTATTTGGGTATAATTTTGTTTAAATGTTAGCTTTTAAAGTTTGTAGAAAATTCTTTTGATGAATAAATTAATCTATTACAGTGCAAAGCCTATGCCAGTCAAGGCTTCACTGATACTGTTAGTGACAGTCTCTCACACAACTTGTAGAATACAAAAATCGGGTTTAAAGATCAGATTTTGTCAGCTCAGTGTAGTAAAACCATTCTCAAAATAGTCCTGCCTTCTTTTTAAGGTCGTTCTGACGCCATTTAGGCAGTCGTTGGAAATCGGCCCGGGTGCAGCCAAAGAGATTCTCAAATTCAGTGTCATTCAAAAAGTCCTAAAATAAAAGACAGTGTGGGAAGAAAATAGTTTAATAAAGTAGAGACAACCTATATGATAATCTTATTTATTTATTTCTATCCCCTTTTCTCCCAATTTGGAATGCCCAATTCCCACTACTTAGTAGGTCCTTGTGGTGGTGCGGTTACTCACCTTAATCTGGGTGGCGGAGGACAAGTCTCAGTTGCCAGAGACGTCAATCTGCACATTTTATCACGTGGCTCGTTGTGCACGAATATGCATGTGAAGGCTCATTCTACTCTTCGCCATCCACGCACAACTTACCACGCACCCCATTGAGAGCGAGAACCATTAATCGTGACCACAAGGAGGTTACCCCATGTGACTCTACCCTCCCTAGCAACCGGGCCAATTTAGTTGCATAGGAGACCTGGCTGGAGTCACTCAGCACACCCTGGATTCAAACTCGCATCTCTAGGGGTGGTAGTCAGTGTCAATAATCGCTGAGCTACCCAGGCCCTCCATATGATAATGTTATAAAATATATTTTGTAAACACTATGAGCTTTGTACAATAGGGACTGAACTTAAATAGTTTGTCACGTACTATTGCTGCGTCCGAATATCCATACTTCTCTAATATATAGTATGCCAAAAACAGTATGCCAATGGTCACAGTATTCATGAAGCAGTAAGTGAGAAATGCCCGGATGATCTACTATTTCCAGCGAGATGTTTAAGTGCGAAACGACTGGACATTTTACGATCTCATAATCGCTTGGGATCTGAGGGATGTCACTGGATTTAAATGAACAGCAGCAGTGGATGCCTCTTCTCAACTGTAAGTCCTATATATACGAAGATAAATGTTCCTTGTGCTTGAATGATGCTTGAAGGATGTTGTTATTATACAATATATTCGGATCACGAGATGATACCAATGTCCCCAGATGAAATATGTCTGAAATATATGCGTACTACTCGCATGCATACCTAAAAGAACATACTGTTTTGCCGGCAGATGAGTGCATCCTACATCAAATACAGTACATACTGTGACAATATGCAGTTTTGGACGCAGTTCAGGTTTCTTCCATTCTTTAAATAACAAGATGTCATGTCCTCTCATTCACGCTATAGTAAACTGTTAATACTAAAACATTGTAAAAAATACAATTCTTAATATGTATTTTGCCTTGTTTTCCATAAATTGTGTAAGATGACAAGACATGTTTACATATATATATTGAATACAATATACAAATACAGTCAAAATGTGTTTTAATTAAAGAGTGAATGTGCAAATCTAACAAAGTTTTGTGGTAACACTTTACAATAAAGTTCCATTCGTTAATGTATTCTGTATCAACTAACAATGAACAATATATTAATATTTATTAATCTTTGTTAACGTTAGTTAATACAAATAAAATGGTTCATTGTTAGTTCATGTTAGTTCATAGTGCATTAACGTCTAGGTTACGGATGTAACCTCCGTTCCCTGATGGAGGGAACGAGACGTTGTGTCGAAGAAGCGACACTAGCGGTCTCTCTTGAGCGCCAAATATACCTCTGATCTATGAAAAAAGGCCAATGAGAAGTTGGCAGAAAGAATTTGCATGTCCCGCCCCTGGACATACAGGTATAAAAGGCGGGGAAATAAGTCTGTTTCATTCAGGATTTTTCTGAGGAGCCGGAAATGGTTCGGCCACAACAGTGGCTCGGCTCAGCGATGTGGCCGGGGAGGACACAACGTCTCGTTCCCTCCATCAGGGAACGGAGGTTACATCCGTAACCTAGACGTTCCCTGTCTGTCTCTCACTTCGACGTTGTATCAAAGAAGCAACACTAGGGGTCCAATTTAAATCACACCATGTGCTGAGCCGTGTACGTGTACTGCTGACACAAGAGTGGGCAGGTACTTGACGTGCCAAAACGACCAGCTGTATCAGACTGCATGTACCCCTCCCCAATGCCCCATAAAGTTGTCGGAATCCTTATAGTTACCCTAGACAGGGGAACAAGGTGACGCTTGCCAACCTGGGAACGGGTCGAGCCTAGCCAGGCCTCTTTTCTCTCTATGTTCCTTGCATTTTTCTTGTTGCTCGAGTCAATGGCTGGGGCTTTTACACACACTGGGGAAGGGGGTCTTACCCAGTTTCCTATTCTTTCAGGGGGAAAAGACCCTGCGGAGACCACACCTGCCCAGAGAGGGAGAGGTAAGAGTGGTGACATACACCACATGGTCTTTTAGGTCACATGTGGGAAGTGGCGCGGTGGTAGATCCCGCCTCTTCTGAGGGAGGAGTTTCTACAGACACGGCGACCGGGGGGTAGTGGGTAGACCCCTAGTGTCGCTTCTTCGACACAACATCGAAGTGAGCGACAGACGGGGAACTAATGTTTACATATACCACTTTGGATTTTAAAAATGTATTACTATGTTGAAATTAACATTAACTAAGATTAATAAATGCTGTAAATGTTCATGCGAACTAGTATTAACTAATGTTAACAAATTGAACCTAATTGTAAAGTGTTACCAGTTTAGTTATTCTTAAAACGAAAAACTATTCGCCAATTAGAAAAATAAACCAAAACAATATACAGCTCTGG
Organism: Moxostoma hubbsi; assembly: GCA_032164185.1. Classification (NCBI taxonomy): domain Eukaryota; kingdom Metazoa; phylum Chordata; class Actinopteri; order Cypriniformes; family Catostomidae; genus Moxostoma; species Moxostoma hubbsi. Next base: position 20,381,509 of record JAVLUX010000033.1, read on the forward strand.
AAAAAAAAATTCTGGATTTACTCTTTATAAGTATGTGTTTGAATAAAATGAACATTTTTGTTTTATTCTATAAAGTACTGACAACATTTCTCCCAAATTCCAAATAAAAATGTTTTCAGACCTCAAATAATGCAAAGAAAACAAGTTCATATTCATTGTTAAGCAACACAATACTAATGTTTTTACTTAGGAAGAGTTCAGAAATTAGTATTTCAAAGAATAACCCTGATTTCCAATCACAGCTTTCATTTGTCTTTGCATGCTCTCTACCAGTCCTTCACACTGCTGTTGGGAGACATTATGCCACTCCTAGTGCAAAAATTCAAGCAAGAATTCAACAGACAAGGGAGTGGAGTGGCTGCCATACACAGAGTGGCCTCTTAATTTTTTTCCAGAGCTGTATATTCTCTGAAAATAAGTGTTAATATTTTACACAATTATATTCTCAAGTAAGTATACCAGTTTTAGGGATGTTTATATTATTGTTACTGGAAAACAAGACAAAAAAACTGATTGCAGTGAAGTTTGTGCAGATCCCAGTACCCACCTCTCGTTTGTCAGGATCCACTCCGGAAGGCAACAAATTAGGTGTTTTAACTGGCTGCTCAGAACTCTGCATCCCAGAAGGCTTTCCTTTGCTGGGAGACTGGTTTATATGTGTGCTGGAAGAGAGCATCTGCTGATTTGGGGACTTTATATTTCCTGGGCCTCCAGGAGCACTGTAGCTCCCCACACCCCTGTCTGTCTTCTTATTCAGGTCTTTGTTGTTAATATTCTACATGAAATGAGATTGCCATCATGTATAGTTCTGCTGAACTGCACATACTATATAGACGTGTTGATTATATCAATATCTGATCAAGTGATTAGCAATGATTAATGAATTTGATTAAATAAGATAGATAGATAAAATGCATCTGTTAAAGGTGTTATAAGCGATTTTTTCATGGAAAAGTATGCAAAATTATTCCTACTACCTTAAAGATGTTAACGAAATAAGTGTTCTGGGATATCTCACCAGTCTCTGTGACAGCTGTGCACTTTGTAAACAGCAAACAAAAAAGTGTCTGCAGACAATTACGCTTTTCACTTATCAATCATTTTGCTTGTTCTCATCTGAAGCGGATCAATGAGACTATGATTCATAATATTTGTCAGTTGAAGGCGCCAGGCACTATTGTGCCACTGATGAATAAAAAAATATTGCTGCTCTTTTGTTCGGTTTTGGTCTTAAATTATTTTTGGAGGGCGGGGTTTTGGAATGAGGGGGCGTGGCCAATTCAAAGGCTCAGTCAAATGAAAGCTTCAGAATACTAAAATCACTTACAGCACCTTTAATATCAGAAAGACAAGCATGTAATCAGTATGGGGAAAGCGTTTACCGTGGTGATTTGTGAAACATCACCCAGGTTACTTTTCATCTCCTCATATGAAAGGCCTCCCTGTAACGTAGAGTTTAAAAAGTGTTTAACTAAACTGAAAAATCCCATGTGTCTTGTGTGTGTCGCTCTTTGTACATTAATTAATTATATCCCTGGTGTGATGGGGAAAAAAGTATAAGTCTACATCAAATGGCATTCCCAACCCATTCTACTTCCATAATGTAAGGTATTCGAAACAGAATAATGAGAAAAAATGTAGGACGGAATCAGGAATTTATTGCAATGTGAAAAATGGGCATTCCAATTGAGCCAGGCCGATGAAAATTCTGTTCATGGAATAAGAACATATTTATTTGACCTGCTGGGAACTGGTTATCAAGACATGAGCATCTTGAAGTATACCAATGGAAATTTTTTTTAAACTATAGTTATTTGCTAACACTGCATTTACTTTTATTACATTAAAGTTAACTGCCATTAAACTTTTGCCTTAAAGGGATAGATCACCCAAAAATGAAAGTTCTGTCATTCTTTACTTACCCTCATGTTGTTCTAAACCCAAATTACTTTCTTTTTACCGCTGAACACAGAATGGTGACACAAAAAGTCACCATTCACTTTTATTGCATCTTCTTTTTTTTGTACATATAATGTAATAAATGGTGACTGAGTTCGGCGGAATAAAGAAAATCATTTGGGTTTGGAACACATGAGGGTGAGTAAAGGCTGACATAACTTTCATTTCTGGCTGAACATCCCTTTTACTATTTACAATATTTTAGAAAGGCTGCATTACCTACAACAGTAGCCTCTAAATAGCTATTTGGCAATTGATAAACATTATTTTCCCCACATGCATGTAAGAGTAAATTCAGTGGTGTAGCAAGTGTAGCATTTTTATGTCAGATTTTTGTCATTGAAAAAACATGTTGTGATTAATCGTGCACAATAGAATCAAGAATATACATTAAGAAAGTGAATGGGGTCAATCTCGTGTTAAGGTAGTATTATTAGAAAAGATTCAACAAAAGATTTTGTTAGTGGGTTAGTGAATTTACGTATTTCATTACTCCCCCCTGGTGGATAATTTCAACTTGTTCAACTCACACTCCACTTATGAGGATCCCAAGCATTGAACCAGCCAGTGAATGTGGGTGGCTCATAGCCCTGTTTAACAGAGATGATCGGTGTCCCAGGATCCCGTCCTGCTGGGTGGGTTTTAAGATACTCCACTGCACTGGTGCTTGCCTCCTGAGTCTCGTACTGGTTGGCTGAGTTGCCAATCCAAAAGAAAATCTGAGGGTATGAAGAACTGTTGTTTGATATTATTTTTCTCTTCAAATATTGCACAACCTAGAAAAACACACTCAATTCTCCATGTCCACATGCAAAAATGCAGACAGCATGGCCTCACACAACCCACCTCCTCCCAGGTGTCTAGCAACATGACATCATCCTCATCCAGATCGTCCTGTGTGAATTCAGCCACTTCTGTCATGAGGAATCGGCCCGTCTGATTGGAGCATTCAAACAGAAGTGGAGCGTGAGCATGGTTCTCTGTCTCTAGTCTGTGGAGGTGAAGAGGAAGTCATTGGAAAAGACCAAAAGATCATTTGAACTCTAGTTAAAGTTTGAGCTGATACTGGAATATCTCTGTGGCTGTACCTCTTGTCACTGGCATATGGAGCTTTTCCTCCTAAAGCCACCCAGAAGTGAGCAGGTTCCTGCCCTTCCATCACAATCTGCTTGTCCTGCTCAGAAAGCAAATCAGCTACAGCTTTCCCCATCTCCCTCTCATCTCCACTGCAACCCTGTTAGAAACACACAAATGCACGCATTAGTTCCAAAGAGAGAGAGGGGGTATGATTCACATGGCACAATACAGTATAAACCTACTATTCTGAGTGCAATAGACAGAAAGGAATGAAGTATTGGAGAGACAGGGGCTAGATGTGTCAAAGGGAAGTACGATATTTAAGAATATTTTTCAAAAATGTTTTCTAAAAGGAAAATTCCAGTATATTCAATATAATAAAACAAAATGTAATATGCAATTTACTTAGGTAAACAAGTGGGCAAAATCAAACCACATGGCATGGCATGCATTAAGGCAACATAAGCAAGGTCAACTATATCATAAATGTACTGTAGATTTTAACTTAAAGGTTCAACTGTGTTTTGGCCAAAGATATTTTCCATAAATGTTGGGTTGGGGCATTTTGTCACTTTCTACATTGACAAGTTTTGCATTTGTTTTAAATAATGTGTTTTTATAAAATGTATTAATTGGTTTGAAACAATGGTTTGCTATATCTTGTTACCTTGTACGTTTCTGTTATTTCATAATTGCTTTACTGTTAAAATTTAGCTAAAAAATAAAGTGCCTACGGGTATAATAGGCTATTTATTGGCAGGTTCCCAACTTACAGTTAATGGTCACAAAAGGTTAATGTAAGTTTAAAAAAACTCTTGGGCAAAAATGGTGAAAAAATGTTTTTGTAGCTAAGAATTAGAGGGATATGCTTATACAGAAATTGTCTTTCAAAAGTTCACCTACGCTGAGAAACATTCCCCAGAGTAAAAAGTGTGACAACTAACCCTGATCTCCCTTATATTCAAGGACTCTGAAGCCCAGTGTACATATTTGAAAAAATTGAGAATTTAGTTATGCACTGTTTTTTCAATTACAGCACAGTTTACACTTTACCCTGAAATTCACTCAATCTTTGAAAAAGACTTGCCTTGCCATACCACAGGCAGAAATTCTGATCAGTTTTGAGCAGAAAGACATCATTAGTGTTTAGAGAGGAGGCTCGGGCAGGGACCTCTGTTGCCTTTGTGTTCATCTCATTTGCCCCTCTGACCTGGAAGAGTCTGGCACCAGGGTTAGAGTTCACCACGCCTGCTCTCCCTGTGCCACCCTGAGAAAGCATTCATGTAATATCAGTCTGACAAGAGGGCAAAAATGATGAAAAGGAAACTTTTCTGTTTTTGAAATAACCATGTATGTGGTAGAAATTAATTGTTGGTGAACATTATAAAATATTCATCAAATATGAATATATATTAAAATATTTAATTTTAATTATAGTTGAATCATGACAATTATTTGAATGCACATTAACTATACCATTATGATTCTAAATCTTTACACTCATTAATTATGTTTGATAATTCTATTTATTATTCGTTTTATTCATAAGTTATTACCAGCATTACCTCTTTTTAAAAAGACCAATCATTAAAATTGTGTGTATGATTATATAAAATCATATTTAATTAAAAAATATTATTATAGTGAATAAAATTGTATACATTATTATATTATAATGAATATTCTATATTTATTATGAAAATAATTCATAATAAACATGTTATATACATATTAAATAGATACTGTACTCTAATATTATATTAAATAAATATTATTAAATATAGTTTTATATTTTAGTTATTAAAATATTTAAAAAGGCTCAAGTTATTAGCATTACCAATTTTTAAAAAGGTCAATCACTAAAATTATCTATAATTATTTATATAATTATTTATATAATTATATTTCATTTTGAAATATTATTATAATGTATTAAATATGATACATTATTATATAAAAATTCATATTATATATTTATTATTAATATAATTAATAATAAATATATTATATGCATATTATATAGATACTGTATGCTATTATATTATTATAATATAAATATGATTAAATATCATTTTATTTTTATATTTTATTTAAAAAATATTTAAAAAGGCTTAAATATCTCATATACTGCAAAATTATTATTCGCATTACCTCTTTAAATTATTTTTAATATAAATCATTAAAATTGTCTTTATATAATTTTGGAAAATTATATATATATATATATATATATATATATATATATATATATATATACACACATATAGACAGAGATAATAATAATAATAAAAAAGAGAATAAAAAGAGAATAGAAAATATATGTAGAAATACACAATTAGAAAAAAATGTAAATGAAAAAATATATATATATATATATATATACACACACACACACGCATGTACAAATACGAATCAGATGCAAAAGAATGTATGGCAGAACAGGTAGGGTATGTTGGATAAATATAAATAGACTAAATAATTACATTATATTATATTCAATTCTATTTTATTATACAATGTATGTGTATCATATTTATATAATATAGTTCTATATAATATAATATAATAATTTTATTATATAAATATTCTTAAAAATAGATCACTTTATATTTTATTTTAAAGAATATTAAAAAGTCTTGTATATAATATCATATATAATGCTCCAAAGATGGCAAAATGAAGTCATATTAAGTCATAAGGTTAATCATATAATGAGGCAGGGTTTCTCTACTAGGGGTTTTCAAACACCAAGGGGTTCTAGAGAAAACTGCAGGGAATTCATGAAATTAAATAAAAATTCATATAATATCCATATAACACTTTTACCCAGGTCTTATATACAAAAGTTATCCATTAAAATATATTACATTACTTGAAATGTGAAGGGGGTAAATAAATTAAGTAAGAAAATCATTTTGGTCATAGTTTTAAGGGATGTATTCTAGTAGTACTTTGAAAGAATGAGAATAAAGAGAGCATCACCTCATAGATGATGAGTCTGCCTTTAAATATCGCCAGGAAGTGTCTGGGCTCTTTTCCCATGACCACTCTGACCTGTGTGGGGGCTCCATTATATTTGTTATCCAAATTCACCGCCTGATACGCGCTCGCCGTCACCTCATCCTGTGTCGCATGACGACCCTGGAGAACACATGCTTCATGTCAAAGGATCCCCAATGTGTAATCCAGATTATAAAACTGTGTAATTGTGGCCTCTCATTTTAAGTGCATTGGTGTAGGTTTCAATGGGTATGTCAGATATTTATGCAGAAATACTGCACTGTTTATTTCTAATGAAAAGCAGTGCACATATACATGATATACTTAAGAAATATCACACGAGCAAGAGTGCGATATGGCCCTACATCAGCAATGCTGTGATTCGGCCGCAGGCACGAGACTTCAAGCCGAGTTCCATAGGTAATCACAGCAGTGCTGATGTAGGGCCATATTGCATGATTGTAAGTGTGATCTTGCTTAAATACAACAGTTCAATGAACAAGCAAATTTAAACTGAGTATGGTCATAAAAACGGATTTGTGCATGGACCGATCAGAATCTGCCATTGCTGGTTCAAAACAAATGATGCGTCCAAGACTTTGTTAGTAATTCAAAAATAGTATCACGGCTTGTGCTGTTTCGAACAAGTTATTGGATAAACAAGGATGGATGGATTTGTGTGTGTGTGTGTGTGTGTGAGAGAGAGAGAGAGAGAGAGAGAGAGAGAGAGAGAGAGAGAGAGAGAGAGAGAGAGAGAGAGACGGAACATGTGTGATCACATGTTGCCACACTTAAGCAGAGATATTGTCAGCTTTCTGAAGATCAGCTTTCTCAGTGGTAAAATAGTCATTCAATATACCTCTCTATTTCACGGTAGCTGGTGCACAAGAGTCACTCCCCTCTCAGCTGTGATGAGCCTTAATGATGAAGTTGTTCATTTAAAGCCATTTAAAGCTATTTCCTAGCTTAGTAATGTAGTAGTAATAGGAGTGATCATGGAGTGTAGTCCTATGTAAACAATGACTAACAGAATGACTTCAAATCACGTAACTGGCTCATATTACACACAAAAATTATCTTTTGCCACCACCTGCTGGCTAAAATATGTAATGTCAAAAAAATAAAAAGACAACCCATAGCTCTTAACAGATCTGCACTGCTCTTACACTTTAGTTTAGAATGGCACAAACACAAGCAGAGTGATACACACACAGTGAACCGTCAGAGTGCTGATGGTGTCAGACCATCAGTGCTCATGGAACGTCTCTCATCCAATCAGATTCGAGGACCGGAAGAAACTGTTGTATATTGTATTATATATCTGTTATATTTTTTCCACATTTTATAACATTAAAATGAATGAAGCACACAATACTATTGTGTTGTAGGAAGAGTATTTTATGCTCCTCACCTGCCACATGTACAGGATGTACTGAGGTTTGTTGGCTCTGTTGTAGGTGTACAGGACTAGGTAGCAGTCTCCTCCATAGAATTGTCCATACGTTTTTGGGTTTACCTCCTTCAGTTCAAGATTCTCAATTCGCCAAATCTATACAGAACGCAGAGGAAATTTTTGTTGTGGTGTGGTAACAGTCCAAACTGCTAAGTTTACAGATTTCTTGGTATTATTATTATTATTATTATTTTGTCATACCTGAACCTCCCCAGAGCCATCGTCCACCATTCGCTCCTGAGCAGCCAGCTTAGGCTGAGCATGAAGCTCCATGACATCGAATTTCACTTGATCCACTTTAGCTGCAGTATACGGATGTGTATACAATCACCAAACAGACGTAATTGTACATATTACATGCATATAACAAAATGATACTCATAAACAGTATCTACACTTCAGGGTTCCCTCACTTTTGGACAAATTCATTTACATGAACTTTCCAGTTGTTTCTGATAACTAGCTTAGTATTTTTAAAAACATTTTGTTTCAGTGTAATTCACCAATGAATCATTCAGATCGATTTGTGAGCCACTTTGACTGATTTACTGAAAAGAACGGACCCCCAAAAAACTATTTTGTGTCATAACTATGGCTTGAAAGCAAGAAAAAGAAAAAAATGTTCAGAGGAGATCATAACAAGAAACAAGAGGCAGAACCCCCGCAAAGACGCTGGGCCAGATTCTGTATCACCATCCACCTTGAAGCACTGTGCTGATCATCTGTCTACGGTGTTCACAGACATTTTTAACACCTCACTGGAGACATGACATGTGCCAGCCTGCTTCAAGAATGCCACCATCATTTCCATCCCCAAAAAAACAAGAACCACAGGACTTAATGACTTCAGACCTGACGCCCTGTTGTAATGAAGTAATTTGAGCACCTTGTGCTGTCCCACCTCAAAGCCATCACTGATCCTCTCCTGGACCAGGTCAGTTGACGATGCTGTTAACATGCCCCTCCACTTCATCCTCCAGAACCTAGACTCCTCAGGCACTTACGCCAGGATCTTGTTTGTGGATTTTAGCTCCACCTTCAACACCATTATCCTGGCTCTGCTGCAAGACAAGCTCCCCCAGCTGAGTGTCTCACTCCACATGCAGGTGGATCACAAGCTTCCTGGCTGATAGGAGTCAGCACGTGCGGATTGGAAAACATGACTCCCAGACCATTAGCACTGGTTCCCCTCAATGCTGTGTTCATTCCCCTCTACTTTTCTCCATGTACACTAACAGCTACACCTCCAGTCACCAGTCTGTCAAGCTCCTGAAGTTTGAGGATGACACCACCCTCACTGAGCTCATCTCTGGTAGGGATGAGTCTGCCTACAGGTGGGAGATTGATCATCTGGTGACCTGGTGCAGTCAAAAAAATGTCTTGGTTACTGTCATAACCTCCTTTCCCTGATGGAGGGAATGAGACATTGTGTCAATGAAGTGACACTAGGGGTCGCTCTTGGGAGCCCGATTCACCTTCAGATCTTTGAGAAAAGGCCAATGAGAATTGGCGAGTTGAATTTGCCTGCCACTCCCCCCGACATATGGGTATAAAGGGAGGCCAGTAGGCAAGTTCATTCAGGTTTTGCACTGAGGAGCTGAGACAAGGTCCCGGCCGTTACAGCGGTAAAGTTCTCTCTGTGGCAAGAGGGACACAATGTCTCGTTCCCTCCATCAGGGAATGGAGGTTACGATAGTAATCGAGATGTTCCCCTTCTGTCACTCACTCGACGTTGTGTCGATGAAGTGACACTAAATGTCCCATATACAAAACGCCACAATGACTGAACTGGTCAAATGAACTGCCGATGCAGGTGTAGGCAAGCTACTATAAGCATAGGAACAGATGCACTTGGGCTGCACGGAGGTGGGGGGGGGATTCTACAAACACAGTGACCGGGGCAGAGAGGGCTCTGCCAAGGGAGACGCGGGTCTACCACAAGGAAGGGGGAGACCATGCCGCGGAAGATACATCACAGGAGGTTAACAAGGACACCAAAAACCTGTGGAGTACTTTACCCCGATACAGGGCATGTAGCACAAGTACTGGGTCTGTCCACTAATTCCTCCGCAGAATTAGTGAGTCAGAGGGCTAGGAGGACGAACATCCATGGTTCACCAGTCATGAAGACACATTGGAGAGAAGAGTGCACAGCTTCACCTTCTTGGAGGGGAAAGGCGCTATGCACAAGCGGTACACCCGGCTAGCTGTCTGAGTAATGAAACTTACTTACCTGTTCGCACCTGAAAGAACACGAGATGAGACTGGCTCACCCAGAGATTGTAAAACCTTGCAAAGGTATTGGGTGTGGCCCAGCCTGCAGCCCTACATATGTCTGCTAGAGTGGTGCCGTTGGCCAGTGCCCATGAGGATGCCACACCACTCGTGGATTTTAGGAAGTACCCAGGCCCACCCACCCCCATCCTGCGTGACTCTCCAGTTGACTTTGTGGAGTCCTTCCACTTCCTGGGAACCATCATCTCCCAGGACCTCAAGCGGGAGCTCAACATCAGCTCTCTAATTAAAAAAGCACAGCAGAGGATGCACTTTCTGCAGCAGCTGAAGAAGTTCAACCTGCCGAAGACAATGATGGTGCACTTCTACACCTCCATCATTGAGTCATCCTCACCTCCTCCATCACCATCTGGTTGACAGCTGCCACTGCCAAGGACAAAAGCAGACTGTAGTGTGTCATTCGTTCTGCTGAGAATGTGGCTTCAATCTGCCATATTTTCAGGACCTGTACGCCTCAAGGACCCTTAGGTGGACAGAAAAGATTATGTCTGACCCCTCCCATCCAGGACACAATCTCTTTGAGACACTACCCTCCAGCAGGAGGCTACGGTCCATCAGGATCAAAACCTCATGCCACAGGAACAGTTTCTTACCATCTGCAACTGGCCTCATTAACAAGGCCTAGGACCCCCCTGACACTGTCTCATATCCCACCTCCATAGACACTACACGTTACATTAACACAGTTTCCACATCTGTCTTGTGTCAACTTAAAGAACATTTACCTGGTCTATTGCACTCAAACTGTGAACTTTTCTGTGAACTGTGAACAACTGTGCAGAGTGAATATTTGCACATTCTATGGTTCATATTCTGCACATATTTTGCACATCCCTGTACAACTGCACATATCTTGCACAACTGTACAGCTCCTTTATTAAAACCAGTCAGTTTACTTTTTCTCTATATATTGTATCTTAAATATAGTTTATTATTTATCTTACTATGTTTATTGTTAATTGTTATTGTATGCATCAAGCACCAAGGCAAATTCCTTGTATGTGAAAACTTACTTGGCAATAAAGTCAATTCTGATTCTAATTTATATTTGCTATTCCATAAATTTTAAGATTTTAATCATTTCCATGACTTTTCCAGACTTTAAAAACCCAATTTTTATATAAATAACTTTTCCTATGACCATGGGAACCCTGAGCCTCTCACTGCAGGAGGTGTAATGCTAAATGGATGAATCACCTATCTTGCCCACAGTGTGGGTCTTTCCCAGGCCTTGACTTTGACCAGCTTCTTTCCAGGACTTGAAGAGATGTTTAAACATGGCCGACTCTCCTCCCTCACTCATAACCTCCACCTTAGTGCTGGGCAGGTAGTTCTTTGCTTTTATAAAACCCTGAGAGAAGAATATTTGTGGGAAACAACATTGATTAGCAAAGAGATTTTGGTCATTTTAAAAGATTATGCTTTCAGGAATCCTACTTTGCAAACACACACAGTCAAAAATGTTTACATATATATTTAAATGAGGACATACCATAGACCTCTATTGTTTTTTTAAAGCTTCTTCATGCTGAAAAGCTAGGTTTTGGTGGTGAAAAACATGGCTATGCTGGTCCACCAGCTGGACCAGCACAGACAAGCATAAGCAAGCCTAGACCAGCATGGGACCTTCATGCTGGTTAAGATGATATTTTCAGCAGGGCTAAAACTTTTAGCATTTTTACAATGTACATATTTATATTATTTATTATGATGTACAGGTGCTGGTCATATAATTAGAATATCATCAAAAAGTTGATTTATTTCAGTAATTCCATTCAAAAAGTGAAACTTGGATATTATATTCATTCATTACACACAGACTGATATATTTCAAATGTTTATTTCATTTAATTGTGATGATTAAAACTGACAACTAATGAAAATCCCAAATTCAGTATCTCCGAAAATTAGAATATTACTTAAGACCAATACAAAAAAAAGGATTTTTAGAAATGTTGGCCAACTGAAAAGTATGAACATGAAAAGTATGAGCATGTACAGCACTCAATACTTAGTTGGGGCTCCTTTTGCCTGAATTACTGCAGCAATACGGCGTGGCATGGAGTCGATCAGTCTGTGGCACTGCTCAGGTGTTATGAGAGCCCAGGTTGCTCTGATAGTGGCCTTCGGCTCTTCTGCATTGTTGGGTCTGGCATATCGCATCTTCCTCTTCACAATACCCCATAGATTTTCTATAGGGTTAAGGTCAGGCGAGTTTGCTGGCCAATTAAGAACTGGGATACCATGGTCCTTAAACCAGGTACTGGTAGCTTTGGCACTGTGTGCAGGTGCCAAGTCCTGTTGGAAAATGAAATCTGCATCTCCATAAAATTGGTCAGCAGCAGGAAACATGAAGTGCTCTAAAACTTCCTGGTAGACGGCTGCATTGACCTTGGACCTCAGAAAACACAGTGGACCAACACCAGCAGATGACATGGCACCCCAAACCATCAATGACTGTGGAAACTTTACACTGGACTTCAAGCAACGTGGATTCTGTGCCTCTCCTCTCTTCCTCCAGACTCTGGGACCTTGATTTCCAAAGGAGATGCAAAATTTACTTTCATCAGAGAACATAACTTTGGACCACTCAGCAGCAGTCCAGTCCTTTTTGTCTTTAGCCCAGGCAAGACGCTTCTGACGCTGTGTCTTGTTCAAGAGTGGCTTGACGCAAGGAATGCAACAGCTGAAACCCATGCCTTGCATATGTCTGTGCGTGGTAGTTCTTGAAGCACTGACTCCAGCTGCAGTCCACTCTTTGTGAATCTCCCCCACATTTTTGAATGGGTTTTGTTTCACAATCCTCTCCAGGGTGCGGTTATCCCTATTGCTTGTACACTTTTTTCTACCACATCTTTTTCTTCCCTTCACCTCTCTATTAATGTGCTTGGACACAGAGCTCTGTGAACAGCCAGCCTCTTTAGCAATGACCTTTTGTGTCTTGCCCTCCTTGTGCAAGATGTCAATGGTCGTCTTTTGGACAGCTGTCAAGTAAGCAGTCTTCCCCATGATTGTGTAGCCTACAGAACTAGACTGGGAGACCATTTAAAGGCCTTTGCAGGTGTTTTGAGTTAATTAGCTGATTAGAGTGTGGCACCAGGTGTCTTCAATATTGAACCTTTTCACAATATTCAAATTTTCTGAGATACTGATTTGGGGGTTTTCATTAGTTGTCAGTTATAATCATCAAAATTAAAAGGAATGAACACTTGAAATATATCAGTCTGTGTGGAGTGAATGTATACATTATACAAGTTTCACTTTTTGAATGGAATTACTGAAATAAATCAACTTTTTGATGATATTCTAATTATATGACCAGCACCTGTATGTATGAGTCATTTCTCCAATTGAGGACATCCCCAAATGCAAACATCTGTGGACAATTTTGTCTCTCAAGTAAACACAAACACAAACTTACAACTGCCCGACTCAGAGCTGAGCGTCTTTCTTCATTTGACGCTTCTTTTCCCTTCCAAACCATTATTGCACTTCCACCCTGATCTAAAATATAGCAGTCCTAATAAAAGACACACACACACACACACACACACACACACACACACACACACACCAAAACATGCACAACAGTAAGTTATAATTATACAGCACATGATAATATTGTGGGTGATATCATAGCTATAGCATTTCGTACCGAGGAGCACAGCAAATCCTGCGTCAGTGGACTGGCAGCCACTTCCTGCACTACCAGCTGACCAGTGGCATCAGACACACTATGGGAATGTTAATGTTAATTAAGTACATATACAGTAATCATACTGGCTCTGGGATATTGATTAATATCTGACATCAAAGAGATTTACAAACATACTATAATAATGATAAATGCAAAAATCAAAGATAAATTGATAGATGGGAGGCAGGCGAGGCTACAGCCTCTAGCATCAATCACTAGTGCGCCTCGAGGCCAGGGGAGTGAGGTTTACACAGCAGGTACCAGCTGGCTGCCATTACACTCACCCCCCTAAACCTCACACCCATCTGGTAACCGGTGCTTCTCGATCCGCACCTAACAGGATTCGAACCGGCGTCAGCCAGCATGGGAGATGGGCGCGCTAACGAGGAGGCTAAAGGCTACAGTCTCTAGCACCAGTCGCTAGTGCGTCTCTTGAGGCTGGGGGAGGGAGGTTTACACACACTGCACAGCACGTACCAGCTGGCTACCATTACAGGCAGACAGACAGATAGAATAATAGATAGAAAAAAAATTCTTGTACTGGTATAGCTTGATGTTAGAGGTCTGTTCCTGGTCTGGTTTGTTGTCAGGGATTGCCTCTTTCAAGTGCCCACTCCTCTGACCCAAAACGGATACCATAACCTTCAGGAGCTCAGGAGAGGCTTCCTCCTGCCCACCCTCAATCACACCAATCTGAGCACGGCCACCACGCTCTCTATCCCTGATGTCCTGAGCCAACAGCAAAGCCTACAGAAGCGAGAGTGAAGAGAACCCCAACAGATGAATTTGTCATTTTTCATGCTAGTCATAATAAAGTAGATTCAGTCTACATCCTTTTACCACTCAAGCACAATGTCACTTGTGTTATTTCTTCATTTACCTTCATTTTTTCTTGTCTGTTGCTTTGAGGACCATTCCATTGTATTATTGCTTTTCCCATGTCCAATAAGAATATGTCCCCCAGATTAAAACTGCTCCAGGACACCTCCACCTACAGAAAGAGTAATATGATTCACTTCAGTTCTAGTATCTAATCAGTGAAATAGTCCTGTTCAACAATGACTTGTCCTGAGTGATTTGTGGGGTATAACATAATTAGCTTCCTTTTCCATTCATAGTTACAGCACAATGAAGTACCGTGTATATAAAGTTGAAGGCAAACACAACCTGACGTTGATAGCTAAACAAAAGACAAACAGCATCAGACATTGATTAGGGACAAGTTAGAGAGAGCCATTATGCAGAGACAAGATTCTTAACATCCTTTCACATTGAATTCAATTATTTATAGTCTCTTCATTTACCAATCCTCTCAATGTGCAAAAATATCTATCCCCTCAAAGTGTCCAAGTGTACATCTCATTCAGATCCCTAGTTCAGTAGTCAGGGCACTGATCAGTGTTTCGGCCATTTCTAGGGCTGTCCCAAATGCAAAAGAGCTCCTGTTTATTGAAACATTCTCTTCCTAAAAATTCCCAGAATGCATTGTAAAAACCAGGGAGCATCATTGCTCACCATGCTCCCTTATCATAAATGTCTCCATGTCTTCTGAAATCTTTCAAGTCCTTAGAAGAAGAGAACAAATATAAAACTGTGAAGTCAAAGCCTTATTTTCTCTATAAAAGAGATATTGTTTGTAATGTTTTTCCTCCATAATGACCATGAAATTAAAACAATCTTTTAACATCCTGAGACCCGTGTGTGACTGCTGTGTGCATTTACCATCAATTAGTTTTCCTAAAAATTGATGAACACATACTGTACGTGGACAGGGGGACTAAGTTGTGAAATTTAGTTGTGAAAGCTATAGAAAGTCAGATTTATTTTTAATCAAATATTTAAAAGTATTTTAAAGGAGTATTAGAGATGTTACAGACATTACAGCTGATTTTCATAAAAGCTGCTTTGGAACTATGTGTATTGGGAAAAGCACAAATAAAAAAAACTATACAAATAAAAATGATCTAAATTTCCTACTTTGGAAACAAAATATTCTCTTTTTGCACAGTCAAACAAACAAGTGATATCCAGTGTTGAAGCATTTTACCAATCAGAAATTAGCATAATTAATTCTGATACAAGTAATGGCCAGCATCATCCAATCACTTATGACTCAAACAGGTTTCAATATACAAACGTAACTAGTTTTCTTTACTAAATGTAGTCTCGTTGAACTTCCTCACAAAAACAAACTCTGCTGTGATTGGCACCATGTTGTTTGGTTACATGACTCCATACGTCGAAATTTTAACCCTTTACTGAACGCCCAGAGTCTCCTGAACTGAGATCAGTTGGTTTAAATGAAATGAAATTATGTTTTGCTTATAGCAAAGCCAAAATACAACGTCCACGCATGTGTACGCAGGGCCTCACAAGGTTAAATATTATAGTTGTTAGAAGAAGGTTAAAAAAACACTCCTTTATGTCAGAGCTGAAGCCTAGTGGGTTGCGCTCATGACATGTGGTGCTTATTCATTTCCCGATCCCACTCTTCTCCCTTTTATTTCTTTTCACCTCTCTACTTTCCCTATCCCATTAAAAAGCCATACAAATACACTCCTTTATAATTTTACTTCTTCATTTATGTAATTTATCTTTCATAATAATGCTGTATGTTTAAATATCTACAACAAAATACACGACAGTGTAATTTCTACAGCAATATTGTTGATTAATAACAACTGTGTTTTTATGTGCAAGCCCATTATTGTGCCGCAAGTAATTGAGTCTTAAGTGTCCCAATTTTCAGTGAATGAACAGTCATGCCAGTGCCCAAATTCGTGTTCATGATTTACTGATTCATGACATAGGGAGCTAGGGAGAGAGATTAGATGCATGCCATGTTGTGTAAAAGCACTAAGGGACCCACTTTATATTAGGTGTTTTTAACTAGTGTATACTTAAGCATTTGATATAATTTACTTATAATATACATACATGTATGTGCATTGTACTTATATTTAATGTATCTGAATTTAATTACATCTGTATTTACACTGTTAACCAAACCCATAACCCTAAACCTAACCCTACCCCAACCCTTACCCTAATCCCTAAACCATCCCTCAACCTCAGAGCATCATTGTATTGTATATATTTTAATGTTAGTACACAGCAGTTAAAGACACCTAATTTTATTATCCAGATTTCCAGCAAAATTATAAAGGTGTTTCTTGAATTTGAATTAGGTTACATGATTGATACTCCGATGTAACAGTTATTTAATATTTATGAGCTGAGCTGAGCTATTGTAGAAATCATATTTTCACTTTGTCATTCACAGTGTCTGATGTAGCAGTTTACCTCTTTGGCAGTCACATGTTTTGTCCCTTTAACGTGGAGCAGGCGCAGAATGTTATACACGTTGCTTTCCACATGCGTGAACCCTGATCCCACACCACCTTTTTTATAACTACAGAATAACAGTGTGGACATTAGTCAGACCAGGAAGACTTGGCAAATCCCAATATTTCCTTTATTTCACTTACATGAGACCACTCTTGAAGTAGCTTTTCAATTTAGATGATTCGCTTCCCTGGACCTCACGGTACTGAATTGGACTGCCACCCAGAAATTCATCCAGCTGTTTCACATAGATGGCTGCTGCTCCCTGCTCATCCTGAGTGGAACTGTTACCTATCCAGTAGTGAATGTCTATAGATGGTGTGGTACTGCTGCTCACCTGAAAGATGCATTCAAACATGCATGAGTACAGATACATACATAATATGTGCTTGAGAAGATGCTGAGATCAAAGAACACACCTGAATAGAGACACCTGGAGTTTGAAAGCTTGCAGTGATTGCATGCCTTTTTATTAGACTATTTAAAGGTGAAGTGTATAATTTTTTATGTTAAAATACTTACTCCTGTCCCATCTTAATATTCTGAGACAAGTATAAGTAAGCCATTTGTAGGCTGATTTCATCAAAAAGATTGTGGATCTGTAGTACTTTAAAAACATTATAATGTGTACTAGCATGAGTGGGGCAGAACAACCCATTTGTTCAACCAATAGAAGACAGGGGTATTGTTTGGTAAAACAATGATTAACAGTGAAAAAATTCCATTGGAGATGATTGTTGCAGAAATTACACACTCCACCTTTACAAATTGCCTGAAGAGTTTCTTATGAAATTTGGATTGTGTAACAGGCTACTAACATAAAGAATGATGTAGCAGTCACCCTCAAAGAAATTTCCAAATGCTTGCTCTGGGACAGGGACCATTTGCATTTTCTAAAGAAACAGAAAACAGAATAGCACATAAAACCAGGAATTATCAAGAATAGGTTTGTAAAGTAATATTTAAGCTAACATATCATAAACCTCACAACAATGGGTTAATGGAGGAAATTAACTGTGGTCTCTTACATTGATGGTCCATATCTGCATACCAGGCTTTCGCTGAATGTTTTTAAAGACATCTTGGTTTGCAGTCATTCTGCTGGACTCTGAGAAGAAATCATAATGATCAAACTATCTGAATGAAAACAGATAACCACAATGTAATGCAATACAACTCACAATAAAACTATGAATAATGTAAATTGGAGCACTCTTTGACATTTAGATTCTTATGATTGTCACAAAATTTAACAATTTACTTGTATTTGGCCTAGTCTACCCCGCAATACATTTCAGTGTAATTTTGAGTATAATAGACTATAAGTTTTAGTATAATAGACTATATAAAAAGCTGAATTTAAAGGTAAACTCAGTAACTTTTGTCTTTGTATCATCTTGGATTTACACTCACACCAAGTAGCTTGAATGCAGCATCATTTCAAATCAATAGTTTTCAGTTTCAGATGCCATTGTAGATATTTAATATTCACGGTCAGCCAGTGAAAGTGTCAAATAACAGGATGGTAACTGAGATTAAGCAAGTAGCGTTTGGCTGGTCCTGTGATTCTTACATGGCAGCCCTCATGTGTGCACCCTCTCCATGTACACTAAAACAACTTTTATAAGATTACTGATATGACTGGAGTCTTCATTTTAATGTGAGTTGTCATGATTTCATACATAAATTGCAAAATTACAATTCATGTCTTTAGTAGTTAAACTTTTTTAAGCCCTTAAACTCTGGAGCATATTTGGGCTGCCGCCAACAATTTTTCACACTCATTTTTCAGAGAACCACACAAATAATTAAATGGAGAAAAAAAATACTCAAATTATTCATAAATAATATTGTATAATGTTTATAATTTGTATTTATTTTTTTTTTAAAAATTGTTGTCCTAACTTTGTAACATGTAATTCTTGTTCTGTTCACTCAACATTATTTTATTCCACTAGGTGGCAGAAAGCACTAGAAAAAAGATTCCATCCCAATATACAGATCTGAAATGTAGGTGGCGCTCTAACGTCATTTTAGCCCTCACAGATGTGCTTGTCTATAGACATTAAGCTCAATCTAGACATTAAAGAGTTGAGGTCCTTCCTTTTGCAATGATATAGAACATTTTATCATCAATAGTCGAAAACATATTTTTCCTTCTGGATGGCATATTTTGTTCTGGACATCTAAGATATAAAATGATTATTCACCCAAGCAAGTTCACAGACAAGTAAACGTTGGCTAATTTTTAGAGAACGTCCTAAGGTAAAAGCAGATATAAAGTTTTGAGCTATTCAGAGCTATTCAGGCAAAAAGCAGCATTTATTGGAGCATAAAAGAGACATTTGTATTTCACTTTGTGATTTTTTGGAAAATCTTTCGAACTGTGGTATTAGGGCAACAAAATTATCTATATAGTCACATTCCTGAGAGTGAGAGCTTTCATTTGATATATGACTTGTCCATTTATGTGCTATGTGAAGGACTTTTATTTAAATATTTCTACCCCATTACCTCTGGCGCTAATAAGAGGGCCTTATTTTGTTATTTTAATTAACATAAATACTTTTAAATGATACCTCATATGCCTGACTTACATTTACAGAGACTTTAGCGTTTTAAGCTAAAACATTTTTCGTGATATGGTGCTCCCTTTGGACTTGGGAATGGGAGTGCACCTTTAAAGGTTGGTTATGTTGAACTGATGTCTTGGGCTTATACTGACACCTAGTGATCACACTGGAAGTCTGCATGCTATTTCCGAAAGTTCCGGTACCCTAGGATTGGCAACAGTATGCCGACTCACTGAAATGCCCTTTCTCCCATCGGACATATTTACAACGGCTCGACAACAATTACTTTCCCTCGTGGCATGAATGGTAGCATGTTGAGTCAGTTGCATGGGAGACCATAGTTCAATCCCCATTCAAAAGTAATCACGTTTGTATAAGCAATAATGAGCGTGATAAGGATGTTGCATTTTTATCCCTAACATTGCATTTTGACTCTACTAATGGTTAGGATTAGATCTGGGTTTAGGTTGGGGGTTAGATTAAATAAAATATGCATTTCTCTTCACTGTTTTACACCCTGTTCAGCTGAAAACAATATTTTTTTACAATTGGCTTCTGGCAACCTCTCCTGGATATAAATGGATGTCACACTTGTTTATATGATCTGAAACACTTACCGCTGAAGCCTCAAGGGGCAGTGTTTTCAAATTTGGTCAATGTATACCAATGTATACCCATGCCATTGTAGGAATATGCTACTTGCTGTCAAAATATATTAATTTACTCCATGAGTGAACTGAAATAAAGTTGCCCGTCTGCCGCTCACTTCGACGCTGTGTCGAAGAAGCGACACTAGGGGTCTCTCTTGAGCGCTGAATATACCTCTGATCTATGAAAAAAGGTCAATGAGAAGTCGGCAGACAGAATTTGCATGTCCCGCCCCCGGACATAGGGGTATAAATGTGGGGAAATGCATCTGTTTCATTCAGAAATTTTCTTCGGAGCCGATGGTCGTGTTTGCAGCAAGCTGCGAGTCACACCTGTTCCTCCTGCCTATCCTCTGGAGCCACCCGAGCTGGATGAGCTCGCCACTGCATCGGAGAACGGTCCGGCATCTGACGTGGATGGGCTGTCCGACGAGTGGAACCCTCCGTCCTCGTTGCGTGACATGGACAAGACACTCTTGACGCCCCTGTCTCCCAGTTCGGCCTTTTCGGCGACACTGTCGAGGACTTCATCCAGCAGTTCTCCGCGGTGAAAAAGGATCGAGGCCATTTCACACATCCTCCCCGCCGCAAACCTGCTGCCTCGGAACATGCCCTGTCTGCTTGCCGAGGGCGTCCCCCTGCGGCTAAGCAATGGGCAGCTCCACATCAACCCAGGCCCAGCTCTCAGCCCCGGCGTCGAACACCCCCGCAGGAAGCGCACACCCCCTGTCTCGCGGACCCCCTCGAGGACCCGGAAGGCTCCCAAGAGGTCCTAAGACGATCGACACAGAGACAAAGACGTTCCCTCCGGTGAAGGGCCATCCATCTCCCGGTGGAGGGCCGGGAGGAGAATCCTTGTTTGAATTTATTTAATTTGCCCACATTCTCATTAAAAGAGCTATTTCCTTTCTCTTTGGGTCACCTGACCTGCAAATGCCGTTCTCACGGCACTCTGCCACCAGATCTCAACAGTCCCGGCACATTGGACGCAGACCTCTCGCCTCCAGCCCCACGACTGTTGTCCCCCGGCCATATAGGACGCCTCCACCGGACCTCCTCCTCAGTTACTAACCCGCCCCCTGCTGGGTGTGCGCAGCAAGGTAAGTGCTTCGAGTCTTTTCTCAGCACCAGAGCCTTGGGATGCACCCATGCCTCCCGACACCATACTACCTGCTCCGCCCAGATGTGAAGCACCGCCGGGTACGTCAAAAATAATCGTCCTGTTAGTGCCCCTAGCACGGAGCTTGGATGCGTGGCTTTCATTTCCCAACCCGTAACGCTGGCTGGCCAGGACCATCCGACTCGTTTACGTAATTCAGTTTGCCAGCCCCCCCCCCCCCTTCAGGGGCGTCTGCTTTACCGCAGTACACGGCAAACATGCCAATTCCCTGCGCGCGGAAATCGCGACACTCTTTGGACACTCTCCAAAGACGCGATAGAGCCTGTCCCTCCAACCGAGATGAAGAAGGGTCTCTACAGCCCTTACTTCATCGTACCCAAGAAAGGCAGCGGCTTACGACCGTTCTTGGACTTGCAAGTTTTCAACCGGGCTTTGTACAAACTCCCATTCAAAATGCTCACGCAAAAACACGTTTTAACTTGCGTCCGGCATCTAGATTGGTTCGCAGCGGTAGACCTGAAGGACGCGTACTTCCACGTCTCAATATTGCCTCGACATCGACCCTTTCTATGGTTTGCGTTCGATGGCCAGGCGTATCAGTACAAGGTCTTCCCCTATGGCATGTCCCTGTCCCCTCGTGTCTTTACGAAGGTTGCAGAGGCAGTCCTTCCCCCGCTCTGAGAAGCCGGCATCCGCATACTCAACTACCTCGACGACTGGCTCATCCTGGCCCACTCTCGAGAGTTACTATGCACCCACAGGGACCAGGTACTTCAGGTCAACTGGGAAAAGAGCAAGCTCACCCCAGTTCACTTGCCTGGATTTCGGTCCGGCAGACACACATGTGATCCTATGACTGTGGCCAGGCTACATGCCAAAGGTTCCTACCACCCCCTTCAGAGACCAGGTAGTGAACCTGCAAGTGCTGCCCCGGGAGGAGGCAGACCCAGCCCCTTCGTTGATGTGTCCGGTACGTGCTTTGCGTACCTACTTGGACCGCACACAGAACTTTAGACGTTCTGAGCAGCTCTTTGTCTGCTTCAGTGGAAAGGGAATGCTGTCTCCAAACAGAGGCTCTCCCACTGGGTGGTGGATGCCATTTCATTGGCCTATCGCTCCCAGGCCATGCCAGGCCAACAGGAGTGTTGCGTCCTTATGGGCACTGGCCAGAGGCACCTCCCTGGCAGACATATGCAGAGCAGCGGGTTGGGCAACACCTAATACCTTTGCGAGATTCTACAATCTCAGGATTGAGTCAGTTTCGTCCCGTGTTTTCTCAGGTCCGAGCCAGTAGAACTCGGTAACACGCTGACAGACTGGCCGGGTGGATCACTTGCACCTAGCGCCTTTTCCCTCGGTTGAGGTAATACCATGCGCTTTTTCTCCCAGGAGATCCCACTCACTCGGCTCCCTGGATGACTCCTCCCTAGCCCTCTGGGTCCGCAATTCGGCGGAGGATTTACTCAAATCTACCCTGTACTGGAATAGGTTCTCCACAGGTCAGGGCTCCTACGTGGACTTCCCCCCTGTGTGTTTTTTCCGCGGTACGGTCACCTTACGAGTGGACCCGCGTCTCCCTTGGGCAGTTCCCACTGCCCCGCGGTCGCCGTGTCTGTAGCAACTCCTCCCTCCGAAGAGGCGGAATCTACCACCGCGCCACTTCCCACATGTGACCTAAAAGCCCATGTGGTGTATTCAGCACTCTTACCTCCCCCTCTCTGGGCAGGTGTGGTCTCCGCAGGGTCTGTTCCACCTGAAAGAATAGGAAACTGGGTAAGACCCCCTTCCCCTGTGTGTGTAAGGGCTACAGCCATTGACTCTATACGAGAAACATAGAGAAAAAAGAGGCCTGGCTAGGCTTGGCCTGTTCCAAGGTTGGCAAGTGTCACCTTGTTCCCCTGTCTAGGGTAACTATAAGGATTCTGACGACTTTGTGGCGCACTGGGGAGGGGTACGTGCATTCTGATACAGCTGGTCGTTTTGGAACGTCAAGTTCCTGCCCGCTCCTGTGTCAGCAGTACACGTATACGGCTCAGCACATGGCGTGATTTAAATTGGACCCCTAGTGTCGCTTCTTCGACACAACGTCGAAGTGAGCGACAGACAGGGAACATCTAGGTTACGGATGTAACCTCCATTCCCTGATGGAGGGAACGAGACGTTGTGTCCTCCCGGCCACGTCGCTGAGCCGAGCCACTGTTGTGGCCGAACAATTTCCGGCTCCTCAGAAAAATCCTGAATGAAACAGACACATTTCCCTGCCTTTATATCAGTATGTCCGGGGGCGGGACATGCAAATTCTGTCTGCCAACTTCTCATTGGCCATTTTTCATAGATCAGAGGTATATTCAGTGCTCAAGAGAGACCCCTAGTGTCGCTTCTTTGATAAAACGTCTCGTTCCCTCCATCAGGGAACGGAGGTTACATCCGTAACCTAGATGTTAGTAGTATTCAACTAGTCATGTGATCTGAACATGCCTTCATGAGGTGACTCTTTGTCACCTTCTGTGTTATTTCAACTTCATTTAAAACTTCATTGAAAAATCATGTTTGATAGCAGAATTCATAGTAAATAACTACATTACCCATAGTACAGCAGAGAAAGCTTCACCAATCTTGTCAAACAAGACACGAAACATGTCTCGGAGCAAGAGCCCAATCCCATAATGCGTAAAATATATTGTTACTATACTTATAATCAACAACCTAAAATCAGTAGTTTTATATATTCCCATCCGTTTATATGTAATGGCATAATTTGTAATGCTTCATGGTATTGTAGTACATGACCTCATGAAATATGGTAAGTACACATTCTTGTACCTTTGTCTTTTTGTCAGATTTATAAATACTTATTTGCCTCAAAACAAAGTATGTGATGTTGTGATTTACCTCAGAGCTGGTTGGTTTGTTTCATAGCTTACAACTCTTTTATGAAGGATTTTATGAAAAGTCTATGGAAAAAATGAATGGGAAAATTGCTTCCAGAACCCACATGTCTGAAAAAGTGGGTGTTCGCTGTTGCGCTCCACAAAACAGCTTTTATTAGGCTACTGACATATGACTGGATCCTTCACATCATGTGAGTGAGCATGATTTAAACACATCTTTCAAAAGTAATCTTAATTTCCTTATGTGTAAAACGTTTTCCATTTAAAAAATTTAAGTTTAAAAACATTTTCTACATAACAAAAAAAAAATAAAGATACAAAAGAGTTGGCAAACGTATAATGTTGCACTGTACACATTTCTGTGTTTAAATGTTTTTAATTAAACATCATGACAGATCTCTGACAAGGTGAAATATCTGGGGGCGTTCCATTTTTTTAACGAATCATCACTTCATCACTCATAACAGTGAGAGGCTGAGAACAGATGGTTTTTGAAAGGATGATGGAGAGGATGTGGAGGATTTTGCTTTCTCCAGAGAAATCTGTACCACTAATAAACAGTGCCACCCAGCACCATGGCAACAAATGGGTTTCACATTGAAGAAGAGCCTCATAATCCGCTCAATAAATACAAAAGCTACTTGGCAACACAGAAATTTGTCTAAAAAATAAACAAACAAAAAAATTACAACTAAACAAAGGATAAACGAAGTTGAAATATTTAAAAAGACTCATAGTCATATAATGGCAAAAATATTTTATTGTTTCATCATCTTAATCCTGCTAAGGGCATTATTTCAGCATCTAATGAAAAAGAATTCAAGACCAGCTGTGAGACAAATAACCTGCACAGAAATGGTGCACGGCAAATGAACAACACAATTCTACATATCACAATCCAATCCTCTTTATCCCTGTTTCCAAGCGCCCCCTTGTTTTGAGCACAAGCCTAAAAGCACATACAATGGCATTGTATTACAGGCATAACTGTGGTCTCTTTTGAAAGGAGACACTTGGAAGTTTGTTGTTAAAAAGTAAAACATTTTTATTTCAAATTCGTTGTAAAGTGATCAGCTATTGACAACTCATATGGAGTTTACATCATTGAATAAGTATGTGCGTCTTTATAACGGTTTCATTTTCATAACTCGATATTTTGATATGTTGACATAAATTAAGACATTTCTCAGTCAGTAACATTTCTATTGTGTATCATTGGCTAAATATCAAAGCTGAAGTATTAGACCTTTCTTACGATGTATAGTTTGTCACAATTACATAAGAATTAAATGTTAATAATACAGATAATGCAAACAATACCAATAGTAAGATCGCTGGCGATCCCTGCCCAATGTTAACAGTGAAAAGAAATGCTGACCCTTCATAATCACAGTGTAGCTGTTGCCTAGAAACTGGGGCGTAAGAATATTGACTGAAATATTGTGTTGAGGGTGGAGTATGCAAAGGAGCATGAGAATAAGAACAATACCCCAAATTTCAATATCTCCAGTGCAAGAATTCAGCACCATGATGGATCAGATACAGTCATGCAAGTTCACCCAAAACAAACAGAAATGCTGATGTTCTAAAAAAATTGGCACCAGATAAACAAAGATTTGATGAGCCATTATAAAATATCCCTATAAACTACATTACCACATCTTTGTGTGTTAAGAGCAGGAAAAGTTCATTTAAAAGGCTGATCTGAATTTATAATTCAGCACTATGAATTTCAGTTTATGATGTTGCAAAGGAGTAATGAGATGCGAAAAAAGGCAACTTTTGCTAAACTATTTGAAAGGAATATAATGTATGTGATAAACTGATGATAAGCTATGAGAAGTATTCTCATATTCCCGAGTATTCTGATCATATGCAGTGTCTTAAACAGCAATATTTCATAGTGAGACCTGTCTGACCAACACTCTTTCTTTCTCATGATCTCATTTCATCAGATTAACTGACGTGTTGATAATGCTAATCATTAAAGCTGAAGAATAATGTACAAGCATCACATATCTAATAATTTGGTTTCTTTGTCAATTACCTCTCTGTTGACAAAGTTTTTCAAACAATAGTCCGCACTGGCTTTTTCATAGGAGCTAATTATACTGCTGGGCTTCATATTTCCTAGTGTGAGTTTGACCATAGTGTGCTTTTCAATCCATTTTATTAATTTTCTTAGTTTCTGCTTCACAATAGGCAATGAGCTATCATTATAAGCACAATTTGGCAATATTTCCATTTACAAGCCTTAAGCAAATATATTTGCATTGCAAATAAAGATACATTCAAGATCAAATTTCAGGTCCTGTAAAACAACATAGCTTTGTTTAAAAGCTTAGCTTTAATAACACAAAATGAAAAAAGAGGCTTTTATCAAAATTGTGCTTATCTAATACTTTCATCAAGGACTGTCTGTGTACAATCAAATGTGAAATGAAAAATAATATAATTTATCATAATTTCGTTAGAACTCACCCTGCTTTAAATAACAACTTTTCTCTTACCTTTACGCCTCAGGCAGCTGTATGTTCACCGTACTAATGTATTAAAGAATTAAAGAGTGGCTTCCTCTCCCTCTCTGTGTTAATAAAATGTGAGTTGATCAGGGAAGTGCTTGTACTGTATATGTCCACCCCAACAGGTGAGAACACACCTTAATACTCACACAAGACTTTATATGGACAAAAACAGGAGGTCCCCCTGATCTATTGACACACCAAATCCTATATAAACAAACCTTTAGAAAAACTAACAGATAAAAGTCACATCATACAAATGAAGGCTAAAAATATACTTGGCCCCTAAAGGTATTTGGACATTTTAGGCTCATTTAAAATTGTTTGAACGTCTTTGCATTTTTTTTAACAAAATATCAAACCAATATAGAAATATAGCAAAAACACACTTATCAAAGAAAACATTTTACAAAAAAAGAAATAAAAGTTATTGTTTATTAAATTATTTATTAAATTATCTATATAATAGATATTTTGTTTCAAATTAAGACAGAAATTATTGTGATTGTTGGTGTTAATTGTCAATGTGATGAGCTTCACCTGTGGTTACTCTGCTAGGTCACCTGTTTTAATGAATGGGAACTGACTTCATACAAATTACTTCATCTCAAATCACTTTGAGACCAGTTGGTAAACAGTTTGTATAAGAAAAGTGAAGTTAGTCTTAAGAAAAGTTCTTGCATCATTTGTCTGCAGATGCCGCTGGGTTTGATATGAAATTAATATATATTAAGTGCGACTTACAGTAAGAGTCCAAATACTAATTTTTTTAGAATTAAAAAATTCTAAATGTGTGTCAACAAAATCATAACTTGTCTCATTCTGAATGTTTAGGCCTACTGATCTTCAGCATTCCCTTACAACTCAGTACACTTGACATTGTGTGCTAATGCATATGGGGAGTGTCCTTTCACACAACCTAGTTGAAACCTCTCTACAATAATGCCAATATTCTAATACTGGCTATGGCGTTCTTTATAGGCACAAAGCTATCCGCTATAAAAGCAGGTGCGCAAACACCATTCCTCAGACTATTCTTCCTTAAAAACAGTGATTCATCTCTCGTCTAGAAGCCCTCTTCTACTTCTTTGCCATCGACTACAAAATTCGGCAGGCGGAATCTTCATGACAACGAGAAGTGAAGTGAAGTGCAGTGTTCCGGTGAACATCACTCCGCCTCGCCGCTTCACACTTTGCTGGTGAACAGGCCACTTCAGCGTCCTGATTCCCCACAGTGCTTCGGCAGGAGTTGTGTATCCTTATAAAGCAAGTATAAATTGTATATTGTGTGTGTATATATATATATATATATATATATATTCCATTACTCTCCGGGGAAGTCCAGCTTGCTGCCCAACAGTTGCCGATGGCCAATTTCCTAGCCTACATGGACATGAAGAAGGTTATCCTGCAGCGGGTGGGTCGCAGTGCGGAACAGTATCACCAGCTGTTCCGCTCCTTGAAGCTTGGGAAAAACGACTGCCCGTTTGCTTTCTCCCAGCAGCTCGTGACGTCGAGGGAGTGGTCGACCAGGTGGTACTGGAGCAGCTGGTTCATGGATTGCCAAAGGGGACAGCGGAATGGGTCCAGTGCCACCGCCCGGCGTCGCTGGATGAAGCTGTCCAGCTTGTGGAGGACCATTTGGTGGCGTACCCGAGGGCGGAAGAGCCCTTTTCTCCCTCTCTCTCTCTTCCCCCTCCCCCTGTGTGTTCCCCTCCTCCCTCTCACTCTGATCTCTCCCCAGAGCCCGTTCCTGCCCCGCGGAGGCAAGGAGCTCCGCCAATGTGACCAGTTCCCTGCGCAAGATGGACACACCCCCCCTCCTCTACAGCTCCCCGCAGCCCTCCTCCTCAGGTGGAAATGTCCGCCGACACAGGTGCGGGCGTAGCGTCTGGGCCGGCCTGTTGGGGTTGCGGTGATCCAGGGCACTCCCGGGATCAATGCCCCATGATGAAGCTGGGGACTGTGGTCCAGGTCCCCGACACCCTGCAGGCTGCTCTCGACTGAGCCGGAGCGTACCGGATACCGGTAAGTGTCAAGGGGGGTACTCACCAAGCATTGGTGGACATGGTTTGCAATCAAACAACGATCCACCAACGCTTGGTTCAACCCAAGGCATTGGGCACAGCTAAGATGGTGAGGGTGAAGTGTGTACATGTGGATATTCACAAATACCTTGTGGTGACCCTGGTGATTAAATTTCGGGGAACAAAGCATAGAGTGGAGGCCGTGGTTAGTTCCCGCATCACCCATCTGCTGATTTTATGGACTAATTGGCCTGAATTTAGAAATGTATTGAAGGGAATGTGTGCGGATGGGTCCCGCATAAAAGCGATGAGGTGTGATACGTGCAATGCTCTGGCGGGGGAGGCGGAGCCGGGGCCGTCTTCTTTGGCTCCATGTCATGATGACGTGAGGGGGAGAGGTGGTGGCCCCTCCCATCCTCAGGGGATTTCCCAAAGGGGATTTCCCTTTGGAGCAGTCGCGAGACGAGACCGTCAGGCACGCCTTTGACCAAGTGAGAGTGATTGATGGTCAACAACTCTGCCCAAATGTCACTGTGGCACGGTGGAGGGCGGGACCGGCACGTGATTACTTACGCCCAGTCCCGTATTAGGCAAATTAAGCCGTCAAGAGGGATAAAGGCCACTCGCAGACGGCGATCGAGAGAGAGAGCTCAATTAGCCTGATACGGGACCGGGCGTGCGTAATCACGCGCCGGTCCCGCCCTCCACCGTGCCACAGTCACACTTTCATATCCGTATTTTGCAATCATAAACGAGCGGTTGTATAGAGTGACCCAAACAAAGGAAGATACAACCCAGCTTTTAATAATGCTCACTATAATCCGATGGCAGGTCACCTAGGGTAAAGAAAGACACTGAACCATTTTATAGCCCGTTTTTATTGGCCAGGCATTGGCGGCGATGTTCTCAGGTGGTGTGCGGCTTGCTGTGAATGCCAGCTGGTAAATCCACTGGCCACCCCAAAAGCATCATTGCACCCTCTCCCACTGATCGAGGTCACCTTCGAGAGAATTGGCATGGACCTTGTCGGGCCATTAGAGCGGTCAGCATGCGTACATCGCTTTGTATTAGTCCTAGGTGATTATGCAATGCGATATCCGGAAGCCGTGCCTCTGAGCAATATCTCAGCACATAGTGTTGCGGAGGCACTCTTTCTGAAAGAAATCCTTACTGACCAGTGCACAACCTTTATGTCAATTACACTACGTGAGCTTTATGAATTATTGGCTATTAAGATGATTCATACCAGCATTTACCATCCGCAGACAGATGGCCTGTTGGAGCGATTTTATAAAACCCTTGTTCCTCAGCCACTCCTCCACCCTCTAACGGACAACAGCCACACCTCTCCGGGCGGATCGGAGGCAGTCCTCCAGCCCCTGGTGGACGGAACGCACCGCCGCATTCTCGGGGAGCCGAAGGGGTCTCCCTGCCCCTGGCAGCGGTTCTCCCACTCCAGGCAGTCGGTCTCCGAGCCCCTCCCCGCTCGCGGTCAGCAGTCTCAGAACCCGCCGCATTTCAGCGGCTGGAAGGGGACTCTTCCGCCCCTGGCAACGGCCCTGACTGCTCCAGGCGGTCAGCTAGGAGCCCCTTCCCCCCTCACGGTCATTGGCTGTTCCTTCGCTTCCAGGCGACTGGGCTCCTCGTCCCCCCGCAGATGGCCGGGGCTGTTCCGTTGGGGTGGACGGTAGTGCCGAGAACTCTACTTCAGCGTATCCCTCCTCCTTCCCGGGTTTCAGCACTAGTGTAACGTAGTTCAAGAGAAAAGAGGAGGTGAGAACCGGTTTGACAATATAAATAAGATTTTAATAATGAACTTAAAACTAAGGACACAAACACATGACGATGGACATGTCTGTAAATGATCTCTCTCTCGTTGCACCACCGTTCACCATTGGCCTTTATCCTTCTCGGAGGCTTGATTAGCCTGATACGGGTGTGTATCATCACGACCCAGCCCCGCCCTCCGCCCTGCCACAGCGGTGTCTAAATTTGATGCGTACCTGATGCCCTGTGTTGATGAGTTGCTCGATCGGTTAGGTACTGCTCAATTTTTTTCGACATAGAATTTGACAAAGGGTTATTGGCAGATCCCCTTGACATGAATTTCCTGTGAGAAAACAGCCTCCTCCACACCGTTCGGATTGCACCAATTTGTGACGCTTCCGTTCGGTTTGTTTGGGGCCCCGGCTACGTTTCAGCATCTCATGGACTGAATCCTCAGACCGCATATAGCTTACTCCGCTGCGTATTTAGATGATATAATCATTTATAGCAATGATTGGCAGTGGCACATGCAACATCTGAGGGCAGTCCTGAGATCGCTGCAGCGGGCGGGGCACACAGCAAACCCCAGAAGTGCACGATTGGGCACTACTGAGCGAACACAGAGACTTGCATCTTTGTCATATGGAAAATCAGGTCTTAATGTCAACTGGTGAAAAGCATACTTTCCCACAGCCAGTAAATCTTCTTTTTAGGAGTTCATGCATGTGCATCTCATGAACGAGAGAGATGTGGACATACAGACCATTCTTCGGTTCAAACTGAAAAAACAGTACCACTGAAGTCATTTCATGTGCATCGCGGTAAATCGCCACTGTCTGGCTGCTCTAGCACAATGGAGAGCACCAGTCTTCTTCCAACAGGGTGTTAAGCTGGGTCAAGTTTTCAGAAGAAAGTGCTGACTACAAATTCATCCAACACAGGTTGGGGTACGGTGTGTAATGGATGCCCAACTTTCGACATCTGGAAATAGGTGCGAAACAGCTGTGACATGTCAACTGCCAAGAGCTACTGGCTGTCTTTCTAGCTTTGAGAGCTTTTTTTTTTTTTACGAATGGCCCGCGAAACACAAGTATGTGCTTCCACCGGTGCGCCTCCTTCATTCAGTCATCAGCAAAGTCTGAGTAGGTCTTTCAAAAGCCACTGTCAAACTCAAAAAAGGCTACGTACCTAAGGTTCTAACCATGCCCTTCAGAGCGCAGGTCCACCTTCAACCTTTCTTCAGCTCTTTGAGTGCTATGGAGGATGCACAAAAGGAAAGTCCTTCTACAAGCAAAGACAAACACCATAGCCAATATTATAATATTTGCATTATTGTAGAGAGGTTTCAACTAGTCATGTGGAAGGACACTCCCCATATGTGTTAGCACGCAATGACTCTATGCAAAGCTTTGAATGGTCTAGCTCTGCAGTACTTAAGTGACCTTCTACCACGCTATATTCCATCATGTTCATTACGATCGCAAAATTACGGCCTGTTAATAGTTCCTAGAATATCAAAATCCACAAAAGGATGTAGATCCTTTTCATATTTGGCTCCTAAACTATGGAATAGTCTCCCTAACACTGTTCAAGATGCAGACACACTCCTTCATTTTAAGTCTAGACTAAAGATTCATCTATTTAGCCAGGGATACACCTAATTTATCCTCCAACCCACAATTAGGCTGCTTTAGTTGGGTCTGCCGGAACCAGAAACCACAAACATTGATCATGACTTATAACTCTGCAATAAATTGAATGGCATGCTTATATTATTTTATTTGTTTCCCTGTCTCAACCTCGGTACTCCTATCCTGAGGTCTCCAGAACCGGCTGGATCCAGCACCATTCCTGCTTTGTGTTGGACTCCACTGCTATGTGTCGCTGAATAATGATGACTAAATGCAGCCGGTGCTAGCCAAACATCACTTCAGTCTATTATGATGGATTTCAGAGGATGAACTGATGGCAACTCCAACCATAAGACATGAGATACTTCATATGTCATTGTCTGAACCTTGGATTTAGGATGGACCACACCGAACTACAACGAAATTACCGGTCAGGTTGAACTGCGTTTCACATCCCTGATCTCTGCCTGCATCACCTCTGTCTATTGATGATTACGATCTTGAAATGATTTGCATAGACTAACAATTGCCAAAAAAAAGCCTTCATCAGCCAATTAGCAAGGACAATTGCATCTATGTGAACTTCTACAGTAAATCCAGGATGGACTTCAAAGACATTAGTCATTAATCTTACATTTCAAACAAAATGAATGTTTAAACACTGACCCTTAACACTTACTTAGTTTAATAATTTTAAACCATGACTTTAACTATACATAAGTAATATTTAAATTATATTCATGATGTTAGCCAGAGGGGAACTGACCCCCACAGTGAGTCTGGTTTCTCCCAAGGTTATTTTTCTCCATTAATCAAAATCTTATGGAGTTTTGTGTTCCTTGACACAGTCGCTTTCAGCTTGCTCACTGGGGTTATAAATACAATTATTATTTTATTACTTTTTTTTTAAACACGATTAACAATCATATTTTATTTAATTACACAATGATGATTCATCGACATTATAGACATAACAGTTTTATCTTCTGTTAATGCCTGATCTTCTGTAAAGCTGCTTTGAAATGATGTGTGTTGTGAAAGGCGCTATACAAATAAAATTGACTTGACTTGACTCGTTCCCTTCATCTCAGTGAATCGAGGTTACTTACGCTCAGTAATCATGACAAGAACAAGGAAACAACCCATGAATTAGTAAGATATCCTTCATATTTTCCTTTAGTAACACAGACAGTCTAACGTTCCCAAAAATTGTTCTGTGCGTGAATGAGCAGTCCGAACAAATTGGACTGAATCGTGAATGGATTCAGACCGTTTTGCTAACCCATTTGGCCAATTTGCTGAAAAGAACTGACTTTGAATAATTGATTTTAATCGGGCATCGCTCGCTCTGACTCTAGACAGCCTACTACAGAAATGAGATGTCATGACTGGTGAAATATTCTCAGAGAAAATGTTTCTCAGGTCAGCTAATGGTATGCATGCATGCTGCAGGCACTACTGATAGTCCCATTGCTTCTTCTGATTCCACTCACATCTACATCAGCTTTTTCTCTCTCAGAGTGCAAGTAACAGTTCAGATGGGAACACTACACAGACACTCAGAGCCCAAGAGATGAGACAGTGATTAATCTCTTACACTCGAGCAAATTATTCCACCCTCTGTCTCTTGGACCGATGTTAGAGGCGTCCAGTGACAAACGGCCCATCAGCCACTAACACAAACAAATAAAGTAAGCACCAAAGTGTTGCTTCATTAAGGTTTGGATGCTTCACCTTAAAGGGATACTTCACCCCAAAATTAAAATTCTCTCATTATTTACTCACGTTCATGCCTTCCCAGATGTGTATTACTTTCTTTCTTCTGCAGAACACAAACAAAGATTTTTAGAAGAATATCTCAGCTCTAGGTCCATTCAATGCAAGTGAATGGTGACCGGACCTTTCAAGCTCCAAAAATAACATAAAGGCAGCATAAAAGTAATCCAATTGACTCCATTGGTGTGATCCATGTCTTCTGAAGCGATCCAAGTGGTCAAAAACAGAGCTATATTTCCTATAAATCTCCGCTTTCAAATCACAGCTAAAGGGGATGCAGGCACTCAATTGCATGTTGTTCCTATCAATGTCCTTTAGCAATGTATGTGAAAGTGAAAGTAAAGATTTATAGTAAAAATTGATTTATTTATCTGTTTCTCATCCAAAGTGATTGCATCACTTCAGAAGACATGGATTAAACCAAAGTCATATAGGTTACTTTTATGGTACCTTTTATGTGATTTTTGGAGCTTCAAAGTTCTGGTCACCATTCACTTGAATTTTATGAACCTACAAAGCTGAAATATTCTTCTAAATATCTTCGTTTGTGTTCTGCAGAAGAAATAAACCCATACACATCTGGGATGGCATGAAGGTGAGTAAATGATGAGAGAATTTTAAGTATTATTCATAGTATTGCCATCTTTGATTTTTGACGGGGATGAAAATGAGGCTGTGAGGGATAGACTTAACCACTCTTCAATGATATGCACTGTAAAGCTATCTAATCACATCTAATGTTCCACAACTCGTGTTGTCTGGAGGTTTTTTTTTTTAGTTCTTGGAAAGATATTAATGTTTCGTCAGCGGAACAATCCAAAAACACTTTAAACTGTACAACTCATTAAAGAGACTGTAAGTCTATCCCTTCAAATCCTAGTAAACAAAACAGAACAATTTACTAAATTCATATAGGAAAACGTTAGCTATTATGATAATAAAATAATTATTATCATCTATAATTCATTCATATAAAATAAATAATTTGGTCAAAACATTCAGATATCACCAATAATAATTAAATAAATTACAGTGGCATGCAAATGTTTGGGCATCGTGATCAAATTTTCTGTTGCTATGAATAGTTAAGTGAGCAAAAGATGGCCTGATTTCCAAAAGGCATAAAGTTAAAGTTGGCACATTTCTTTAATATTTTAAGCAATTTTACTTTTTTATATCCATCTTTTACTGTTTCAAAATAACAAAAAAGTAAAAGGGCCCAAAGAAAAAGTTTGGGCACCCTGCATGATCAGTACTTAGTAACACCGCCTAGCAAGTATCCCAGCTTGTGAAAGCTTTTTGTAACCAGCTAAATGTCTTTCAGTTCTTGTTTGGGGGATTTTCACCCATTCTTCCTCGCAAAAGGCTCCTAGTTCTGTGAGATTCTTGGGCCGTCTTGCATGCACTGCTCTTTTCAGGTCTATCCACAGATATTCGATGATGTTTAGGTCGGGGGACTGTGAGGGCCATGGCAAAACCTTCAGCTGATTGATCCACCCCTGTGCTTAACAGTTGAAGAAGTGTTCTTTTCATGAAATTCTGCACCCTTTTTTCTCCATGCATTTCTTTGCTCATTGTGGCCAAAAAGCTATATTTTAACTTCATCAGTCCTCGGGACTTGTTTCTAAAATGCATCAGGCTTGTTTAGATGTTCATTTGCACATTTCTGACGCTGAAATTTGTGGTGAGGATGCAGGAAAGCATTTTTTCTTCTCATGACTCTTCCATGAAGGTCATATTTGTGCAGGTGTCGCTGCACAGTAGAACAGTGCACAACTACTCAAGAGTCTGTTAATCTTCCTTCAAGTATTTTGCAGTCAAACACAGGTTTTGATTTGCCTTTCTAGCAATTCTATGAGTTCTCTCTGAAAGTTGTCTTGGTCTTCCAGACTTCAACTTGAACTCCACCATTCCTGTTAACTAACATTTCTTAATTACATTACGAACTGAGGAAACGGCTACCTGAAAATGCTTTGCTCTCTTCTTATAGCCTCCTCCTGCTTTGTGGGCATCAATCATTTTAATTTTCAGAGTGCTAGGCAGCTGCTTAGACGAGCCCATGGCTGCATGACTTTTGCATGCCACTGTATGTATATATATATATATAATCCTTATTTACAGAGGACAATTTTATCATTGTTTTCATCACCCTTGTACTCATTAGGTTTTTCACCTCTTATTATTTAATTCTTGATTTTATATTCTCCTCTCACCTAATGTCATGACATTCAAATACGACCAATGTTTTTACATATAATTAAGTAATGGTCTTCCATCCGGTTAAGTAAACATTTGTTTTGCGCTTGCATTGTTTGTGAAACAACTCAAACATGGCCAATTCAGTATGTTAGTGGTAAATACTTTTACTGTAGGACTGGTGTTTGTGGGATTCAAAAGCATGTCTGTCTCTTAAATTTGCAGGTTTAAAATGTGGAATCGGGGATATAAGACGATTTTCATGTGACCTGCCCTCTCTAACGACATTAAACAGCATATCTTTCCTTTTTGCTTCAGCACAAACATAGACAAACATTCATAACAATGGTAAAACAAACAGATATGACTCATTTCCAGGAGAACAACCCACCACAGTACGAGAGCTCATATTCAGCTGGGCTGGCATGTGGCAGCACCATTCATTCATCCCTCCCAGAGACACCTTAAGCAAACAGCTCACTGACAGCACCCAAATTCAAAATGTAATTTTATACTCTCAGACACACAGAGAGCAGTTTTTCTCTAGAAGGCAATATACGTAAGCCACAGTGTTGAAGGTCATGTGATTCACAGACATTTCTGGGTGGTACCATATCTTGATAATCTTCTGAAGTTGGAGATAATGGAGATCAACAATTTCTAATGTATTGAATGCTTAAGCAAACATGAGTAACCCAAAAATTTGTTTTATTCATAGGTAAGTCAATGAAATGATATAACTAAATCAACAACCTGACCATATTAGGTTATACTAAAGGAAGTCATTTTAAGGGTCAGATAAGGTAGAAGTACCTCATGTTATTCCAAATTGTATAACTATCTTCCTTCCATGTAACACAAAAGGACACAGAATTGAATGAAAATATAAATAATGAAACTGAATGGTGACCGGTAGCCAAACATCTTTTGTATTCCATGGAAAAAAACAGTCACATGGGTTTGGAACAAGATGAAGGTGAATGAAAAGATGACTGAATTTTAATTTTGGCCGATCCATTTCAGATAACATCGGCATGTATTCACTTTTAATGTCTAAACTAAAAATGTAAAATACAAAATATTTGTGAAACCAAGGTGAAAAATAAATACCTTACCTTTCACAGACTCCAAGGACAACAGATACAATCATTTAAAAAAAAAGTCTTCACTTGTAAATGTACAGCTGAGCACCGCCACATACTATATTTCCATGGGTGAAAAGAAAATCACTGTTTTTTCCAAAGTTTCAGCACTAAAAACTACTGAAAAGCTGTTACAGGTGTCCCTTTGGTTGCTGCTGTTAGTGAACAGCTTAAAGTTCATGACTAATCATGCAGCAAACTAACTAAATGCTCAGAGTTTGCTCATTAACAATGTTTTCCACATCCCAGACCTCTCTGAACTCCATTCTTTATATAAAATCAAACTCATTGTGTAAAACAGAGCATATTTAAATTCAACTGTATATATATATATATATATATATATATATATATATATATTATGGCATTAATAGTTTATATGTTGGTTTAATGTTATGAATGACAGTATATTTTTTACATATTTAAATATACAGGTATATACTCTAATACAGTATATACAATATACTCTAATACAGGTCTAAATTTAGAAAGCTAATTTCTGACACATTTTGAAAAGACAAAACATTTGAGCCATTCTTGATATTGATTGCATCTTTATTGACTGCATCTTTTATTTTGAAAATGATGAGTATTCATTTCTGATCATGACGTATTTCACAATATATATATATATATATATATATATATATATATATCATTAATTCAAATCACAAATGGATAATAGATCTTTTAGATATTAGTTTATTCATTCATTCATTCATTCATCTTCAACCGCTTATCCTGTACAGGGTCACGGGGGGCTGGAGCCTATCCCAGCTAACATTGGGCGAAAGGCGGGGTACACCCTGGACAGGTCGCCAGTCCATCGCAGGGCCACACATATACAGACACACACTCATACTCACATCCACACCTAGGGCAATTTTTGGAGACACCAATTAACCTAGCCTGCATGTCTTTGGATGGTGGGAGGAAGCCGGAGCACCCGGAGAGAACCCACGCAGACACGGGGAGAACATGCAAACTCCACACAGAAAGGCCGGGGCAACCGGGGTTTGAACCCATGACCTTCTTGCTGTGAGGCGACAGTGCTAACCACTGCACCACCGTGCCGCCCAGATATTAGTTTAATGATATTTTATTATCATCTTAAACTCAGTGCTTATATGCTTTATTTTCAAAGGCATAATAGAACCCAAGAAAATAATGGCACCATCATTTGCCCGATAATATATTATTCAGTCCAGTGAAGACTCCTGACCAGAATTTTAAAGGATAGACTCACAGTTTAAAGATTTCAAATTCACTGTAAATATGCAGCATACAAAAAAGTCATTTATGTCCTCATAAAAATAGTCAGAAGAAGGCACTTTATTTTAAAAGAGAAAGAAGGGAAAAAAAAATCACAGTTGTTAGAGTTACTGTTGATGCGGAAAAGACTGCCTGCATAGTCTGAACAGAAGAGTTTAAAACTGTCTTTTCACCTGCCCAGAAAAATTGTTTGTATTGTTTTTTTCCTGGTAAATATATAGAACTCAAAGATAGTAAACTCTTGTGTTATAAAATGACTTGTTGTTTGCTTGTTTTCTCCATTCTGCATCAGAATTTGAATCTGAGTATACATAATTGCTGAGGACCGTTGAGGGTGGACAAAACAGGAAGGTTTTGTCCATAGAGTGTGATGGACGGAGTAGTGGCTATTTGCTCCTTTGCTGGGTGAGTGGTGTCCTCTAGAGGCCAGAGATGTATGGTGGCTTGGCCTGAAATGGGTGTCAGGTTTTGTTTATGGTAAAGTTAAGCAAGGCAGTACTGGACCCGTGTGCTACCTGGCCTTCAGGCTCTGTAACACACTGTAAACGTCCTTTTCTCTGCTCAGATCTTCAAACAGTGGCAGTAAATCCAGCAGCTCAGTGTCGGTCATGTCATCAAACCACGACTGTACCGGCACCTGCGAACACACAAACAACAACATTTCAATGGAGATAAAAAAATCAGCAACAGGATACTTTTAACCACATTAAAGACACCATGAAACCAGTTTCGTGGATTTTAGTCCATGTCTATTAGCTTTGAAGCCATTTATCTGTTATTGTACCACTTAAATGTGACAAAATTAGCCGATACTTTCATTTAAAATTGTATCTTTCTGTGTTAAGCTTATTGGCTATTTACAAAAAGGGGACAAGTCCTTTGATACGTCACACCATAACTTACAGTTTCAGTAAGAAATACGTCAACACATGAAAGAAAACCGTGCTCATCAAGTGATTTCATGAGGTCTGTGAAACGGTATAACTTTGCGTGACACCGCATACACATGCGTGGACTGATCTCAGTTCAGAAGACTCTGGGCTGTCATGTGACAAAACAACATGGGATCACAGGGGAGTTTGACTTTGGGAGAAATGCCAAAAAAACAACCTCTGGTAAGCAATCAAATTAAGTTTTTACATTGAAACTTGTTTGAGTCTAAAAGATTAGTCTCCAGTTTCATCTGATATGCCATTTTAAGTATTTGAGCGAATTATTGTGAAACGCCACAGTGCTAAACACAATGTACACTAATGTGTACTTTACCAATTTTTTTTCTTAGAAATCCTATATTTACTGTGCATTTTCACATTGCGAATCAATGGGCTCATCCTAAAGCTGAAAAATGTTGTATGGAGTGCATTTCAAACTGTTCTCAGACCAGTGCAGAAGCAATCTGGAGATTAAGTCATTCACTAAATAAGGAGCAAGGGAGCAAGGGAGGATCCTATGGCTCTCTATGCAGCATTCAAGTGCATTCACTCCTAAAATCTGACCAAAAGTTCAAGTTCAGGCTGCAGATGAGTTTGAAGCACTCAACATGTTTGGCAGACATGGGAATCAGTCAACAGATTCAGATTTTCTAAAGTATCATTTTATTTTGACATGGTTGGCAGTGATTAGATGATGCTGGTCTTTACTTTCAGTCAGAATTAATTATGCTAATTTCTGATGTAATGTCTGTAATGTCTCAAAAACTTGAATAAACATAATAAACACTTTGATTTAAAAAAAAAAAAAAATCACACTTAGTCAGTGGGAAGTTAGTCCCACTGTCCACATATGTTGCCATAATTGTTTATGAAAACTATTTGCCCTAGAATTGATTTATTTTTTCTTTTGCTTGTTTTTTAGGTACTACTAGTACAAATCAAAAATAAACAGTATCTGAATTATTGAGACAGGAGGTTTCCACGAGCTAACAGACATCAGGCTTTAATCAGTACCTTTAGTTCATTAGTTTGAATACAGAATAACATATTTTAATCTAACGGGAGGGATGCAAGATTGTGGAGGAGGTGACAGCACAGAGGTAGATTCTGAAGCGTCCTCCACTGGTGGCTTGCTATGCAGACTGAGTTTATAATTGATGTAAAGTTTTGACAAAGGACTGTGGAATGCTAGCGAATGGATTGTGACTCATTAATTCCACCAGAAAAAACATTCTAAAATAAAACACATCAAACATCTCAAGTCTGAGCATGCAATCTATCAGAAAAGCAACATGAGTATGGATTGTTACTGAGTAAAAAAAAGAGCGTTCTGAGCGCTCAAAGCAGATGTGGCCCATTGTGACACATACAGCATTTTCTGGATGGAAGATATAGGAGGCAGGTGAGTTGTCTACTATGATGACTTGGTTGAGCTCTCTGCCCAGTCGGCTGAGGTCTTTGACGTAGTTCCCCCGGTGAAACACACAGGATTCCCTGAAGAGCCGTGCCCTGAACACACCCCACTGGTCCAACAGGTCTGCTACAGGATCAGCATACTGCAGGACCACAAAGAGTAAACAACAATCACAATATGACCCCTCAGAATGACTTTCACCTCCTACTGTATATGTACAGAAAGTTTTATCCATGCTTTATCTTTAAAATAGTAATACATTCAAATAAGAATTCAAGAAGAGCTGTGTAAGGGGCTGTTCATACCAAACATATTCTTGCGTTAAAATAAAAGAGTCCTGAAACACATTTTTTTAAAGTTGAAGTGGTGCAATGCTCACAGAAGTCTGTGTAGTGGTAAACTGTATAACCAATAGATTAACAGAGGTAGTTTAGTCTTGGTGTAGCGCAGGGGTAAACAACCTTTTTTACCTAAACAGATCTCCCAGTAATTTAACCCTAACCACCATTTTAATATATGCTTGCTTATTGTGATAGTGTAGCACTCTCTGGGCCCAAATTGATTTCTATATAGCTCATACATATTTCAAATTTCTTTTTTAACTAAAATTAAAATGAACTAAAACTATATAAATACTCCACTACCCCTTGTGTATAGTCTTACCTTTGCTAAGCTGGCTGTAAAAAGAACACATTCAAACATATCGCCCATTTTCTGCAGAAATTCATCCACATGAGGCCTCTTCAGTACGTAGACCTTCAAAGAAACCACACAAAACACAGCTCATTATTTAAGGAAACAAATCACAGCTGATTCCAGGAAAAAGACAGAAGAGATGCTGGCATTAAACTTCTGACAAACCTTTTTATAGTTTTCCGATCTTGAACGAGATGCCCATTTGCCGCAACCCAGTGCAAGTAACCAAGAACAGGCCAACCCTGATCCACAGAGCCTATCCTGGATTACTTGAATCAGGTAACAGCCACATCCCAGATGGTTTCCAACATGACAGATAAATTAGCTGTTATTGATGCCTTCTCTCTCTTTGATGCATGCATACACATTCGTACTAGCAATCAACACAATTTGGACTCCCATGACGTGTGCTTGCTCTGAGCTCTAAGGCTAATGGCAGAATGGTGACATTTGTTTACGTGAAAGTCTGTTACTTCCAGTGAGAACTTCCTCACTAAACCGCGCCCAATGATTCAAAGAGAATAATAAAAAAGGAAGCTAAGTTTGAGATTCAGTCTGTGAATGGGCCCATTTACATATTGTTTTTTTTTTTTTTCATGAGATGAAAGGAAAGCAAAAAAAAAAAATATATATATATATATAAAAAGACAAGAAAAGAAAATTTATTAAACATGCTGCAGCCACATAGGACACGTTGGAATTTGTAAGATATTATTTGTCTTAATTCGACCGGGCAACATGGGCCCTTCAGGGGTGTGTTTCCCATAACTATGTAACTCACTGCTTAACCACCATAGTACGATGCATTGTTAGAGTAATTAACTAGCTAGTGACAACTGTTACTAGAAACTGTAGTAATTATGTCTCACATCCATTGTTTGAACCACTTTGGTTCAACAATATAGAGCTGTCATTAATTACGTTACACAGGGGGTGGAGTAATAAATTCTGCGGATATTAAATTATAATAGCTTATTTACACTTACTCCAAAAAGCTGTTAAATGCGCGAAAGCTGCTAAAGCATGAAAGCTGCGTGCACTATATAAATATGACCAGATAAATTGCAATAGTGGGGTTTTCCTTTACATCAGACTTAGAGGTTCCCCCAACACACTTGAGCACATTCCCCATGCACACTCTTCACAAACATGTAAGAACTACACTTCCCCGTCTGTCTCATTCCCTCCATCAGGGAACGGAGGTTACATACATAACCTAGACGTTATGTGTTAACACAGACACATAAGAAATATCAAATTGTTGAACTATGTTGGTAACGATGAAACTTGCATCCATAGTTGGCTAACGATGCTTTTAGGAAATGCACCCCTGACCGAACTGATCTTGTGACAAAAAAAGCTAGATGCAGTTGTCTAGAGATGCTCTTTTTAACCTGAGATGCTCTTTTTAACTGTTGATGCTTTTTTTAACCTGAAACAGCATCTAAAAAACACCTACGCTTACATGTACAAAATGCTGAAAACCAGTGACATTTAGCATGAGTTTGTGTAGAAAACAATGGAAAAACAGGCACCAAAATGCATTCTGAGTGAACTGCTTCTTATGCTAGCAAAAAAGCCTATTTCTCCATTTATGGTCTCATAAGTACAGTATTTGTGTATGAAATCATAATTTTGTCGAGTAACATGTCCTATAATAGTTGTTTTACCAATGCGTGATTGTTGTTTGGAGGGTTCTTAAAAACAGATTGGATTTTTATCATCTGCATTTAAGCTGTATTTAACATCACAGCTCAGGATTGAATTTGGGTTGCTTGGATTACCTTGACTGCATTTGAACCCATTTGTACAGTACCTGATGAACTGTTCCATCAATCTCCACAGGGACTATAAAGTCTGCGTTGTTGATGGGCTGTAAGCAGAAAACAAAAAGACATGCTTTTAAAACCTAGTCCAAACTGGCTATCAGCATCATCCCTGCCACAACAATGTTACAGTTGTTTCATCTATGTTGTTCTCTGAGAGTGCAGATGTTTGTTTGTGTAGTGCCACAGGAAGTATCCACTGCATCACAGCTACCCATAGTCAAGCCTTTCAATTAAACTTCTTTGAGCTTGGAAGACTGTATGAACTTGTATAACAGAGTGAGTATATGTGTGTCTGAAAGCTGACTGCATGGAGCTGGGAACTGCAAGGATCTTTGAAAAGAGACTTGATATGCCTTTAAAGAAAGTGTAGGGAAAAATAAAGGCGAGAACCATAGAGCACACAGAGAGGATGAAAAGGACTCAGTGGGCGGCTCAGAGCTGTCTTAATGCCAAAAAGAAAAACAGAGAGATGAGGAGAGAAAACTTTTGCTCTGTACTTTTTAGGCTTGTGTTAAAAACAGGGGAATTCTGCGGTTCATGTCTCTGATTGGATGGCGGAGAAGGAGGCTCAGCCAATAGCGTTTCTGTCCCCTGTCTGACCTGGTTTGCATAACATCACAATTGTCTTAGATAGTTTTATTTACAGCACCGCTTAACAGACACAGTTTCTAAATAAGTTAAAGGGATTTAAAGAGATAGCTGACCCAAAAGGTTAGATGTTAGACAGAATGTTAGCCTCAGCCATCCTTCACTGTTTTTAGAAGATGCAATGAAATTGAA
Source organism: Moxostoma hubbsi (assembly GCA_032164185.1). Taxonomy (NCBI): domain Eukaryota; kingdom Metazoa; phylum Chordata; class Actinopteri; order Cypriniformes; family Catostomidae; genus Moxostoma; species Moxostoma hubbsi. The sequence goes on from JAVLUX010000033.1 coordinate 20,425,550, forward strand.
TGGTGACTGAAGCACCACCTGATTCTGTCTAACATCTCATTTTGTGTTCTATGGGGTAAAAAAAAAAAACAAAAAAAAAACAAAGTCATACAATTTTGAAACATGAGGGAGATTTTGGGGTGAACTATCTCTTTAATACATATATATATATATATATATATATATATATATATATATATATATATATATATATATATATATATATATGTATGTTTGTGTGTGTGTAATACATGGAGTAACTGATTAAAGATCACTTTTCAAATAAACAGATATTTTACATATCAATTCATTATACAGCCAGCAGGAGGAGTGTGGGGTCTATATGATAAGGAATAGCAACACCGGCCTTGCTAGACATATTGACATGGCTGGTTGTTGTTGACATACTGTAGGTAAGGTACTTAATATTTCAGTAACACTTTACAATACAAGGTTCCATTTGTTAACAACATTAGTTAACATTAACTAACAATAAACAATACTTTTACAGCATTTATCTTGGTTAATGTTACTGTAACGATCCACACCGTCTTTGGTTTGTGTACCTTTTATTTTAAGTTTTGGCACCTTTTATGTTCCATATTGCCTTTTGTTTTATGCACTCTTATTTTGAAGTCTTGTCATGTCCTGTTTTCCCTCCATGTCTATGTGTCTGATTTTCATTGGTTCATTGTCTAATTATCTTGTTATCAGTTCTAATTTATCATTGGTTTTAGTTTATTGTCTTGTTATCTTGTTTTGAGTTTTGGTTTTCCATTGGTCTATGTTTCCCCTTGTTTTGTATTTAAGCCCTCATGTTCACCTTGTCCTTTGCTGGTTGTTGTTTGGTGTTTGATGTTCAGTCCATGTTGGTTGATGTCCTGCCTTAGTCTGTGTTCCTGTCTATGCCCTCCTTGAAAGACTCCCTGTGTCATTACCTTGTGTTCATGTCCTTATTTTCCCCTCGTGGATGTTTCATTTGTTCCTGTGTTTCTACTTCCCTTTACTTTGTGACTTTTAAATAAAGCTGCACCTGGATCCTTACTCCCTCGTCTGCCCACTTTGTTACAGAACGACCAACCTCAATGGATCCAGCAGCCCTCACTGCCCAACAGGCGAATTTCCTGCTTCTCGGCCTCAAACAGGAGGACCGCCCGATAGGTCCACGTCACTGAGTTTCTGGAGCTGGCAAATTCTTTGGATTTCCCGGAGTTTTGCTTGGTGGTATTCTTCAGGGCCAATCTCAACAGTCAGCTAAAGGAGCAGTTGCCACCAGCGACCCCCTGCTGGACGCTCCTCGACTTCCTAGAGGAGACCCTGAAGATCTGTGGCTCGCCTTTCACTGTGGGTGTCGCAGAGGAGGACGCTATCTCTCCTCCCACAGTGGTCACCTCCCAGCCTTCCATGACTCGTTCCTCCACGCCTGCCACGGCCAACGTGCCCCCAGCCTTGTCTGTCCCGGGGCCAGCGTTGACAGCCCCGTCCGCCAGGAGGAGGAGGAGGAGAAGAGGGAAGGCTTCCGCTCTTCAGTCTCCGCCTGCCATGGCCAACGAGCCCACGCCTGCCACGGCCCACGCCTGCCACGGCCAACGCATTGCTAGCCTCGTCCGTCCCAGCGTTGCCAGCCTCGTCTGCCAGGAAGAGGAGAAGAAGAGGAAGGGCTCCCGCTCACCAGTCTCCGCCCTCCACGGCCCCGTCCTCAGAGCCAGAGCCAGCGCCTGTAGCCTCGACCGTCCAAGAGCCAGCGCCTGTAGCCTCGACCGTCCAAGAGCCAGAGCCAGCGCCTGTAGCCTCGACCGTCCAAGAGCCAGAGCCAGCGCCTGTAGCCTCGACCGTCCAAGAGCCAGAGCCAGCGCCTGTAGCCTCGACCGTCCAAGAGCCAGCCCCCCTCGAGCCACCCAGCGCTCCGCCTCTCGAGCCACCCAGCGCTCCGCCTCTCGAGCCACCCAGCGCTCCGCCTCTCGAGCCACCCAGCGCTCCGCCTCTCGAGCCTCCCACGTCTGTGTCACCCGAGCCTCCCACGTCTGTGTCACCCGAGCCTCCCACGCCTCTGTCACCAGAGCCTCCCAGGTCTCCGCCTCTGAAGACTGCCTCGGCTCTGCCTACGCCTGCTCCGCCACCAGACCCTTCCACGGCTCCGCCTCCAAACCCTTCCACAGTTATGCCTTCCACGGCTCTGCCTGCTCCGCCTTCTACGGCTCTGCCCCAGAGGGCCTTCATGGTTCCACCCTCCACGGTTCTGCCTGCGCCTCCGGAACCTTCCAAGCCTCCTTGTTCGCCGCCTACCATGGCACCGCCCCTGGAGTCCTCCTCGACTCCTCCCTGGCCTTCTGACCCTGTCTTGTGGCCTCCTCCCTGGCCTTCTGACCCTGTCTTGTGGCCTCCTCTCAGGCCTTCTGACCCTGTCCCGTGGCCTCCTCTCAGGCCTTCTGACCCTGTCCCGTGGCCTCCTCTCAGGCCTTCTGACCCTGTCCCGTGGCCTTCCTCTAGGCCTCCTGACCCTGTCCCAGTCCTGAGGCCATCTCCTAGGCCTCCTGACCCTGTCCCAGTCCTGAGGCCATCTCCTAAGCCTCCTGACCCTGTCCTAGCCCTGTGGCCATCCCCTAGACCTCCTGACCCTGTCCTAGCCCTGTGGCCATTCCCTAGACCCCCTGACCCGGTCCCTGCCCTATGGCCGCCTCCCTGGCCACCTGACCCGGTCCCTGCCCTACGGCCATCTCCCTGGCCTCCTGACCCAGTCCCTGCCCTATGGATGCCTCCCTGGCCCCCTGACCTAGTCTCGACCCCGCAGCTGCCTCCCAGTCTTCCCGACCCGGTCCCCTCCTTCAAGTTGTCCCCTCGGTCCCCTGGGCATCTGCCTGGCCTCCTTGGTCTCCTGGCCGCCCACCTGTTTTGTCATGGTCTCTCTGTCCTAGTCTTGTCCATCTGTGCCCCTCGTGTCCCCTTGATCTGCCTGTTCGTCCCCGTTTCCGTTGTCGTTTTACCCTTCCTTTGGTTAGGAGCGTCTGGAATCCGCTCCTTAAAGGGGGGGTTCTGTACCGATCCACACCGTCTTTGGTTTGTGTACCTTTTATTTTAAGTTTTGGCACCTTTTATGTTCCATATTGCCTTTTGTTTTATGCACTCTTATTTTGAAGTCATGTCCTGTTTTCCCTCCATGTCTATGTGTCTGATTTTCATTGGTTCATTGTCTAATTATCTTGTTATCAGTTCTAATTTATCATTGGTTTTAGTTTATTGTCTTGTTTTGGTTTTCCATTGGTCTATGTTTCCCCTTGTTTTGTATTTAAGCCCTCATGTTCACCTTGTCCTTTGTTGGTCGTTGTTTGGTGTTTGATGTCCTGCCTTAGTCCGTGTTCCTGCCTATGCCCTCCTTGGAAGACTCCCTGTGTCATTACCTTGTGTTCATGTCCTTATTTTCCCCTCGTGGATGTTTCATTTGTTCCTGTGTTTCTACTTCCCTTTACTTTGACTTTTAAATAAAGCTGCACCTGGATCCTTACTCCCTCGTCTGCCCACTTTGTTACAGTTACATTCTCTCTATATTATTATATTTTCAAAATCAAAAGTTGTATATGTTAACTTTAGTTAATGCACTATGAACTAACAATAAACAATTGTATTTTTTTTTAACTAACATTTTTCAAACATTAATAAATGCTGAAAAAAATATATTGTTCATTGGTAGTTCATGATACCTAATTCATTAACTAATGTTAGCTAATATAACCTTTATTGTAAAGTGTTACCAATATTTCTAATATTAATCTACATTATAACAATATTAAACCACTGTTTTTAAACCAATTATTACACAGCTCTCTAACAAGCAACACATTAAGTAGTCAATGAATTACCTATCTACAGCAGACTAGTCAGGGTTTATTTTGGTGTAAACAAAAAGAGGCTATGAGGGATATCATAGAAGAAATTCCTGCTTAATTTGTCTTTCTGTCTTAAAGGGACTGTTCACCCAAAAATTTCAATTGGCAGCATGCAATATTGTTCATTGTTAGTTCACGATACATAATGCATTAACTAATGTTAACAAATGGAACATTTTTGTAAAGTGTTACCAATATTTCTAACATTAATCTACATTTATATTAAAAATATCTATTATATATCCCAATTAAAAAGCTCATAACTAATTTACTGTCATCTGAATGAAAATCAAAAGAAAGAAAGAGGGATTAGATTACAGTAGTGTACATAGAATACACATGCAAAAATCACAGTGACCTTTCTTCCAGTGAACTCACTGTGCCTGGACTGTATTTAACCCCTGTTTTCAAACCAATTATTACACAGCTCTCTGGAATACTGGAATTTAGATTGGTCAATTTCAACATTCCTCGGTCAAATATATTTGTATTATGACAGCTAAACTGTATAATAAACCACTGTCCCATGCATCTGATTTTCAAAATAAATGTGCTAGTTTCATGTCTCTCATATCACTCTGTACTCTTTCTTCTTACATAATAAAAATATTTAAATGTCAATAAATATGTCTCTTTATTTGTATGTCTATTAAGTAAGTAGCTGGTCATTTTTGCTAAATTAACATGTATAAATGTGTATGCTTGTGCATATGTGTTTTGGTGTCAGGGTGGGTGTATTTGTGCATGCACTTTAAGAGTGTGTTTGTTAGGTTGTGAGCACGCATGCACAAAGGCATGCATCCCTCTCTCTGGGCCTCTTTCACTCAGTCACCACCTTTCTCTCTTCTCTGAGCAAAAACACAAGCTGCCAGGAAGACATTTTAAAGGAGGACAGGCTCTGCTTTACCAAAACACTATTATTCTTGGAGCAAACTCTGTGAGTTTCCTGTCACTGTCTTCTAATTGCTTGTTCTTTCCGAGCTGAGATGTGTCCAGCTGTGGAAGACACGTAAGCATTAAGCTAGATGTGTGGATATGTAAATGTGGGGTGTGTATGTAATCAACCAGACACAGTTGTTTATTTGACTTTGCTGTGTGTGTCAGTGAGCTAAAAACCCGCCAAAACACAAGATGCAGATAAGTGGGTCAATGAGCTCAGCAGGTGGCTCCCTGAAGCACCAATTTCTCAGGACCAGACAAGCATTTAATCTCTGAAGAGGATTTTATTTATCTGTGACTATAAATCCACCCCAACAGTCTCAAAAGATAGCCATTGCCTTCTGCTATTATGTCTCAGATTGCTCGATAGAATTATCAGGCCAGTCTAAAATACTCTATGCCAGAACTTAATGAAAACCCCTACCCCTATCACTGTAAACCCTATCAGAATTCATCTAATATAGTCTGACAACTGGATTTTTATATTTTCTGAAGAAAACATCTAGGTTACGGATGTAACCTCCGTTCCCTGATGGAGGGAACGAGACATTGTTTCGAAGAAGCGACACTAGGGGTCTCTCTTGAGAGCCTTTCACATCACTGATCTATGAGAAAAGGCCAATGAGAAATTGGCAGACAGAATTTGCATGTCACGCCCCCGGAAATACGGGTATAAAGGGAGGGAAATGCATCTGTTTTATTCAGGATTTTTCTGAGGAGCCGACAATGAGGTTCGGCCGCAACATTGGCTCGGTTCAGCGACGTGGCCGGGAGGACACAACGTCTCGTTCCCTCCATCAGGGAACGGAGGTTACATCTGTAACCTAGATGTTCCCCGTCTGTCGCTCACTTCGACATTGTGTCGAAGAAGCGACACTAGGGGTCCAATTTAAATCACGCCATGCGCTGAGCCGTGTACGTGTACTGCTGACACAGGAGCGGGCAGGTATTTTACGTGCCAAAGTGACCGGCTGTGTCAGGCTGCACGTACCCTTCCCCAACACTCCATAAAATCGGCAAAGCCTTCTGGTTCTTTGCCCCCAACAGGGGGGAACAAGGCGACATGCCAAGCATGGGAGCAGGCCGAGCCAGCCGTGCCTTTTCTCTCTATGTTTCTCTGAGTTAAAGCAGCTGGGGCCAACTTAACGCTATCATACGCATTGGGGAAGGTGATCTTTCCCAGTTTTCCTATTCTTTCAGGGGGGGAAAAACCCTGCAGAGACCAAACCTGCCCAGACTGGGGAGGTAAAGTGTGTTGAAATACATCAGATGGGCTTTTAGGTCACATATGGAGAATGGCGTGGTGGTAGATCCTACCTCATTGGGAGGGAGGAGTTGCTACAAACAAAGCGACCGGGGGTCCGTGAGGACTACCAAGGGAGATGTGGGTCCGCTAACAAGGGGACCGTACCACAGAAAATACACACAGGGGGATAAGTCCATGTAGGAGCCCTACCTATTCCAGTACAGTGTAGATTGAGTACCCACATTGGATTTGGTCGGCGAATTCCTCCACTGAATTCACAGACCAGAGGGCACGGGAGGAGTCGCCGCTGTCCACCAAAGCAGACAAAGAGCTACTCAGAATGTCTAGAGCTCTGCGTGCAGTCCAAATGGATATGCAAAGCACATACCGGACACAGCAACGAAGGGGCTGGGCCTGCCTCCTCCTGAGGCAGCTTCGCTTGCAGGTTCACTACCTGGTCTCTGAAGGGAGTCGTAGGAACCTTGGGCACGTAGCCCGGTCGCGGTCTTAGGAACACCCGAGTGTCTGCCGGACCAAACTCCAGGCAGGTGTCGCTGATAGAGAACACTTGCAGGTCCCCGACCCTCTGAAGGCCCGAGAGGACCACATTCAACCTCCGGGCACCTCTTTAGGAACCTGATTAAGTCGTGCTTACCCAAAGACTTGCCGTCTACTGCGTCGTGGTGGGCTGCGATAGCAGCTACATACACCTTCATGGTGGAGGGGGACAGCCTCCCCTCCAACCTCTCCTGCAGGGATGAGAGCACTGACCCAGCTGCACACCTCTGTGGGTCTTCAGCCAGGGAAGAACACCAATTTGCGAACAAGCGCCACTTCAGGGCGTAAAGTTGCCTGGTAGTGGGAGCTCTGGATTGGTTGATCGTGTCTACGACAGCAGGTGGTTTTTTGAAAGCCGCAGGAGGACGCCCTCGGCGAGCAGATGGAGCGTGGGCTTGTGCTGCCAGCTTTGCGGCGGGGCATGATGTAAGAGATGGCCTCCGTCTGCTTCTTCACCGCTGAGAACTGCTGGGTGGAGTCGTCAACGGTGTCGCTGAATAGACCGAGCTGGGAGATGGGGGCGTTTGAGAAAGTGTGCTTTGTCTACCTCCCGTATCTCGACCAGGTCCAGCCATAGATGATGTTCCTGGACCACAAGGGTGGCCATCGCCCGTCCGAGTGCTGGCGCTGTGACCTTCGTGGCCCCGGGGGTGCGATTGGTCATTGAGCGCTGTTCCTGCAGCACATCAGGAACAGGACTACCCAAGTGCAGGTTTTGAAGTGCATTTGCCTGGTGGGTTGCAGGGGATTTAACCGGCAAAACAGAGCCTATCGTTATCCCCAATTCACCTTCATCACCAGTGGCGCCGGCCCCAATCCCGTAGGAAGGGGGCAAGGGGGTGGCTGAAGTGGCTTTCTCTTAAGAAGAAAGTAAGGCGCAACCGCAATGCTGCCATGGCTATGGTCTCGCACTGAGAACATGAACCATTCATAAAAAGCTGCCTGCGTGTGATCACAGCCCAGGCACGCGAGGCAGCTTTTATGACCGTCAGAAGTGGAGAGAAATCAACCGCATCCAGAAACTTACACAGAGGCGGAAAGATGTCTTTAAAAAGACGCGTTCTGAAAAGCTGTGTATTGCTCTTATAGAGAAATAAACTCTTTTAGGAAAACATTCTCTTTTAAAAGCACGGTTGAAGCGCCCAGGGGCAAAGCTGCACTACTGTGCAGAGAAGGAGAAAGCCGCTGATATGTGCCGTAGATCCAACAGCTTACGCTCTGAGAGATGAGAGGAACCGTTTTTGTGAATCGCAGCTCGCTGCTCACACAACCAATTGGCTCCGAAGAAAATTTCTGAATGAAACAGATGCATTTCCCTCCCTTTATACCTGTATGTCCGGGGGCGGGTCATGCAAGTTCTGTCTGCCAATTTCTCATTGGTCTTTTCTCATAGATCAGAGATGTGAAAGGCTCTCAAGAGAGACCCCTAGTGTCACTTCTTCGACACAACGTCGAAGTGAGCGACAGATGGGGAACCAAGTTTCTATGATATTCTGGTCCATTGATATGACAATCAGATATTTTTTTGTGGCCATTTTAGACAAAAATTCTGATAGCTTAGATAGCTTAGTAACACTACACCTCTTCTTTATGATTTCAGGTATCATTCATGTCCTAATAAATGACAATGTAATACAAATGTTGCAGGGGCATTTTGTGTGTAGTTTAAAACTTGATACGCTATTATACAATGCTTTTATACTATTATACAAATAGTAATAATGATACTTGCCTTAGCAAGCACCACTTCTAACAAGCAACACTGTAAGTAATCAATTAATTACCTATCTACAACAGACAGTGTTTAATTTGGCATAAACAAAAAGTGCCTATGAGGGATAGAAGTAGATCCTGTTTAATATGTCTTACTATCTGAAAGTGATTGTTCACCCAAAAATTTAAATTCTCATAATTTCCTCACCCTCATGCCATCCTAGATGTGTATGACTTTTTTATCTGCTGAACACAAACAAAGCTCTGTATGCAAATGAATAGTAATCAGGCCTTTGAAGCTCCAAAAATCACATAAAAGCAGCATGAAAGTAATCAATATGACTTCAGTGGTTTAATCTACATGTCTTCAGAAGAAATATGATAGGTGTGGGTGAGGAACAGATCAATATTTAAGTTCTTTTTACAATAAATCTCCACTTTCACATACAGAAAGTGAAAGTGAAAGTGGAGATTTATGTTTTGTTTTTTTTTAAAAATACATATTGATCTGTTTCCCACCCAAAGAGATTGCATTGCTTCAGAAGACATATTAAATCACTGTCTTATTGATTACTTTTATATGCTGCCTTTATGTGATTTTTTGAGCGTGAAAGTTCTGATCACCATTCAAATGCATTGAATGGAGCTGAAATATTCTTCTTAATATCTTCAATTGTGTTCAACAGAAGAAAGTAAGTTATGCACATCTGGTATATGGAATAAGGGTGAGTAAATGATGAGAAAATTTTCATTTTGGGTGAACTATCACTTTAGGGTCTTACATCAAATCTATTTTTCCCAACCTATGCTTTTTTTAAAAAAATTCTAATGCAAATTTGTAGAAATTATTTTTTATTTTACTCAAGGTAAACAGTAAAATACAACAGTACTTCTTGTCCTCAAAGCCTTGTTTTCTTTCTCCTCAAAGTAAAAAATGGCATCTATCTTGACTAAGATCTACAGTACATACGCTATCTACTCTATTACTTCCTCAGTTGAGACTGTCTAATGTATCAGACTCTGTATGTAAACTATCCAATGCTTTGTGAAATATCTAATATGTATACTATAAAACAGTAATTGTGTTTGTGTGCATGTATACACCAGTACCTTGAAGGAGCTGTGCACGAGGGTCTCATCCAGGTCGATCACCACACAGTTCTTGCCGTAGTCATTAATGGTGACCTCAGGCAGGAGGTATTTGGCTGGAGGCTGGGGGGTGGGGGGGTGGGGGGCACAGCACAAATGAAAGAGGGATGGAAACAAGAAGGAAAGGAGAATAGAAAAGCAAACAAGCAGTTGATTCAGAGTCACATCAAAGGAGAAATGCATGCTGATCATAGCATCCAGACATTCAATGTCATAATCAAAAACTACGGTGCCTCCTCCAAAGGGACGCAACATGCACTGGATATTTTGTTTTTGTCCCAAGCGAATCTGGATGATGTAAGGGATCTGGTGCATTTGGATAACCTTGAAACAACAGATCATAGCTCTGTGTTAAACTGATTGGCCTCCCCTGGTTCGCTTACACTGCCAAGTCAAGTTGCCTAAGCACAAGCTGGCTCTGGCAGTAATGGGAGAGTGTGTGCTAGAGAGAGAGAGATAGACACTGAATTGAGGCTTTACTAAGCCTGACCTGAGGGAGGCAGATGGACACACACACACACACACACATACAGTATGCAAATATGCACACAAAAGTACATGCAGACATGCACAATGCAAGTATATACATGACTTTATTTTGGTTATAAAGAATACACATATTCTTTATGTGTATTTCAGCATGGGTCCTATATAGTATATCTTGTATATGTGTGGGTATGTGTGTTGAGGAAAGGTCATAAAGGACAGTGCACTGGCTGTTTGATTTATCTGTGTCAATGAAAACTGTTGGGAGTCCACCATGACCTTCTTTCTTCATTCTTTACATCTCATCAAACCAGGACACATATTTGCAATTCTAATCACTTTAAAAGTGCACTTAATTATTCATATAATTAGTAATTAGTTATCCAGTTATCTAATTACTAGTAAATAATGACTAGTAAGTACAGAAAGGTGACACAAATATCAAATATGGAATGAATTTGTCTCTTTTCAACATGCTCTCATCAAAAATTCAAGATTTCTTATACTCCCATGTAGAAAAATTAGGGATGCACCGAAGTATTGGCTGCTGATATTTATCAGCCAATTATTGACCAAATTAAAACCATTGACATATTAGTTATAAGCATGAAAACGCCAATATGAAAAAACAAAAACTATTAGTAACACACTTTGTAAAAACAGTAGAATGTTTGGCACTCGTAAGAACATGTCATTTTATTTTTTTATCTTTCTCGTTCTTATGTTAATGTGGAAAAACCGCCATAAACGGATGTGACAGTTGTGAAAACTGCACATACCTATAAGCTACATGATGAGAGAGAACCATTCAAAACACTTTGAAACCAGCAGAATTTGACTTCTGAGACAGCAGCATGATATCCATTAATGCTGCATGAAGATTGAAATCGCAATATGGCGTTTTAAAACTTCATTCAGCACTGTGTGAGCAAGCAGCACCCTCTAGCGATCTGAATTGATCCATTGTACCACTATGGTACAATGGGGGGGGGGGGGGGGGGGGGGGGGGGGCTGGGGGGGGGGGTTCTTGGGTTTATATTGTTAATTTTCCATGATGTGGCTGACATTTCCATGGAATTGCCCAATGCATAGCATGAATTTGCAATGTTCTATCACATACAGTTTTGTTGTTTTGATCTGCAAAAACAGAAGTGAAAAATGTTTTGGAAGTACAAAATAAAAACATTTCATATCAATGATCATGTTATATTTAGTATTTTTTTCTTTTTATCTTCTATTTTACTTCAAAGTTTTGGCCTGTCATGTGTTCAACAGATCCAATCCAGGTTCAATTAAAATGAATATTGTTAGAACAGTTAAAAAGCTTTTGAACATCTTTGTAAAATTAAAAAGCATAATTCCAAAGTAAAACAGTGATCTGATGACAAAATAAGGTAAGTGGCCATGTTTTTTTGGTAAAATCGGTATTGGACAAAAAATTTCATATCTGTGCATCCCTAAGAAAAACACAAAACAAATGAACAAATACAAAAATCTTAATAAGTTTAACCCCTGACCTAAATGTAGCCATAAAGTGTAACCCACTACCTAAACCCTAAACCTGTATCTTTCTATTGTAGGTATTATAACTCCATTCGACACTCAGCTTTTTTCCTTGCAGGAACCACAATGAAGGTTTTTCAGGTTTTACTATCTTTGAGGGAACATTTAGTCCCCACATGCACACACACAAATCAGTGCATGCCCCATGAGTATATGCAATCACTTCATTACATAATGACTGAGGACTGTACGGTTTTCAAACAATGCTTTAACCCTAATTGAAGCCTCATGCTGCGTCAATCAATCTCAGCATTCATTACATGGCTTCCAAACGCTCTCAAATTGATCACTTGCTTGCATTATAATAATCTGTTTGTTGTCCTCAGCACACGACAAGCTCAGAGTAAAAATGACAAATGATGGCTTGTGTTTCAACTTAATTCCAAGCCTAACTCTTAACGCCCCAAAACAGACACTCTCAAAATGCATTAGAGAGCAGGGTTTTACAGTATTACTTCATGCAGTTGAATACTTCAGTCATTAGTGTCAGCCAGCCAAAGCAGGAATATCTGGAAGCAGGTAGTAAGACAATCCCAGCTGTCGCCTTAGAAAACACCAGTGTCTCTGAGGTTTGATTACAATTACAGTGAGAATTAAAACTCCTGCCAGCATTTTCTCAGTATGGATGCTCTGTTTGTGCTGAGTAGGCAGGGTGTAAATTAGGATTTGGGTCTCCTTCTATCTCAGGCCCAGCGTGAAGGCCTGGCTCAGATCAGCAGAAATCTCTGCATGCTCTTCCTCTAGCAGGTGCTGTGTGAGATGGGTTTGACTTTCTGAGACTGCTGTTGTCCTACAGTACATCTTATCATAGATGTTTGAATGTTAAAGGGATTGTTCACCTAAAATGGAAATTCTATCATTATTTACAGTACTCTTTTTCATATAATGAAAGTGAATGAGGACTGGGGCTGTTTAGCTCTAAAATTACACAAAAAAGCACCATGTGTCATAAAAGTTGTCCATTTCATGTATGCTATATCCCAAGTCTTCTGAATCTATATAGATCTGTGCGAGGAACAGACAAAATGTCAAGCTCTCTTTGGCATGGTTAAGAGTTCATGGAAAAGAGTGGCCAGAACATTCTTCAGAATTTTACCTTCTGTGTTCCACAGAAGTCAAATGGGTTTGTGATAACATGATTGTAAGTAAATGATATCAGAATTCTATTTTTTGGATGAACTATCTCTTTGAAGACAGAAACAGCATTCGGAACACATTTAGAGTCTTGGCCAAAAATATTGGCACCCTTGGTAAATATGAGCAAAGAAGGCTGTGAAAAATATGTCTTTGTTGTTTATCCTTTTGACCATACATTCAAAATATTTACAAAACTCTAACCTTTATTTAAAGTAATTTAAAGTTGGGAAACATTTACTCATAAGTAAATAAATATTTTTCTCCAAAACACATTTGCCACAATTATTGGCACCCTTAGAAATTTTTTAAAAATAAAATGTATCTGAAATATATTCCCATTCATATTTAAAAAAAACTTTTAGTACACCTGGGTGACAAGGAACATGAAATTGTTTAGCCATGACTTGTTTTACATGGATATAAATATGAGCTAGCATAAAGGCCAAATTCTCTCATCCATTACAATGGGTAAGACCAAAGAATAAAGTTCCCCATCTGTTGCTCACTTCGATGTTGTGTCGAATGTGAAACTGCGCCTGCCGCCACCATTGAATGGAGGTTACCCCCACCTGCTGCCAGATTCAAACCCTGGACAGACCTGTTTCTACGGACAGGAGTCCCCTTACAGCAGGTGTCCCGATGCGTTCTGGTAACCACAGATGCCTCCAAACAGGGATGTGGCGCCGTGTGCAATGGGCATGCAGCCGCTGGCTCCTGGAAAGGGCCCCCGCTGCGTTGGCACATCAACTGCCTAGAGTTGCTGGCTGTATTTCTTGCCCTACAGAGGTTCCTCCCACTAATTTGGGGCAAGTACGTCATGATCCGTTCAGACAGCACTGCGATGGTAGCGTACATAGATCCCAAGGCTGACATGTGACGGGAGAGAGCGCTCCCATCACATGTCACAACTTGCCCGTCATCTCCTCCTTTGGAGCCAGCAGCGACTCAGATCGCAGTGCGCCACTCACATCCTGGGCAGCCTCAACACGGCAGCGGGCGCGCTGTCACAACAAGGTACGCTCAGCGGAGAGTATATGCTTCACCCCCTGTCAGTCCAGCTAATTTGGGAACAGTTTGGCAAAGCACAGGTAGTCTTGTTTGCTTCCCAAGAGACCTACCACTGCCCGCTCTGGTATTCTCTAACGGAAGCTTCCCTCGGGATTGACGCGCTAGCACACAGCTGGCCCACAGCTGGCCCAGAGGGCTGCGCAAGTATGCATTTCCCCCAGTGAGCCTTCTTGCACGGGTGATGTGCAAGGTCAGGGAGGACGAGGAACAAGTCATTCTGGTGGCCCCCTACTGGCCCACTCGGTCTTGGTTCTCGGATCTTGTGCTCCTATCGACAGCCCCTCCATGGCGAATTCCCCTGAGGAAGGACCTTCTTTCTCAGGGATGGGGCACACTCTGGCACCCGCACCCAGACCTCTGGAAACTCCACGCCTGGCCCCTGGACGGGATGCGGAAGATCTAAGTGGCATATCACCTGCCATCGTAGACATGATCAACCAAGCCAGAGCTCCCTCTACCAGGCAACTTTACGCCCTGAAGTGGCGCTTGTTCGCAAATTGGTGTTCTTCCCGGTCTGAAGACCCGCAGAGATGAGTTCGGTCAGTGCTTTCACCCCTGCAAAAGAGGTTGGAGGGGAGACTGTCCCCCTCAACCTTGAAGGTGTATGTAGCCACTATCGCGGCAGTGACGCAGTGGACGACAAGTCCTTGGGTAAGCACGACTGTTACGAGATGTTAGGCATTATAGGAGAAGACTCAGAGCTGTTATCTTGGCAAAGGGAGGTTGCACAAAGTATTGAATACAAGGGTGCCAATAATTTGTGAAAAATAAAATATCTTGTGTTGTGTTTGGAATTGTTAGATATCTATTTGAGGATAGATTTTTGCGAATATTTTAAATGAAAGACCAAAAGGATAAACAATAAGGATATATTTTACACAGACTTCTTTTATCATGTTTACCAAGGGTGCCAATATTTTTGGCCACAACTGTAACTTCAAATACGTGGAAATGCAGTAGGGCTGTAGACAAGTTTATTCACTGGGATTTGATTCTACTGTAAAAAAATGCACATCATTTTAATGGTTAAATAATGTAAAAAACTTTAATTGGTTAACAGGTAGTTAATAATGGTAATATATTTAACAAGACAATGCATGTAATTTTACGTAAAATATTGTAAAAAAAATACAAATAAATATTTTATTTATAAAGTATGATTTTACAGTTTAATTAACAGTGAAAATGTTTATTATGTTTAACAAGAGAATACATGTTCTTTTTATGATAAACTATTGTTAAAATTATGGTGAAAAATTATGGACCACATTTTGTTATATTTTATGGGAATATATTTGTTTCTTCATATTTGTAATATCAGTTTAGTACATTGGGGTGTTCTGTATTATATTTTATGTACTGTAGTTTAGTTAATGTTTATTGCTTTTAGTGTCACATGTGTTACCCAGATGGTGTTTTGTGTTTGTTTGTGAAACACTGTTCACTGTATCAACATGTTTATTAATTATTGTTCCTGGAAGGGCAACTCTTCACGAGTTTAAAGTCATCATGTGGACTTTTGTAGTTACTATGGTGATTAACAATATGTTTGAAAGTGAAAAGCAGACTTTTATAGTTCCAGAGGGTTAGTACATATCAAGTTTATATAATTTAACATTAAAAAAAATGGAAGTGAAGTGTAAAATATACAAGCATCAAAATTACATCCCGTAAAGCCTGAAACATGGTCACCACATTTTTATAGTCAATTTCTGAAAATCACAGAAGCACATATTTGAACAGAATTGACTGTATGTTGGACTATGCTTAATATTTTTTTAACACACCTAAGTGGCCTTGGTTTTGCCAGCAGAAAAGAAAAAGCCATTTCAAAGTTGGAAAAAGTTGCTACATTTAAAAAAAAAAAAGACTATAAAAACAAATGTTTTTTTCTCTCTCTTCAGAATAACATGCACTAATTGACAGTAAGACCAGAGACATTTATTGTCTCTGGTCTTACTGTCTAGATCTTAATCAAATTAAAATTGGATGGGATCTGAGCTGTGTGAGTGTTTCTACTCTGGATGAGAGCAGATACATGCAAAATCTGCATTACAGGTATGAACAGGTCATTTTAGGAAAGAGTTTTATATACAAAAAATAAATTATCCAGTACGAGAAGAAGGGCTGCGCGATATGGTAAAAAATATTATCACAATATTCTTTTTCATATCATTCGATATCGATATTTATCATGATATTCAATCACATTCGCACATTGCACATTTTTTAGAATTTCCAAAAAAGTAGAGAAAACTAAATCCTAAACAGTATAAACAGTCTTTACAAAACTGCCTGGGGGATCTTCTATGAAAATATTACAATATTTTATAGAGTTTATCAACTGAGTATGATCTGTTCATTTTGAATCATAATGAAGCTATATATATATATATATATATATATATATATATATATACTTTACATACAGATATCCAAGTATAGGGGCATAGAAGTCATTGTGACTGAGGAATGATACTGTATTGGGGTTCAGGGGTATCTCCAGAGAGAAACGTTAAAAGTCTATTTTCATTAAAGTGAGAAAGACTATGCTTCAAACTAGTAATTGTTTTGTCTTCCATCCTTGTCAGAGATGATGAAATCTGAATAATTTCACAAAATTAGAACAGAAATCCATTTGTTTATTATTAAAGGCTTGGAACATGCTGATTAATAAAACTACATTTAGAAAGAAAAAACGTTATGCTCTAAAGGCGCTCTGGAAACACGCACCTCATGTTTACTCACGTGTGGGGAAAAGAGGAACCGGGACAGGGCAGCAGTATTGCGTGTTTCAGTGCTAGCGAAAAATATTCAATAATAAAGCGCAGAAATATCAGATATGATGTAACCGGCACTGTTGTTTTGTCGCGCTGCTCACTAGAGACGTTGAGAAGGCGTAACCGTCGTCATGATGTCTTCATGTCAATATTAATCTGGGATCCGGAACGCGGTGAGCTGCGTAGCGGGGGCTACAGCAACTTCATAAAGTCTGAGGCTGCGTTTCCATTGCCGCGGAAAAATCGAGACAGGGGTAGCTGCAGCTTGGAGTAATGGGCGTGGCAAGAGGTAGGGGCGTGGCAAGAGGTTTCTCATTGGTCAAATGAGTTTTTATTAAACCGTTTTTACGTCATTTTTTAATTATACGGTGAGTATGGCTTTAATAGTGTCAGGAGACATTTTTATCTTTAAAATAATAATTTAATTTATTTTTTAATGATTTTATTTTATTATTTAGTTCAAGTACAGACATTTCAAGTATAATGCAATAAAAAAACAAGATGAATACAAGGCATTGTAAATACAGCTCAAAATGTGTAAACCAGAGAATAACAATAACAACTGAAGTATAAAATGAACATAATATAAATAAATACAAAAATAAAAGTTTATAATGTCAAGGCAGTTATAGATATTTTCAAAAACTTTTTGTTTTGTGATCTCATGTTTGAAAGGGTTTCAAAGTATACTGTGAGATCAGTGTTATAAAAGGTAATATAGGAGGGTTTCTTTTGAGTTATTTTTGTCTTATGAATATAAAACTTCGCCAAAATAATTTAATTATATAATTTTTTTTTCAGAAAAATATGGGTTTTGGAAACAAAGAAAAATGTCATGAGGTTCTAAATTAAAACAAATTTGTTTGTCATATCTATTTCAAAGTCAGTCCAAAAAGAAATACAAAAAGGGCAATACAAAAATAAATGTTCAATATCTTCAAGTGATGTGTTACAAAAAGTGCATTTATCACAAACAGTATGAATGTTTTTTAATGATTGATAATAAAAAAAGTCGCGGTGGTGATGACGTCATGTAACCCGCGCCATACAGAAGGTTTCGAAGGTAACGTACTTTTGAATGTATTCTTAATATCATTATTGCTATTTTTACAGTGAAAGAAATGTATTTGGTGTTGTATAATTATTTGTTGGCCGGATCAGGAAGCTTTCGCGTCCAATTGTAAAGACCTTACGGCACGCCCCATTCCTCATGGCACGCCCCATTCCTTTCCAACCTTATGGCACGCCCCATTGCTCCAGCCTGCAGTTACCTCTACTTGGAGAAATCCGCACAAAGCCACTCCCAACGCTAAGGAACCACTTGCCCCGCACTGCTATCAATTTTACAAAACACCTCGCGAGCTTGACGCTCAGTTTCCATAGGAAGCAATTGAAAGCGCTCGCTCACGTTCGCTCACTACCCGCCAGTGGAAACATACGACAGGAAAGTAAAAGTGCTAGTGTTTTTAGCAGCATGCATGTCTAGATGTAGAACACAGGCTGAATATTGAAAATGACTCAAAAGCTTATCGTCGATATCGTGGAGTTTTTTTATCGCGATAAATATTGATATCGTTTTATCGCCCAGCCCTAACGAGAAGGTTAAAGACAGATAAGATAACAACTGATATAAAATCTAATTAAGGCCCTGAAAGTTACCAAGTACAAAGTTTTAATACTGGGTTTATAATAAGGTTACAGAAATCAATTTAATAAGTTTCATGCCATAGTATATAAATATCAATGAAGAATTCGATTTTTTATCCTAATAGCTGATGAATGCAGAGTTAGATGGAACCAAAACTCCCATGCACTGAGTTCTTTGAGAACTCCATCAAAGAGTAATACTTTCTTCCATATTTTATAATTGAGGTTTAGCCACTGGAAAATAAGCATGATTTTCATAAGCAAAATTTCTTATGAAAGGCAGTGAAGGAGTTAAACGCATCCCAGAGGAACAAAGCCAGGCAGTTTCTCTCAAGAGAGAAAATATATGCAAGCAGGCAGGCAAAATAAAAAAAGATAATACATACACTGGGAATAGGGATGACCTGGACCTGATCACACTGAGAAACAAAATCAAAGAAAGAGAGACAAAAAAAAAGAGAGATACAGGGGTAGAGAGATAGAGAGAGAGGTAAAGATAGAGAGAAAACAAACAAGAGAAAGAGATTCGTAAAAAGTAAGCACAACACAGACAACGCAAGTGAGATTACACACAATTGTCAAATTATTATTTAAATGCTAAGACATAGACAGACATGCCAACCAAAATAATCTGTTGAGAGGGCTGTAAAACATATGGATTTGTTTGAAATAGCTGTGGGTCCAAAACAGGGCAGCTTAAAGCATATGAACATGTCAAAAGGCAAGACATTCCTCGGTAGATCGCGAGTTATTTGCAGGCAAACATTTGCGGTAATGTGATCAAATTCAGATCCATTTATAGCTGTCTGTACCTGCTTTGGCAGCACATAAAAAAGTGTTTGTGGAGCGCTGTGGCTTAAAGTTTCTCCATGGACAGTGTGGTTGTTTCACACGGTAAACTGTCCAGCGTTTGTGTGTTCATTTGAGTGTATGGAAGAGACAGGAAGATAAAAAATAAGACAGATCCAGGTGATCTCATTCACATTTGTAAAGTACACATTTAAATTTTGGGATGTTTGGATAGACACTCAAACTTACAGTATCAATGTATCTACATGTCATCTAAAACGTAAACACTTTTACATACAGTATGAACAATTTTAGAGACGTGGATTCAACCTACATATTCCTTGAATTCAATATTCTCTGAACCTTTCAGGATGTGTAAACATTTGCACATCTTTAAAGTAGTTTTATGTTTGAGATGCTGCTATTGTACGTTTCAGTGTCTATTTAAATATATGAAAATGTACAAGTACTAGAAAAAATATCTACACACGAATACCAAATACAAATGAGATCATGTTGAAAGTAGATTGCACATAAGAAAAGAGAAGAAAGAAAGAGAGGAGGAGGGAATGATCTGGGCAGCCAGAATCAATCATATAAGACACACACCCAAGACCCGCTTTATTGGAATTACAGAACCAGTCCAGGAATGAGAGGGAGAGTGTGTATGTGTGTGTAAGTGTGTGTGTGGATGGCTGGAAATAGAAGAATGTGTGTGTGAGGGGAAGCGGGCCCATCATTTCTAGAACTAGAGGGTAAACATCGCAGCCAGTTCACTGGGTTCGGAACAGCAGGAAAACTTTGTGGTGGACACAGGAACAGTGTGCACAGAGCCTGCATTCGGCCGCAGCTCGCAAACAAGAAAAACATTTTCACTTTGGCTAAACTGTAAGAAAATAAGCAAAACTTACTAATACATAGGGAGGGGCATTTCAAGTGATTTTTGTAGTGTGTAATCAATTACTTTAAAATATGAGTTAATGAGTGTGACACGTTCGAGATATTTATATTTTGTTTCATTCACATTACTAAGAAGTAAAAAATAGTAAAATAATAATAGTAAAAAAAAAAATGCTAACTTCAACAACCTTTTTTGTAATGAACAAAAATGCACATATGCAAATTCCTTGTCTATAAAGGCCATCACATTATTATAATTTTTGTTCTTATTAAAAGATAAAGTGGCAAAAATACATTTTGTAAAGTTTTAATAGTTTTAACTTGTCAACTAGTTGGTGCAGATGCAGAACGTATAGTCAACCAGTTGAGTACTTATGCACACCCCTAATTATAAACCGATGTTATTCTGAGCTGGAACAGTGTAAGTGATTCAACCAATTAAAATCATTAATTATTATTATTAATAATAATAATAATAATAATAATAATAAAATAAATTCAGTGCCAAAAAATAGAGGTGTACCAATATATAAATTTGGGGCAATACCAAAGTGACCAATAACTAACTAATGGTTGATATTTTAAAAAGTTACAATTACTATTTTCTTAAAATAATGTTTTAATTAAAAGTTTTAAATGCACGTGCAAAATAAAATTAAAAAGTTGTTGATGGGTTAAGAAAAATACATTTAATTCAATATATATTTTCTATGAAAACATCATAGAATCTATCAAATAAATCTATCTTGACATTTTTACAGGAAACAATACAAAAATACGGATTAAGAACATTACATTTTTGCAGTGTTTAAGTTAGCACTAGATGAAGGCAAAAGTAACCTAAATCGAAAGAGTCTACAATTATCCAATATTGACAGTTAAATGAAAAAAATCACTAATATATCGGTCAATAACCGACATGGCCCCGATATTTCAAGCATCCCTACTGTGAAACTGTGGTTAAGAGAAATAAACAAGGCCTCACCTTTGGAGGGCTGCTGTTCTCCTCGGCAGGTGGAGGAAGGCTGCAGGTCTTGTTGTTGGTGGCTGGTGGTTCCACATTATAGTCCCGGAAACAGCAGAAGAAGGGACTAAAGATACTTCTGTTCCTGTGTTTCTTTAAACTGCTGTTTGACTGGGAAACTGTGACAGAGAAAAACACAGACACCACACATTGGTCACTGCAATGCACAAACTGCTCAAAACATCTGGAGCTTTACCTTCCCTGCCCTGTAACTTAAAACTCGTCAGCCTTGCATGCAGCGCATGTTCACAAAGGAGGTCGTAACTGAACAGACGAAAAAAACAACAATGGTCCATTGGAGTTTGCGTATTGGTTACCGTGCAAAGTCACATGACCGAACAAGTTTGCAAACAGCTCCTTGTGTATTGTGGTACACAGAACACGTCTCCATGGGCGACTCTGTTACCTTTGCCCCTGCGCTTTCATTCCTGCAATCCTGCGAGTGCATTCCAGAGCTTACAACAGGCCGTCATCATGCACAGGAATATTTCTCAAGTACAGTTACACAACCATATTAAACACTCCCTATTTGGAAAAAAAACCTGCAAACCGGACAGTGTAAAAACAGACAACATGGTTGTGTTATAATACTGATGGTGGTGGGTTTACAAATCCATAAAGAAACTAAAAGGTGGTGTTCAGATTGTTTTGTAAAGTAAAGGTTTTATAGTTGCTGTGCAAACACATACATGTTAAAGGTCATAAGTCTCTGAGTTCCTTCAGTTTAATTGTCTGTCAAAATGCACGCACAGACTCTAGAGGTAGGGGAAAAATTTATATTTCAAAGTACTGTGATATTTAACCTCACAATATTGTATCTGATATTCTAACATCAAGAATAAATATTTTTAGCTGCATGTTTCCCATTAATATATTTGGGGAAAAATATATTAACCATTGTATGAGAGGACGAAACATACTGTGGCATTATGACAACAAACATTCAATTGTTTCGATTTTTTTACCAAAATGCAAAATCAGAACTAAGACAGTAAGTCTAAACTAATTTGTTTCATTTATAAGGATGTCCATATATATAATAAACAGTGGTTAAATTGGCTTTTGTAGGGAGGGGGAGCCCTTAATTACGGTGAATGGTCATCATTCAAAATCCCGCCGTAAAATGAATTAATGTGTTTTTACACCAAAGGGGCTCTTTTTCCAGTATTAATGTGTAAGGTAGGGTTGAGTAGTTATTCGAACAAAGAAAAATACTTTACAATTCACTTAATTTATTATTATTTTTTACCTTGATTGTTAACAGGCTGTCAAAATCTTTTTTTTTTTTTAAACTATCAACAGAGATAGATTTATAGCATTTTTTAACATTAAAAAATATTTATAAAATCAAAGTTTTTTTGAAAAAAGAAGCTTTGTGTTATGTGTAAGGCAGTTAGCTGAGTTCACCAAAAGTGTTTTGACAAGTGTAGGTCTAAAGGTTAAGCTGCATAATAGATTTTTCGAATGTGTCGAATATCCAACGTCCAATATAAAACCAACTTTACCACGGTGGATCTTGTGGCAGTTTTGCGTCAATGTCAACTAACATAGCTAACGTTACTGAGCTCGCTAACATTAACGTTGGCTCAAACTTTTTTTACCTAATTTTATAGTTTTCCTATCACTTACCGGACCAATGGAGAGGCACCATCTGTCCAGAAGAGGCAGACAGAGGTTCAAGACTGTGAACAAAGGACTTCAGTGGTAGCTGCTCAATCGCTCTAGCCGTTTGCGGGTTTCCATGGTAATGTCGCTGTTATACTTAGAATTGTGACAGTTTTCCCTTGATGGCTGTGGGCGGGGTGCTGAACCAGTGATTAATGCATTTATGACGTTTGATAATTCCATGTAGCCTGGGTGTCTCTGTGTAGTCTTGCTAATTATTCAGTCTCATATGCTATGTATTTGCCAGGAGTCATCCATCCATCCATCCATCCATCTTCAACCGCTTATCCGAAGTCGGGTCGCGGGGGCAGCAGCTCCAGCAGGGGGCCCCAAACTTCCCTATCCCGAGCCACATTAACCAGCTCTGACTGGGGGACCCCGAGGCATTCCCAGGCCAGTGTGGAGATGTAATCTCTCCACCTAGTCCTGGGTCTTCCCCGAGGCCTCCTCCCAGCTGGACGTGCCTGAAACACCTCCCTAGGGAGGCGCCCAGGGGGCATCCTTACTAGATGCCCAAACCACCTCAACTGACTCCTTTCCACGCAAAGGAGCAGCGGCTCTACTCCGAGCTCCTCGCGGATGACTGAGCTCCTCACCCTATCTCTAAGGGAGAAGCCCGCCACCCTTCTGAGGAAGCCCATTTCGGCCGCTTGTACTCGCGACCTAGTTCTTTCGGTCATGACCCAACCTTCATGACCATAGGTGAGGGTAGGAACAAAAATTGACCGGTAGATCGAGAGCTTTGCCTTCCGGCTCAGCTCTCTTTTCATGACAACGGTGTGATAGAGCGAATGCAATACCGCCCCCGCTGCCCCGATTCTCCGGCCAACCTCCCGCTCCATTGTCCCCTCACTCGTGAACAAGACCCCGAGGTACTTGAACTCCTTCACTTGGGGCAATACCTCCTCCCCCACCCGGAGTACGCACTCCATCGGTTTCCTGCTGAGAACCATGGCCTCAGATTTAGAGGTGCTAATCCTCATCCCAGCCGCTTCACACTCGACTGCCAAGCGGTCCAGTGAGAGCTGAAGGTCACGGACCGATGATGACATGAAGACCACATCATCTGCAAAAAGTAGAGATGAGATCCCCAGCTCACCGAACCGCATACCTTCCCCACCCCGACTACGTCTCGATATCCTGTCCATGAATACCACAAACAGGATTGGTGACAAAGCGCAGCCTTGGCGGAGACCAACCCCCCACATAGAACGAGCTCGACTTCGTGCCGAGGACCCGGACACAGCTCTCGCTTCGGACGTACAGGGATTGGATCGCCCTAAGAAGGGACCCCCCCACCCCATACTCCCGAAGCACCTCCCACAGTCTCTCCCGGGGGACCCGGTCATACGCCTTCTCCAGATCCACAAAACACATGTAGACCGGATGGGCATACTCCCAGGCCCCCTCCAGAATCCTTGCGAGAGTAAAGATCTGGTCCGTCGTTCCACAGCCAGGACGGAACCCGCATTGTTCCTCTTCAATCTGAGGTACGACAATTGCCAGGAGTCAGGAGATGAAAAATAATTCAAGTTGAATAACAATATTTGGTGCTGAAGGAGACGGAGCTGAGCTCCGGCAGGGTGTGTTGTGGACCTGAGGAGGCGGAGCTGCGGTGGGGGTGCGCTCCGGCCCAATTTAACCTCTGATAATAAACTAGAAAGCATCCTAAATATGTCATGTAATGTGTAATGTGGTTTGTTGCCTGTACAGCTGCGCACTGCTTATTCAGCTGGAGTTGCGCTGTTACTGCCCCCTGCTGAATGCAAAAACATGAAGGTGGTACTTCAAAATTGAATAGCTCCGATGGAGGCCAGGTATTATTGTGATTATAAAAACAGGTCACACTTTAAAGCCAAAAGGAATACAAAACAGAGGGGAGCAGCAAATTAGAATTTGGAAAATATGTACTTCATTGATTTTC